>CM060308.1:31485003-31627503 GCA_030674185.1 Monoplex corrugatus
AGACCTACTCATTTGCGTTCTGTTTTCGTGTTTCTGATTTCTGTTTACTTGAACGCTGGCAGTTACTTTTATTCTTCTTCTTCTTCTTCTGTTGTGTGGCCACAATCGACACTTTGATTATTTTGCCACAGAATAGAATAGGGGGTTCACGAACCGGCTGCCTGGCTCCTCACATTCACACACTCCCTGCTCACTAACTGGATCAGAGGGGACGAGAAGTGACGGGTAGGCATCCTAATGATGGCCCCCGGCGCCCACCGCCGCAGCGGCCCTCCTTCCAGCACACCCCCTACCCATACCTACCTGACCAAGCACTCTCACATACATACAGGACAGTTTGTGTTTGTGTTTGTTTGGGCTTACTTCTGAAGTTTCGCAGTAGCGAGACTGTCAAGAGTGTCAGCATTGAGGTGGGAGGTGACTCTGTTTTTAAAACTGTCGGCGGAGTCTGCCTCTACAATATGTGCTGGGAGTTCATCCCACTCACGGATGGCTCGGGGGAAGAATGAGAAGAGTCTGTATTGCTGTTTGTGGTCTGCAAGGCGTTTAAACTGCTGGCCATGTGATCTTCTTATTTTAGACTTTACTACTTTTTACTAATGGGATTTTACTCATTCACTCGCTTTCGTACTCACGGAATATACGCGCTCGCACACACATACACATATGCACGCTCACAGCTGAGTGGAGACATGATTTCATAAGACACAGTAACATTACGTCATTGATACAGTGATTACTAGAGTGCTGTCCCTTCTAAGACTGTCCTCTGAAAAAACGTAAAAGTGAAAGGAACAATAACAAGAGTTATCAAGTAATCAAGGTAGGTTTTTATGTTAACATTCTGTGAAAGTCTGTATGCCTCCACTTCACCTGCCATCCCTATTGTTGTAAGCCTTTCTTCAAACCGCAGTTATTGTTGTTGTAGCTGGAGGTTTGGGTTTTTTTTTTCCAAGCAATGAACATTCTTCTTCTTCAGTGTTGAGGGCCCACAATCAAACTTGATTATTCTGGCGCCTATAACTGGGGGGTTTGCAGCAGATAAATCTGGAGCAATGGACATGACTTAAGAGTTCAGTTCAGTTCAGTTTTAATCATGATGATGGTGGGGTGGGGGGGAATGAGGGTGGTGGGGTGAGGAGGTAGGAGGGGGTGAAGAGGGGTGGGGTGGGTGAAGAGGGCAGCAAGGTGGGTGGGGCAGGGGCTCTGAGTGGAAGTGGGGGGAGGGAAGGGGGGTCGGTCTAGTCTGGGATTTTGGAGGCCCTTGACACAAATGTGTCAAGTGTTGTGGCCTCAACCGTTCCTTGTTGGAGACTGTTCCAGTTCTTGATAGTTCTTGGCAGAAATGAAGCAGCTCTGTACTGGGTCCTTGATGTGATCAAGTGGAACTGTCTGTCATGGCCACGTCACTTACGGTCAGGTAGAGGGACTAGTTTTATACTATACATACTTATTGCTTGGTAACTCACTAACTGGTCTGCCACTTGATAAGTTGATAGGTCACTGAAACTGGACCGTTGCAATTAAACCGTCTGGCACTTGTCAGAGTATCTGTGTTTGTGTAAGTGTGTGCATGTCACACACTCGTCGGAGTGTCGGTCTTAGCGTAGCCTGTGTGATTCTGTTGTGTGCGTTTATGTAAGAGATAATGTTAATAATTAACTGATCTGTTCAGAATAAGAGGAGTCTCGTGAATACAATACTGTGAATACCTTTCGGTTTGTTTTTCAAGTGACAGTAGTCTGAGTAAACACACACATGCACACACATAAACACACATTACATATAGGCCTATAGTATATGTATATATATATATATATATATATATATAGATAGATCTATAGATAGATATACACACATACTCGTGTGTGTGTGTGTGTGTGTGTGTGTGTGTGTGTGTGTGTGTGTGGTGTGTTTATTAATCATATACTATCGAGAGAGAGCGAGGGAGAGAGAGACAGACAGAAAGAGAGACAGAAAGAGATTGGAATGGAGTACGTAAATATGTTTTGTGATAATACTCAACATACATAATTTCGTAAATATGTTTTGTGATAATACTCTACATACATAACAGTCTTTTGGGGTTTTTGTTTTTTTGTTTTCATTCATTTTTTGACTTTGTCTTTACACAGGTACTGCAATGGCAGCATGGTCAACTTTCAGGTTTACCAAGTCATTTTTTCGCTATTCACATCGATTCGAAAAGACTGTGACAATACCCAGATGTAGTATAGGTTATCTTTCTAGTAGTAAGTTGTGTGCGTATAATCAGACCAAAAACAGCAGTGACATTGAAAAGAATGTTAGCAGTATACAGTGCAGAGCTAGCAGTCATATTTCAAGTCCACTATTATTAGCAGGCAGCTTTGGACATTACTGCCAGAGTGTTAAGAGCAGGTTGCTCGGTTCCACAGGGTCAGCAAGCATTAAGAAATTAATGGCGCAGTTGATGTCATCACATAGATTATGTGGGTGCTATATGAACTACAGCAGAAGTTTCAGTACCACAGAGTATGCTTCCAGCCACATAGGAGTTGGTGATTCTGATCACGAAAAACCTGGCACCACTCATTCTGCTTCACCAAAAGATTGGGTAATTCTGAATCTGATGTTTTAAACTGTAGAGTGTAGTGTGTGTGTCTGTGTGTGTGTGTGTGTGTGTGTGTGCGTGTGTGTGTGTGTGTGTGTGTGTGTGTGTGTGTGTGTGTGTGTGTGTGTGTGTTTGGACAAGTACATCAGGTTTTTGTAAATGGATTTTCATAGATTGATTCATTAGTTTGCAGGTTTTGAAACAAGTTATGAGTTGCTTTAGTTTAAATGTGTTGTCATGATCCATTTCAAAACTGACAGAACTTTTCAAAATGCTTACAGTTCCAATTTCAAAGTGATATCATCTACAAGTACACAGCATGATAAAGTGGTCTCTGTTTTTTGTTTGTTTCTTTCTTTCTTTCTTTCTTTTGCTGACATTCATGATACATAGACAGTGTGAGTCTGGCTGTCTGGAACAAGTCAGAATATTGTACTTTAATTGAACACACAGACTTGAGTCAGCCACAGATATGAATTACAGGTGTCTGTTTTCATATCATTTAACCTGATCATTTATCTGTGGTTCTGTAGCATGGCTATACAGTTTTTTGTTTGCATATGACTGTGTCAGAGTGAATTTGGTAACTACTTCTGATTCAATTAATCAACCAATCAGTGCACTTCATTTTGATGCCTGTTTCTTGAATTTGTGATTTCTTACTTCTTTGTAATATTTCTTTCAGTGTTCATACTTAAATTACACATGTGATGTGGGTGGTTAAGTAGGTGGTTAGCAGAAGAGATGTTGAATAGGCAAGGTCAGGTGGAGGACTCTTTTATCATGAACACACACAAAGCAAGGATGGTTGTTCCTTAACTTTATTTACAAGGGCACATCAGCAACAAGATGAGATACATAAAGAAGATAGTCTTGCCTAGAAGAAGACATCGGTGAAGAAGAAGAAGAAAAGACAGTGCCACAAATAAAGGCATCAGTACAGCAATCAGTTTTTCATTACTGTAGAACTGTTGGAACTGTATTTGACCAGAGACGTCAAGTCTCATTGTATTCAAGCATTTATCACAGGTGCTATCTATCTCAGAGAATGTGCACTTGGTCATTTGTTGGATGATTAAATTTGTTTGGTTTTAATCAAATCAGCAATAAATGTTTGATACAAGTTGGAGATTGGCTTTGGGAGCTAAGGAACTGCATAATCACATTCTTTCTCCTTGTGTATCAACTCTATATGATATTAATCATGTTACCTTTATTAGGTGTTTATATCTGCCAGAAAAGATAATAGATAAGTTGCATTGATGTGAGATTTTGATCAGAACATTCCAGATGATAATGAAGTCATTGCTATTTCAAATTACAGCCTACTTTTGCCCCATTCAGAGTGTGCATACACATCATTGTAAGCATGGCTTTTCACACTGGTACTTATGACTGTCATATATGCTGTGATTGTGAAGGTTCACTTACCTGTGTGCTGTATACATCAACAGTTGTTATAGAGTGAAGTTTTGAAAAGAAGTGTTGCACAATTAATTCATAATGAGATACTGTGTTACAACAATTGAAGATATACTGTAAATATAGTCAAATGCCATAACAAAAGATGTCATAGTTTGTCAAAATCAGCTTCGTAACAAATCATGTAGATCTCTCAAGCTAAAAATTAGTACAACAGCATGATTTCCAAATGTAACTAATACAATGTTTAAAACTTCAGTTTTTAAATGGTCAGTAGGTGGATATGGATGGCAGAAGCTCTAAAATTAAGTAAAACTTGGTTGTGACAAAACATGAGGCATTTTGATCAGAGACAAGCACATTGCACTTTGCTTCATCTGCTGTTGCCATCCTAAATAGGTGTGAACAGTTCATATACACAAAAAAATTGCTTCTTCAAGGATTTAGATGTTACATACAATGATATACACTGATAATATTAACAGTCAGCTTTAGTTTTATGACATTCTGTACACTTCGTTTGCACACCTTTTGGCACATAGTCATATGCACAGTTTTGTTTATTTGTTGATCAAGGCAGACTGCAGCTTGTCTAACATTTGAGTTTGTTTGTCTTTAACCAGGGGCTGAGGCTGGCTAATGAAAATGGTGAGTTTGTATGATTGTCTTGAATCTTATTCAGGTCTTAAAATATCAGTTTTGTTTCATACTGTAGTTGAAACAGTGTACAACCAGTAACTTGTGATAATATATTCCAGGTATGATAAAAACAGAATGATCAAACAGCTTTTGTAGACATCTCAGCTGTCTGATCATAAAAAGAAATATGTCATTTAAAAGACCAAACATTTAATCTTTATCTCTTTCAGAGACAATATCATTAGATTGTTACTTCATAAAATGACAAGGTGTCAAAATATGTTACATTTTGATGTGCTTCAAAATGGAGTCTTTCAACAAACGGTCTTGAAATTTCTATGTCTTAGCAAGACTGCAACCAAGTGTTTTCCTATCATTTTTTGGATAAACTTTTATGTATTTTTTAATATTTTTAAATAAGAATTAATTAAAAGCGTGCCAATTTCACAGCATGTGTAGATTTGGGCATCTGCTATTGTTTCCATAGTAAATCAAGAAAAATAGGGAAACATGCCTACTGAAGTCACAAATGGACACAGCTGATCTGTGTTCTGACTAGTGAAAGATTTTCCAGTCTACGACCCAGATTAGTATCAGTATTTTGCAAAAAGTCCAACATGTCCTAAAAGTGTTTCCAGTAATTTAAAATTGCACAAGTTTGTATGAGTTAGTCTTGCTTTGTTTTGTTCAGTTTTGAGTTCTGTTACTAACAGCTGATAGTGACATGCTCTGTGGAGCTGAGAACCACAGTCATGTTCTCTGTAATAGGTCTGGAGCTAACTATGTGCCTGTGTGTGACATGTGCATGTGTGCATCAAAATGAGAGAACATCGACACATGCTATATAGGTCATATTATATATTCATGTGTTGGTGCTAGCATGCTTGTGTGTGTTCTTGTACCTTTGGTTTTGGATTTTTCCCCCTTTGACATATATGTCTGTCTGTCTGTATGTTAGGGATGGTGTGGGGGAATGGTGAGAAAACCATGGCTACATGCTTGGAGGTGGAGGGTAGACACTGACCATAATCATAATGAGTGACTGTTATACTGAAAGTTTTGGATTAGTGTGTATGTATGTGTGTATGCTCACATAGGCATGCATATGTGTGCATCAGTATAATCATTGATATGTAGTTATCTATATCATGTATATGTGTATGTAAACATATGTAGGGTGATAAGCATGAAAGAAATGCCCATATTAGTGGTTGTACAAAGTAGAGAGAAGGGGGAGAGAAGGGATTAAATGGACAATTATTCTTTTTAGGCAGCTAAAGATGTTCAAGATTCAGTGATTAACATTAATTTAAACAAAACGTTATACAATGAAATGCATGAGATATCAACATAACAATTGCAGCATGGCTGGAGCATCAAGCCATGACTTCCCCCTGTGGGGATGCCAGGGGCTCTTTCAGTATAAAATAGTATCCCCACCTTCTGGAAATTCTGTGCTAGAAATTTTCTCTTTTCTATCTCTCTCTTTGTTTGTTTCTTCCTCCTTTGCTTTCTGTCATGTCTTCCAGTCATTTTTCTGCCTTGCTGGTCCATTCATCTGTATGTGTTTGATAAAGTCTTACATACTTTTTCTTAGGAGTGATAATTGGGTACATGTATTAAGTGCATTTTTGGCTCCAGGGAAGTGCGATATGTGGAAGCAGTTTTTAGGTAATTTGGGCCCGTTTTTACTTATATATGTTTTAGTGTCCTTAGCTATGTTTAAATTTGTATGCAGGTATGTTTTTTTTTAATCCCCTGTGAGATGAATTGGATGGAGTGGTCAGTGCCGGGGGCATTATGTGCGCGAATGCATTGACACGTGTACTTATTTTCTTTTTTTTTCTGTAGAAGTATTGTGTTGTTTTAAAACAGTTATAGCTCTGATATGGCTCAACGCATTCAGCGGGGCTTTAGTTAAACAACAATAACAATAACAATTGTTTGCAGGGTATCTGTCGTGGTGCCGCAATACCTACCTGACCACTGTGGTAGCCCTGGCCATGATAGAGGAGGGACTTACTGGCTTTGCTGAACAGGCTGCTCTGGGTTGGTGTCTTGCTGTTGCTCAGTGTCTTGTTTCTTAAGATTAACCCTTTGACTCACGCACCCTATCCACTGACTGCAAAAACTTAACCCTTTGACTACCTGAGCCTGTCCACCATTTTCCTGCAAGGAAGCTGGTGGATAGGGTTAGGGAGTCAAAAGGTTAAGTTTTGCTTTGCTAGCATGGTTGACAATGCAGGATTCTGGTGGACAGGCTGCGAGAGTCAAAAGGATAATGGTTTCTGTATTCATTCATTTTTGTAATTAATCTTTGATAAGTATTTGTTGATGATAACAAGCCACATTTGCTGGGATGACATCTTTGAAAAGCATTTTTTTCTTGGGAGGTCCTGTTTCCTTCTTCCTTTTACCTTCTTTTTTCGCCCACTAATATATATGTGTACCCACATGTACACATGCATGGACACACACAAGTACTGCCTTTCTCTCTGTGCCACACACTCTCAGGCACACACACAGAGAAACAAACAGTGCCCTGAGTGTGTGTGCATATGTGTGTGTGTGTTTGTATATGGATGTGTTGTGTTTATCACCCAAAAGCAATTCTTAACTCAAATATTTTCTTTGGCGCACAGGAGCGCTACTTGTAGCAGGATTGAACCTCTCCTGGGGCACCTATCAGTACATCTACAACATGGTCCAGTTACGACACAGGACTGGCATGTCCTTTCTGGGAGTGTCAGTATACACCTCTCTGGCCTTGTTACACCTGGCTCTCTGGTTCATGGTGTGTACTCTCTTCATGGGATATCCTGAGGACCCTGTCATGAAGGCCATCGAGGAGGAAGCTGAGAGACAGAGTCAAGCCTTTGAGGAGAAAACTGAGAGACAAAGCTGTGAGAACTAGGTGAGGGTTTTGTAATGCTGTGTTGTAAGTTTTGATGGATGGGTTAGCATGGTTAGTAGAGCAATTGCTCCCAAAAGTTAGGGTTAATTAAGCATGATTGAGCATGATTGCCAAATGGATGGATGACCTGGTTCCTGCGCTGGCTTGAACGACCTGCTCCAGTCCATTCAGTTGTAAATGGGCAGAGATCTGCCTTTCTTTAAGTTCAGAAAAACAAGGCAGCAAGGTAGAGGAAATAGGCACCATTCTCATAGAGCTGATTCTGAGAGAAGTTCATGTGTCTAACTTATTCCCAAACTACTGGTTGAGTCGTGGGAAAAGTGTATACCTTTTATAGACAGTTCTTGGAACTGCAGTTTGGCTAGCTCAGGGATTTTTAGTTTAAAACAACCAGTGAAAGTATGTAAGAACGTATATCCAGGAGCTGGTCTGCAGTGTTAGACCCAATGTGTAGTTTGGTCATTCCATGACTCAACACAGATTTGAATAGTCATAAGAGTAAGCTGCTCAATATTTTTTTAAACACATTTCTTTTGCAGCTGTGTCTGAGAAATTGAATTGATACATATAGTACTGGTCTTGTTTCTTCCATAATGATGGTGTAGGCCATCAATGACAGACGTTACAAAATGTGTTTCTCAACAGATGTAATAGATAAATTTATTGTGAGGCATAGAATATATGAAGTCACTGCCTTTCTCTTCAAAAGTTTCCTGTTTAGAGAAAGGAAGGTGTAAAGAGAAAGGCTTGGGTTGTTTGTTACAGATTGCTCACACGGTGTGCCATCAAAGCACAGCTTGAATCTTCACATTGCTGCAGCTGCTGCAGGAGGATTGATTTGGGTGAGGTGTTTTACATGCCTTCGGTATCTCACAACTGTCTCCACAATGCTGCAGAAATACAATCAGCAAGCTTTTTACAGCTTGCATCAACTTGTACATGAATGCTGTTGGTCATATTATATTGAAAACACTGATTGGGATCACATCAAAGTTGGGCAACACCAGGCCTGGCTAATATTTGGATGGATGACTGCCTGGGAATGCCAAGAGCCATCAGCACATGCACACAAACATACACACGCACACACGCACACACACGCACACACACACACGCACGCGCGCACACACACACACACAACACACACACACACACACACACACACACACACACACACACACACACACACACAACACACACACACACACACACACACACACGATTGTATGTGCATGGATGTGAACACTGCCCTTCCATTGTTTGAATATTTAATGAAAACACCGACTTTTAAGCATGTAAGTGTTTGTTGTAAGATAAAAGAGACAAAAAATCAACAGACTCCTCACAGCTCAGCGAAACACCTCTTTCTGTTTGACAAATTTGTCAGTGCCTGTTTTCACTGTGGCTCCAGCAATGTTCCATGCTGCCTTTTCTGACTTGGCATACTCACACTCAGTATACCCATTCTTGTCTTTAATTTTGAACAGTGGGAGAATTTACCATGGAGGGTATATTTATTCATGTCTTTCCCATGGAGGGTATATATGTTTGAGTCTTTCCTATGGAGGGTATGTGTATTTGTGTCTTATTTATGTGTATACAATATATGTGGTCCAATTTGCTTTGTGGTCCTCAATTGTATGTGTCATGTGTAGACAGCTGAATTCTGCAATTGTATTGGGAGAGAACCTGTTACATGAAATACCCCCTCCAACACATGCACACATACCCTTACATGCAATTTTTTCCCCTAATTTATTTGTCCACAGGTGCTTCACTTTCAGTGCAACATTTGTTGTCATGTTCTGTGAGATATTGTGCATAACCAGAGTTGTGTGGATATTAACCAGAGTGATTCATTTTGTTGATACGCAATGCTGTTCTACTTTCAGTGTGATATGGACTTCAGTGGGTGTTTTTTTCATGTTGTTGCATTGGGTCCTGTAAAGTTCAATAAAATGGCTCATTATGACCAGTGTATACTTGTTTTAAGTTCTAATGATTAATAATCATATTGAACTGAGTTTTTTTCAGGGTCACAAATGCTCTCAGAAAATTTCTGTTTGTTTTTAGTTTTTGTTTGGTTGGTTGGTTGGTTGGTTGTTTTTTTGTGTGTTTGTATGTTTGTTTGTTTGTTTGTTTTCACTACTGTGGTACACTATGACGTCTTCAGAGGATGAGCAGGTCAGCTGCAAATAGCTTGTCATCTGTCTCACCTGTCTGAGTAAGTACATGTACAATGTTTGAAAAATAAGAAACAGCAGAAGACTCAAAGTGGTGGTAACCCAAACAGCTGATTTTGTGGAGAATGTGTTCCTTTCATTTTCTCTGCTGTTTGATATTTCAGTCTTCTTTTTGTAAGCCGTCTGCGCAAAGGTCTATATGTCATATCAGCTACATTTGCATTCCACAGACAACTTTGTGATGATGCCAGCACAAAAAATGCCTGGAAAACAAGGCAGTGGAAAAAAGAATGTTAAGAAAATGTACAGATGTTCTCAATACAGCAGCACACTTGTCATGTTCATCATAATTTTCATGACCTATTGCACTGCCTTAAGGTCTCTACCAGCTAGAAGTATTCCTTTTTGTAATGTGTTTGTACTGATTTTTTTGTTTACTTGTGTTTATTGTAAATGCTGATGCCCATCAGGTTAGACCTGTGTATATATCAGAAAACTGACTGCCATGAACATATTGTAGTCTTGTTATTGTCAGACAATTTTGCTGTGACAAAATGACGGTAGTTTTAATCTGAATATACTTTTTGCACTCTATCAAAAGGCAACCACTGTGTTAGTGTGTCTCAGAATTGTTTGCTTTTGTTATTTTGCTTTATTTTTATTTTTACTGCTGTAATCAAACGTTTTCTTTTTCTTTTCCTATCTTTCAAATTCTTACTTGTATCTTTTTTTTTTCTTTTCATGTATTTTCCATTTCTTACCAGTATCTTGGCTTTGTCTGTAGACATAGAAAGTAGACATTGCTCGTAGAAAGTGTTTTAAGGTGTTCTTCTCATCAAGCTCCCATGATTTGCTCACTTTCCTGCCAGAACAAGACCATGTATGCTGTTACATTGAATACATCCCACTTTTGTTTGTTTTTGGCCAGCCTCTGGTACACCAGGTGTGTTTCACACCCTCAACTGATCATCACCAGGTGTTCTTGGGGTCTTCATCTTTTGCACATCTTCCTTCCAGTGTCAAGTGAAGGGCAGTCTTGATGTTTTTGTCTGAAAATGTGACTATTCCATCCTCATTTCATGTTGATGATGTCCACACTCTCTTGATTACATCAGATTTGTAATTGTTAGTTGGAGATGGTATTTGGCCAGAAGATTCATACAGTTCTTAGGAGGTTCTCTGTGTGGAAGGTTAATGGTTTTGTAAGGTCATTCTCTGTCATCCTCTTGCATTATAAGCTGTAAAATAAGATGAAAAGGACACAGCTGTGGTACAGTTTTTACTTGATGTTGCTGCTGCCCTTGGGGGGGAAACCTTCACAGGTTGTTCAGCATTTGAAGATGTTTCTGGCCTTGCTGAGTTATGGACCTTTATTTTCTCATTATTAAATGCAGTTCACTCGGCCACAACAGTGGCGTGAAAGGCGCATAAAGACCGGGTCTGGTTGTTGAGGCCTGAAATCTTCCTGCAATATATTATCAAACACCCACTAACCTTACGTGATGATGCATGCTCCGTACTCTGCATGCAGCCAAGGCAATGAAATAAACGGACCAATTCTTTTCTTAGTTCTGTATTTGTTTCTTTCGAGTTTTTTCTCTTTCTTTGTCCTTTCTCAACTTTTTTTTTAACTTATATGATTTTTGCATGGATTTTATTAGTGTTTGATACAGTTAATTCAAAAGTCATCGACAGACTTGAATACATATCCTTTGCATATATCACCACTCCACCTTGTCCTTTCAAGACAGTGTTTATTAAAAGAAAACATAAAAGAAACATCACACACAACACACACACACACACACACACACACACACACACACATACACACACACAACACACACACACACACACACACACACACACAAACACAAAACACACACACACACACATACATACACACACACACACATATAGGTATTTGAAGGTTATCTACATAAGTATGTTACACTGACCAAAAGAAAATGGGGGAAAAAAAGGATTATATTGAGCTTTAAATATACTTTTAGGAATTTTGCATTAAAACAATTTGATCAGTCAGCAAAGTGACAATTGAAAGTTGCATTGTGGTGTGACAGTATGATGTTTAATTTGAATGCAAAGAAGGAATGGAATATGTGGCTTCCATGGCCTTTTTGTGTCGTCCTCTGCAAATGAGATTTTTATGTCTCCATTTTCCTATACACTTTACTTAGAATCACATATTTAAAATTATCATGTGTGTGCATGCCTGTGCAAGGAAGCCTGTTCTATGTTATTTGTGTTTGTGTGCAGTATATTTTTCTTAGAAAGGATGAACTGTGTGATTTTTCATTTAGAAATGTACTGTCAGAATGGATCCACTGTTGAATTCAGATTTTTTCAGCTTCCTTTCCAATTTGTTTGTGTATGTAAGATAATGAGAGAGAGAGAGAGATTCAGATATATATATATATATATATATATATATATATAAGAGAGAGAGAGAGAGAGAGAGAGAGAGAGAGAAGAAGAGAGAGAGAGAGAGAGAGAGAGAATTTTAAGTAATGCTTGAAATCTATGCTTCTGCTATAGGTTTTTCTCTTGACATATAGGAGTAACTTTTTCTCTCTGTGTGTGAAAGAGCTTTACTCACCATTTATGTTAACTAAACATAAGATCACATTTTCAATCAAATCCTTGTGTGCATATATAAAGAGATGTGGTGGCAACATTTTCATGAACGTTTTCTGTTTAACACTTATTCAGAATGTGTCTGCAGTGTTTTCTGGGCTAATAATGAGAGACCTTTTGCAGATTATGCCACGTCTTGCCTAAAGGAGCCATGGATTAATTATGTTGAATGGGCATGTTTCTTAAGGTCACAGTGTTCCCCCTTGGGAAATGGGCCAAAATAATAAATCCAGTATGATATTTTGGGAGATTGAGGACCAGTCTGTTCCAAAAGTAATGTATAGCTACAGATTAATTAATGCATACACAGCAGTATTTTGGTTGAAACCTGGGCCCTGTCAGGCAACTTCCAAATCATGTAGGTATTAGCCGCTGAATTCAGCCAAGACTTACTGGCGCCATAATGCTTACAGTCCAATATTATACAGTATATGAATCCAAAGCTTGTATTACAGAATTGGTATGACTATTTATTTTCATGGATGGGGCAGCATATTAGTGTACCAGATCCTGAAAGCTGATATTAAGCTCCGTCAAGTGTGATTGCCAAATGGATGGTTGACCAGATTAATGCCTTGGCCTCATCGCACTGCCCTAATCCATGGAGCTATAAAGAAGTATACCTTTCCCTCTGTAGAGATAGGTGGGGTGAAGCAGCAAGATAAAAATGGGTTCCACTTTCCAAACCACCCCTCCTTGCTTGGTATCTGAAGAGAAAATATGCAAGATAAGTTTATTGACAGCAGTGGTATCAATCCTGTGCTATTACTTACCAGTATCCCATTTACGCATGCACACCTACAACCCTCCTATCTCTTTCTTTCTTATGGTGAGAAATAGTAAATCATCAAAAGACTATGAATGTACATTTTTCCAGTACTAAGGGTGTGTTTAATGATGTATCAATTTAGTGATCTCAGTACATACATTTATGTAATACATTATATACATTACATTTATTGGTAGACTTCATTAACTATTCCAGAAAAATGATCAAGGTAATACATATTTATGAAGAAAAAAACAGAATTATGACATTTAATTACTAAAATTCCTTTTTTATTTTTACATTGGTATTACATACTATAAAGAACACAATGCATTACAAACATACAAGACCCACATATCAAAGCTATATACTTACATACACATAGCTGGCAACCTTTGAAGTTCAAAAAACAGGAATCATCAGCTGGGGCGCCCAGGGGGGGTGCTTAGGTCCCCCTGGTGGGGTCAAGGGGCAGAGACCCCTTGTGGGGGTGCCCCCTGAAGCTATTGATTTTTCACCAATTCAAAGTACAAAAATGGCCTCTCCTGGCATATTTAAGCATGAAAAAGACTAGACTTTCAAAATCCGGGATTTTTTTGAAAGATCCGGGATTCTGGGATCGTTTTTCAAATCCAGGAAATGCCCAGGAAATCTGGGAGTGTTGGCAGCTATGACACATATTTATAACTACACATAATAATAATAATAATAATAATGTTTATTTGTATAGCGCATATTCCATATAAAAACATGCTCACCAGCGCTTTACATTTCGCAAGAAAGGCAAAAGGTGATAAAAAATGTTCACAATTACATACACAATAAGATAACAACAAACATTAAAGCTATACAAGTAAGAAGACACATAAGAAACCACAGAATATTAAAATTTAAACACTGACTTATGTAATGAAGAAAGATTAACAGATTTTTCATATGAATAAAGAGGCATACTGTGTTTATATATTGCTGCGTGTGTGTGCTTGCGTACGTGTGTGTGTACATGTGTGTGTGCGTGCGTGTGCGTTGCTGTGCGCGTGTGTTTGTAAGAATGTGTGTGTGTGTGTGTGTGTGTGTGTGAGAGAGAGAGAGAGAGTGAGTGTGTGTGTGTGCGTGTGCTATGTTTGCATGCGTGTGTGTGTGTTTATGCATGCAATAGTTGTACATAAAATTATAATCAATATTTTGAATGAAGATAAAAACAGAAAAATTCTAATCCATATACAGGAAAAACATTACAACTTCAGTATTACAGCATTAATACCTTGACAATCAAAATTCCTCACAAATTATGAACTATTCGCATATCAAACATCACAATTTACATACAAAGATTTGAAAAAGTTTCTTAAAGTATTTCAGTCTCTTTCCCACTCAATTTCTCCCCTATCCCTTCCTCAGCTGTACACATACAGTGATACACACACATGCTCACTCAAGCACACACACACACACACACACACACACACACACATGCACGCACACACACACCTTGCTCTATAGGCCCTTATACAAAATACTGTTATACAGGCAGGAGAGATTAGTCTGATGACAGACTTGCAAACTAAGGCTCTTCAGGTTAGATGAGTTTGAAAGAGGTGGGTTTTCAGGTGCCGTTTGAAGGTTGAGAAACACTTAGTTTTTCTGAGAGACAGTGGTAGAGAGTTCCATACATTTGGGCCAAAGACAGAGAAACATTTTTTACCAAAGGTGTCTAGAGAGAAGCGAGGAACAGTCAACAGTGAGGTGTCAGAAGAGCGGAGCGTTCGAGAAGGTTTGTAACCCTGCAGGAGGTTGGCAAGATAGGATGGCATGTTCTCGTGATAGATACACTGAAAGCAGAGACAGGCAACTTTATATTGAATCCTAGCCTTTACCGGGAGCCAATGAAGTGTTCTAAGCAGAGATTTTGCACTCTCACGCCTGGGCTTGCGGAGAACAAGGCGAGCCGCGTGGTTCTGTATGCGCTGAAGTTTAGATAGTTGATTGTCATGGAGACCTGCGAATAGAGAGTTACAATAGTCCAGTCTAGATAGTATGAAAGAGACAGCAAGCTTGTTGGTAGCATCAGTGGAAAGGAAGGAGCGTGTGTACACACACATGCGTACAAAAACATGCATGAATATGTACATGTCCCCCTATATCCTGGAACATCACAGAAAGAATGAAAAGAAAAAAAAGCATCATCAGACAAAAGATACAATACTGTAAACAGAAATATTACTTTCATGATATGAAGTGGCTTTGGAGCTGGAAACATTCCAGGCATATTCATATTTAATGATCTGTTACCATGGCAAAGAAGGGATGCCATTTGATTGCAAATTTTGTGTGTTGTATACTTGATTTAGCATTGTACTGTTTCATTTTGCTTATGTACTAACATCTAAACATGGCAGTATCTAATTGAGACAATATAATTTTTTTGTTGATTTCTTATTGTAACTGTTTAAACTGTATGATTTATAGATATTTTGCTTATCATGAAACAAACAAAAAAACAGTGTCAGGACTTACATAATTGTACTAATACTTGTTCTTGAATGTATGTTTTATAGTAGCTGTTTATATAGTTCATGTCATTATAGCTGTTGTAGCATATCATATCAGTAGTAGTGTATAACTAGAGAGTTACTTGCCAGAATTTTCCCTGAGGGGATGCCAGGTGCTCTTTTAGTGTAAGTGGTATCCCCACCATCTAGAAATTCTGTGCTAGAAATTTCCTCTTTTTTGTCATTTTGTTTCTGCCTTGCTCTGTTGCTTTCTGTCTAATTATCTTCTTGTCATTTTCTGCCTTGCTGGTCCATTCACAAGTATGTGTTCTATAAAGCTTTAATACTTTCTGTTGGAACTGATCATTGGATGCATGTATTAACTGCATTTTTGGCTCTAAAGGTAATTTGATGTGCAGAAGCAATTTTAGGTAATTTAGCCCCATATTTATACGTTTTAGTGTCCTTAGTTATGTTTGAATTTATATCTAGGTTTGTTGGTGAAGGCAAGATGGAATGGTCAATGCCAGGAGCATACCCTTAGATTATGTGCTCAAATGCATTGATACATGTACTTTTCTTCCCAAGGTCAACAAGGTGTTGTGCATGTTTTTGAGATGGTAGTATCTCTGATATGTCTCTGAGCAGACTGCTGGACTTTAACCCTTTGACTCCCGCACCCTACATGCCAACTGCAAAAACTTAACTCTTTGTTTCCCTGACCCTATCCACCAACTTCCTGCAGGAAGCTGGTGGATAGGGTCAGGGAATCAAAGGGTTAAGTTTTTGCTTTGCTAGCATGGTTGACAGTGTAGAAAGCTGGTGGACAGGGTGTGGGAGTCAAAGGGTTAAATAGCAACACTAATAATCAAAATAATCTTTCAAAATGGTGTACCTGTCTCCTTTTTTCCTTTTGTAATATACCATTCTGGCAAGGAACCCTCACAATATGCTTGTATTCATTCATAGCTACTGTAGCGAATTGTTGTAGCTAAAGGAATAGCAGTAGTAGTAATCATATGTTTATGTGTCTATGTTTGTTCAGAACTACAGCAATGAATCTTCACCACTTTAGTGAAAAATGTTAACAAAAAAAATTATTTTTTTGAAACACAATATCACCTGTTGCTTGATGTTTGAGTTGGTGATATTTGCAAAAATTTTGCCTTGGCAGCAATGTTTTGCCTCAAATTATTTGAAATTTCCTGTTTACTTTTGTTGAATTTGATATTTGTTATGAACCTGATGACAGTTGTGAATAACGGTGGTGTTTTTACTTATCTGCACCGGTCACATTAGTGATTATAACAAATGAAGCATTTTCATGTTTGGAAGTTGTACCATTTCATGGATTAGAAGTGTATATGTGTAAATTAATATTTATTTAACTGATAACAAAATACTGTCCCTTGTACATACCTGTTAATAACAGTGATGATTGCTTTTAAATAAACCAGTGAAAAAATGTTGTTGCCTTTGTGTATGTGTGTGTGTGTGTGCATGTGCGTGCGCATGCATGTTTTTGTTAAAGTTGGTTGTTTTGTGTATGTTTTTGTTTGTTTTGCTGTTGTTGATGGTGGTTTGGAATTTTGTTTTGATTTGTTTTGTTGTTTTTTGGGAGGAGGGGAATGCATGGGAGGGGAGAGGAATGTTGTTTTGTTTTTCTGTTTTTGCATGGGAGGGCAGAGGAATGTTGTTTTGTTGTACAGTTTTTGCATGGGAGGGGAGAGGAATGTTGTTTTGTTTTTCTGTTTTTGCATGGGAGGGCAGAGGAATGTTGTTTTGTTGTACAGTTTTTGCATGGGAGGGGAGAGGAATGTTGTTTTGTTTTTCTGTTTTTGCATGGGAGGGGAGAGGAATATTGTTTTGTTTTTCTGTTTTTGCATGGGAGGGCAGAGGAATGTTGTTTTGTTGTACAGTTTTTGTATGGGAGGGGAGAGGAATGTTGTTTTGTTTTTCTGTTTTTGCATGGGAGGGGAGAGGAATGTTGTTTTGTTTTTCTGTTTTTGCATGGGAGGGGAGAGGAATATGTTTGTTTCTGTTTCATGAGGGGAGATTTGTTTGTTTTACTGTTTTTGCATGTGAGGGGAGAGGAATGTTGTTTTGTTTTACTGTTTTTGCATGTGAGGGGAGAGGAATGTTGTTTTGTTTTACTGTTTTTGCATGTGAGGAGGAGGATGTTGTTTGTTACTGTTTGATGAGAGATTAATGTTGTTTTGTTTTACTGTTTTTGCATGTGAGGGAGAGAAGTGGTATTTTTGATGTTGTTTTTGTTTTACTGTTTTTGCATGAGGGGAGATTAATGTTGTTTTGTTTTACTGTTTTTGCATGGGAAGGGAGAGGAATGTTGTTACGTTTTTCTGTTTTGGCAAAACAGAATAAATATTAACATATGCAACCTATACATTTATTACTTTTTTTGTCTTCCACATTACTATCTTTAAATCACTTGAATAGTAATATAACATGTAAGAAATCCCTGTTCTTCATAGACAAGTAAGTTCTCAATTCAATGTAAGACAAGTGATGCATTACACAAAAACCAGTCAATTTACCTGTTTTTATGACTGTCAAGCATGATTAAATTTCTTTATTCACTTGGATCGAAAGGATTTTTAGTAAATATACGGAAAACGATTTTGTTACAATTTTCATGTACTTAAGTCAAAACACACACACTTACATCTGTCTCACACACATATACAGCTCTCTTACATCTCTGTCACACACACACACACACATGTACACATACACAGGTAAATATTTCATTGCAGAGTTTCACAAAATGTTTCATTTTTGTCTCATTAAGTATATATTTTTATTTGAAGAAATCCAGAACATCAATATCATATTCATGGTACATTCATTCAGTAATTTTCACTAACAAATATCCGTTCATCAAACACAATGATCTATAGTGAAAATTTACAACTTAGGAGGTCAGATGCAAATTTTGTAAATGATGTATAGTTTATAACAAAATGTAAACTTAATAGGGTAACAATATTTAAGTAGTCACACTTCATAATATCTTCCAATTCCACTAACATGTCACTGTAATGAAAATTTCTTAAAAAATGGGTGAAGAAAAATGTGTAATTGCTCTCACTTTTTCAGGCATCCTTTTCTGTCCCCCCCCCCCCCCCCCCACCACCCTTCACCATGCATATACAAAACTATCCCACACACCTTATACACACACACAAAAAAAAATATGCACACAAAGACACACTCTTAGTCATGGAACAGACTGTTCTTTTCTCATCTATCACACACAAACTTACATGCACATATACACATTAATCATCAAAAATAATGTTCATCCCCCATCCTACGCTCAGTCAAATGTATAGACCTCTGATTCTCAGTGTATATTTGAATTTATTGTGAAAGTATACAACCTGTAATTGTCCATAAAATAATTTTGTACATATTTACAAGTAACTTGTATTAAATATTGGTACAAAAATTACAGTCTTCTTGAACTAACACATGCACATAAACCTGACATACATTTCCATACTTTACTCACACCACTGAACAAGTTTTTAAAAGTTCTGTTTGCGTATATATATACATTTCAGCCGCTTTCATGAATACATTAGTGATGGTTTACCACACATCCACTCTCAAAGTGAAATACTTTTACTGCTATATACATGGCCGTTGTGCCATAATATTTAGTATGACTGTCAAATTATTTCACCATTACACTGTCTCAACAGATACAAATCCATGCCTGACAAAGCAGACAGGCCTTGGAACCCAATAATTCCCAATAATTTTTTGTGTCGTGTTAGTATGAGTAGAGTTTTTGTGTGTGTTTTTGTTTTTGGTTGGTTGGTTGGTTGGTTGGCTGGTTAGTTGGTTGGTTAGATGGTTGGTTAGTTGGTTGGTTGGTTGGATTGGTTGGTTTGTTTGTTTTTTTGTTTTTTGTTTTGTTTTGTTTTTTGAATATTTGAAAGTCTGTTTTTCAACTGTCTACTTCTTTAAGCTTTAGAGAAGTTCTATTTGTGTGTATTGAACTGTCCCGTTCCAATGTTCAGAGATAACCCTGCATCTGTTAAATTTGGATAACAACCACCAGGCCCCATCTTCAGTTTGCTCACATCAAAGAACAAGAGCAATGACAATGCCATTCTTACTCTGCTGACTAATCTAAAAACCAATGGCTGCGTTGTAAGTTTTCCCATCAGACTAAGGCTAAGCCAGAAACACTAAATCATAACAAGAACAGCTGCTTTCAAATTTTGCAGTTGTGTGATCTGCTTTTCCTCATCCTAACCGTAAGGAAGATCTCAGCTAGGTTAGTTTGTCACGATCCACTGTGTCATGTGGTATATGCATCACATCATGTACTTAGGGCAACAATCATCATGTCATGGTAATGGTGACTGTGGTTAAGGCTGCAAGTCAAATAACACCCAACATAGAATGCCACTACCTAAAAATCCTGGAAATATATTTTCAATCCACAAGGCTCATACCTACTGCATCCAAGTTTGTTTTGATCAGGCAATTTAAGACACTTCTTTTAACTCAGTCTGCAGGTAAGCTGTCATGTGTAATTCACGAGCATTGCCTTACATTATCAAAGTACGCTGGTGTATTGCAATATGCTGCATGGGGTTAAAGATTTCTAGAGGTTATAGCTTATGAATGATGAAAGAAACTGGGACGCAGCTGTTTCTCTATGGCATGGTTGCTTTCATCAGCTGTTGTAGACGATTAAGGCGTTCATCAATTTCACTGATTTCCGCTGATCGATCAAACAGCTGACTTGCTTCATCTGAAACACATCATATTGAATGATTGACTGTCATGTTGATGCACAAAATGGCTATTCATTAAACAGGTAATGTTTCTATTACATTAATTCATATCAACCAGAATGTGCATATATGCTGACATACTTATTTACGCTTAAATTTTTCTTTTTGCTGTTGTTAGTTTTGTATTTTGGGTTTTTTTTCCCTTTTTTTGCTGCCCAATCTTTTGCACCATTTTAGTGTTGTTGATCCCACACCACTCATTCCAGCTCTTCAACACATCACCATCCCAAAGTTCATTCAGTCAAAGTCTCAATGCCAGGTTGCCCATAGGAGCCGATGATGTCAAACTACCACTAGGTCACCCACCAGAGGAGACTGCACTGCTGCTTGGTGACTTTAGTGCAATTTAACAGTACCTGGTCTGATCCAACTTACTAAGAACACTAACTACCAAGGCCCTTACTCATGACAGTAATCGCTCAATCATGGAGCCTGTCTGGGTGAATGAACCCCCTACCCCCTTACCCCAGTAAGACCAACAACACCACTCCCCCCCCCCCCCCCCCCACTGACAGCCCCCAGTAACCACTGACCTGAATTTACCTCAGGCACAGAAGTGGAAAAGGAAATGTAAACCATAAGATCAGGGCATGAAGGACCATACAATACTCTAATGACTGATAATTTCATGATAACGGGGATGATATTAATAATGCTATGGTGTTCCATCTAGGAGTGAAATTCCAAAACTAGGCTGGGCTGTACTCTAGGCTTATTTTCATAATACATCCTGGCATTAACTAGACCTGAGAGATACAGACACTGGCAGTGTTGGTCAGGAAATCTGAGCAACACCCTCAAAGGTGCACCCATAATGAACTGAACTGAAATGAAATGAAATAAACCTTCACTCTTTTCTGACCATATGGATATTAGCACATAGGCAATATAGACATTAGCACATAGGCAATATAGATATTAGCACACAGGCTAACTTACATGTGTGCCATTGCTAATCTACTTACACCAAACAATTCAAAATAGGATACTGCAATAGAATTCAAAATCAGACAAACAAAACAACAACAAAATGAAATAAGACATTTAATTGCAAATTCAGTGAATGACACTCGACCATGGTCCCAGTCTTCCCAGTGAGCCCAAAGCATGCTCAACTTTGGACAGGAGCTGGCTGGGATCTGGTTGGGATCGAAAAAATCCCACCATAATTTTTGGACTTATCTCCCAGTCAGAAATATGTTATGTTAATCATTTCATCACACTGACAGGTCAAATCCTTGATTTCAATCACAGGTGTGACCCAAATGAAAAACTATGAAATGTTTCACGTTTATATCCTGCTCACCCTTTACATCATTTTTAATTCGACTATGACTCTAATCTTGTGTACTGCTCGCCTGTTTTATATCAGTAAGGTGCTCTAAACTTACCACCACTCCCTGGTCCCTCATTCTCCTTGTTTATCACAGAACGTCGCTTTCCAAACTCAGAGTCAGGTGTGCTGGCCAGAGTAGTAACAGTTAAGGTGCAAGCAGAACCAAATGCACGGTTAGAAATGTTGAGACTTGATTCTAAGTGAATTAGTTCTTTCAAACACTACATATGTTGAGATCTATTATGAACTAGTAATAAAGGTAATGGTATATTATTATGGTAGGGCAATTCATGCAAAATTTTAGCATTCAATAAGAAACATTCTTCATGCTGAGTTTCAGAGACGAACATGCAACAACAAATTCAAGTTGTTAGGAACTTAACAACAAAACAAGGTGCATAATGCCAAAAACCTATGTACCCAAAAGGAAAACAGTAACTGCATGAAACACTACTTGAAAAGTGTGAAAAACAACAGCCAGAAACAATATATAAACAGATGCAAACCTTATGCTTCTTGTAAAAATCATAAACAACAAACTGGTAAATAATTCAACAATCTCTCTTTTTTGGCACTGAAAGACATTTTTTAAGACTTCTTTTTCAAATCATTAGTCTTTACTGGGTTGTATATAATACAACCCCAATATGTCATTGTTGTCTTTCAACTTTTGCACCTTGACAAACCTTAGAAAGCCCCAAAAATATTTTTGTTATGTGAACATGAAACACAAGACTGATCCCACAGACTAGAGAGATTTAAGATCCTGGATGTTAAACTATGTGTGACACAGCATGGGAAACCCCAGTCAACCAGTCTTAGTTATGGCTGGATAGGGTCAAAATTACGACAACTGAGATTTTGAATCTTTAGCAACAAACCTTCAACTTCCCACAGCTTTATGGCTAAAAGCACCCTAACCCATAATCTGAAAAAGAAAATTTTCTTCAGTTTCCAAAATGCTGTGAGCTCAGTACTTTTCTTGTTACAAAAAAAGCACTTATAAGGTTTAAATGTATCTAAAAAGAAAACTACACCAGACAAACTATTTTTGCTTTTACAAGTTATTTCATAAACTTTGAAATTTTAAGATGAGCTTTGTTTTCCTGTGTCATGTCACATCTTAATCACTGTGCAATATCTGTGACTCAAAGATGAGATCATACTATTGAAATATTAATGATATATGTTTACTTGTCCATTCTCTGCTTGAAATATACATATTCTAGGTCCTATGACCTCCAAGTTGGTCATCCTCCACATAACTTTTAGGGAATGAAACTTTAGTAAAACTGTAAAAATCCACATACAATTAAAAACACCAATGACATTTTGTCTGCATTTTCTGTGACCACAAGACAGACCCGTAGTCAGTTCAGATCCCCACTCCCCACTTGTTTTTGTTTTGTTTCAAACAAGATAAACTGAAAAAGTAGCAGCTGGAGACAGTACACACATTACAAACAGAGAATCAGATTGATCAAGTAACCAGGTAAACCCAAGCGAACCAAAGGATATACTTTACTTCGTGATCTTGAACCTTTCCTGCCATTTCCTTGTGAAGCCTGCAAATAAATCCACTTGTCATCATTCATGGCTTTATGTAAAAGTGACAGTAGCAGATACACTATATTACATGCTCATACATCCTATTTTTCTCACAACCCAGACTTAAAACCACAGAGGATCACAAAAACTAGTAGTTCTCCCAGCCTGTGACTCACAGTTTTAACCAATCTGTGATGGCAATCAGTTTTGTTTTCAACTCTCTATCCATAAAAGTATCAAAGAGCATACAACAAACATAAGTCTACAGTCACAGTAGTTATTAAAAGTGAAAGCAAATTTTTGACATAATTATTACTTTAATCATTAGATATAAATACATGGACTTTGCAAATTTCTTCCAACATTACCAGGCAAAATGTGAAACAAGAAGTTTTCAATTTAACTGATACACATCCACACGCAATTGTGTGTGTGCATACTGTATGTAATATGCTTGTGGCTGCATGGAGAGGACATACTAAAGACAGAGAGAGTGAATACAAATAAATGAATACTTTACCTCATAAGAGGCCTAAGCCCCTTGTAAAGGAATATGTGTTCAATATACAGTACAACTAATGACATCAGAAAGCAAGGAACACCAACATAAAATTATTTACATCATTAATCAAAGAACAGCTTTAGCATATGACATAAGCACAGTAATGCATTTTCCCTAATCTGAAAAAGTGAAAAGCTTTATATAAAGAGATAACAGATTTTTCAGTTTCATTTTTTTAAGACACAAATAATCCGAGCCTGCTTGTGTCTGGAGTTTGAAAATACTTAGGAGCAATACATTCTTTTCCAAGAAAAATTTTCCAAGAACAGAACAGCAAAGAACAAAATCAATGTCATCATCTGCAAATTATTTTTTTTATAACAGATGCACCAAATCTCTGCCAGGAGACAGAGAGAGAGCAAGAGAGAAAGAAAGGAAGACAGAGAGGGATGAGAGAGATGACAGAAGAGAGAGAGAAGAGAAGGAGAGAAAGAGAAGGAGAGAGAGAGCGAGACAGACAGACAAGAGAGAATCTGTCAACTGTATATGAAAAGTTAATCTTGTCAGTAGTTTTGCCCATGCAGTAGGGGTACTGTGAATGCAGAAATAAAGATCCCATTTGTTTTGGAACCACAGGAGCTATCTAGTTTGCTTTTAGGTAATTAGGGGTTCCTATTTCCTGTTATACTGTCTTTTCCTCACTATTTCTACCTTCCAGATCATTCATCTATATTTCTTCCGTATTCATCTCCTTAGCTCTCCAAAGGTGAGTACGTGTGCCTACAAGACGATACAAAAATGTTCACACACACATAAAATCCACTCCCTCTGCTAGGTAGGTAGGTATAGCTGTGTAAGAAGAAATTTAGTGCAGTGCAGCTATATATATTGCTGATGTTTCTATGTAAATTTATTCTTGTAATAATTTTTTGTTGGCTCATGTACGCTAGCTACTGTAACAGTGCATTCGATTATTTTCAAGAAATGAATTTTCACTGAAAATGAAAAGAAAAAAAAAACACCATCAGACGGATTGTGTAAAAAAAATTGTTTTCATTCATTATCATGACATGTACGGTTTATGTATACAGACAGAAATGATTTGGCTTTTGCAGCAAGATAGAATTTTTCCAAAAGACATGAATACGTACCCCTTGTGGACTCTCTTTAGTTTTGCCATTGCGATTGTAGTTTCTGCAACAAGAAACATTCAGTTAAAATGAGCATGCATGAAAGGCACAATATTACTATTTCTAATAACAATAACATAATATCTATCTAAAGGCTAAATATACTTTAAAGCTACAAGAAACAAAAAAGCAGTGTAGATGTATGTCAAAGTATCAAAAAATAATGGATGATATCAAAGCTAAACATTTCATAAGGTATTAGATTCATTATATTTACTATTCCTATCTCTACACACACACACACACACACACACCACACACCTCTCTCTCTGTCATCTCCTCCTCTCCCCCCCCCCCACTCTCTCTCTCTGTCTCTCACGTACACACACACTTACTCACAAGGACATGAGATGAGAGAAGCAGATGAGAGAACTATGAACATATAATGCAAAGGTACAGAACAAGAAGCCATTTAAGATGGGTATAACCAATTATCAAAAACAAACCAAGTGATCTGCAGTTTTTAATGCGTTAAAATTTTCATGATTCAAAGATTATTAAATGAATTTACGTTTCGCAGTCAAAGGTTGTAAAAACACGAAAAATGTCAATTCTTTACATTCTGGCAAAAAATCAAGATTCAGAATGGTAAATGATCATGTAAGCTGAAAGATACTTACTGAAGTTTGGAAGTATAGGAACCATCTGACGTTGCACCATCACTCAAGTCTCCTTGACTGCCAACTGAGAAAAATCAAACACAAAATAATAAACAAACCCAGCGGACTGTTTTAGCATTCCAACTTTCATGTTCTGTGTTTATTTTTTTTCTTCTTGTTTGTTCAGAAGGACAGAGGGGCTGTTGATCTGATTAGATTAAAAATGTTTCTATTTGTAGATGATGTACATTTAATGATAAAATCAACGCCTCAGCAAAAAGGAGCATATTGTGGCAAACTAAAACAACAAGAAAATCCAGCCCATCATACATTACCATCAAAAAGGACAAAAGAGATGAAAGCACAATGATCTTAACCCTACCAGACCTGAGCCCCTGAGCGTAATTGTGCCCCCTGCCTGGCTCCTGAGCAAAATTTTGAAAAAAATGTATATACGTTAGAAAACTGTTCATATCATGCACACCAATGGTTAGAATTATATGAAACTTGGAGAGATTGTAGAAAATAGGCCTACCTTTCATCTAACGCCAGTCCAACCCTCATCAATCACACAAGCATCTCCCCTATCACTTGGTTGGGGGGTACGGGCACCCCCCTTCTTCCAACACTCTGTCTCGACCTACTTCTTTCATTGTCAGAATCATCACTTTCACTCAATGCTTCATCAACGTAATCATCGTCACTTGAATCGGAAACGTATTCCTGATCAAATTCTCCCTCATCAGAATCAGAATTCTGCAAAATGTCCACCACTTGTTGAACTGTGAAGCGAGTTGGCCTCGCCCGTTTACCTATTGAAGTGCTTGGTCCATCACTAGCTCGCTTCATGGTCAATTTTGCACCCAAATCACCTCAAAATACCATCAACGCAAAGGCAAACATTTGCAATAGGCTGAACTCACGCTCACGCGACACTTAGCAACAGTTGGGTGGTTATTTTTAGCTCTTGATAAAGTGACGATCATGTGAGTGTGCTATTCCCGCTATAGCGGGAACTCGGTATATAGTCATTTTCGTCATTCCCGCAATAGCGGGAACTCGGTCTGGTAGGGTTAAAAAAGCTATCTCTATCATGCATGCACGCACACACA
This sequence comes from Monoplex corrugatus, assembly GCA_030674185.1. Classification (NCBI taxonomy): domain Eukaryota; kingdom Metazoa; phylum Mollusca; class Gastropoda; order Littorinimorpha; family Ranellidae; genus Monoplex; species Monoplex corrugatus. Next base: position 31,511,790 of record CM060308.1, read on the forward strand.
CACACACACACACACATACACACACACAACACACACACCACACACACACACACACACACACACAACAACACACACACACACACACACACACACACACAACAAACATTCTGATTGTTTAATGACATGTAAAATACAAGAAACAGTATGAATAAGAGCACATGTGCATAAATAACCTTCATTATTTCCCCAATGAATAAGAGCACTAATGCATAAATAACCTTCATTATTTCCCCAATAAAAGTCCCATACTTTAATGAAATATCCAAGAAAAATCTACACTATTTTACTTTGAAAAAAAATTGTTCAGTTTTGAGTGTTAAACAACTAAGGTCAACCAAAACTTTTCTACCCAGAAGATATACATGAGAATTTTGACACAGAACATATTATACACTTACATGATGATGTTCTGGACCGATTCCGAAGGTATGCTAAAGAGACACAGGGAAAAAAAAAATTAAAACCAAAATTGCATAGCCATACATTAAAACCAACAATACATAGCCAAAAAGTACTACAAATGTGTGTTTAACCATATAATGTTATATTCAATATCATATTTAAAAGGATTTTTTTACATTGTGAACAAAGAGTTTCACTTTCAGTTTTCCAAAGGCAGTATTTCTGGAGACAACATATTACTACCAGATGATGACAACAATGGACAAAATAAATGACATTGTTTTGTGTAAGTTCACTATTCTCTTCTCCTTCCTCTCTATCCAGCTCATTTCAAGTCAGCTGATGTTGCTGGTAAGTTGCCTTTTGCTGTTGTTCTTTCAAAACAAGTTGCATGGTTGGTTGTTTTACAAAAGCTGTTTACACAAAACAAGTTGCATGGTTGGTTGTTTTACAAAAGCTGTTTACACAAAACAAGTTGCATGGTTGGTTGTTTTACAAAAGCTGTTTACACAAAACAAGTTACATGGTTGGTTGTTTTACAAAAGCTGTTAACACAAAACAAGTTGCATGGTTAGTTGTTTTACAAAAGCTGTTTACACAAAACAAGTTGCATGGTTAGTTGTTTTACAAAAGCTGTTTACACAAAACAAGTTGCATGGTTAGTTGTTTTACAAAAGCTGTTTACACAAAACAAGTTGCATGGTTAGTTGTTTTACAAAAGCTGTTTACACAAAACAAGTTACGTGGTTGGTTGTTTTACAAAAGCTGTTTACACAAAACAAGTTACATGGTTGGTTGTTTTACAAAAGCTGTTTACACAAAACAAGTTACATGGTTAGTTGTTTTACAAAAGCTGTTTACACAAAACAAGTTGCATGGTTAGTTGTTTTACAAAAGCTGTTTACACAAAACAAGTTGCATGGTTAGTTGTTTTACAAAAGCTGTTTACACAAAACAAGTTACATGGTTGGTTGTTTTACAAAAGCTGTTTACACAAAACAAGTTGCATGGTTAGTTGTTTTACAAAAGCTGTTTACACACAAAAAAGTTACATGGTTAGTTGTTTTACAAAAGCTGTTTACCGAACAAAACAAGTTACATGGTTAGTTGTTTTACAAAAGCTGTTTACACAAAACAAGTTACATGGTTGGTTGTTTTACAAAAGCTGTTTACACAAAACAAGTTACATGGTTGGTTGTTTTACAAAAGCTGTTTACACAAAACAAGTTGCATGGTTGGTTGTTTTACAAAAGCTGTTTACACAAAACAAGTTACATGGTTGGTTGTTTTACAAAAGCTGTTTACACAAAACAAGTTACATGGTTGGTTGTTTTGCAAAAGCTGTTTACACAAAACAAGTTACATGGTTGGTTGTTTTTACAAAAGCTGTTTACACAAAACAAGTTACATGGTTGGTTGTTTTACAAAAGCTGTTTACACAAAACAAGTTGCATGGTTAGTTGTTTTACAAAAGCTGTTTACACAAAACAAGTTACATGGTTGGTTGTTTTACAAAAGCTGTTTACACAAAATAAGTTGCATGGTTGGTTGTTTTACAAAAGCTGTTTACACAAAATAAGTTACATGGTTGGTTGTTTTACAAAAGCTGTTTACACAAAAAGTTACATGGTTGGTTGTTTTACAAAAGCTGTTTACACAAAACAAGTTACATGGTTGGTTGTTTTACAAAAGCTGTTTACACAAAACAAGTTACATGGTTGGTTGTTTTACAAAAGCTGTTTACACAAAACAAGTTACATGGTTGGTTGTTTTACAAAAGCTGTTTACACAAAACAAGTTACATGGTTGGTTGTTTTACAAAAGCTGTTTACACAAAACAAGTTACATGGTTAGTTGTTTTACAAAAGCTGTTTACACAAAACAAGTTACATGGTTGTTGTTTTACAAAAGCTGTTTACACAAAACAAGTTACATGGTTGGTTGTTTTACAAAAGCTGTTTACACAAAACAAGTTACATGGTTGGTTGTTTTACAAAAGCTGTTTACACAAAACAAGTTACATGGTTGGTTGTTTTACAAAAGCTGTTTACACAAAACAAGTTACATGGTTGGTTGTTTACAAAAGCTGTTTACACAAAACAAGTTACATGGTTGGTTGTTTTACAAAAGCTGTTTACACAAAACAAGTTACGTGGTTGGTTGTTTTACAAAAGCTGTTTACACAAAAAAGTTACGTGGTTGTTGTTTTACAAAAGCTACTTACAGTTCTTCAAAACAAAACTGCTATCCCTCAGCACAATGTCTAACAATGTTCCCTTGAACGACATGTTGACTAGGCAATGTTATGTACCTGAATGTCTGCTGGAGTTAATACTGCCAGGGGACGGTCGAGAACTGTTGGACACGCCTGATACATTAGATCGCTCTTTGCGTTTTCTGCAAAACAAATGCGATAAAAAACTCTCAGTACCAACTAATGATTACATGATGTGATGATAAACACAACATTTACTTTGTAAGTAATGTGTCTACTATCGCATTCCTGTACAAAATCCAAATCAAATATTAAGTTCACACAAAATAAAACATAATGAAGATGTAGGCACACAACCATGCACCACAGAAATTGCAAATGGAATGTGTTTAGAACTGATCATCACACTCAAAAAGCTCACTTTGTAATCTCCTAGAATATGCCTCTTATTATAAGCAATTACTGGCAGACTCCTTGACAACTGTGAAACCTCTATGCACTGGCATGGTTTTGAAATGGGAGAGGAAAGCAGAACTTATCAAACACTAAGCCGAACCATGAGAATGATGGGCACATTAGGATGGGCAGCTGACAGGCCACTTATTATGTTATGAGCTGACTCTGAATTCATGTCCACACACTACATACTTACAAAAACAATGAACACAAACACAAAACTACAGATGCTGCCAAAAATATGCAGACACCTGTATAAATATAATGGTTCAAATCAAATCAATGTTTCCTCCTTACTTTTTCAATGCAGCCTCCTTTCTCCTCCTATCCTGCTCCCTTATGTAATCAGTGGGATTAAACCGCCGATTTCTGCTTCCTGTCACCAGCAACAACAAACAATCAAATTACGTATATGACGTTATAAATACTTCCTTTCCAGTTCACTGGGTTTTTTTTAAATAATGATCATTTAATTTTTTGTGTAACTGGCAACAGATTCCAGAATACACTGCATCTATTTGCAACTCATTATCATTCACATTTTGTGGATTATACTGTCCCTAACTGAAAACAATGGAAAATGAAACATTTGACCATTAAACAAGTTAGTGTTGTTTTCTCTCTCTCTTGCTCTTCCCCCCCTCCCCAACTTCTCTCTCCCCTTCCCCTCCCTACACACCCACTTCTTTTAAAAGATAAAAAATGGCAGGGCTTACAGAGTGAAATACAATGTTTTTTGTAGTCCCAAAATTACAACTCAAGAATCAAAGCCAAAACATTAACCAGAAAGAGTATAGACAGTGTACCTGCTGGGGAAGGGGACCTGGGAAGACTGTGAAAACTGCCTCGAAGAGATGTAGGAGAATCAGCCCGCCTGCTGTTATTAGGTGCGGATGATGGCCGTTCCCTCGAAGATGACCTGTCTCGCCTGTTTTGACCATACAGGCGATCCTGTGATAGGGATCTCTCCCTTAACTGTCTGGAATATGCTGCTGACCTCTCCCTGGAGAATGACCTCTGCCTGTTACTGTCCCTGGAGAACGATCTCTGTCTATTACCAGAACTACTGCGGTGTGTATTGGATCTGTCAAGGGAGGAAAGTCGATCCCGTGATGTAGTCCTAGAGGGTTGTCTGCCCCTCTTGTACAAAGCCAGTTCATTGGTCAGGCTTTTGACACGAACTCGAAGATTTCTTTCTGATGCCCGCAGTTCTTCCACCTGGGTCAAAAAACAAAATATAGGTCAAAGTCTAGTAAATTCACAATGTAACATCAACCATAAACTCCTCATAGAAAAAAACAACTTATCTGACATCTGTGTTCTCAAACTTTAAACATGGAAAAACAAAACAAAAATTCCAGAACACAAAACAAAAAATATACTGTTGAGTTTCTTTTTTAATTTTTTTAAAGATTTTTTTTAAAAAAAGACAAACTCACACATCCATGATTCATTTTTTTTCATTCCAAGCAATGTTTTTCATGGACGCATATAGGCATGTACGGAAAATTGAACATCAGTATTTTAGGACTAGGAAAGATGAGATGGAAGGAAGCAGGCATTATAAAATCAGGCAAGCATAAAACTACAAATGAAAGAGAAGTTGGTCTCATAAAGGACAATGACAAGTCAAAGTCTATCAAAGGATACTGGGCCATATCAGACTGCATTTTACTGGACAGATTGAAGAGCAAGACATTTGATATGAACATCAACTAAGTATACCCACTAACATCAGTAAGTACTGAGAAAGAAACTGACAACTTCAATATAGAATTAGAGATAGCGAAGGCTCAATGTAAATCACAGGAGGTTACAATCATAATGGGAGATTTTAATGCTAATGCCTTGACACACAAATTGAAAAGGGAGAGAAACTTGCTGAGTCTCACCTCACCTCACAAGTAAATGAATTCATCATAGGAAACACTTGGTTTGAGCAACTAACAGAAAAAAATGGACATTGGTGAAACAAGGTGACAGCACAAGAAATCAAATTGATTACATCTTGACAAATAAGAGATAAATAATTTTTTTACTGATAGGAAAAACATTGTCAGGTTCAGACTGTAACAATAACCATAATCCTGTAATGGGAAACTTTAGACTGAAACTGAAGAGAAGAAAATGAATCAGAAATAAACTTAAACTGAAGAGAAGAAAATGAATCAGAAATAAACTTAAACTGAAGAGAAGAAAATGAATCAGAAATAAACTGAAACTGAAGAGCAGAAAATGAATCAGAAATAACATCAAAATATATCCTGAACTCTCAAAGACAGGTCAATTCAACTTGTGAAAAAATTAGCACATCTGCACATCTATTCAAAACAAATTCACTTCTGGAAAATATTTGGGACAGTGAGGAACAGTGGACACACTTGAAAAACTCAATAAACAAAGCTTGTGAAGAAATCCCTCAAGTTGAAAGAAAGGCAAAGAAAAATCAGAGAACAAAAGAAGGTTTTATACTTGACAGATGAATGTAGGAAGACAAAGGGAAAAATGAAGAATACAAACAGACAGATAAGGAAATCAGGAATAAGTGTAATGAAGTCAAGGAAGTTTGGCTAGAAAAAAAAAAGATATAGAAGATTGACATAAACAGACCCTAAGTTTATATACAGAAATACTGAAAAAAAATCTCACAGGAAAAAGACATGCACATCAACTGGGAGCTTAAAATCAAAAGATGGTACGATTGTCATGGAAAAAAGACAAAATATTAGGTAAATGGGGAGAGTACCCTGAAGAACTTTTCGACGATGACAGAAAGCAGGAATGCATTAGCCAGAACTCTGAAGTACCACCCATAATGAAAGAAGAAGTTTAATCAGCGATGAAAGAAGGTGAAAAAATAAAAAGCCCCCAAACCACACAATACTACTAATTTTTACAAATTCTTTTCTTTTTCCATGCCTATTCTTCAAAATGAACAAGCAATTTCAGCTGCTGTAAACCCAAAGCAATCTTACTTTATGACAGACACACATCAAGGGAAGATCTAAATAAATCTTTCTTTATCAAAGGAGATATAAAAAAAAAAAGGAAAAACAAAGAAAAACAAAACAAAAATTCCAGGAGATATTAAAATTAAAGGAGATATATATATATAAAATAATATATATATATATATATATAAACGAAAAAGAAAGAAAAACAAAACAAAAATTCCAGGAGATATTCAAATTAAAGGAGATATAAAAAAAAAAAAACAGAAAAGAAAGAAAAACAAAACAAAAATTCCAGGAGATATTCAAATTAAAGGATATATAAAAAAAAAAAAAAAAAACAGAAAAGAAAGAAAAACAAAACAAAAATTCCAGGAGATATTCAAATTAAAGGAGATATAAAAAAATAAAAAAAACAGAAAAGAAAGAAAAACAAAACAAAAATTCCAGGAGATATTCAAATTAAAGGAGATATAAAAAAAAAAAAAAAACAGAAAAGAAAGAAAAACAAAACAAAAATTCCAGGAGATATTCAAATTAAAGGAGATATAAAAAAAAAAAAACAGAAAAGAAAGAAAAACAAAACAAAAATTCCAGGAGATATTCAAATTAAAGGAGATATAAAAAAAAAAAAACAGAAAAGAAAGAAAAACAAAACAAAAATTCCAGGAGATATTCAAATTAAAGGAGATATAAAAAAAACAATAAAAAAAAAAACAAAGAAAAACAAAACAAAAATTCCAGAACATATTAAAATTAAAGGGGATATAAAAAAAAATGGAAAAAGAAAGAAAACAAACCTCCTCAAGAAGCTCCCTGTACTCATGACCTCGTTTGCTGGCAGCCCTTTGATGCTCTGTCTTCTCTCTCATCAGCTCCTGTTCCATGTTGCGAACAACTCCCTTCAATGTGCGGATTTCCTTTGCTGCACTACCAGATGCTGTGTTCTTCATCTCCCGCCGGAACTGCAGGAACTCTTCTTCTATCTCTTCCTTTTCGTCTATCAACCGTTTGTAGCTGAAGTGTTTAGGAGAAGAAGAAGAAAATGACAAATGTTTGTTGACAAATATGAAAGCAAATATACAAAAGAAATCTACTATTTGAATGTTCCAATACACTGTACTCTCTCTCTCTCTCTCTTCCTCCTCCTTTCTCTTTCTCTCTGTCCCTTCTGTATCAGTAAGCCTTCAGTTTCCACTGTAGTCCCTCTCAATGCTGGGGCCAAATTAACAAAACTATTCAATGTGCCAAATTAGCAAAACTATTCAATGTGCTTAATTGTTACCTCCAAAAATAAAGATTTCTTATCTTATTTACGTTCTATTTTTTGTTTCTTTCAGCAATTTCACACGTTCACAGCATTCACACAAAAACATTTCAAAGCAGCCAAACATTCTTATCCAACATTATTATTTCTCTTTCACAGACTTTCCTTCTGTCTGTCTGTCTGTCTGTCCATACATGTCTATCTGTCCATCTGACTGCCTGCTTGCATGTCTGTTTGTCTACTTGTCTGTCTGCTTGCCATCTGTGTGTCTGTTTCCAGAAAGTCAAATAAGCATCTGAAATGCCTCAAACATTATGGTTCATAAAGCAAAAACTCGTACAGCGGAACTTTTCACACACTTTGCAGTTTCTGATTAACAACACAGCTCCTTGCACCCTTCTCTAACTCTTACTTAAAAGCAAAACTGCTGACTTTTGACATTCTCACAATCCATACCTCTCCCTTCCTCTGTTCAACTCATGGAATATTTTGTTTAAATATAAGGAGAACTGTTCAAAGACATGTTTTTGTTGACTGATACTTACTCTTTCTGTAGCTTCTCCAAATCTCTTGATCTGTAATCTGTGTACCCCTGTTAGGAAGACAAAATAATTATCATACAAGGATCAAGATTGCAGTCTGATGATGAGCAACAAAAACAGGAACACAATGAAGAAAAAGTGAAATATGTATTCCTCCTCTGCTCACCCTCTCCCATTCCTCCTCTGCTCACCCTCTCCCACCTTCCAGCTATCTAAACTGAAGACCAGTTTCTATTCCCTCCACTGATACATTTCTAACATCTGGATATCCAGTTGTTGTTGTTTTTTCTTGTTTGTTTGGGGTTGTTTTTTTTTTTTTTGCAGAACCAGTTAATTATGTTCTGAAACCAAAAGACTTTGTTTGCATAGTAATGTAATTTCACTGGGGTTGATCTACAACTGTTCGCTCAAAATCTGATTCAACGGAAATCAAGTGTTGTATGAAATACATAATTGCATCACTGACAGCTGTAAGAGTTCCATGGACAGCAAAACCATCCCCCCCCCCCCCCCCAAAAAAAAAAAATGAGGCAGTCTTGAAAGAAGCAAATACAAAAGGAACATCAACAAATTTATAGGACATTATATGAGGCAAAAGAAAATTAGAGCACCTAGTCACAACAGGAAAGCTAGAGGGAAAAAGAGCACCAGACAGACCTAGAGAGAAAACACTTGACAGTTTGCGGAGTGGGTGGGGATAAAAAAAAAAGGTAGATATATTTGCAGCAAGAAAAGATAGATTTGTATGGAAAGCCATGATTGCCAATGCCATATGACAAGGGAACATGTTCATGATGATGAGTATCATCAAATAATACACACTAAATGTAACTTACACACTATACATTGAATAATGGCATTGGTAAATATGTTTAAGTTTAACCATACTCAATCATCAAAAAGTCAAACCGAGAATGGTAAGAAACCTACCCCATGTTTGAGTTTCCTATTTTCTGTGCGCAACTGTCGAATGGTTTCTTGAAGAGCTCTAGGGTCTGGCTTACCCACATAAGGCAGAGGCAGTGGGTAATGGATCCTGATATACACAACATAAGACATTGAGTCAATATTCCAACACACCAACAAAGCTATTTAACATTACTGACTGACATGTAGAGATATATATATATCAATCTTTGTCTTCTGCATGATATATTCTCCTTTGTTGTACTAAGAAAAAGATTTAAACATATAAACTATAGAATGAATAGTAAACAAAAAAACTAAAATGCAAGAAAAATTTTGAAAAATACTGGCCTTGCACAGTCTACTTTCAATGAAATTTGTACAAATTCATAGATGATGCTCACTGCTAATTTCAATATCCTGAAGTCAAGTATCAAGTTCTCTTGTATTGTTCCTGACTGTGATGCAGTCTTGAGCAATCCATCAAACAAAACAGGCTCTTTTGCCATTTGTGATGTAGTACATTTATTTTGAACAGATAATGTGGTACACGTAAAGCCTTTCATTCTCAACTGCAATAGAGCCATGGTTCAAAGATTAACTGCTGATGCTGATCCTGTTAATAATATAACAGCTACAGGCAAATCTGAGCTCTGAATGATTTCCTGTATTTTCATTGTTGTGCATGCCCCTCGTTTTTTTGCTGGGGACGCAAACAGTTTTGGGAATGAAAGGGTTAAGCAATGTGCAAATATAGACTTGATTCCCAACATGTTCCATATAAAAGTTCCCACTCCACCCGGAACAAATATGCTGCCATAGTACATTACCAATTTTTTTCTTTTTTCCTGTAGCAGTGTATTTTTGTTTACATATGAAAGCAGACTTTTTCTGTATATATATGCTTTTGCTGTTACATCACCAGCATGGCAAAGCAGCTTACATAGTTTTCAATGGCACTTGCAGGAATCTAGCAGAGTTTTCTGACATGAGCACATAGTGCTCAAGCTTGGCATTTGGGGTCAACTCTCTTGCTGCAATGGGATCTTTAACTTGGGCTAAATGCATGCTGCACACAGGACCTGTTTATTATCTCATGCAAAAGACTAGCACTCTACCTCCACTTAAGTCTCGTGAAAGAGAAAAATGCCAGACTGACCAGGAATGGAACCTAAGTTTTTCACATTCCAGGTGAGTACTTCATACACTAGGTCACACATTCTACAACGGTTTGCCCCAAACTGAAACACTGTTTCTTCAACAAGCCAGCAAAACTCCATGTGGGAGATAAAAAAAAAATTACTGCCCTCGCCAGCCAGCCACTTAAACTTTATTTAAGTAACTTAAGAACCCTTCTTTCATTTGAAATAAATATGTTGCAATAAAATATAAATGTTCACCTGTCAAACTCTACAGTATAGATAACGATGAGGTATCTTTTGGACATCAGTGTTGTGGACCCAGATCGAGCAGCTGGAATATTTGACTTCACCTCTGACCCTCGATTCTTCTTTTGTCGAAGTGTTTCCAGATCAGAATATGTCAGGAGATCAAGACAAACACTTCTGCTATTCTGGATCAAAAACAAAAACAAAAACACATTCAGGTGATCATGATAGGCAAACATTTTCTTGAAATCTTTTACATGATTTGTTGTTATTACAAAGTACTATGAGTAATATGTTGAAAGGTTCCATTGAAAAAAGTATGTGCAATGATTACATGTACATTCAACGGCACACAGTAAACACATTTTTCAATTACTTACATTATAACGCCTGCATGGAAACACTGAAGAGAAACACAAAGTAAACTCTTTTCAATTAATTAAACAGAACCAAGCAGTGTCAGTGAGGTTGACATGTACTATTTATCAACAGTCAATTTCATTCTTATTGAGTCTGAAAAGACATCAGATCTTAACTTTTTTGAGTATATAGTAAATTCAGCGACAGATGTTTGAGCATGTTTACCTCTTTTGTTTTGGTTAAAATTCATGCAACACTAGTGATGCATCAGTTTCAAATACATGACATTTTCACTGCTGTATCTGGTCATCTGACACTGGCATATAACTAACCAACAAAGCAACTTTAGTAAAAAGGGCATGCTAAGGGCCGGCTGGAAAGAGTGAATAGACAGCATGAAGGTCATAAAATTAAGACTGCACAAAAAATTGGATATAAAAAGAAATATGAAAAACAAATGAACAAAAAAATCAATTAACCATAACAGTAAATAACAAACAAACAAATAGATAAATAAACAAACAAAGAAATAAATAAAACAAAATGAATCGATGACTGATGAAGGGGAATTTTTTTTCTTTTTCTCATTTTTGTGTCATGTCTTCACTTAATCATAATGAGTACAGTATCCTTCCAAGTTCTATCTCAAATAAAGCAAAAGAACATCAAACAGAATAAAACCAGAAAACACAATAAAAAAAAAAGAAACTGACCAATCAATCACTTCATTTGATCAACGCACTAGATTTCATGCATAATTCCAAAAATCTGTGAGTTTGTAACATAAACAGTGGAGTCTGCCTACAATGAAATGCACAGATCTGTGTTCTTATAGCAGTAGTTTGTAGTAGCTACATGTAGTGAAAACCAATGACTTGTTAGGTACTTGTTGTTGAAGTTAAGATGTTGTTCACAAATTTCTATTTCATATGTCAACATTGTGGCATATATATCAGTTAGTTTTTATGGCACAGTCTTTGAAGAATAAAAAAAAAAAACAAAAAAAAACACACACACACAACATGCACACACCTGGCATACACATATCACTGCTGCTGTTACATCACCAGCATGGCAAAGCAGCTTACATAGTTTTCAATGGCACTTGCAGGAATCTAGCAGAGTTTTCTGACATGAGCACTTGTTCATTGTACATTTGTAGGGCAAGACCATACATAGTGCTCAAGCTTGGCATTTGGGGAAAACACCATGTTCAGACAAAGAGGAATTCATTATGCACTACAGCAAATCTATTCTGTTTGTTAAAGACAGCATTTCACAAAAGGGAAAGAGATGGAAGTGGGCAGGAAAATAAAGGAGTATGTTTTGGGAGTAAATTCATTGTGGACAGGTTTGTTATGGGTGAAATGCACTGTACTCCAAGGCAACAGTATCAACAACAATAAAAATAAAAATTATATAATCACGGCAACAATGTCAATACCAATAATAATGAAAAAATTCATATCTACCATGTATCTGATCTACACTGTGCAGTGTGCTCTCTACAGTTTGATTTAATACATACCTGAGAAATAGCTGATTCAAGCATGCTGACAAAGACGTTGAATTGTTTAAAGTTGCCGGTCTTGTGAGTCAAGTCTTCAATATCTGATTGAAAAAAAAGTTATACATTCATGTTAAGCTATGGGAAGACAAGCAGAAGGGGGAAAAAAAAGGATTTTGTAATGATCAATGAATGGATTCAACAGGTAATTTCTGAAAACTATTTACTTGTATCACTGAGTCATAGTAAAAACAAAATAGTATTTGTATTTGCACAAGATAGTTACATACCAAGTCACAGGACACACAAACAAATATCTGTACTTTGCGGAAGTTGTCAAGTGCTCAGCCCTAAAACAAACAGAATGACACTTGTACCAATACTGACATTATAACATAATATTGCACTAATCTACAGGAATAACAAAATCTGTCCGTGCTTATTTTATGCATACATACATCATGTACATAATCATCAAGCCTGTGTAGGATCTACATTATCCACATATGACTGATATTGTGACAGTATAAAGCTTTTACGCTTTCACAAAATGGCGTTGCATACGTAACTGTCATTATAAGGCTCTGTGAGTAAACTGTCACAGTAAGCATGGAGGCAAGTGTATGTGTATGTGTGTGTATGTGTGTGTGTGTGTGTGTGCTGTGGTGTGTGTGTGTGTGTGTGTGTGTGTGTGTGTGTGTGTGTGTGTGTGTGTGTGTGTCTCGTGTCATTGTTGTGTGTGTGTGTCTGTGTTTGTGTGTGTGCATGCATGCATGTCTATAGAAATAATAATGATAAATAGTAGTAGTAGTATAAGTAGTAGTAATTACAATAATAATAACATCTGTAGATTATATACATCACACAATCCTCTGTTTTAGTATAACACAATGTTCTGTTTTAGTCTACATATAATGAAGGAAAGAAGTTGCAAGTACACTTCTTTAACATCTAATTTACATGCATGTCAAAGTGTGTGTGTGTGTGTGTGTGAGAGAGAGAGAGAGAGAGAGAGAGAGGGGGAGGAGGGGGGGGAGAGAGAGAGTGCGCGTGTATCATCTGTCATATGTTTGTGTGTGCCTTTTTTCAGCAACAATTGCAATCTGTCATCACATGTGCATAATATGACCATTGCTTATTTCTGTGCTATTGTTTTTAACATATTCCACCCACATGATGCATCAAATGTTGCCCTCCACTGATCTGCCGTTAATCTGTCTTCAACCTCCACCATCAATGAGTTGCTTCCCTTGCTCTCCATCGTCACGTAAAAATCGGATCCACGAAACTTGTACGGAGCACTTGCAGTTTGATCCGAAGTCTCCATTGTGGCACTCATTTCAATGCGCTAACAGATGTCCAATTCACAACGTAGTAATTCCGTAAACAATACAGCACAAGACGATTCTCGAAATGCGTGTTACAAGGACGGGTCTCAACTTGAAACAAGCAGACGGCAATGGCTGATCATTCACAAACCATCGTCTGCGATCACTTCAAGCAAATTTGACCGACATCACACTGTCAACAGCCCTTCCGTATTAATGTTGAAGTTGCCAAACGAATATTAAATGTCTAAGTCGTTGCACTGTGAACAAAATGCATCACGAGAGAAACTGCCTTGGTTTGAAGTCACCGCTGTCGGCCATTTTGAGCATGAGCAAAAGGTCAGTTCCGGTGTCAACAATACAGCACGTGTTTGGGCTTGTTTGTAGTTGCTGGTGGCAACACACACGACTTGAGGCAGAAGGCCATTGCGAACTTTTCATTTGTTTTAGTACGTTTCATTCATACAAAATATTTCTTATTTACTAGTATTACAGACATCAAATTTGAGTAAAAGGAATTGTATTGCATATTGCTGTAGAAAAGGTCTGCCATATGAGAAAGGTGTGCGTGCGTGCGTGCGTGCGTGCGTGCGTCACTGCGTGTGTGTGTGTGTGTGTGTGTGTGTGTGTGTGTGTGTGTGTGTGGTGTGTGAACTTTGAGAGGCCGGTGGTTGAGATATGTCATCCATTAGCACCATTTAATTTTCATGGTTTACATAAATATTGATCAAATGCTGTTTATTTACTGACTCAAATATGATTTAATTTTGCTTGTTTTTGTCTTCTGCCTTGTCTAGTTATTTGCAACAGTCAGATTCAATCTTATCGCCTTTTTATCATTGCATTATTATGAACACTCTGTTTCATGATGGCGGTAGAAGTTGACATGCATTTTTGTCTCTTTACTTTTGGAAAGTGCTTGGGGTTCTTGTAAGATGATGCAATGTGCAAGTAGTCATTATTGTCCTCATTTTTTGTTGTTTTTGTTATCATCATCATCATCAACACCATCATCATCATCTTTTTTAAAATTATTGTTACTGTTGTTATCATTATTATCATCATCACCATCATCATCATCATTATCATCATTACTATCATTATTGTTGTTGTTGTTGTTCTTCTTCTTTTTCTTCTTGTCAGCATCATCATCATTGTTCTTCTTGTTGTTATCATTGTTATCATTATTATTATTATTTGTTATTGTTGTTGTTGTTCTTCTTCTTCTTCCACTCTTTCTTCTTGTTGCTAGTGTTGTCATTATTATCATCATCATCATCAGTAGTAGTAGTAGTAGTAGTATTCTTATTATTATCATCATCATCATCATCATCATCATCATCATATCATCACCATTATCATCATCATCGTCGTCGTCGTTGTCATCATTGTTGTTGCTGTTATTATGATTATTATTATTATTTGTTGCTGACTGACTGGCATACTTTTCAGCCTTGTAGAAATGGGCTTCCCCCATTCTGCTAGCATACAGCAGTTTGAGTTTGATCGGAATCATTTATTCTGATGAATGGGAAAGGAGTAGACCTATACCATCCAGTCTCAAAATTTCACCAGCTTGTTGCTTTTCTGTTCAGGTTGACGTCTTGTGCCATGATCAGTTTGGATCTCTGAAATGCTGTCTTGAGAAAACTAAAAATGTTAACAAGAAACATCCAAGGGTCCTGGATGGGACCCAGAGCAACAATACCTCTCCGCTGACCAGACAGTCAACTTCCAGTTCTAGACGCCTCACGATAGCCATTTCGTCAAGCAAAGGGCGATTATGTGCTGCATAACCATTCGGACCCACTTATCAGGTACCTTGCTCACAAGAAGAATGGCAAGGTGGGCAGATAACAAACCCTGGGACATAGCCACACAACACGCACCAGCCAGGTCAAGCCCAGCTACTAGACCATGAGAAAATCAGGTGTTCGTACAATTGCAAAAGCGGCCAGACATAATGCTCCATACACAGCCCATTTTGCTTTTCGGCTAGATCTGACATGCCCCCAAAGGGATCTCAAATTTGTCGTCTTTCCGAGCTGTTATGTGCCCCTTGTCTTGGTGTGTGCATGTTATTCAGGGTCAAACAAAAACAACCATAAAAGCAAGCAAACAAACAAAAACCAAACGCAAACAGAGGTTGGTGATCGTATGGCTTGACTACATCTTATTATAGATTTACATGTGTTTATAAAGATATGTACAGTTATTGTTTAAGATTCCAGACGAGAAGTTTATTTTCCGCAGCCATATTGAGGGGGGGAAACTGTCCAAAATATTTTTTGTATCATTTTGTATGTGTACACGCTTTCTCCCAAGTCAGTGGTGTGTATATGCATGTGATTGTGTATGGATGTGTGTGTGTGCATGCACATGTATGTGCAGGTTCTTCAGCTTTCGAGATATTTTATCTCAATTGCATACAAGTATGATGTTCTGGTTGTTGTTGTTGTTGTTGTTGTTGTTTTGTTGTCGTTTTGGGTGGTTTGATGATAGTGGTGGGTTCCACACTGTACAGGCATAATATTTACTGCACAGTCTGCATATTCTGTCCTTGGTGGGCAGTGAAAGTAAGATACAATACAATACAATACAATATTTCATTTATATAGCGCAAAATCTTGATAAAATCAAACCCAAGCGCTAAAACAGACACACACGCACGCACGCACACACACGCACTCACACACACACACACACACACACACACACACACACACACACGCACACGGCTATAAATGGGGAGAAAGAATAAAAGCAACTTATTGATTGGTATTATTGCATATTTCTGTGCCAGTTTTGTTTTCGTTTTGTTTTTTGTTTGTTCATTTGTTCACTCGTTCGGTCAGTCATTTGTTTGTTTGTTTGATTACATATCAAAACATAACTTTCTATCAAATATTGCTATTAACAACCTCTTTGTTGATGTGTGAGTACTTCATATGCGCAAAGTGCAAAATTTTTACTTGGGACTTCAGTTTACCATCTCGTCCGTAGGACTTGCACACACATACCAACGGTCAAGGTATAGTGGTAGGGGACTAAATTAGTTTTAGTTCAGTCATGATATGAACCTCAGACATCTGGCTCATTTTAATTGTCAGGAGGGTGGTTAAGTCACTGAGCCAACACTCTACCGTATGTATGTATGTAGTATGTATGTAGTATGTATGGAATGTAGGTATGGTATGGTATGGTATGGTATGGTATGGTATGGTATGTGGTATGGTATGGTATGGTATGGTATGGTATGGTATGGTATGGTATGGTAGTATGGTATGGTATGGTATGCAAGCAAGCAAGCATGCATGCATGTATGTATGTATGTATGTATGTATGTATGTATGTATGAAGAAGTTCTGAAGAAGTGTGGCTTGTGGTATACAGAATTTCTGCTCATCAAATGC
The DNA here is from genome assembly GCA_030674185.1 of Monoplex corrugatus. NCBI lineage: Eukaryota > Metazoa > Mollusca > Gastropoda > Littorinimorpha > Ranellidae > Monoplex > Monoplex corrugatus. The sequence goes on from CM060308.1 coordinate 31,528,525, forward strand.
CAGCTTCATTGGACAGTACACATTGTCTGTATGGAAGGCATCAGCATCCCAAAGATGTATAGAGAGCTGAAGCAAAGATATGTTTCCATCATTCTGGCAGATTTGGGTGGAGCACATATGGAATTGTCTGAGTGCGATGAATCCCTCTTGAATAAATTCCAAACTCCAAACATAAGCGATGCAAGGCCAGCCTCATGAGTTGTGGCGTCAACATCACCCACCTAGGAAGATATTGCCCACAACAAGTAATATCAGCGCACATTCTCATTTGAACAGAAGAAAAGCTGGCAAAAGCATAACCCATGGCTGCAAGACTCCTTTTGTGTAAGAACATGCGCCTTCAGGATCAGTCTTGTATTCCGCATGAAGACCCATACCAGGCAATAAAGATTCAGTATGCTTATTCATCCATCAGATTGATGGGAGACTCCATCATCCATTTTGTTACACATGTTTGTCATTTTGTGTAGTTCTCTTTTCACACACTTTTGTTTATATTGCAACACTACACACACACAACACACACACACACACACACACACACACACACACACACACACACACACACACACACACACAAACACACACACAAAACACACACACACAACACACACACACACACACACACACACACACACACACACACACACATACACACATTCACTCAATCAAAAGTAAATCAAAGAATACAGAAAATTGATTTTGTTTATTTTTACTTAATAAATGCATCAATTTAAAAAAGATTGTCATGCAGGCAATGTCAGTTTATGTTACATGACCATCTTGTCTTTCATGGGTAGAGAAAATTGCTAGCAGAAAAAGCAAAGCAAAAAAATAAAAAATTATTACAGTAAAAAGTCTTCAGTTCTTGCATGATTGAAAGTATGAAATGCAAATTGAAAACTTTTGAATTAAAGAAGAGCTTGATCAACTTGTTCTACAAAACAACTGACAATTTAGTTCATTTTTGCTTCAAATATCCAATACTTTAATTGGTATTTATCACTTCAACAAGGCAATATTTGACATGACTGCTTTCACATAATTAATTTTCAATAGCAAGAGCAGAAAATAAAAAGAAACAGATTCATATGATTAATCTTCAATGACGCTAAACAAAAATGTTTAAAAGCTAAGAAATACGGGAGAAGGGAGAGGTCACTGGAACAGAGAGTGAAAGACAGATAAACAGACAGAGATTGGCACACACAAAAGGGGCAGCAGATAATTGAGTGACTAAATATGACTCCAAACATGTAAAAACCCTGTCTGAAACAGCAATCACCGAGAAGAGAAAACTGATCAAGTACACTGAACTTCAAAGTTCATATAAATGCCAATATCAAATGTAAACATGATAAAAATCCATTATTCATTGATGACAGACATTCCCTGTATGATCCAACATTACTAAACATAAAGAAAACAGAACAATCAGTATAGAAAAAATCATCTGAGTATCTGTGATTTATAGATTTCATAGATTTCCATTCAGCAACACACTGACTGTTCCATAAACACATGGGCGTTGATGCAGAAGTATATGCAAGAAACAAATTCCACAGAGCAGTTTTTTTGAGTTCCAACACATTTACAAAACGGATCACATTTTACTCCTCTTCTTCTCTCACCACAGGAACTCCTATAACACACAGAAACAACATTCGCAGCTTCAATGGCAATGTATTCTGTAACAATATTCATCTATAACCACGGTCTGGAATTATTTCACAAGTGAAAGTATATGCATGGTGCCACTAAAACTACATTTCTTTTCTCACACGTTATCATAACGTAAATCGATTTACTCTGGGAGTCAATGTACACTAAACACCATCAATGATATTTGTTCCTTTGTGATTCATTGCATACATGAAAACATCCCAGTCCTTACACACACCTATAATATCTATATCTATCTATATTTCTTTTTAGATACACACATATATATATATAGATATACTGGTAAGTTAAATAATTAAGAAAATCTTCCATACCATCTTGAATTTTAGCACATTGCATGGCATTATACTGCTCTGTAGTGCAGTACATTTCAAAGCACCATTTTCTTGTTGAATATACTTTGATTTTTGTTACATGACTCAAAATGCATTACGCAACTAACAGATATGCTCTCCAATGTGAAAGCAATAACAGGAACTATTTATCTGTTAATTTTTGTGTACAGATAAAAGTGGAATTTTAGCTACGCTCAAGCATTTTGTTGCTGCTGGTTCTATTATGTGAGTATGTGACACTTCATTATTCACTTTATTCTAAAAGACTATTATTCAGTCTGGCTATTTTTCTTTTCATGTTCATACCCAGTGAAGTTACCTATGCTTTTTTCCCCTTCAATCTCTTACTTACCTGCCTTTTCTTATAATACTATTACTGTAAATATAAATCAATGCTTGTCTCAAGTGTGCTCACAACACACTTATATGTGCACAAACACATACATATGCACAAAGCACATACACACACATGCACATATACACATGCACACACACACATACACACATACACACACACACACACACACACACACACACACACCACACACAGGCACAGCACACACGCACAATGTGTGCACACGCACGCACAAATACACACAACCCTGAGCAATCTGTTGAAGCCTGATCGTTCTAATGTTTGGATTGTTTTTCTCTTGTTCGTTAATTTGTTTGACTTTACCTTACATGGTACAACGCCTTTATCATTTCATAGATTATTTTTTATTTATTTTTTTTTTTCATCTAAAAGCACATACGTGAATAGAAGTTAAAAGAAATAATGAACGAACATACATGCACACATATGCACATGCACATGCACACATACACTTGCGAACACTTTTATGTTATAGTATGTAAACATACCATCCAGCTTCTTGAGCTTGGAAAATTTCTGAATGGCAAAGTCCCTGTATGGCTGTCTGACACTGTCCTCTGGCCATGACTCCTCAAGTGGGTTATCTGCAAACAATACATCACAGTACTGAAATGATTTCTGGAGTGGTGGCCTGGTCAATGAAGAGTTCACCCAGGATGCTAAAAGAGAACCCTCAACTTTCAATTTGTGGCTATACAAGGGATATTATTCCCTCATTCTCACATTCCTACCCCCAACAATTCCCTCCACTGGATCTTGAGTGGCGCTTAAGCCCTTGAGGTGGTGAATAAAAACTTGTTTAACCCTTTGACTCTGCACCCTGGCCATCAGCATCCTGCATCGTCAACCATGCTAGCAAACCAAAAACTTAACCCTTTGAGTCCCTCACCCTAACCAAATCTAAATCAAAATCTCTGCCAGCATTAAAAAAAAAACAGTAACCAGAACTACATAAAAATAGGATCAGAACATGTATGTGGTCTAACGAAACAAGATAGGAGCAGATTTTTGGCCAACCGGCCTTTGTCAAGCATATATAAAAGTCAACAGTGAATGAATGCACATTTGTTGTTTTTACATATGTTTGACAAAGGTCAGCTGGCTGAAAATTCGCATTCATCTTATTTTGTAGCATCAAATACATGTTCTGATTCTGTTTTTCTGTATTTCTGGTTCCTTCTATGTTGGGATGAAACAATAAGCCAAAGTAACATGTGCAGTATGGACGGAGCACACATAAAGAACACAAAAGAGTAGTTCCTTGTAAAATTGTGTCAAAAAATCAACTTTCATGTATATATATAAAAATGTATGTGGACAGAAAAAAAAAAAAGATGACACTGTATTCTGGTGACATTCTCATCTGTGGGAGAACAGTCATAATTTTACACAGTGAAACCAGTGTGAAAAAACAAATAAATAAATCATAGTGTTGTACTGCAGGTTGTTGAATTGGTATAGTGGTATCATATATATGTATATACATATATATATGTATATATATATATATATATATATATATATATATATATATATATATATATATTTTATATATGTGTGTGTGTGTGTGTGTGTTGTGTGTGTGTATATATATATATATGTTGTGTGTGTGTGTGTGTGTGTGTGTGTGTGTGTGTGTGTGTGTGTGTGTGTGTGTGTGTGTGTGTGTGTGTGTGTGTGTGTGTTGTGTGTGTGTGTGTGTCAAAAACAAGACAGACTGTCAGACAAGTAGGTTAACAATAAAATGTAACTTACTAATAAACAGCAGATCTTCCAGACAGGGCAGGTCACTCTGCAAATAAGAAGAGAAATAAACACTGTCAGGTAAAAAAACACAACAAAGAAACAAACAAATAAAAAAAAAACACCAACAAGACTTTGTTTACCAATAATGTAGTTCATACACTAAAACAAAAATTAAAACATAAATAACAACAATAAAGATTATAAAGAGAAATACAGTAAAGTCTGTATGACTGAAGAACAAAAAATGTACTTTACATTTTCTTATCAATTCTGATGAAGAAAACATCTGAAATTCCACAGATGAAAGGGATGCTTAAATTTACATGTGGGATTGAATATGTGAGTTGACAACATTGGGAATGTACATGTTTAAATGCAGATTTAAGTCTATTGTACACACGCACACACACACACACACACACACAACACACACACACACACACACACACACACACACACACACACACACACACACACACACACACACACACACACACACACACACACTGATTGTTTGTTTGGCATTGGCATAATTACTGATTGACGTTCTATGGAACACAATTTCATGACTATTGTAGAAAACTTGATAGCTCCCAACCTAGCCCCAAAATGTGAGTTTGGTAGAAGCAAGATTTATACATTACCTAACTATTGATAAAGTCTCAAGTCCCCATGTATCATGCAGACTATATCCCTCACCCCTCAAAACATAACATCAACCTTCACCCACTGTCATAACATACAAACCATGTTGAAATCATTTTCTGAACTGGCTAGAGCATCCCAAACAGTATACATACCATCCTAACTGGAGCTATAAGCATGACAAATCCTTTTAAGAATGTTTTGCTTACCTGGGATGAATAATTAATGCACTAACTTCAATCATATCATCTTCATTCCCTCATACCAACTTACAGATGAGAAAATGATACATGAAAAATATCAATGATAATAAGGTTTAAAAAAAAAAAAAGCACATGCAAAGGCAAATCATAACACACATACACACACACAAACACACACTCACACAAGTGTGCACACACACACACACACACACACACACACACACAAACAACACACACACACACAAACACACAGAAAGAATAGATACAACAGTATCTACTCACCAGTTTTGTGAATTCGGCAACATCTTTCACTGATTGTTGGACATGTACAGAATCTGAAATTTCATCAAATGACCAAATTAAAAGCTGCCAATATACATAGAAACACGCTGTGAGTTTACAAGAAGCAAGATTTATACATTACCTAAATGTTAATAAAGTCTCAAGTCCCCATGTATCATGTAGACTATATTCCCTCACCCCTCAAAACAAAACATCAACCTTCACCCACTGTCAAACATACAAACTATGTGTGTGTCCGTGTGGATATGTCTGTGTGTATGTATGTGCGTCTCTGCGTGTGTATCTCTGTGTGTGTCTGTGTCTGTGTGTGTGAGTGTGTGTGAGTGTGTGTGTGCGAGTGTGTGTGTGTGTGTGTGTGCGAGTGTGTGTGTGTGTGTGTGTGTGTGTGTGTGTGTGTGTGTGTGTGTGTGTGTGTGTGTGTGTGTGTGTGTGCGAGTGTGTGTGTGTGTGTGTGTGTGTATGTGTGTGTGTTTGTATGTGTATGTGTATGTGTGTGTGCGTGTGTATGTGTGTGTGTGTGTGTGTGTGTGTGTGTGTGTGTGTGTGTGTGTGTGTGTGTGTGTGTGTGTGTGTGTGTGTGTGTGTGTGTGTGTGTGTGTGTTCTTCTTATATTTGTTTTTTCATGCTATCTTTTTCTTACTGTTAAGATTAATGTAAGTCTTTCATTTCGGTTGCACCAAGTTTCAAGACCATTAAAAATTTGAATCTCACAACTGACTGACAGTAAATGCTTTTCTTGTACAGTGCTTACAAACATACAAAGAAAAAAAATCAAAAGATCTGTGAAGAGGATGCAATTTGTGCATACAATGTTTACACAAAAATTTGATGAATACAAAAAACAACATGATATGTAAAGAGCTGACAAAAGCAAACAATCCAAAGCGCAAAATAACTAGTCTCTCCAGAGACATTCACAGAGAGATTGGTAACACAGGCATTAATAGAGACTGGTAACTTGCTCTGTGGCACACTGTCTACATGTACCTCCTGTGGCCTGGCCCACACACTGCTGTAGAGAGTTTGCAACTGCACAAATCACAAATTGTTTGACCACCGAGACATACTGCGTGCATATAGGCTGATGGTTGGTGTTAAGCATATAATAATAATAATAATAATATTGGACATTTGTTGAGCGCCTTCCTCCCTCACAAGGAGGGAGCACAAGGCGCTTCACATAATAGACGCACAGAACAGCCACAAATAGTGTATACATATAACATAAGACATATGGACAGATATGTCACACTTCATACTGCAAAACACATCATACCGCATAATACCACATGATAACATAATAACACATCTCATACCACATCACTACACACAAATATGGAAAGGAAAACAGAACTATGCATGACAACAAAACACCCACACACACACACACACACACACACACACACACACACACACACACACACACACACACACACAGCATGCACCCTCTTCAACAATGGGATAAGGAGGAATGATAGAATCAAGAGTGAATATGGAGTGTTGTCTCAAAAGCATTTTTGAACAGGTAGGTCTTGAGACCGGTTTTGAAAGATGTGAGAGAAGGAGCATGGCGAAGGTCATATGGGAGACTGTTCCAAAAGAGAGGAGCTGAGAAAGAGAAAGAGCGTTCACCAAACGACTGAGTTTTTACACGAGGTACAATTAGCAAACGGGTGTCAGAACTTGATCGGAGCTGTCGTGATGGCAGGTATGTTGAAATCATTTCTGAAACATAAGGGGGAGCTGTGCCTGTAAGAGACGAGAAAGTCAGAGTAGCTATTTTGTATTGTATCCGTGCAGATACTGGTAACCAGTGAAGAGACTGCAGAAGTGGTGTAATATGATCTCTCCTTTTAGCCCTACAGACCAGTCTAGCTGCCGCATTTTGGACTTTCTGTAGTTTTTGGATCAAGTAGTGTGGACAGCCAACAAGGAGGGAATTACAGTAATCAAGTCTTGACAGTACCAAAGAACAAACCAGGGTTTGTGCTGCCTGAGTAGTGAGAAGATGCCGAATGGAACTGATTTTCCGGAGTTGGAGATATGCGGCTTTGCAAATATTATTTACATATAAGAGGATAAGATCACCAACAAAATCATGCAGCTGCCCATCTCTGTACCTGTGTCTTTAACCTGTCTTTATTTGCTGACGAAAAGGCAATAAACCTTACCTTCAGTTTCTTCAAAACATTCAGGCCTTTGAGTTTTTCAATTAAGTTGAAAGAAATCCACAGCTCCTCCAGTGTGTCACCAACTGCTTCCTGTTGTTGCAGACAATAAGAATGACATGTGAAAGAATGAAAGAAATAACTGAAAATAAATCAGTAAATCAAAATCAAAATGGAATATTGGTATCAGATTGATGGTTTATTTTAATCACACATAATGTGGTAGTCTAGATCTCTGAATTAGACTCAACTCCACCCACCAAGAAATAAAAATAAAATGCAAAAACATAACAATGATAACAACAAAACTTCACTATCTTGTATACTGTAGAGTCTAGGTCTCTGGAAAGACTCCCTCCCTCCCCCAAAGAAAAAAACAAACAAGACAAAACAATCAAAAAACAGCAACAACAATAACAACAACAAACCCACCATCTTATTTACCAAAAATCATTTATGAAATTTTCAATTAAATTAACAGTAAACTGCTCATTAATTCATGCGTTTAGTTGTCTACCATACAAATTCGGGTAGACTAAGTGTGATATACATTTAACAAAATAAGACTAAACAAAACTGAATGAATGAGTACATAAATAAATAACTGGGGAACTGCCGTCATTGACAAAGATTTTAGAACATACCACAGATGTTCAGATTTTGTCAGAAATGCAACTGTATTGCATTCAGCCAATTCTCTTCACAGGCCAATCATGAAAGCCCATATAATGCAAACTTTGTTTGAAAAAAAAAGAAACTAAAAGAGGAAGAGTTAAAAAAGATCTTTCAGAACTTTTGCTTGCTGTGAAACTAAAATAACCAACCTGTTTGTAGAAGTATTAAAATATTGTGTATTCAATGTTAAGAAATGAAAAAAAGATCAATATTTCAATTCTACAAACCATCACATGTTCAGGATAACAAATGCACATTATATCTGGAACAGAAAACTGTCATCTTTTCAAGCTGCTGAAATATTGTAAATGAAGCCCTTGTATTGGAACAATTACAACTCAGAAAGCCTATATAACTTTCAACTGCTGGGGGATTAACTTTTGCTTTGGGTCTCCACAACCCACATTTATAAACATTACTTAAATATTGAAGTTTAATCTTACAAATCTACCATGGTAGTTCTCATATCAGAAACACCACACACACACACAAAAAATGAAAACAAACTCACCAGACCAGTGAAGCTTTTGATGTTATTTCTTCCAAGAGATAATATTTTCAAATGTTCTGGAGAAAAACAACAACAATAACAATGATTATTCTGATATCATGTCTGCATTTTATTTTCAATCTTTTCACAATATTTTTCTCTCTTTGCATATAGGCATGTATTACTGTGAAAGGTAAATGCATGTGGAGTGTGTGTGCAGAGAAAACAGAGATGAACAAAATTTGATCATAATGACATAAATCTGATCTTGTACAAAATCAGAATCAAGCAATATATTAAAGGAAGATATAAAATAAATAAAATGTTACATCCAGTAATGCAACAATAAATGCTATCTAAAAAGCAAATGAACAGATTATCACTTACTGAGGCCATTCAAGTTTGCAATCTTTTCAATGCAGTTTGTAGATAAACTGAGCTTCCTGAAACAAAAAATATGCACAAAGGTTTTAACTGCAATGATATATTTCCCTTTTCTTTTTTCCTTAAACAAAAACTAAATAAAAAATGAAATGAAATCAAAAAGAATAAAAAAAAATTCCCAGAGACAACGCCCTGAACAAGAAGACAGGAAAAAAGCCAGAAATTAAAAACATATTCTGCTGTCAGATATCTACCAGCATCATGTGATTGACCATTTGACTGAACAACTGATTGATTCACAAATATATTCATTCATTCATTTATCTATTTGCTCATTTATTAAATTTTTCTTTCCTTTAATTCTGGGAAAATCAGATGCTTTATTTCTTGAGGTTATAAATGAAAACTTATGATTGCACTGATATCATTATGTTTTGAGTGGTTATTGATTGCCATACAGCCATATTACAGGAAAGACAGATTACTTATAGCCATGATACAGGACAGAATGATTACTGATTGCCAGTTAGTAGTCAATATGCTCATGACTTCACCATGTTATCTGATCAGTAAGGACAATTTCATCATATAGGGTACAGAGGATTTGCTTAATATACATTCCCAAATCTTACGATGACAGTATCAACAGTGAAAGAGAAAATACTGACTCGCAGCAAACCAGTGTGGAGAGTGAGGCATCCATTTTCTCAATGGGAGGTATTTGTGCGATGAGCTTGACTTCTGTGCTGTCACTGGCCTTCTTCCCCACCTTCTCCTCCTGAAATAAGTAACAGTAACATCTTAAATATACTTTGACTCTGAACAAGAATAAAGCCAGTATGTTTGTGTGTAAACATTCTTTTCTTATTACAGCACAGTCCACCTACAACAAAAATCAAGGAAGATGACTATGTGTTTGTTATAGCTGTAGCTTATAACATACAAGAAAAATCAGTGACATTACACAGAGCTGACTGTTTCTTACCTTGGTAGTGGAGTTCAGATGTTATTCATAACATTCCCTCTTATACCTCATCAACAAATACACAAGAAAATGGCTCGGTGTCCCACCTGGTCTCACTGATGTTGCATTCTACTGTCGTCAAGCAATGCTGAAGCTACCTCTCAAATCCATAGTGGAGGAATACAAAGTTGGAAAAGCAAGACTGTTGAGCATGCTGGAGGAATCGGAAGACAATATCGTGAGATCAGTTCATCCAAAGCTGAGAACTGGCAGAAAGTGGAAAGTCCAAGAGGCTGTAAATAATGCCAAGAGAAACCTCAGCATCAAAGAAATAATTGGACACACGCAAACCAACAGACAGGGACTGGGAGCAACAAAAATGCAGTGGTGGTCCAAAGCCAAAGGGAAGGAAAAAAGAGACATGATCATACAGGAGTTGAAGGAAGAAGAAGATGTCAAAAGAGTGCAGAAGGCAGTCCAGCAAGGTCAACAGGGGCAATGGACAACATGGGACAGTGCACTCCAAAGAAGTCTCAGCTGGAACGATATGTGGCACATGGCTCCTCTAAGGATAAGCTTCCTCCTCAGATCTGTATATGACCTGCTCCCTCGAATGCAAACTTAGTGAAATGGGGGAAAGCAGACGACCCAGCATGTCCGCTCTGTCAGAAGAAACAAACAGTGGAACATGTCCTAAGCTCTTGCAAAGTAGCGCTAGCCCAAGGAAGGTATACATGGAGGCACAACCAAGTTCTGAAAGTGATCACAGATGTGGTTAGCGAAAAAACCATGACCCCAAATGCACCAATTGCTATGACAACGTTCTACAAAGCAGGAGGGAAACAGGTCTGGCCCGAAAGTGCTATGACAACCAGCACATTGCCAAAGGGTCTTCTGGATGGAGCAGTCGACTGGGAGTGTACAGCAGACCTCCCAGAGTGGAGAAATTACCCAGATGTCATCAGCAAGACAGGCATGAGACCAGACATCGCTCTCCACTCTGACTCCTCGAAACAAGTGATTCTGATAGAACTCACTGTGCCATACGAAAGCAGAATGGAAGAAGCACATATCTACAAGACCGAAAAATACGCCGGTCTTGCCAGCACCCTGAAGAAAGCAGGTCTGCGGGTCAAAATCTTCGCCATAGAGGTCGGGGCAAGAGGGTTTGTGGGCACCTCCGCTTATGATCTCATGAAACAACTCGCCATTTCTGGGAAGAAGAGGACTAGAGCCCTTAAAGCGATGGCAGAGGCAGCAGAAAGGAGCTCAAGCTGGATCTGGGCAAGGAGGAACGAAAAAAGTGAACTTCATAAGGATTAAATTCCCTACAGATGATGTGTGCCCCGTTAGCACATTGGTAAAAACCGCGTACCGCAGTTCTGAAGCGCAGAATCGCCCAGGTTCGATCCCCGGCGTAGGAAAAAAAAAAAAAAAAAAAAGACAACAGCAGAAGGGCATCCAGGAGTCATGACCTGGATGTGGCCCGGCCCCCCGAGAGTGTAAGGAATTCAGGGCCGAAACACTTGTCTAAAGGGGGTTACTTCTCTGAAGACCTTCTGTTGTCTAGCTCTCCCTAGAGTTTCTTTCTACCATCATTACGACATTTATCAGTCAGTTTTATGGCACAGTCAGTGAAGGAATGAAAGAGAAACACATACACACACACACACACATACACTCTCTCTCTCTCTCACACACACACACACACACACACGCACACACACACACACACACACACATCACTGATGGCGTTACGTCACACTGACTGCTATGTTATCCATGCTGTGTACGACGCTAAGCAGTTATACTGGTCTTGAGTACTTCCTTGTTGTAGTGCAAGACTATACATAGTAAGCTTCAACAGTTCCTTTGTACAAAAAGGAATTCATTATGCGCAACGATGGATTTTGTTCATTACAGACAAGAGGGAAATAGAAAGATGTGGACAAGGAAAATAAAAGAGTGCATCATTGCCAGAAACTCATTGTAGCCAAGTTCACTATAGTTGGACTCTTCTATATTTTCTTTATGTGTTTTATTCACACGTGCTTTTTCTTATCAATGTACTTGGGCCAGCACCATTCATTTATATGAATTGGCACTACACAAGATCTCTTTAACATTAATATCATCATGTGCAAATGATTACACATAGATAATCTTTATCAATGAACGCATACACACGCACACACACAGACATACACACATACACGCACACATTCTGATACACAAAATGACAGGGACTGACAAACAGACACAGATATATGGAAAGAGAAAGACAGACAGACAGACAAACAGAAAGAGAGAGCAAAAAGAGAGCAGAGAGATACAGAGAAGAAAAGAAACATTCAGATTATATCCTTATTTGACAATCATATGTATAAGTATACTGTAGCTGAGCATGTTTATAGCTTTAAGAACACATTTAATTAGAGAAAACTGAGGGTTGCCTGCCAGAACCAAGTATCACAACAAGAATAAAGAAAACAGATACATTGTTCTGGCAGGAAATCATCAAAATTTTTAACACAGTAATCAATAAATGGGAAAAGGAACACTTTATGAAATACTTGGAGGTAAATTTGAAAACTAATACAGCAGGGATAATTAACACACACACAAGAAGAGAGGGGTGAGGGGGGGGGGGGGGGGAAGGAGGGTTCTACACATATATCACATGGCAGAAACCAACAGTTTTCTCTCTCTCTCTCTTGTTGCTGTTATTGTTGTTGTTCTTCTTCTTTTTTCTTCTTAATTTAACCAACGATGTCAGAAATAGAGCCTGCTCTTCTTTCAACACACACACACACACACACACACACACACACACACACACACACACACACACACACACACACACAATTTTACTTCTTGTTTTAGAATTAATACAAAACAATACGCACAGACAGACACACACACACATACACACAAGCAAACAACCACACACACAGGCACACACACACACACACACACTCACACACACACAATATGCACAGACAGACAGACACACACACACACACACACACACTACGAACAAACACATACAAATTGACAGAAAGAGACTCACAAACTTGCTGAGGGCTTCCTTGATAGTTGTACCCTTGGACTGAAAAAGTAGATAAGACACATAATTATCAGTTTCATTAATTCAATAAATTATAAAAATAAAAACAGATAGCATGTCAATAATAACTCAATGTAAGACACGAATAAAAACCACCCACCATCTTGCTGTGCTGGTTAGTAACTAAGCAACAACGCACTTGACCAACTTGACCAGTGAAGGGACACAACTCTGCAACTGATAACATCGTTCAGGAACCGTAACTACAGTCCGATCATGAGCAAAAGAGAATCAACAGGTTTCAACGAGTATGTCGTCGGCATGAATATGCTACAAATACCTTTCACGCGTTGGTGGATGAGATAAGAACACAGCAGCATTTATAAGTTTGTTTATATAAAATGTTTGTTTCTTCAGTTTCTGTTGCCTTGGTAGTGCCATGGATTCAAGGTCATCTGACGTGCTGAGTCCAATTCCATTCAGCAACCCATCATCCCATGTCTATGCTGCAGGCCTCAATAGTTCAGTTGGTTGAACGTCGGATTCAGATGTTAATGATTGTTTGTTCAATCCCGGGGTGCACTTCATTAAAACTGGCCTTCTCACTGTCCTATCTTCACAAACATCATCGTTGTTCTGGTGTGTCAGTATAGGATTAGATAAGCCCTCCCCTTCCCCCTTCCGCCACTTCCCTGGGATGGTTATCCCGTTGGCCACATCACCTGATGTGGGTGCAGACGTAAAAACTGAACCAAATCAATCGGTCAAACCATGTTTATGCTTCAGTCATGCTGGTGGTGTAAGCTTAGTCTTTTGTACATTCCCTTCTTCTGTACGTTTGCTTCTCCCCATCCTCCCCAATTTTAGACCTATCCAGCTCAATCGGTTTTGCACAGGCACAGGAAGCTGGCAGATTACAGAGGAGCACAAATGGAATTATTGGTGTGCGATGAATCCCTTTTGAGTAAACATCACCCCCACCCCCACCCTAATAGACCATTTTCCCCAGTGTGTCTGTGTGTATAACACTTGAGCCTGTGTCTGTGTTGTGCATCAGTTCAATGACTTTTTATATCTGTTATCATTATTGTTGTTGTTGTTATTACAGCACTTTGAATCCAGTAAGTGGATTTGGGGCAAGAGCATCATCACATACAATAATAATGAATCAAAGTTTCATTAAAAATAACTACAATTAACACAAACCAGTAAAACTGACATTTAAAAAAAATCATATTCAATGAATATGATACAACAAATAACAAAACTACACCTTTTCTTTTATTTTTGTGTATGTGTGTGTGTTTCGTTTGTTTTTGTTGTTGTTTTTTGTTTTGTTTTTGGTCTCTTTTTGTTCTGTTTAGGCATAATGTTTTCTTGCATGAGTATAACCATATCGTATGGTTCATACTATGCAAGCACTATGTTACTGCACATTATGCGAACAAGTTTTCAGTTGGTGTGCATGCTGTGTACCAAGTTTCATTCATGGTTTCATATACTACCCAACAATGGCATGGTTGAGTCATTCTTTAAAATGCGTACTGGATGTTCTGCTTGCAAATACATGTAAAGGGGGTTGAAGCACTAGCAGGTATGCACGTACATTAACATATATCAGAAAAACCTCCATTATTTATCTATTAGGCACTAATATAAACTCAGACTTTCCAAGTGCAAGTCCAACAGTCTAACCACTCTCATACCTGTTATTCTAACAATGAATCTTGGTCTGATCTCATGTCCATTGATTCTGTGAGCTGTGTAGTGCTGGTGGCTGGGTTGGGTGGTAAGTCTTTCTTCTCCAACTTGTTGAAGATGTGCATATCTGCACTTTGTTTATTTTACTATAAAATGGGTTTTGAAGTGATCTTTGGCACTGGTGAGTCAGCAGACTAAAAGTGGTGTGAATATTGTTTGGTTTCTTGATAGTGGTGGTGGAAGTTTCCATGGAAATGGCTGGGTGTTTGCATGTACAGGCATGTGTGTGTGTGTGTGTACTTGTGTGTATGCGCATGTGTGTGAACATGTACCAGAAGAGATTTGTCAGCTGTGTATCGATTTTCACCTAATCCAAGTCATAGATCTGTCTTTCATGGCTTTGTGAATATCACAAGTTTAAATGAGCATGACCCAAATTTGTATGGTTCTGTATTAGTCACAGCAAATTACAAACACTTCACCAAAACACTATGGATGCTTAAGTGCAGATTTCAATCAAATTTTGAACAGAGGTTCAGGCCATTTACTCCATGGACATGGCCTGTATACTGGGTTACAATGATTCTCAAGCCTCCAAAATTTTCAGCAACACTGTTTATCAGTGAAAACACCCCATATTTTGTGCAAAAATATGACTAGCCTACCAACCAATGAGTCCTGATTTTGTGCCACACACAATAATCAAATAAGAGGGGGTCACATTGATTTTTTCAACTGTTTATACAGATGGATTGTTCAAAACTTGGTATTCAAAAATAAAATACCATAAACAAGTACAATTAACTGGGTAAGTCTGAATGGCCATGGCCATGTTGTCATGACCACCAAACAAGCCATTTTTTAGTGTAAAAAAGGGAAACAGATGTGGCTGACCAGATTTTTTTTTGTCCTCAGTTCGCCCTTTGGAATTTGGAGCTTATTCCAGGGGAATTCATTGCATTTAAACAATTCCTTTGGAAAAGGTGTTATGTCAACAACAACAACAAAAAAATGTACTGTATCAGCATTACCTCCCTCCTGCCCGTCTTTTGCAGTTTGTGGTCAAGGGACCAAATTCAACCCATCTGATTTGGTTAGGTTCCCATTCCAATCAAACAGCAATACTTTGGGCCATGAAGTTTACCCTTAACAAATACATGAGTCACCAAGATTCCGTCATTCCCAGCTTTTTTTCTGTTCCTGGTTCTATGTGCTCCCTCAGTGGTGTTGACCTCACACCCTCATTCCAGCTCCCAACACAGCACCATTCCCAAGCTCATTCAGCACCAGGAAGCCCACAGGATACATACGGAGATGTCAAGTCGCCATTGGGCCACCCACCAGAAGTATCCCTGCATAATTGCTGGGTCAGCAGTGAAGTTTAACAGTGCCCATTTTGATCAACTTATTATGGATGCTACCAACTAAGCCCCCTCCTAACAATAGTTGTTGCTCTGTCATGGAGTCGGACTGAATGAGAGATTCCCCAGCAAGATTACCACCACAGCCCACGGACAACGGCCCCCATGAACCACTGGCACCAAACACTACAATGCATTACTTTTGTGTTGACAAATTATTCCCAGACTCGTACAGATAAAATAGTCAAATTATTGTCATCACATTTCAGATGAGTTTACTTGTGATGTGAATATTTTCACACATAAAACGATCACTTTATCAGATTATTAACATCTCTATTCTTCCATTTGTATGCCATTAGGTCTTCTGCCCAGTCAAGTGTATGTGATATTTTATTCATCTTTAAAAGCATATCATTAATATCTGCGTACCTACACTGTCCCTATCTGCATGCAGCATGTTTTATCCTCGAAGCTGAAAGACGGGTTTATTATTAAATATTCATATACTGTCGAACTTGCCACATACAATTGATGCCCATCTTCTGTCCATTTACATGGGGAGACAAGTTTTTAACAGAGTAGTGAGCACGAGTGGGGGTGCTTGCATTTTTGATTGGAAGTTCCTCTATTCTTTCTTAATTGTGTTCATATTTTCTATCATTCATTTAGTGAAGTGTTTGATAAAACTGACCATGCATGTGATCTGTGCAATTTCTGGCATCACAGAGCACTGGAGGAAAATGTATATTTTCATCCATTTCTTGGTGTCTTTGGGATGGATTTTATCCCAACATCACCTACACTTCTGTTGGACATAGAGGTAGTGTGAATATATAAAATATCTGATTGATCATCCAGTTTGAGGGTGTAATGTGTGGATAAAATGAAATGGCAATCTGCTTGTGTAAGGATTATTTTTTACAAAATTCATATTGCCTATTCAGCCTAAAAGATAAGGACTCATATTTGTTTAGTTGGTAGATCTATGTCCTATTGAGAAGGTTGTAATTACACAAAAAGTCTCATGAAGCTTGAAAAAAAAAAGCACAATTTCAGTAGCTTGGCGATTCTCTTTTCCAGCTATTCCTAACAGGCAAATTCCTAGGTGATCAATGTGACTGCAATGCAGAATATAAAATACCAAACATTAACACAGACACAATGCATGTTAAGACCATATTATGTCAATGCTCTTGAAAGATCGACATGAAATTACAAACATTAACAGACACAATGCATGATTATGTCAATGCTCTTGAAAGATTGACATAAAAGTACTACCTGTAAATAGTGTAATGCTCTTGAATGATTGACTTGAAAGTATTGTCACCTGGATGTGTCATTCTTTCTGGCCAGAATTTTTTTTTTACTGAATCGTCTGATGACTGATTCACTGAAGTGTTCTCCCATTGCCAACAATATGGACACATAGGCAATGACATGTTCTTTAAATTATGTAACCAGTATTCTTGCAGTCTTACAGCCTTGTTCAGTGCAATATTTGCTTCGCATGAAGTTTGACATAGAACCCATTTTCGAGGCGAAATAGGATGCAGAAAATGTGGTGGTTGCAATCAGCAAATCAATTTTGCTGGTGAATGTTTTGTGGTGGTTTTTTGTTTTTGTGTGTGTGTGTGTTTTTTTTTTGTTTTTTGATTTTGTTCTATTTTTGGGACATGATGCCAAGGCCAGGAGACTATCTTCATGCCAATACATTCATAAATGTTAATAAACATATTCTGGTTGTTTTGTCGACAGATTTTACCAAATCTGGCTCACAGCATAGTTCACCTTCAGTGGAAAATAATAAATACAGTATACTACTTGAAGCGATGTGCTTAAAAGAGAAAGAGTTTGGGAGGGAAAAGAGAAAATGTTATATTTCAACTGTCTAGGATTTAGTTTTAATCACATCCATGTTGTAATAAATGAAGTTGTATACTTCATATTGTTGCAAGTAAGTTCTCTGAAACATTCAGACTGCCTGATTTTTAAGAGGATGAACAAAGTGTTTTTAAACAAAAAACACACAAACAAACTGTTAGCAGGTTTGACCATCTTACGTCTTTCCTTCTTGCTGTTCTCCAAAGTCAGTTAGCTTCAAATCACACCAAAGAGAACATACTATGGAACCTGAACAGAAAGGCTGGAACTACACAATTGTATTGTTCATCCAATGAGAAAACTGTACAGATTTGTCAAGTCTGCAATAACCACATGTAGATGTCAAATGTGTAAACAGGCTTCCAATTGGAAGATCTTGGCTTAGATCCTTCTAGACACCTCTGCTTATGAGCAAAGGGTACAGGATTTTCTGATCTCCAAGGTCAATGTGTGTGCAGACCTGCCAGTGCCTAAAACTCCATGTGCATACACATGCAGAATATCAAATTATATGTTAAAAATCCTGCGAACCAAGTCAGTGGCTGGCTGATGGAAACACAAGAACACCCAGCATGCGCGTCCACCAAAAATGCAGACTGTGCAGCAACATAGCAGAATGTGGCACACTCACCTAACAACTCGAGTTCTCGAGGCTTTAATAGAAAGTTTGATTACATGTCAGTACGTATGCTGAATCCAGGTTAGACAATAGCCCTAAACAAGAATGATTCATATATAAATTGACCATTACAATGAAGCAACGCACTCAACAAAATGATACAAGAGTTCCAAATGAAGAACAATCATTTTATTGACATAGCATACAATCTAGATTGCTTTGTAATTTTTGAGTCATCTTTTGTTTTTGTCACTTTTGACACAAACTGCATTTAATGCTGATTTTCTAAAAATCTATTGCAGCATGTGTATCACTGCCACCCAAGATCCACCGCCGTTTACACCGTTTCTGGTGTTCACCAGATGCCATGCTCCACAGCACTGCAACCAAACTGCCCTGCAGTCCAGAGGATCTGATAGAAGAAGATACGTTGTAGAACTGTCAACTCTATCAAGCGGAGCGAAGGGAGACATGGCCGACTGTGACTCCTCCAACCGCCAAGCTCCATGGCAGCTGGCAGGAACTGGAAAAATATAAAAAAAAAGACACATTCATCGTAAAATGCAGTCTGACCATGTACACAATAAGTGAAAGAAGAACAAGAATCACTGCAACATACAAGAAACAAATTATAGTAAATAATAAGACTAGAGACTGGAAATGCATATAAACACAGAAATCCCAAAAGACAATACCATTATAAATATGTGTTATCACTCTCTCTTTTCTGGCTCCTTTCAATATTTTTAAAATAATTATTGCAACCTTTAAATCTGAACTGATAAAAGCTACACTCACTCTCTTGTTAAACCTACAGATGGTATTGGGCCCAAATAAAAATATTTCACTTGTACAATCCCTGTTTTAAAAAAGGGTGAGAAGGAAGTGAGAGGAAGCAAGATGAGAGATGAGTAGAGAGGGAGTAGAGAGGGAGAAAGAGTGAGTGGGAGAGAGAGAGTGGGGAGGGGGGGGGAGAGACAGGTGAGAGAGGAGAGAGTTACAAAATAATTTTCCTTTTTAGCGAGATGTCTGGCTCCAAAAAATATTTAATATTAACCCTGGTCCTGGCTTAGAACTGTGACTTAAGTTCAGAATCAAAGGACAAGCCAAACTACCCCCCACCCCCAACAAAATGCTGTGCTTCAAAAATGCACAACTATAAAACTCTAGATGGAACTTGCACAATTACAATGTGAAAGTTCACATGCGTATGTCGATTCCTTTACCGCCAATTTTCACAAGGAGGCTTACATAACTTGTTAACGAATGCAATACATATTACACAACAAATATCATGGAAAATTCATGCATGATGAAAGAATGTTAGACAATGATCCTACATACTGCTTTCAACAGGCTGACGCGAAGGAACCATGTTCTTGGATCCAAGTGCCGAGCTCCAACGTTCAGAAGTCACCTTGTAGTCAAGGTCACCAACTGAAAGAAAACAATGAAATGTATACATGCAAGAGACAACATTCTACGTGTAATTTATGCAATGCCATTATTTACAGAAAATCATTTGACGGCAGTTTCACCCCATTTTGTTATGGGAAATGGGAAATCAATACAATGGAAGAACTTCATTATTACCATTTAACTGCTGTAAATGAAAGTAATACAAACATTTCAGCTGGAAAATAATTGTAAAAGTTGTTACTTCCTGCAATTGTACAATGAAGAAAACTGAAATGATCCTTTTCCATCAGTACTTTCACCATTTCATTACCTTGTTCTTTCAGCAAACTGACATCAGTTCAGATCGTCGACAGCCTCCAGAGAGAAATCAGGTTGTAAAACTTGGCTGACCATTGTCTGATGAATATTTTTACCTTGTGCCAAGTTTATTTTCAACACCAAGTTGTTTCCAAGCAGATCAAACTCCATTCTTCACATGTAGATTACCGTCATATTTTTTAGTATTACAGGATAACAGTCAGAGCTACATAAAGTTAATATACATAATACAATGTATATTTTAAAACACCAAATTTTTTCTGTTTATATTAATGTAATATTTTCTTGATACTTGCAGCAGCTACCATGCTAGGACTGCATGCACTCTCTTCCCAATGCTCTACATTCTACATTAACTGTAGACAAAATGGAGTTTTAACTTGTAGAGAGAGTCTTATTCATCACCCTCATATTATGTACCAATGCATTTCAGTCATGACAATAAAATTCTTAGCTAAGCCAGAATGAAGAGGTTTTGTCAGATAACTTTACAGCTGCAGTTTTGCAGAATAGAGTGCTCATCAGACTTGCTTGTTTTGGACACTTATGTTTGGCCTTCTTTGTGGAAGATCAAAAGATGGCTACAGCAGTCTGTGGAGGTGGTAAGGATCTTTTTCTTCCTCTTCCCAGAAGTAAACTGTCAAGGATCTTCACAACACCACAATAGTTAAACATCTTCACTATGTTCCACTCATGTAGAGCTTGATCGGACAAAGAAAGACTTTGGTAGTTCAGCCATTATGCATGCTCCGTTGTCTAGGTGGCACAGGGCTAGCTTTTACTTGGAGATTTTTTTTCTTAAAAAAAAAAATTGTAACCCGTTCACTCCTCACCAGTCCAACAGCTGCAAATTTTTACCCTTTCACTCCCTCACCCTACCCAACAACTGCAAAAACTCCCTTGCCCAATCCATCTTCAAAATTTTGTCTCCTTCACTGGGTTGGGCGAGGCAGTGAAAGTGTTGAAAAGTTACATAACCTTTCTGCCCGTTAACTACAATCATAAAGCAGCCTGCAGCCCTAACACATAACTGCTATCCTAGATTTTATCATTTTTGGTTCTATGTCTTCTCCAAATTTTCCACATTCCTTTCATCTAATGATCTATGACCAAATATCCTGTTTTCCTTTCATCAAATGACTGGTTGATCGTTTAGATGCAGTAAAGTATTTACGCTGAGAAAGGCTACCTCCAACTTAGCAAACATCCCCAACTCAGCATGTCGCAGGTGGCTGATAGCGGAGGGTCTTCAAACATGGAGGTTAGCTGCTAGATAAACCAGGCTTGTCTCGACAAATAAACAATCCCAGACCAACTGGCAGTAGTTTCCATCAACACATAGTGGGCGAGTGGGGGTGGAGAGGGGCATTGTCAAGGCCACACCTCCAAAATATCCTTATGTCCTTCAACAAAGCTATCACTAGTATCAGGCAGTTAAGGCTTCCCTAAAGCCTTAAGCCCCCTGTACTGACAGGGTTTAGTCTTTTAGCCCTGAGCAACGGGCAGAGTAACTTCTACAGAAAACCTACATCTGAAGTCAGAGATACCAAGCCTGCAGGCAATTACTACAAACAATGGTAATTGCAATTTAACTCAAATGTCTTCACGATCATCAACATCAGACAAGGGTGCTCGCCAACAGAGATCACTTCAGTGCAGAGCAGCATGAAGTCCTGTGCCTCAACAAGATCCATCTCAGTTGCTACAGGTCCCTCCCATCTATTTTACAGTGCCAAAGAATGTGGGAGAAAAGCTACTCTCCCTGACCAGCAGGCTCTATGGCAGCTGGCAGGAACGGGCAGGAGGAAGGGGAGGACCCTAGCCACATTCATTGCCAGATACAGCCTGACAATGCAGATAACTAACGAAACAAGACGATCATGTGTGGTGTGATTTTTGTTATAATTATGCCACCTAGTCTGCCTCTCCAGCTGACCCTCAGACCTTATGAAGCAGCATGCAATTCACAGTGCAAAAAAATGGTTGCTGTGATCTTCCTGACGCCATGAAAAATTCAAAAATGACATAAAACTATTGAGAAAATTACTTTTTTTTCTAATCTTCTAAAAAATATTTTCTCCTATCTCACTGGAAACATCTCTCAAAGTTCTGCATCAAGCCATGAAAGTTTAACATGCTTATCACCGTTTTGTAAGGCTGGCTCAACTTACCTCGTTCATTACATTATATATATATGTGTTATGATGCATATGCATGTCTGTAAAGACAATACAATGTCCTTTTGTAGTGTGTATAAATATGCATCTATGCATTCATGATGATTTCATCATGGCACAATTTCGGGTGTTATGAACAAAAACAGTTTAAGAGAGAAATATGGGTCTGAATAGACAATAATTAAATTACCTGAGACTTTAGCACCTCTGTGTAGGCCTACCTCATACCGTACTTTATACATATTATTTGCTTTCCAACCTCAAGAAATATAACAATTTAATCCTATCATCAAAAGTTATTTCTTTTTTGTTGTTGTTGGTATAATTGCATTTAATAACCATCCTTACCATGTCTCAACAACAAAACAAAATATTTATGTCCGTTTTATGTGGCTAGTATTTCTTCTTTTTCTTTTTTAACGTTTCATGGGAGCGGTTCAGAAATCAGAAAGAAATAAAGATATGGGAGCCCATGCCCTGTCCCAACAGCAAAATTATGAACTCTTGTTTCCAATGAAATCTGAGAACTGCTTTATCCCAACAAATCATGATTTTTTGTTGTTAAATAAAACCCGTGTAAATTCAAACATCAGTGACAAAATTTAGAAGTATATCAATTCCATGCACAGGATGCTGAAAGGATGAAATTTTTAAAAAATGTACATTTACCACCACATATCTGAATGAATACCTCAACTACTTATTTTCAACTTCCTTACTACCGTAATGTAAACTATGGAGCTCACAAAGCCTTCTGCAACACCTACAAACGTAGAATTAATGGAGGTAGTTTGCTGTACATTTCAGCACGATGTAAACGGGAGGGAACCACTGACTGATGTTATAATCTCAGAGAGGATTCACTGAAGTGTTCTGCTTCCCTTACATGACTCAGTGACCACTTCAACTCTCAACAAATTGGCTTTGTTTTTATGAGAATCAAAACTGGTTTTCACCAAAATGGCAATGGCAGGACTGTCTCACAATTGTGCACATTTTCGATAGCACTTGAGGTGCATGACGAAATTATGACTGATTGAGCAATAATTATCAACTGCTGGTGAGAAACTAGTATCACATGAGCAGGCACTGAAAATCGACCTTCACACAAACCACTCATGAAAAGTTTGTGGCTCTAATCAATTGTGACAACCAGCTAACAATATCAAAAAGTGTAATATCCAGTCTTTTATGTCACAAGTAGTGAGAACCGCTCACTGACAAGCGGGTAGTATTTCAAATGGGAAGGAGAGCAATAGGATGATGCCGAGGATGTGGCGACTGGGGCATGTCTCAGTCAAACTGTTGTAAGCGATAGGCTCTATTTTTAGCACAGCAGTCAGTGGACCACTGTTAACAATCAACCAACACTTTTAGACTTTTATTTAGAGTCTACAATGAGCGTTTGTGAGTTTTCTGTGGACACTTCCACAAATTATTGTAAATACAGAGTAATGACAAGAAATTACAAACAAATGTGAAAGTAGAACTTCTGCCTAATGCATCATTCTGTGTAGTTTCATGCACAGATTCCTACAAATATGGAAGCTACAGTAGTTTCAGTGTATATGGTACTGACAATTTTTTCCGTCTGTATATGAACACCTGACTTCAGAAAGTGTCAGTAGTCAAGGGGTTAAAAATCCATTTTCTTCTTTGCATTATATATCGATCATCTCTACATGTTCTTAACTCCCATCCCCAGTTTTCTTTTTAATGCTCATATCATTGTACTTTCATCAAGCCTGAACATCTCAGTTCTTCTCCAACATTTTCTTGATTCTTCTCCAACATTTATTATCCAATGACATGTTTCATAGCTGAAAATGTTGACAGTACAGCAATTTCTGCTAAACAGGGTTGTTTTACAGTAGTAAAAACACCCAAAAGGAGGGAATTTATCATCACTGGTTTAAAAAATGTGTATGCTGTTTTCTGTATGCTGTGTTATTCTTTTTGTTTTTTTGACAGGCCATTCTATCAGATATTTGGTACTATGAGATACTTGCGATGCATTTGTGAAACAGATACTCTTGACCTGGTACATGAAACCAGGCTAAAATGCAAAACAATTTTTGGACACTTTCGCTTTGTGAAAGCTTTCAAATCACCAGTTAATATAAAAAATAGAAAAAAAGATCTGTAACAGTTAATTTTTTCAAAAATTACCCAGTTGTTTCTTTAAAGTACAGCTGGCTGCTGTATAATTTTACAAAGCAGTTTTTTAAGCAGCAAATATAACAGCATCTTTTACCTGGTTTTTGAGAGGTCTGTCACATTTGTGTGGCCTCTTTGATGGACTATCAATTTTTAAACCTGGCAATCTATTTATCACAAGCTATTTTCATTACCAAGGCAGCGTTTTTCAATGCTTCTGGTATGGTTAATTACATTATCATATAACACACACACTGATTATAAAGTACAACTTGTGAGTGACCACAGAAGTGTCATCAGACTTAGCAGTGATACACTCACACAGTGTCAAATCTGTCTAAGCAGAGATGACAAATTGGTCCATTTACACCTGTTCAAGCTGTCATGGTATGATAGTAACACTGTTTTTCATAAAAAAAAGGACTGTTCTGTTTGTGAATTCATGTCCATTAGTTTATTCAAATTATTGGTAACAACGCTACCACTTGTAGATGGAATGCATGGTGTTATGAGATAATCAGTCACTCTTATATACCATCCTAATCCTCTAACAGTACCTGCCTTATTTGCTGCCTTTCTCTGCTGCTTAGCTGAGAAGCAGTGCAGTCAGCTTCTTAGTGGAGTGTTCTGTGGGTTGTTTTTAGATACAAAGTTTAAAACTAATGAAATCAATCTAAGATGCTATTCCAGTTCATTCTAAAAGCAGTCTGAATCAACAGTGATGAGCAATGGCACTTTAATGAAAACTACAAACATGACCCATGATCATGACAGTGATAACAGTTAGGTATTTTGACAACACTCAATTTCAACTAAATACACATGGATCTTACACTTCTTCTCTACAATGATAATGAGGTTGGAAGGGGCAGGTGAGGAAGAAAGAGAAAAAAAAAAAACAGGCCAAAAACAAACAAACAAACAAAACACCCTATCAATACAGAAATACAGTTCTTGCAACCGGCAACATCAATAACCACCTCATCATTCTTCAACAAATTTTTAGTCACCGTCCTCTAGAAACATTTGCCCAACGTGAGCGCACCGACGGTGTCTTCAGGGAACGTAATTAGTTCAAAGCATGCCGATGATGTCCGAGATGTTCTCTTTGCTGTGTAGAGACTGCGCTCACATTCCGACACGTCACTGTAGAGACTGTACTCACTTACCGACACCTCATTTTGCAAATGTCAGTTGTGGAACCGCTTCTTTCAACCGAGGCGTCAAAATAGTTGTCCAGTCTTTTTAACAATAAAATGACAAAAGATCGTCCTGTCTTTTGTTTCCTTCTTACGATACGAAAGCACGCATACAATAAAAGTTTCCATCAATGGACACTATTTCCCCCCCAGCTAAGACCAAAATTAAAACACGATACTGAAACACACTAAACGAAAACAGTTTCTTTTTCTTCCTTCTCTTCTTGCTTTAGCATTAATGAAGGTATTTGAAGCCCAATTTCCGTGGGCAATAAGAAAACGACACATGATCATGATGAACGATGGCAGCGACTCCGTGCCCACCGACTACTCAATAAGGGCCAGGCACGCGGCTTCTTGACGCGGCGGGGTCCGACCGAGGAGGTGGTGCGTAGCTAAAGAAGAACAAAATAGAAAAGACATGGATGCATTACTCCGTTTCTGGGGCAACTAACATGATTAACAATATTAGTAAATCATACAACTGCATTATATGCAAACATGGATGTATTACATCATTTCCTGGGCAACTAACATGATCACCAAGATTAACATTAATACATTACACAATTGCACTGTGTGCCAATATTTACAATTCTTATGAACACATTAACATTCATGAATTATGCATTCATATCATATCAATAATTCAATCTTATCAATTTTCCTTACAACACCCTCCCCTTTCCGTATAACAACTCAACACCCCTTACCAATCACCATCAACCACCACATTTCAATACATACAAAGGAGAGAAGAGAAAACATTTTCAATCTTTTAAAGTTTACAATAAAGACGGCTTGATTGTATCACCATAAATACTACCAAACGATATACACATCTGACTCCAGCTTACTTTCCATATAAATATGAAGCAGTCAATTTACAGTCTAAGATTACCAAACCTGGAGTAGAAGATTAGATGAATGTGTTAAGACACATAGTTCCAATTTAAATTAACTGAGGATGCTCGATGCCTTTGGTAAAAGAAAGTCTCTTGAGTCAGGATTACAGATTCTAAATTACTGACAAGGACAGATCTGTACAAGAAAATGCTCAGTACATGTTAAGAGAATTAATCATGACTGAACATATATGCTCCTTTAAGCATGAAGGCAGGATAAGAATCTCACTCTTAAGATTTTATAGCACATCCTTTCAACACTCTGGACCATTACCACGTAACATTACACTGAATGCGGAAAGCTTTGCTCTCCTTCTCAGTCTTGAGTGTGTTGTGTTCCATTTTTCAAGACAAAATCTCTTAGCGCAGTTTTGCTTATAACGGTCCACCAGAATGGCTTTAACTCCCAGTCCACATTAGACATTCACTCATCTTTTTCAAATGTAGTGTGCATGTGTGTGTCTATGTGTGTGTCTGTATACGTGTTCGAGCATACCTCTGTGTGCGTGTGCATGCTCATGTGCATACTATGTATGTTTAAATGAGCGAGCGAGTGAGTGTGTATATCTATGCTGTGTGTAAGAGCATAAACAGTAAGGGGGTATATATATGAAAGCTACAATGTCAGAAGCAATAATTTTTTTCTGTGACATGAAAATATGTAAATATACCACCATACAGATTCAGGTGGAAAAATGCAGGATGATTAAGACTAACCTGCTTCTGGCAGAAATTGGTCGCCCAGCTTCAGCACTGTACGCCCTGTACATAAAAACAGAAACCTTGTACACACTGACACAAATCAAACAAAAGCAAACTCAAATCTTCAAAATATCTTTAGTCATGGCCAGGGCTGGGAACTGCTCACGCTGGAGGAGGTAAAAAGGAAGAGAAGGGAACTCGCAAATTCTTTTATGGCATTTTCCACCTTGAAATTTGTAACATGCTTATCTGTACAATCTAGTGCATTTTTTGTGGCAAAAGTATATAATAAGCAAACCATAACGCACAAAATCCTACAATTTACATATATTCCACTCTGCATTTAAAATAATGACATTCTGTGTTCCATTTCACATTTAAAGACAGCAATTTATGATACACTTCAGTAGACACTATACAAAGCGTATGTCTGCCTTCACACAAAACCAGACCACTTAACAGTGCCATGCCAATAACGCAGGGGTCATGGGTTTGACCTCAGGCAGGCCACACACTTTAAGATGTTGGATTCAAAACCCCCCTTGTCAGCCAGGTACAAAGAGAACAAACCATAAATATAATTGTTATTGGACTTGTCACTAATTTCTGCTATATGACACAAACTCACCAGTCTATACATGTACACACAACACAAACGCACACAGAATATTCTGAAAAATTCACAGAATATTCTGAAAATTAGAAACTGGACTACTTAATATAATTCTAGCAATGAAAAACCAAAACTCACCTTCTCCTTGCATAGTACTCATAATAGGCAGCATCTCTGAAAGCAAAAACAAAACAAAAAAACATTACCATTTCTGTATTCATAATCAACATGTTTTGTAATCCATCGACATACTTTTTATTATTGTTTTCTGCTTAACATTATCTAAGCTTTCTTTACATATCTACTTGGATTCAAAAAAATTATTAGCCAGGTATGTTCTATATATCATCTTGTTACTTTTATGCATGGGCTGTATGCAGCATAAAAGGAACCTGTCGAGCTTGCATGGACTGAAACTCAGACAGCAATGCCCAGTGATAATTATTACGCACAAGTAAGTGTCTCTGATCCACCAAAATTTACCCCGATCCACTGGTTTTCTGCTGTATGTACTCTAACTTCAAGCAGCTCATCACCTGTGTGCACTGTTGTCCAATCTTCCACAATTTAAGTTAGTGAAAATGTAAGCCTAAACTTTCCTTGCAATTTTAGAAGCTTCTGATCGATAAACAACTTCCACTTAGAGACTCTCTTTAAGAGAAAATCAGTAAGAATCTTCAAAACAGCCTTCCAATCTATGATTGGACCATGAGATCATGTGATACAGCCGAGCTGCCCCAGAGCAACAGGCATGGCAAAACATACGAAATTCAGCTTTTCATCATTTAAATCAATGTCTCGGTAATCATTACGCTGAAATTGATTCACAAGTCTGGATTCAGTCAGTGAATGAATAATGTTTAGCATATATCTGGAGTGTTTTATGAAGTTTGATTGTCATTTACTCTTTCCTTGTCTATTTATGTATGTTTCTTTCTTTGAATGTTTATGTATGTGAGCCAGTCAGGGGGCCTGAGAGAGAGAGAGAGAGAGAGAGAGAGAGAGAGAGAAGAGAGAGAGAGAGAGAGAGAGAGAGAGAGAGAGAGAGAGTGCGTGTGTGTGTGCATGTGTGTGTGTGTATGTGTGTGTGAGTGTCAGTGTGCGAATCAGAGAAAGAGAGAGAGAGATAGAGAAAGAGAGAGAGAGAGTGTGTGTGAATGTGACAAAGAGAGAGAGAAAGTGAATGTGAGAGAGGAAGGGAGAGAGAAAAAGTACGTTCATGGTCTCAAATCACTTTCTAGTGGTTATAAAATGTGACCCTGGCGACTCAATAAAAATTTGGATGTGAATTTTGCACATGCAACCTGACCCCCTAATTTCTAGGAAACAACTGACACTGAATGTCAACTACAAAACATGCAAGTTCATGACTGGCTGAAAACAAAAATTTATAGCACTCTGGTTCAGAACGCCCAAAAAACATGGCAGTGAAATGAAATAGTGTGCTGCATTCAGTTGCTTCAGCCAGTGCACGCGTCTAGTAACTGTATGCAGCTTTTGAAGAGCCAAGACAGTGACTGCCGGCATCTTACTATTTGAAGGCTGAACTTCCAAATCAATAGGATTGCGATTTTCTCTTTCTCTCTTTCCAAGAATACAAGGAACTCAAGTTTTCTCCCTGAGGAAAGTTTCCAATGAAAATGGTAGATCCAAGTTGAATTCTCATGCCTGGATATGACATGACTTTAGTTGTATTTCACACTAGATACCATTATAAAACCCTTCATCTGCATGGATTCTGACCAAAGTGAGAGGTCTTTTCACATATCATTCTAAAGCCAGTGGCTATGTTAAAATACAAACTGACAAGTAGGGAATAGCTGAAACTAAAGACTGGTAGAGTGCACAGAACTTTAATCAAACACACAGAGAAGCACAGGTCTGCCAGTGGTAACAGTTTATTTGTAGGTTATACTGCTTTGGAGCTCTTACATAAGTAGTCTGTCTGGTTAAAATGAAGAAGCTAGGACATATCTTCAAATCACCTGGCAGCAAGCTGATCATAGTAGTCACGTTCCCTTTCCAGGTAGTAAGGATCTCTGGCCAGTGCAAGGCGACGACGCTCATAGGGATCGTAGGGAGAGTATCGATCATAGGGAGGTGGAGGGGGCATATAACGACGACGGTAGTAGGGATCAAGGTAGGGATCATCATAGGGATCACTGTAAGGCCCACGGTCACCTCGTCCTCTTCCCCTTCCACGGCCACCTCGTCCCCTGAGAACATCAGATGTGCAGTTTTATGCATCTGCAGCATAGGTAGGTTCACTGTACAGATGGTCCAGTGTTACCATGTAGCATCTTAAAGTTACCACAAGAGCACATATTACAACTCTTACCAGTTTTATATGGTGTGTGTGTGGTGTGTGTGTGTGTGTGTGTGTGTGTGTGTGTGTGTGTGTGTGTGTTGTGTGTGTGTGTGTGTTGTTGTGTGTGTGTGTGTGTGTGTGTGTGTGTGTGTGTGTGTGTGTGTGTGTGTGTGTGTGTGTGTGTGTGTGTGTGTGTGTGTGTGTGTGTGTGTGTGGTGTGGTGTGTGTTGTTTTGGTTGTGTGTGTGTGTGGTGTGTGTGTGTGTGTGTGTGTGTGTGTGTGTGCTTGTCGTGTGTGTGTGTGAGTTGTGTGTGGTGGTGTGTGTGTGTGTGTGTGTGTGTGTGTGTCTGTGTGCTGTGTGTGTGTGTGTGCTGTGTGTGGTGTGATGTGCGCAAGCATGTGTGTAGTGTGTGTGTGTGTGTGTTACAGTGTGTCCTGTGACTCATATAAATGAGCATGTGAATGTGTTGTAATATATGTTCAAATCTTGTAAGTGGTAGCATTAATTAAAGTCACTTACTCATTAAAGACATTGTTTTCAATTATATTCAACTTTAGTGGATTAAAGACCGTAAATTGTATTTCAAATCTATGAAGAAAAAGAAACAACACATGAGAGAGAGAGAGAAGAGAGGGGATGGAGAGAGAGAGAGTGTGAGAGCAGTGGGGGGGGGGGCACAAAGACAGCAATTACTTACCCAACAGAAGGGCAATCCTTGGACCTGCGAAACAACAATCTTTACTTTTTAATCTTTTCCAGGAGTTTCATCAAGTTCTGACTGAATGTGGGGCTGGGGGAAACACAATGCTAGGGATTGTAACAATCAACATATTTACAAATGGAGCAGGAAAAGCAGAGTCAGACTGCTGAAATAAATCATCGGCTTCCATTTTCTTTTTTATTTGTCCAATATTTCAATCTTGTCAATTTCTACCGGACTGTGATTATGAAAGTGGGCTTCACTTATAGCTTTGACTTTTTAATGTATAAGAAAGTTTACTGCATACCTTTAGGATAAAAAAAGTAAAACATCTTAAAAATATTATAAACAGTAAAAAAAAAAAAATCCACCATATTGAAAACCTGAAAAGGAACAATGGGGAAAAAACAGTAACATGTCATTTATATTTACTTCTCACCCTCCACCAAAGCAGACACACACACACGCACGCACACACACACACACAAAAACTGGCAGGATAAAAAATGCACTTTTTTTTTTACTGTCTTATAAGCTTGTCTCGACTTTAGTCAATCTGAGTAATTATTGTTATTTGTCACAACAGAAAGAAAAATTAGCCAGAAAATCTGACAGAAAGAAAAACACAGAATAACAGTGATGTCTATCTTTAAAATCATTGTCAAATTGAAGAGAAACAATTTTTCAATACAAACCAGTGTCCAGATTTGCCACAACGATAACATTCCGTCATACTCC
This sequence comes from Monoplex corrugatus, assembly GCA_030674185.1. Taxonomy (NCBI): domain Eukaryota; kingdom Metazoa; phylum Mollusca; class Gastropoda; order Littorinimorpha; family Ranellidae; genus Monoplex; species Monoplex corrugatus. Next base: position 31,560,369 of record CM060308.1, read on the forward strand.
CCATGCCAGGTTTATGCCGCACTGTACTGCGTGATTGCTGCACAATGGCAATCATAAAAGCAATATGTTAAGAAAATTATGTCACAATTAAATTTTTGTTTTAGCCTAATGACAGTAGTCCTGAGCCAAAATTCAATTATATACACATTTTGGTATTACAATGTAATTAGCTGGAGTGGCTGTGGTGTTCCTGTTCAAATTCTAACTTACCATTCTAATACAATTTTATCTCACTATGTCTGAGACTGAGAGTAAGTAAAGACAACCACCTGTGAGATGCTACTCTCTCAATTACAATTTCTAATGATGGGGCATAAGAGAATCCTAACCAAATAAAATCCAACTTGCTAGTGACAGCTGATGAAATGCTCTCAGTCCCATTCAAAGATCAGTAACACACTCTTCTGATACAGTGATAGCAATTCTGGATTCTTACAAAGTTACATATACATAATTTTTTTTAAAGGAAAATTTTTCTTCCTAAAATTAAATTTCGAAAACATTCACCACAAATTACTATGCTAATACTGGCAAATGTTTGTACTGACAGCACTGTAAGAATGCCCACTGCATCTATAGTGCACTGCCATACATAGTATTAGTACTTGTAAGAATACTAATTTCTTCTTAAAAAAAAATTTTCCCCCCTATTCTGAGGATAACAAATTTACATCTTTGTTAGTTCAATTTTCAAAACCTTGAAGGATTTCTTTTTTCGCAAATGCAAAAAATAACAAGATGAGATGCATCAGAATAGATCCCTAGCGTCAGTAATAATTAAATTAGTCTCATGTCTAGGTAAACAGCTGCTAAGAGTGCCAGCTGTCAGACTGCCACACTCAAAATGCAGGGTTTGGATTCAACTCTTGGGCAAGGCTTTTTTTTTTTCGTTTCTTACTTCTTCTAAGCAAGTTGGTTGGTTCTTCAAACAAAGCTGTGGACTCAAGGTTTGATTTCTCTCATTCCACCTCAGCCCGCAACATTGAATTTTGAAATGATAAAAACTGGCTTGTTTGCAACGCATCTCAATGTTTCTTGTGGTATTTACTATTAAGGGAGCTATTAGCCCTCTGTTTCATAGGTCTTTTCCCTTCCTTCCCTTCCCTCCCCATTTCAAAGCCTTGTCAGCCCACAGTTCTGTGCAGGATAAGGGAGTCTGTCAAGCCACTGCTAGCAGATTTTAGAGTAGAACATATACTGATATAGGACTGTCAAAGTGTATTGAACAAACAACAGACTTAAGCCTATTGACACATCATTACAAAGAAGAAGAAAAAAGATCACCTGCCACTTCAGTCTGCTGAGGGAGACGAACTGTATATTACATGCACTACTGAAAACACCTGAAGTGATAACACATATATCCTTACAGCTGTGGGCAGCACTAGGCATCAGCTGTATTGTATTTCTTTGTGAGATAATGAAGTATTGCAAATTGAACTGAACTGAATTTTGATCATTTTTTATTTCAGACAGTGTAATCATGAAGACCACAGACAATCATTATGGAGTATCAGATAACTGTGTCCTTGGAAAAAGCCTCAAACGAAACTACATTTAATGTGCATCATATATAATGGTTGCTGATCATAACAGTGGAAACGGATTTTAAATAATGTCAGAAGCTCTTTACAAAATCTGCTCACACACCTTGTTACAAAGTTCTACTTTAAGGCCTTTTTTTTGGTCCATGTGACCTTGACTGTAGAGCTATGACTTCCAAACTTATGCTTTAATGGCTTCTCACTGGTCCATGCCCTTGACCAAAATTTGGTAAAGATCTATTGAGCTTTAAGACACAGCTGAGAAAAATCTTGCTACACTGCAGTAACACATTTTGGAAACAGACACAAAAGGTGCACATCCCACATGGGTAATATAATATCTCCTTTAAAAGAAAAAGGAAATATCACACACACACACACATGCGCGCGCACGCACACACACACAAAGGCAGAGATCAACCAGACAGTGATCAAGTGAGAGAGAGAGGGAGAGGGTGTGGGGATGCAAACAGAGAGGGAGGAAAGGGGACAATAGACAGAGACAGAGAGGGGGGAGGGAGAGAGTACATACACATATGCAAACTTACCTCTACTTTGAGAGTATTTCCATCAAAGTCTGTTTCATTCAACTCATCCACAGCCCTTTTGGCATCCTTCTCAGTCTCATAGTGCTGGAAAGGAAACAGGGAATGGGGTTGGGGAAAAATACAAATCAGAACAAAATTGGAAACAATAGTGCTATAAAGGAAAATGGAGTCAAAGAAAATAAACAGACTAAAAATTGGAAACTACTAATTAGCAAGAATCAATGGCAGAGTAGCACTGTCCGATGATGATGATGGTGATGATGATAACAATGATGATTAATATTATCACTATTACTGTATTAGTATTAGCATTACTATTAGTATTACTACAATTCATGTTTAAAGCCAACTGACTATACAGAACCACAATAAGCTATTACCATCTCAAAATACACACACCTTGACCCTGGAAAAAAAAAATGAAAGAACATTAAGAACACATATTGCAGGGCTTAAAACAGGAGGAGGAAAAAACCACTGAAACTAGGGGGGTCCGGGGGCCATAACTTGCGCGCCGTTGCTATGAACGCTTGCAAGCCGATCATGGATTGGATGCCTTGCTCCTTTCGTTTTTTTTGTTTGTTTTTTTGGACAAACCGAAATCACGGAATTCCGCCTCTGCAGATGCGGAACGTTTTAAGCCCTGATATTATATATCAATGCATTTATGCATATAACTTATGCCCATGGTGTTGACTATTCCACCCAATTTATTACCAAGGGTTACACAAAAAAAAAAGCTGAATATAATATATGTGTTTAACATAACTAAGTACACTGATGTATAAATACTGGCCGAACTAACGGCTGCTGCATATCACATTTCCAAGTTAGAGCCAAAAATGCAGTTAATGCATGTATCCAATTATCAATCCAACAAGAATGTATGTAACTGTAAGTGTAAGGTTATATATAGATCACACACCTTAATGGACCAGCAAGGCAGAAAATGATAGGAATAGATGACAGAAAGTAAAGTCAAGCGAGGCATAAACAAAGAAAGTGACAGAAAAGAGGAAATTTCTTATGTTGCAGCACAGATTTTCCAGGTGGGAATACTATTTAAATTTTATACTGAAAGAGCCCCTGGCATCCCCAAAGGGGATTTCTTGATAAGAAATACTAAAAATTATCAGACATTTTTAAAACACAGACACACACATATAAATTTGTACAATTTATTGTGTCCTAAAAATTTCAAGGCCAACTTTGGGGGTCACACAGAATAATCAAAATCAAAATGGGTCAGGAATGAAACACACCTGTATTAAAATTTAATAGCAGTAATAACCTTAACTTCGCAACCACATACACAGTCCACATACACAGTACAAACAGAAGTACTATAGCCACTGAATATGCCTATTACTAGTATCAGTACTATCACATCACATGTGGTAACAAACAGTAGATCAAGATACTATATCCACTGAATACGCCTATGAGGATTAGTACTATCACTATCAGTGTATCACATCACATGTGGCGATACTCTTGACATTTTCTGTTTCCAGTGCCGCTACCAGTTTAATAAAATTTTATGCCAATAAACTTTAGTTAAGCTAAAGCCTTCTCTACTCCTTGCCAGAAACAGAACCTGGACAACTAAGCTGAATTAAATCAAAACGCGTCTCAAGACATGGTACTTTTTGGGAGTCACTATTTAATAGTCCAGCACATTTTTAAGCAATTTTCTATCATTAAGTTCATGGTGTTAATTTTTTGTTTTGCTTTAGTCAAGAAATCAAGAGCTTTATCAGTAGTCGAGGCCTGGAGAAGATTACAAATTTCTACTAGCCCGTCAGGCTAATGGATTTTAAAATCTACTAGCCCATGGATATTTTCACTAGCCTGACATGTTGCCCAGAGAAATAGCAAAATTTCTTTATGATGATGACCAAACATATTCAGCAGATTAAGCCATTGTTACAACAAAGGTGGTCAAACCTTTTTCTGGAGACTTTCATCAGGGCGGGGGTGGGATGGTGGTGGTGGTGAACAGGGGGAGACCTACTGGTAACACGATGATGTAAAAGGTAGATGATTGATCTCAAAGTTGACATGGATTCTCTGTGTGAGTTAGACTTAGAGCTTGTTTTTAAATTTAATATATGTTTATAATCATTACTGTTTTGCTTACGTAGACAAAGCTTATTTTAGTCCAACTGGTCGTTTGGTATGTTTTGCAAATCACTTCATCGTCATCCAGCAATATTTTCCCCTTTTGTAATTTTAATCACCTGCTTTTAAAGTGTGAGAGTATGTGAGGGAGAGAAAGAGACAGCGTATGAAACCATTGAAGGAAGAGAGAGAGAGAGGGAGAGAGAGAGAGAGAGAGAGAGAGAGAGAGAGAGAGAGAGAGAGAGAGAGAGAGAGAGAGAGAGAGAATATGTATATATACATGTGTGTATGATACACACGTAAGTAGTGAGAAATTCTGCACTGGTGAGACTTCATAAGTATGGTCTTTAAAAGCAAGTCAAGCAGAACATTTGACAGTTTCATACACAAAAATGGTTAGCAGCTTTTTACAGAAAATAATTCTGGTTTCCATTGGATCACGAGACACAACCTTATGTTGGCTAGGTCTGTAGTGGTAAGTACTGACCTAGGTACCTGTTGGCTTTTGTTGATTGCTTGATGTGTGCATGTTTTGCTTTGTTTTGTTGAGTTTTTGTTTCGTTTATTTAGTGTTTTTTTAAATTTTCTATTTGTTGATGTTGTTATATAAGTGTTATGTCTCTTTAGTGTGTGTGTGTGTGTGTGTCACTGTGTGTGTGTGTGTGTGTCACTGTGTGTGTGTGTGTGTGTGTGTGTGTGTGTGTGTGTGTGTGTGTGTGTGTGTGTGTGGTGTGTGTGTGTGTGTCCATTTTCTAGACTTCAGCAGTTCAGTGTGAAAGGGAAAACACTGAAAATATCTAATCCACCCTAACTAAAATTTATATCCTGAGAGACAAATGAAGATAATGCGAGAAAAATCGTCAAGTAGTGTCTATGCCTTCTAAACTAGTTTCTTTGAAGTATCGTCTTATCAAGTGATGCATCAAATTTGCTCGTCTCTCGAATTTCCTTGCCAATGGCACACACATCTCTTTCCCTCCCAATCCTTTGATCTCGAAAATACATATATGTTGTAACTTGTATTATTTTCTCCAGTTTCCGTACTCAATTAGATTTAGAAGCTTCTAACCGTTTGACCAAATCTGACAGATTGGGTGAAAGGTCGCTGATCTGTAGACATTCTCTTGTATCGCATCGACTCCCTTCACCGACAGGCCTGCAGGAAGCAAGAGTTGCCTTTCCCTGGATTGCCTCGTTTTTCGCGCAAACGTTGGCAGACTCGATCATTGCAGACGAAACCAATCGGCAGATCGGAAAGTTTGAAAAATCGAAATACACAACTGCAGGGGTCAGAACTGTCATTTGCCCAGCAGACTAGTAGTTTTTGATTTTGACTCGCCCGACAGGTTTTTTACTCACTTTGGGCGACTGGGCGAGTGGTTTTCGCCAGCCCTATAATCAATCCAAGACATTTTCTTGCATGAATGAATGAATACTGCACCCCCTAAGTACCAGTGCGACTATTTGGTATACCTAGGTAAGTACAACTCATGAACTGTGTCAACATCAACCTCTTTGAAAGCTGATCATTTACTGTAGACCAGACTCTCGACCTCCATGGAATGCTGGGTGAACTGTGGACCGCAAAAAGAAACAGTACTTGTGAATGAAGCTCAAACATTCACTTACACTACTACACCACACACTCCTCCACATGATTCATTACTTAGTCATAGTTCTGAAAGAACTGTTTTGAAATTATCAAAGTAATTAGTTTTGAAAGAATCGTTTCGAAATTATTAAGTACTCTTTTAAGTTATTAGCTACAGTGGAGGCCACCTATAATGAACCTGCCTACAATGAATTTCCAGCTGTTACATGCTTTCTTATTTTCCCTGTCCACTTTGTTCTCTTCCCCTCTCGTAAAAGACCGTCTGCGATGAACAAAATGTATTATCATGCATTGTGCGAAAGAGATGATGTTTCCCAAAGGCCAAGCTTGCCATGTATAATCTTGCCCTACAACAAAATAAGTTCAAGACTGGAATAATAACTGCATGTACCTGATACAGCAATCAACATGATATCACTCCAGCAGTAATATGTGTATGCTCTGTGTGTGTATATCTGTGCGTGTGCGTGCGTGTGTGTGTGTGTGTGCGTGCGTGTGTGCGCGCATGCTTCTTTTCAGATTCTTTAATGACAGAGCCATAAAACTGACTGATAAACATCACAATGACAATGTATGAAATAGGGAATACAGTGAATAACATCTGAACCCCACCAGCAAAGCAACAAACAACCATTGCTCTCTTATGGTTACCATTTTTTCTTTCTTTTAAGTTTTAGTTACTATAAACTGCTGCTGTAATGCACACATATCTGTCTCCCATGAATTTTATTGTAGGTGGACTCCACTGTATACACTTACTATTACCATATGCAGAAATATTCAAATATCATCATTAACAAAAAATGTCAAACTTACCACAAATCCATAATTTTTAATGATATCCATTTCTGCAATGGTGCCAATGGTTTCAAAAAGAGACCGTAGCCTGTCGATATCACAATCATCTGGCAGATTGCCAATGAAGATCTTGGTAGATGGAGGCTGGAAAAAAAATTATGACAATTCTAACTAAATCATCAATTAGCAAATAATCTAATTCTAATTAACTAATTTTTCAATCAGTAAATAATGTGCCAAATTAATACAAGATACTGTTCTGATCACTCTGGCAAATCAATAGAATAATACAGATATTGTCTGGGTCAAAACTATAGTCTACACCACACCTTAATCTGAAAAACACAAAATCTAAGTATAATAAAGTTCACATATTTACGTGTTTTAACTAAGTAAGTAGTATACTGACAAAAATTCAGTTCCCTCCACATTATGATTATCCTACTCGGTTTCCTTTCACTTGCCAAGTTAAAAATGCATCAAGATTGAATGCATGGATCTCTCTCTCTCACCTTCGAGTCATATATATATATTGATATAAAAATCAATTAGATGCTTGTTTACAAAAATGTCACATCATGCTTATGTATCAGACAGAGAGGGGAGAGACAGACAGACAGACAGACAGACAGACAGAACAGTCAGTCTGTTCCAGAATGATTCAACATAAAGTGGATTCATGTGTAGTTCACTAGTTGTCATGTTTTTATCATGTATCGAAACATCCACCAATAAACAAATCAATTGACAGATGCATGCTCAGAAAGACGACACAAATACAAATGACCCACTCCCACCATCAATCTGACAGCCAAGAAACCAGTTCAACGCAACAGCTAGAATCAAGTTTATTATTATAACACACAGTTTTACGAGTTCAATGTTCAAACAAAGAAGATACAGGTGTCCGTCTTGACCTCGCCTCCTAGTTCGTATTTAGGGTATTACAAACTTGTACTCTTCATCTTTGGGTTTTCTTTTTCTTTATTTTTTTTCCCCATACATGTAAACATACTCTGGTTATTGCCTATCCCATGCGTGATGATAAAAGTAGAGCTAGGATCAGAGTTACGGTTGGTAACACCCTAAACCTAAACGACAAGCTCCGACTCCGAGTTCTTACTCTTAGTTTTTGTGTCAGTTATTCAGTCACAGTGTAACAGAATACATGAATCAAGAAATATTCACACTGCTGACATCCACATCTATCACCATTAGTTTGCTGTTAAGTTCTTATTACATAAAGAAAAGGCTTCGAATAAAAATGGTCACACCTACCCCCATCTTTGCTTTTAAACTCTGTAGAAAAAAAGAATAACAGTCCAAGATAACCGCCCGAACAACCGCAGGAAGTACTCACTTGCAATCTAAACGTAGGTGGCGCTGTGATTATATCTTATTAGAGAAATACGTGTAGAAAAAACATCGAGTATTTCTCAAACTAGAGTCTACTGTTGCTTGTCTTAGGTACACCTAATAATTATGATATCTTTTTCTGCCGACAAACCCAAGGATGTATATGATATATACTGTATATTTGTGATGATGATATGATAATGATATGATGATTATAGGATAGGGTATGATAGGATATAGGATATGAGATAGGATATGTGAACCAGAAGATCAGCGACCAATGGATGAGAGCTGAAGGAGTGTACATTCCGAAGGAGCAGAACTCCAGCAGCATCAATCAGTTCAGGCCAATATCACTTCTGAACGTCGAGGGGAAAATCTTCTTCTCTGTTATGGCAGCAAGATTGACAAAATACCTGACTGAAAACAAGTATCTGGATATGTCAGTCCAAAAGGGAGGCATACCAGGAATGCCTGGATGCTTGGAACATGCCACGTTGATTTGGGATGCCATCCAAAAAGCAAGAACAGAGAAGAGAAACATTGACGTAGTGTGGCTTGATCTGGCGAATGCATATGGATCAGTTCCACACGATATGATCCAGCTGGCTCTTGAAATGTATCACATCCCAGAAAACATCCGAACAATGCTGAGGAAGTATTTCCAAGGGTTCTCAATGCGGTTCTCTACCAAAGAATACACCACGGACTGGATAGACCTAGAGGTGGGCATTGCAATGGGCTGTGCAATCTCTCCCATACTGTTCGTGTTGGCAATGGAAGTCATCTTGAAAGCTGCAATGAAGAGTTCAGGTCCAGTGAATCTGGGAGATGGATACCAGATGCCTCCTCTGAAAGCTTTCATGGATGACACAACAGTCTTGTCCACGGATGAGGAAGAGACACACCAAATCTTAAAGCAGCTGGATGAGCTGGTGGCCTCTTCAAGAATGAGGTTCAAACCTAAGAAATCCCGAAGTCTCTCACTGCGAAAAGGAAAAGTGGCAGATTCAGTCAAATTCATGGTAGCCAACCAAGCCATCCCCACTGTCACAGAAGAGCCAGTAAAAAGTCTCGGAAGATGGTATGATGACTCCCTGAAAGACACACAAAGGGGATGTGAAACCAAGCAAACAGCAGAAGAAGGCCTGAAGAAAATAGATAACTGCGGACTGCCAGGCAAATACAAAGTCTGGTGTCTACAGTTCATGCTGATACCAAAGCTGCTGTGGCCACTGCTAATCTATGACATTTGCACCAGCACAGTCGAAGCAATGGAAGCCAAAATCAACAAATACACAAGAAAATGGCTCGGTGTCCCACCTGGTCTCACTGATGTTGCATTCTACTGTCGTCAAGCAATGCTGAAGCTACCTCTCAAATCCATAGTGGAGGAATACAAAGTTGGAAAAGCAAGACTGTTGAGCATGCTGGAGGAATCGGAAGACAATATCGTGAGATCAGTTCATCCAAAGCTGAGAACTGGCAGAAAGTGGAAAGTCCAAGAGGCTGTAAACAATGCCAAGAGAAACCTCAGCATCAAAGAAATAATTGGACACACGCAAACCAACAGACAGGGACTGGGAGCAACAAAAATGCAGTGGTGGTCCAAAGCCAAAGGGAAGGAAAAAAGAGACATGATCATACAGGAGTTGAAGGAAGAAGAAGATGTCAAAAGAGTGCAGAAGGCAGTCCAGCAAGGTCAACAGGGGCAATGGACAACATGGGACAGTGCACTCCAAAGAAGTCTCAGCTGGAACGATATGTGGCACATGGCTCCTCTAAAGATAAGCTTCCTCCTCAGATCTGTATATGACCTGCTCCCCTCGAATGCAAACTTAGTGAAATGGGGGAAAGCAGACGACCCAGCATGTCCGCTCTGTCAGAAGAAACAAACAGTGGAACATGTCCTAAGCTCTTGCAAAGTAGCGCTAGCCCAAGGAAGGTATACATGGAGGCACAACCAAGTTCTGAAAGTGATCACAGATGTGGTTAGCGAAAAAACCATGACCCCAAACGCACCAATTGCTATGACAACGTTCTACAAAGCAGGAGGGAAACAGGTCTGGCCCGAAAGTGCTATGACAACCAGCACATTGCCAAAGGGTCTTCTGGATGGAGCAGTCGACTGGGAGTGTACAGCAGACCTCCCAGAGTGGAGAAATTACCCAGATGTCATCAGCAAGACAGGCATGAGACCAGACATTGCTCTCCACTCTGACTCCTCGAAACAAGTGATTCTGATAGAACTCACTGTGCCATACGAAAGCAGAATGGAAGAAGCACATATCTACAAGACCGAAAAATACGCCGGTCTTGCCAGCACCCTGAAGAAAGCAGGTCTGCGGGTCAAAATCTTCGCCATAGAGGTCGGGGCAAGAGGGTTTGTGGACACCTCCGCTTATGATCTCATGAAACAACTCGCCATTTCTGGGAAGAAGAGGACTAGAGCCCTTAAAGCGATGGCAGAGGCAGCAGAAAGGAGCTCAAGCTGGATCTGGGCAAGGAGGAACGAAAAAAGTGAACTTCATAAGGATTAAATTCCCTACAGATGATGTGTGCCCCGTTAGCACATTGGTAAAACCGTACGCAGTTCTGAAGCGCAGAATCGCCCAGGTTCGATCCCCGGCGTGGGAAAAAAAAAAAAAATAGACAACAGCAGAAGGGCATCCAGGAGTCATGACCTGGATGTGGCCCGGCCCCCCCGAGAGTGTAAGGAATTCAGGGCCGAAACACTTGTCTAAAGGGGGTTACTTCTCTGAAAACCTTCTGTTGTCTAGCTCTCCCTAGAGTTTCTTTCTACCTGTGATAGGATAGGGATACATATGTGATAGGATAGGATAGGAGAGGAGAAGACAGAACAGGATAGGATAGGACATGATATGGAATGTTATGATATGGTGTGACGTGATATGACATGACGTGACGTGATGTGATGTGATTTGATATAATATATATAGTGTAATGCATTAATTATATTATATTATATTATATTATATTATATTATATTATGCTATATAATATGCTATATTATATTATGCTATATAATATGCTATATATATTATGCTATATTATATTATAGTATATTATATTAATTATATTAATTTTTTTTTTTTTCCAAAAAGGCACAATACAAATATTTCGAATGACATACAGACACACACACACACATCAGAATTGGCTGAACCTAGAGCCTTTGTTAGTGGTGCATTTGCTGGCAAAATCAAAGAAATTAAAACAGGGAAACTATGAACAGAATTGAACAATTTCAAATCTGACCTTAGATAGAAACATGTACACAATAGCCTACATATGACTATGCGTGGTTACTGTTATTGAAAAAAACAGCAACAACAAATAAACAAAAACCCAAAAGACAAATTTTGTAAACAATTCTCTTGGCTCGCAAAAATGCGATTTTAACTAAATTAGTTGCATAAATTTCTGATGAAAATACTTTGTCATATTTGTTTTACCCATTTTATGTACAGCAGACCGAAAATGGATAATACGTCACTAGATCTTAGATTATGTGACTGAAACTATCTATCAAACTTAATAAAAACAAATCTACATTTGCAGCCTTGAAAGTGGTGAGCAGAAAAACATATTTGGCTGGTAAAAATGAAATTTCTCTAGCCAATGGCAAGTACTTAATAATGGTTTGAATCCTTTCGCATATTGCGATCATGCTTACATCATTTTGCAAGTTTTCCAATCCAGCCACCCAGCTTACTGATTACTGGTGAACAGTAATCCAGCTGTAAAATAATAATTATGTGTCTCTGCGATGAGAATGCTCAGAAGTCTCAGCTCTAAACTTTTACTGGGAAGAAAAGCAAAATCATCAGAGAATCAACAAAGCTTTCTCTCCAAATGGACGAAGGGGTTTGCGTGCAGAAGGTTTCCGTTTAAAGAGAAAAAAGTGTGAGTTCATGTTACCTGAGGTCACATACTTAGGTCATCGCATCACTGCAGAAGGAATCCATCCCACTGCTGACAAAGTGAAAGCTGTTCAGGATGCTCCCACGCCCAAAAATGCATCAGAGCTAAAATCATTTCTGGGGCTTGTCAACTTCTATGGGAAGTTCTTACCTCGTTTGTCCACAGTTTTGTCTCCACTGAACAATCTCTTTCGCAAAAACACTGTTTTCAGATAGGGAGAGCAACAGAGCCAGTCCTTCAAGAAAGTGAAGGAAATGCTTCTTTCAGCTGATCTGCTGGTTCACTTCAACCAAGAATTGGAGGTGACGTTATCATGTGATGCTTCCGCTGTGGGACTAGGAGCAGTTCTGGCCCACAAACTGTCAGATGGATCAGAGCGTCCCATTGCCTATGCATCTAGATCTCTTAACAAGGCTGAGCGGAATTACTCCAATATTGAAAGAGAAGCTCTGGCTGTCAACTTTGGAGTAAAAAAATTTCGTGACTACCTGTTTGGGCGCCATTTTTGGGTATACACAGATCACAAGCCTTTGATGTCCTTGTTCAATGAACACAAACTCATTCCAACAGAAGTTTCACCAAGAATTCAGCGTTGGGCAATGCAGCTGTCATCATATACGTACACCATCAGTTACAAGTCAGGGTCTACCATGACTCATGCAGATGCCCTCAGCAGGTCACCGTTACCAGCCACCAGCTCAAAATCAGAGATTCCAGAGGAGTTTGTCTTCTTGATGGACCACCTGTCAACAACTCCAATCACTTCAACTCATATTGAAGAGAAAACAAATTCTGACCCTGTACTGTCACATGTCAAGAAATACACTTTGTCTGGGTGGCCATCAGATCTTCCAGGAAAGTGGCAGACAGAGCTCAAAATGTACAAGAGCCACGAAACCGAACTATGTGTTCAGAGTGGTTGCGTTCTCATGCGAAACCGAGTTGTTGTACCTCCAAGTTGTAGAAGAGCAATGTTGGAGGAACTTCATTCGTGTCATCCAGGTGTCTGCAAAATGAAATGCCTGGCACGTTCGTACGTATGGTGGCCAGGCATTGATCATGACATTGAAATCACAGTTCAAGAGCGTGAAGCTTGTCAACAAGTCCGTCACATGCCAGAGAAAGCTCCACTTCATCCTTGGGAATGGCCTGAAAAACCTTGGTCAAGACTTCATGTGGATTTTGCAGGACCATTCATGGGCCACATGTTCCTTGTGTTTGTGGACTCGCATTCAAAATGGACGGAAGTGAAAATGATGACCAAAATTACTGCAGAAAAGACTATTTGCTGCATGAGAGATCTCTTTGCCACACATGGGTTGCCAGACACAGTTGTTACAGACAATGGTCCCACTTTCACATGCAGTGATTTCAAAACCTTCATGAAAATCCTTGGCATTCGTCATATTCTGGTCTCTCCGTACCACCCAGCCTCAAATGGTCTTGCTGAGAGAGCAGTTCAGACATTCAAAGAGGTTATGAAAAAGATGTCACCCAAGTTCACCTTGCAGCACAGACTGGCAATGTTTCTACTTGAGCAACATATCACGCCTCACTCGACTACTGGCATTCCACCAGCAGAACTTTTGATGAAAAGAAGGCTCAAGACTCGCCTAGACTTGATTCAACCTTCTCTTTCCAGCAAGGTTGAAAATGCTCAGTCAAAGCAAAAGATGTACCATGATCGCAGTGCAAAAGACAGGAACTTTGTTGTAGGTGACAAAGTGTATGTACGCAATTTTGGGTCAGGCAAGGCTTGGTTTCATGGAACTGTTGTTGAAGTTACTGGACCACTGTCTTTCAAAGTCCAGTTGGTGGATGGCCGCATTGTAAGACGTCACATAGATCAAGTCCGGAAGCGATGGATTGAAGAGAAGACAACTGAGGACAATACTCTTCCAATGATGGTTGACCCAACACTTCCAAATGAAAAGCCACCTACTGCCATTGCTATCCCAGAACCAGAACCATTTCTCCAAAGTGATTCTGCTTCCTTGGAAATTTCCCCACCAGTGACTATTCAGGACTCGATCACACCACCACCACTTGGTTCCAGTTCATTGCAGGCAGGCAGAGGGTCCCCAGCTTATGCTACGCCTATCCCTAGAGCTCAAAATCAAGAACAGATTTTGGGACAGCTTCCAAGGCTTGGTGCTTCTTCATTGGATACACCAGTGCTCCACAGGCCCACCCCTGACCCAGCTCAACGCCCGAGAAGAGCCCGGAAACCTCCAGATCGACTGGATCTGTGAACTTTTTATCAGTTTCCTTCTCCAGATATTGTTTTGCAACGCAAAATTAACATTTTAATTTGTGGTCAACAAGTTGAACTGTTTGGAAAATGTTTATTTCAAAAGACAGTTAATAAGTTTTGTTTAAATTGTGTGTTAAAAGTTGAAAACCATGTTAAAACTTAAAAGGGAGGGTGTTGGATTATGTCCCTTTAGTTGCTTTATATGAACAACTCTCGTGAGAAGGAGATCCACTCAGACGATTAAATGGGCCAACACAACTGACATTGTCTCAAGACTGTTATGTGCAAGAATATCACACCTGGCTTACGATGAACAATGAGATTTGAGGATGCAGATCTACACGAGAAATCTGTCACATCAATGGAAGCTTTAGTACACTGAATGGCCAAAAGTCTGAAACTGATTCATAAAGATGAAGACATACAGTATGGAATTGATTCATGAAGATGAAAACATGAAATGAACAGGCTGTACCAGAGTCTGAGACTGACAGACTATCTTGTGTTTTTGTTTGGTTATTTTTATTTCCATTAGATTCTGTTTGGCTTTCTATTGCACTGGAATACAACATTTCAGGAAGTCTAGTACTATCTTTGTTTTTTTCCCCTGTCAATCTATGCAAATGAAATCTCATAGCAGCACTTTACTGTAACTGTATTGAGGGACTTGTATTTTTGGCTGGTAAAATTTTCAACCTGGCTGAGGAAGCACCAGCCAAGGGATGGAAGGCAAAAATATCGACTTTCAGAGCTGATTTGGTTAACATCCTAGAAATGTGTACTGATCTTGAGCTTGGACCAGTCCTAATGAAACTTGCAAAAATACATGTTTCTATTATAGCAAATTTACCAAACATATTGTCAAATAAATACTTCATATTTTAGATGAATACGGACCAAGTATGACATCACTCATTCATGCAATAGTTGAGGTTTAAAGTCCTACCACACACACCTATACGAGGACTAGCGTGAAAAAACTGCTATAAGGTTTAAAATTTTGTCTTAAAAATAAAAAAATAAAAAATAGATGAATAAATAAACAAAAAGATCAAAATCAATCAATCAATCAATCAATATACAAATAAATAAACAAGTAAATAAATAAACAAAACGGATTCTGGCCATCTACTTATGTAGTAGCCATCCTACTTTCCTTACTATAAAAGTTTCACGTTAAAAGGCCATTTAACTACTATGAGTGGTAATTAAAGAAAAAAAAAATTTGTTTTTCACGAGAATGAAAGACTAACAACCTTTCGAAGGCCGCAATAAAACGACAGCAACAAACAACAAGAACAACAACCAAAAACAAAACAAAACGAAACAAAAAATCTACCTGGAAGTGAGAAAGAAGACAAAACGCATACTTGTGCGGCAGTTTTACAGTAATGCATTGAAATAATCTCTAAACATATCCTCTTGGTTTGTGTGTATATGTGTGTTTGTGCACGTGTGCATATATGCATCAGAATGTATGTTTGTGTACATGGGAAGAGAGAAAAAAATTATAGGAATCTTTAAAATATTATTTGAGAAAAAAAAAAAGGAAAATCAAATTAATAATAATAAGAACAATACTTTCCATGGTCACAATTTCAATTTTTGCAAAAATATACCACGAAGTGATACAGAACACAAGACACACCGAATTTTGGTAACACACAGAGACTCCACACCCATGCATCAAAATAACCCTTTAAGGAGATATGCAAGCTGTACACACACTCATAATTGAAAACGAATTATCATCAACGGCATCATGTGCCCTGTCGCATGCATTAGCATTCATGGCCTTCATACGAATCTATCTTGCCGCTGTAAGTACACTCCTGCTCTTTCTGTTTCATCCGCTTCCGCAAATCATCCAATATTTTCCTCGTCCACTGGTACTTTTTTCCTCCAGTTTTCCTGTGGTAACTAGTGCTCTAATTTGTCTTGCCTCATAATATACCTATAATGTTGCTTGCTTTCCTAGTCTTCTTCATTAATGTTCTTTTTGTGCTTGCTTTTTTTTTTTTTTTTAAGATTGTTCTCGTTGTTTGTTTGCTGTCACATTTCAGCTGCCTCAATCTTGTTTCTAGATTTTGTGTATTGGCACTGCGCCCATTGCTTTGGGTACGTCCGTACAGCAATATTGGTTGTATATAACATTGAAGAACTCTCATCCTGGTGTTTCTTGATAAACATTTGTTAGTAAGAACACTTCATTTTTTTTAATGCTGTTGTACGTTTTCTAATGCTGCTGGATGTTTCTCATGTGCGTCTGCTGTCTGGTGAGATGACTGTTCCCAGATATTTAAAATTATCAACTTGTCTCAATGTTCCGCCATTTGCTGTTATTTTACATGAGGGGATTTCGTCCCCCCCCCCCCTCCCGATTACCATGGCTTCAGTCTTCTTGCTATTTAATTCTAGTCCTTTATTTGTGTTTTCTATTTCTGCTACACTCACAATATTTTGTAGGTCTTTTTCATTTTCTGCAATTAGAACGGTGTCATCTGCATAATGAACAGTGTTTACCATTTCCCTCCAACCTTTACCCTAGGGCATTTTTCTAGGTTTCTCATGATGGTTTCATTGTAAAGTGAAAACAAATCTGGTGACAAAACACATCCCTTGCCTAACCCTTCTTCTGATATTTAGGAAAGAACTTAAAAATAATTTTCTACTGTCATTGCTGCTATTTGTCCCCAACATACATACCTTATTATTCTTACATCTTTTCCATCAATATTGAGCTTTTCCATTTCATTGATCGATTCTTCGGGTTTCACCCGTTCAAAATATTGGCATAATCAACAAAACATCAATATAATTCCTTATTCAAGTCAATTGATTTCTCTATGAGAATTCTTCGAATGTATATGCCTGCAACAAATCCACATTGTTCTTCTGCTATTTCTGTTTTGATTCTCTTCCTTGTCCTCATCAAAATTATTTTTAACAGAAACTTTTTTTTTTCGCATTCTATAGCCCCTGCTTCCTTTGGAAGTGCAAAGAAACTTGATTTTGACATATCTTCAGGGATTTTTTCGGTATCATATATTTCTTTTTATAGGATAGTTACTTTTTCAATACCAAATTCATCTGGAGCCTCAATCATTTCTGTAGTAATATCGTCTCGTCCTGTGGCTTTTCCCAGTTTCATCTTTCTCAACTCTGCTCTGACTCCATCTTTCATTTTTGGTGTCCTTCAACGTTCTTTCTTATGGCGTGTTCATCCTTCCTGTCATCATTAAAAAGGGTCTTTAATGTAATCTCCCCTTCTATCTTATATTTTCCCTTTTTTCATAACAATCACACCATCTTAAGATTTTAAGGAACCAGTTGATGTGCAAGGCTTTTTCCAGGGGGCAATTTCTTCAATATTTCTGTACATAAACGTAAGGTCTGTTTTGTGTCGGTATTCTATTTATTTGTATTTTGTTTCTAGGAACCAGAAAAAACACGAAAGAAGAGTACGAATGCGTATTTAATACAACAAGACAAGACAGAAGCAAATTTTCGGCTAACTGGCCTTTGTCAAGCGTAAAATTACAAACAAACAAACTCCAGATGCAAAAATTGTGACAAAAAGACTGAAACTTCCCTGCTGCTGTGTCCAATGTGAGAAAAGGAATAAACTGATACCGACACAAAACAGACCTTACGTTTATGTACAGAAATATTGAAGAAATTGCCCACTGGAAAAAGCGTTCGTATTCTTCTTTCGTGTTTTTTTCTGGTTCCTGTTTGCTTGAACGCAGGCAGTCACATTTGTTTTGGATTTTGTATCTAATCAAGCTTCCCTAGTTTCAATGCACCTATTCCTGATTTCCCTATGCATCCTTTTGCACTCTTCCTCTTTTCCTTTTGCCTTCCTCCATTCTTCCATCAAGCCTAAAATTTCTTTTGTCATCCATTTCTCCTTTGATTTTCGTTCAAATTTAGGGATTTTTTTTCACAAGTTCCATTCATCGAGTTTCTCAAATTTGTCCATTGTTCCTCACTGTCACCAACGTCCTCTAGAGGATTGAATTTGTTTAGGACATATACGTTAAATTTTGATTGATTCATCTGTCTTAAATTTTAACAGTCCAAGATTTAGTTTGCTGTTACGATTGATATGTTTTCTTCTCTTTAATTTCAGCCTAAATCTTCCCATTGCAGGATTGTGGTCACTTTTGCAGTCTGCGCCTGGTAATGTTTTTGCTATCTATAAAGATTTTCTAAGTCTTTTATTTGTCAGGATGTAATCAAACTGATTTCTTGTGATGTCTCCTGGATTCATCCACGTCCGTTTTCTCCTGTTAGGCCGCTCTATCAAAGTGTCTCCTATTATGAATTCATTCACTTGTGTCCATTCAACAAGTTTCTCTCACCTTTCATTTCAAGCCATGAGGTCCAACTGTGTTCTCCACTATTTCCTGTCCCACTTTAGCAATAAAATCTCCCATTATTATTGCAATGCCCTGTGATTTATATTAAGCCTTGGCTTCTCTTATTCTTCATATAAGTTGTCAATTTCTTCCTCATTTCTGAATATGAAATGAAAATTATTTAAGTCATTTGAACTCATATGGAGGCAGAGGGAGGAAGGGTGGTGGTGAGGGGAAATCTGAATTATCTTTGACACTTTCGAATACATGCACATTCATACGATTTATTTATCTGCAGGATCACTATCTACATAAAGCTCAACCCCCTGGTTCAGCTCACTGGTTTGACGGGTTTAGTTTTAATCAGGCACTGTTAAAGCGATTGACTAGGTCATTCCAAGAGACACTGGTTTGTCATCTACAAATCGAGAACAGCGGCCGCCACAGTCGTTTGACAGGAATGGGTGAGAACAACATGTCTGTTATCGAAACAGACAAGCTAATGACTACTCATACAGGGGGTTATTTTCTGTTCTTTTCAGTTTTATTTTCGCTAGGGTAATGAATGACATAGGGTAAATTTTTCCTGAGGAAAAAGCAGCATGAATACTCCGCTTCCTGCCCAAAAGTCCAAATCTTCTACTCCTCAAGGTAAATGTGATATTGAAAAAAGAATTTTGGTAAAAAACAAGGTGAGGCCAATAGAGGACTGTCACAGAAATGAAAACAATCTAAAGATTGTCAGAGGTTCTTGAGGGAGTGCTGTTCACTCATCTTCCTCGTTCTCTCCTTCATAATGTCTCGCATTGACTATTGCAATTCACTCCTGTCTGGTCTTCCTGCCTCCACCATTCACATCCTACAGCGCATTCAAAACAATGCTGTACGCCTTGTACTCAAAAAGAAAAAAGCTGACCACATATCTCCTCTCCTAGCACAACTTCACTGGCTCCCTGTATCAAAGCGCATACAGTACAAACTAGACACCATGTGCTACAAAAGCCTCAATAACGCAGCCCCCGATTACCTGTCAAGCCTACTTGAGATCTATCTTCCCTCACGTACCCTCCGCTCTGCCTCCGATCCTCTGACTTTTCGCTTTCCACGCACTAAGCTATGGTCCACGAGCCTTCTCTGTTTCTGGTCCATTCTCCTGGAACAAACTTCCTCTCTCAGTCCGTCAGCAACCTACTTTTGTCTCCTTCAAGTCCGCTCTCAAAACTCACCTTTTCTCCTCTGCATAAAATCCTAACCTCACTCACCCCCCCCCCCCTTCTGCAGCCTGTCTCCGCTCGGAGGGGAATCACATTGTTATAATATATAATTGTATATGATATGCTCTCTATAATTTTCCATTGCTTTTATTCTTGCTTTTATTCTTTCTCCCCATTTATAGCCATGCGCGCGCGCGCGTGTGTGTGTGTGTGTGTGTGTGTGTGTGTGTGTGTGTGTGCGTGCGTGTATGTGCGTGCGTGCGTGCGTGTGTGTGTTTCAGCGCTTAGATTTGATTTTATCAAGATTTTGCGCTATATAAATATTGTAATTATTATTATTGTAATTATATTCTTTCTGAATATAAACCTGTTCGCAGTCTGAGATCTGCTTCCAAGTCTCTTCTTCATGTTCCTGGGACAAGGGATGTTAAAACCAAAAGATATGGTCAGCGAGAATTTAAATACCTTGCCCCTACCAAGTGGAACATGCTTCCCATGAGCATCAGGGAGAAAAAGACTCATTCATCCTTTAAATCTAGTCTCAAGACACACTTTTTCTAATGTTGTATGGGATTGCTTATTTGAATGTGAATACCTTGAATGCCTTTATGAATGTTGGTGCAAAGGCTGTGTGGAATTGTTTTTGTGCCCCCCCCTCCCCCCCCCGTGCGCCGCGAGCATGCTTTTATAGCATGGAGATTTTTGTTGCGCGATATAAATTTTCATTCATTCATTCATATTATTATTATAAAGTGAATTTGGGCTTTTGGGGGGGGGGGGGCTGTGTGACCTTGATCTTGCGGCCATGATTTCCATATTCATGCAGACACAGCTCTTCAGTGGTTCGCACCTTTCACCTAAGATTTTAAATTTGGCTGAGATACATTCGCAACAATAATAGACAGTTGTTTGTAATCACCAAACATAAAGAGTCGAGTTTGACGAATTTTTCTGTTGGTAAGGTTCCTGCATTAAGACAATAGTTTAGGTCCGCTTCCTGTCTTCATTTGAGACGATCGCAAAGCGGCGGCGGCGGACCAACAGACGGTTGCGTATTGGTGCCACTAGGTCTCCATTGTAGCTTCTCTAACGGCGAAAATGTCAGGCGTGAGTGGTTAATTTCTGGACTGTTTAATATACAGGATACCATTATCTCAGTGCTCGTTTCGACGTGGGAGGACGCGTCGTGTCCGGTGTCGTTCGATCACGCTGATCGTTGATCGTGGCAATCGGGCACTGAAGTAATGAGAACGGTGTAGATTTCTTTTTGTTTTTACCTCCTCGTTTTGTATGGAAATCGTCCCAGATTCAGTTGTATAGAATTTGTGGTACAGTTGCATTTGAATACCGGCCAGAAATGCACAACAATCGAGCGGTCTGTAGCCGAAAGAATGCCTGGACCGTTGTGAAAGATTACAAAATGGCGGTGGCATTTTCGAGCCCGCGACTCCAGGACGTCTGAACACTCAAAACAAACACAATCCCAGTTTCGCACGGAAGCACCGTGTCGGTTTCAATTATGCAATTAGCGGGAGAGGGAGGGAGTTCAGAAAAAAGAACAAAATAACTGC
Source organism: Monoplex corrugatus (assembly GCA_030674185.1). Classification (NCBI taxonomy): domain Eukaryota; kingdom Metazoa; phylum Mollusca; class Gastropoda; order Littorinimorpha; family Ranellidae; genus Monoplex; species Monoplex corrugatus. The sequence continues at coordinate 31,581,693 of CM060308.1, forward strand.
TGGCCAGGTACATGATACGATTGATTTGAAGACTGGTAATCCATGCCCCTTGCATCACACATTGCATTCACTTCAGACATTGTGCACGGTATGTCAGTAAAGCTGTGTTTACAGTTGATTACCAATATTGCACATTAAACTCCTGATAACTGGTTGGCCTACTTAGAAACAGTAAAGACATGCTGTTGCAAATCTGGTATTTGATGATAAAACATGTAAAATGTAAAATTCATAGGACATACCACCCCAGGTGGGTGCTGATGGAAAACTAGTTAAAACGCAGCCCATTCCTTATCAGCCTCCCAAATCAAATACACTGTGGGCCCCAGAGTAGTGAGAGTGAGTCAGATTTATAAAGTTTTGATCTAATTTAGTAATAGTAGGCTAATTATGGGGAGTTAATTACAGAGAACCAGACTGGCCAATTTCATTTTTTGTCTTGATTCAGTAGGCTTATCAATTGATACACAACATAAAAACTGACACCACCCATATTAATGCCGCTTTCAGTCATTCTGTTGGTGTCGGCTTAATGTTTTATAGGTCCCTTCACTCACACCCTCCCTTCCCCATTTCATGACATGACCTTGCCAGCATGTAGGATTTTGTGCAGACTTATGGAGTATGCCAAACGATTGATAGTAGATGGGTGCAGTGTGCATGGAATTGTCCAAGTGCAATACATCCCACCTGAACAGACTCCAGAGGACCATATACTTGAACAATTGGACAAATATTGGTCATGTTTACAGTATTTTCTGTAAACACTAAGGGTCTATGTGTAGACATAGTTTAGTCTTGTGTCTTCAATCTCTCTTAAAATGCAATCTGATCTGTCTTATGTTTGCCCTAGAACTAAATGAAGATAATTTTATACTTTCAAGAACTGTTTGCCCAGTCTAACCATTTAGTATTTGATATCAAATAAGCTGTTTTGTTGCATGGCTGTCAGTGTTTGAACCATACGATAGTGATATAGACTAGAGAGAGTGTAATAGAATCATGCTGTAATGTACAGAATTAGTGATCCAAACTGGTTTTGCTGTCCATAAACAAACTTGATTGTATTTGAAGGAAATGTAAATTGGGAGTGCATGGATCAGGTACAGATTGTGCCAGTCTGCCATTTATATCTGATGAAGAAAAAAAAAAAAATGCAGATTGATATCTGATTCCATAAGTAGCAAGGAACCTTGGGGAGAGCTGGACAGTAGAAGGTTCATTGAGGGAAAGCCCCTTCAGGCAAGGTTTTCCACCCTGAACTCATTACACTCTAGGAGGGTCAAACTGTGTCCAGATCATGACTCCTGGATGTTTTTCTGCTGTCATCTTCTTTTTTTCTCTCCCTTCACCTGGGTTTGAGCCTTCACTGCCATTGTGGTTGGGCGCCTGGAGGCCAAGTCACCATTGTGATGGATGTCTTTACCACTCAGTTACCAGACACCTACTTTATGTACTTTTGTTCCTCCTCACCCTGATCCAGCTGGAACTTTTTCAGTTTCCCATAGGTTTCATTTCTCAGGGTCCCAGGGACCTCTCTGGAGATTTCTGAAGTGTGCAGTGTTACATTGCATGTTTCATTTAGTCGTTACCTACACAGCTGTCACTGTTGCATTTGCGCATGCGCACACGTGCGCGCGCGCACACACACACATATACAAAAAGACAACTGAAAAGCCACTCAGAATTTTGTGTTTTGATCCTTTACATTTTGTTTTTCATGTACTTTCTTTCTCTGTGCAGTCTTTAATGGTTTGCCATCGCAGCTGCTATGAAGTGATCAGGCATTGGGTAGTTGATGATCTCTGCTTGAGTCTTCTGTTCCAGCCTACTTTGAGAAATAATCATCTTGTTTTTCAAGTGTTGAGTATTCATCCAGTTCCTCTTGCTGTTCATTACTGAGATCTGAAGGGAGAATGCTCTTTCATTTGGCACAGATATCAAAGGAACAACAAAAGAAACAGAAGGATAGCAAAATCCGAGTGCTGGCAGAAAGCCTTTGAACACTTGGGTCTGAAGACACATGGTCTGCTAGACTAATGAAAGTTCTTCTGAGTTTGACTGTGGCCTTGAAAATCTGGAATCTTCTTGAATGTATCTGCAGTCTCTACAAGGGGAAGTAACTTTGAGATGGCTGCTCGACAGCCAGGATAGTGGAAGGGGGAAAAATATCTGCGTCCTTGGATGCACAGACTGAAAATCACTGCATCGCATCGATGCTATGTACATGTAGGACACTTTACTAAATGTTGCAGAAGTCACTAGAAAGCTCCAATGGGTTTAAGATTGATATATGCCCATACACAGTTAAACTGTTATCAAGTAGGCCTATTTGAGCTCTGACCGAGATCAGTTTGCTGTACGACTACTTCAGTTTGTTTCAATGTTAATGTTGAAAATGAAATCCTGGCAGTTTGAATTTATGCACCACTTATATTATAATGAAATTTTCATTGAACTGAAAAAAAAAAGAGCTCTGGTGCCATTATTGGCTCATTTTAAGTGTGGTGAAAAAGATGCAATGAAATGCACATCTGATGAGTGTGCTGAAGGCTATTAATGCCAGCCACATGTGTAGCATGACCTGTGTATATCAACTGGCCACAGGAAATGCATTGTTGTAAATTATGAGTATATGAGATTCATTTTCCTCCTAATTAAATTGTTGGAATGTGTACGCAAATGTTGGACAAAATGTGTCCTCAAAGACACCTCTTATTTGCAGATGGTTACTATGTTGCGGAATTAGAATTTATAATAACAATATTGAAGAAGAACAATAATGGAGACTTACCATATGGGACAGAAAAGTGCACTGTAACAATCATATATACACGTGTAAGGTGAACATGTTTGTAGATTACACACGCGTGCGCACACACACACACATACGTTGGTGCATGTACGTCTAGTAATGATTAGCTTACATAGCTTCATAAACTTGATCAGTTCATGTGTGCTCATGAACATCATGCAAAGTTGTAGATGTTGCTAGGTATAATCATTTATGCACTTAATCCAGTTAATAGAAAAATAGTCAGCCATTTCCCTTTTGCAGTGCCTGTTGTATGAATACATTTGGTATTTTTTCATTTTATTTGGGATGAACCTGGAAAACAAAATTTGAAAACTGCACAAACTGCAGCATTGATGTCCCATTTTACATTCTCTACTGACAAACAAACAAACAAAGAAACAAGCAAACAAACAAACAAACAAAACAAACAACAAACAAGTAAGCAAGCCAACCAGCCAGCCAAGCAAGCAAACAAGCAAGCAAGCAAGCTAGTTAGCTGGCAGGCAAGCAAGCAAGCAAGCAAGCAAGCAAGCAACATAAGAGAAGAATTTTCCCCACATTTGCATTCAAAGGCAGGCTGTATATATATATATATATATATATATATATATATATGTATATGTGTGTGTATTGAAACAGGCTGGATACAATGTTTTTGGTAACTGTCAACAACAACAACAACAACAACAATAACAAGAAAAGATCACGGATTTCTTGCTTTTTTTCCTTCTCTCCAATGGATTGAAAAAAAACCCCAGATTGTGTGTATTTTGTTCAGTAAGGAGGAAAAAACAACCCCCAAACCAAAACTGTTATCAAAATAACAATAAAAAAGCAAAATGGTCAAGTTTGTTATAACAATCTACCTTCTTACTTGAAAATTATTACCTGAAATCCAAATTTCATACTTCTCAAGATAGCTGAGATCTTGAAGAAGTATCAGTCAAAAATAAAAGATGACATGTAACAAGGACAATGGTAGACTGTCACAACAGCGAAAACAGGGTGTAAATATTGTCAGAAGTTCAGAGAAAATGCAAACACACATCCTCAAAAGTACTGAATTTAGTCATGTATTTTATTCATGAGACCTTGAGCTTGGCGCCATGACTTCGAAACTTAATGCACTTTTGATTGCTCGTTGGTCCACACCTTTGACCCAAAATTGGTAAAGATTGATTCAGAAACAGCTGAGAACATCTTGTTAACTCAGTTTGGCCACAGACACACACACACACACACATGCAGGTGGCTCTCTCGTGTTGATTTGAAACAGTCTTTTATTTCAAATATCTCACCTGTCAGTATCACTGGGTTCAGTGTTGGCCGCTGCATGCGGTGACACAGCCACTCTTCTCCAAATGGCTCTGTCTTGACCTTTGTGGACAACTTCTTGAAAATCTAGGCCACTGATGTTGGTTATGTTCTCAATGTATGAGATTGGAGGTCTGCCATTTTTCCTTTTTGCCACTGTTCTTCCTTGAAAAAGGGTTGCCTTGAGGTCTGTGTTCCTGCTACGTGACATATGGCAAATGTATTTTACTTTTTTTAGTCTTCTCTTGTTGATGTCTGCCAGTAATTTTCTGGTGGTATCAAGTTCTTCCAGGACACTTTAATTATTTCTTTATCTGTCCATTTGACACATAATAGTCTCTGATAAAACCACATCTCTGCTGCCTCAATTTTGCAATCATGATTGTCCAGATCAAACATTTTAAAAGTTTAATTTTCAGGCCATATTTCAAATATAGGAGGTTGAACTAAGGGAAATTTACCCTGCATACTTAGGGATTTCTTGAATGGCTTGTTAGTTGATTTAAAAAAAAACAACTGATTTAAGTCATGTGTACACTCTACAAATGAGACTGAACAGTATTTATATTTACATTCATTGTTATGTAAACTGTACCTACAATTTAAGTGATGTGAACAGTACACATGGGAGGTCGTACCTTTTATGATCAGGGATTTATTGGCTATTCATCAGAAGATATTATTCTTTCTTTTGTTCTTTATCTTTGTTATACCAGATATGGGTTGTATGGATGAAGAAAGAGAATAGCATGTCATATTTAAAAAAAAGTACCAAAAAGAAGAGAAATTAGACTTAGATGGTTACAAATTAGATTAATCCAACGTATATTGCCAACAAATGTTACTTTGATGAACATGGGGGTACAAAATCATGATGTCTGCTCTTTTTGTAGAAATGAACAAGACAGCTTACATCATCTTTTTTTGGAACTGCAGAAGAATACAATTATTCTGGCAACAGCTCCAAGTAGCTATCAATAATCTCTGTAATAATGTCACCTTTGTAATGTGTAATGAAAAGATGATTGTATTGTTAGGGTACGACATACTTTTTAAATCATATCCCACATTTGACTTGATTTTGCTGCAATCCAAGCCCTGCATCTATAAATGCAAATGTAATGATTGTATTCCACACATTAATTTGTTCTGGAGGTACTTGAAAATTGTGTAAAATATAAAAAAATATGTACCACTTATAAACATGAACTACAATAGATTTCAAACTGACTGGCTGTTCTATAAAACAAAAATTGAAAATGTTTGACTTGATCATCAGTACCTTCATCTTGGCGTAAATCATCTGTTTGAAATATATATTTGTAATGTACTTGTGGTAAACCTTATACATCTGCATGGTAATGTTTTGACAATATTGATGCGTGTATGCTTATGTAATAAGTATGTACATGTGTGTATGTGTTTGTGTGTGTGTGTAAGTGTGTATTCTTTCTTGTAAAATGTGAAAAAAGAAATAAAATTATCAAATGGAAATGAACTTATGTAAAAAAAATTGTGTTGTATGTAGAGTATGTCAATGAGATCTTGTTATGTGAGTTTCAAAGACATTGAGAATCTTTTTTATTATTGTAATGTAAACTGTATCTACACTGTCTCATGAATGTAAGTTTGGGGTTTGTTCAAGAGGGATTCATCACACTCAGAAAGTTCTGTGTACACTCCACCCACATCTGCTAGCAATTACCTGGCAGACTCCCTGAGTCTGGGCAAAACCCTGTGTGCAGGCAATGTCATAAACTGAGGAGCAGAAAAGGGGTAGACTTTGAAACCCAAACATGACACCATCAGAATAAAGAAACCTTAAGATGGGCAGCAAACAGGCAAAAGTTTAATGTTGCAAGCTGGGATTGAAATCAAGATGTGAGAGAATTTCTTGTTTTTTTTACCTTTATCCTAGTAATTTGCCCATGATATTTTTTTTCAAACGCATACAAAGACATTGACCAAAAGTCCAAGTCAATATGACATAAAATAGCCTATAAAAGTCAGACTAAAAAATCACATTGTACTATCTGTTTCATAGTAACCCTCATTTTTCTTGAATATGCACCATTTGTGAAAAAGAAAGAAAAGGGGACGTTGTCTCCCCCTTGGAATGCTGGGGGCTCTTGCAGTATAAATAGTATCCCCACCTTTGGGAAATTCTGTGCTAGAAATTACCTCTTTTCTGTCACTCTCTTTGTTTCTCCCTTGTTCTTTTGCTTTCTGTCATTTCTTCCTATCATTTTCTGCCTTGCTGGCCCTTTCACCTGTATATTTTTGATAAAGTTTTACACACTTTCTTTTAGGGCTGATAATTGGGTACATGTATTAAGTGCATTTTTGGCTCTAGGGAAATGAGATATGCAGAAGTAATTTTAGGTAATATAGGCATATTCTTATGTATGCTCTAGTGTCCTTAGTTATGTTCACATTTGTATTCAGGTATGTTAGTTAAATCCCCTGTGTGATAAATTGGATGGAGTGGTCAGTGCCAGGAGCATTTCCTTAGATTATGTGCGCGAATGCTTTGATATGTGTACTTTATTTTCTTCTTCTTTTTTCCTCGTTGACATAGTATGTTTTGAAATGGTTATAGCCTTGATATGGCTTTGTGCAGTTGGCTGGGCTTTAAACAAAAATAACAGTAACAGGGATGTTGTTACTGTATCCAGTGTATGGCTTGACCATCTTGTTATCTGATTACTGTACCCCAAGATTTGTGCTATGACCTTTTAACTTTATTTGTACCCAATATGACTTACTCTTGTGCAGAACAGTAGCTCCAGATTTGTTTTAAAATTCATCCCCAAACTGTTGAGAAATTATTGCAGACAGGTTTAGTACATTGCACTTAGTAGACCAAATGAGTGAAACCAGTTCAGACATAATAATGATTTGTGACTACATAGTACACGCTTGAGTAGAACTATGATTCAAATTTGATTAAAAATTCTATTCCAGCAAAAAAGCTGAAAAATCCATATGGAAGACAGGGGTACATTTTTATTATAAAAAAAAACATGCACTTGTATAGACAGACAGACAGACACACAGACACACACACACACAGACACAGACACACACAGACACACACACACACACACACACACACACACACACACACACACACACACACACACACACACACACACGCACACATGAATACATGGAACACATACATGCAGGCACACACACACGCATGCACGCACGCACACAAGCACACACTCCTGCACCCATGCAGGCATGCGTACATGCACACAAGCATACATGCAGGCATGCACACACATGCAGGCACATGTGCACCTGCACGCACACACATGCAGGCACATGTGCACCTGCACGCACACATGCACGCGCACGCACACACACACACACACACACACACACACACACACACACACACACACACCACACACACACACACACACACACACACACACACACACAAAAGAACACATGCACACATACACAGACACACACACACACACACGCACCATAGGCACACTCATGGCTCAATCTGTTCTGAATCAACATTTCTGACTGGCTAGGGGGGTGGTGGGGGGGTGGGGGGGGGTGGGGGATTAGGTATCCATAGATCAACACTTCAGTAGTCTAATTAGGCTATATAGTTAAAATGTTACTTAGTAAAGCATACATGACAACCTTAAATTCATAACTCCTTCGTGTTCTCTTTGTTCAAGGTGACAGTATTGTTTATTTGTGTATATGTTTTTAAAAACAGTCTTAAAGTTCAGTATTTGGAAAGCTGTATTCAGTCTGATCTGGTGTATATTTTTGAAAGGGAATGACTACTAGGCACCAAATGCCAGTTCGGAGTGTAGAGTTTGCTCAAGAGGGATTCAGACTCGGACAATTTCATATGGGCTCCACTGTAACCTGCCCACAGTTACCTGGCAGACTTCCTGAGCCTGCACAAAGTCCTATGCACTGGTAAGGTTTTGAAGTGGGTGGGGTGTGGGCAGTGGAGAGATGGGGGAAGGGGAGAGAGAACAGGGACGTGTGAAACATAAAGCTAACCGACCAGAATGATGGAAATCTTAAGATGGACAATAAACAGGCCAGTTTTTAATGTTGCGGGCTGGGATTAAATTCAGGATATCAGATCTAGAGTCCTTGGCTCAATCTAAAGAACCAACCAGCTCGCTTGAAAATCTAGTGAAGCAAATATAGGTTGTTATAGCCCCTAAGGAGGGCAAGGAGAATGGTCTCCCATGCAAGGGTAAGAGCAGACAGACAGATTAAAACAAGCAGACCAAATAGACCTTTTAGTCTGTTAAGATATAGAAAAAACAAAGGGATCTGTGATTGGGTTCAGTGTATTGTTCTGATTGTGTGTACCATTTTTCTTGTTTACCAATGGCCATGCCATGTGGAAAGCACTGGTTCTCGTCCGATCACCAAAGTGACATGGGATTAGTACTTGGTTGGATGACTGCCTGGGAACACTGGATGTTCTTGGCACTTAGGAAGACACTTCCTGATCTTCATTTGAGGTGATCACAAAGCATTGGCAGTCCAAGAGATAGTTGCATAGTGGTGCTACTAGATCTTCATTGTAGTTACTGTAAAGCTGAAAATGTCTGATGTGAATGGTCAGTTTATGGACTTTTTAATTTTTAGGGTACCTTTATTTTGATGCTTGATTTGACATGGGTGGAGGCATAATATCCAGTCTCATTTGATCATGCTGATTGCTGATTGTGGCAATTGGGCGCAGAATCATTTTGAAAATGATGCAGATTTCTTGTAATCAATTTTACCTCCCTTGTGTTCTGTCTAAATATCGGAAATTCAGCTTTTAGAATTTTGGATAGAGATGTAGCATTTAAGTACTGTGTACAATAGGCCAGTTTTTGTTGAAGGAATTGATTGGGAAAGAAAGTAAAATGGTGATGGCTTTTTTTGACTCCCAAGAGACACAAACCAGATACAATTCTGGTTTCACATCGTGGCATTTTGCAGGGGGAGGGAGATAAGGTTTGAAAAGAAACAAGTGCATTCCAGGTGCATGATGTGAGAATTCTAAGAATGATCGTCTATATTTTGCATCACACTCTAAGCCATGCACGCAGTATGACATGTAAAGTTGAGTATATTGATACTACAAAATATACATACTCCATTTACTGATGCTTAGGGGTAATAAAGATGTGCAGTAGCAGATCTAGTACCTGATAAAACATAAAATATACCACTTTGTTTTTAACCTCTCTCCCCATTCAATAACACAATGGGCCCTGATAGTGAGACTGAGATTTTGGTGTGATTTAGTTAGCTAAGTAGGCTATGTGGGGTTCCTAAATTCCAGAAGACATGATTGGTCGGCTTTATTTTTTGTCTTTGTTCAGTCTAATCCCACAACATGAGAACTGGCCAGGTTCACTGCCCATATTAAAGTTTCAATGGTTTTGGTGATGTCATCAGCTCAAATGTTCCATAGACTTTTTCACACACCTTCCATTCCCCATTTCACAACCTTTCCAGTGTACAGGGTTTTGTGCAGGCTCAGGGAGTCTTACAGATAATTATCGGCAGATTTGGGCAGAGCATTTACAGAAACGACCGAGTGCGATGAATCCTTCATGAACAAACTGCAAACTTCATACACCCTGTATGAGAAGGGGGAAGGTGGACAGAAATACAGATCAATAGGAGGGACACAATTTACTTACTATCAGATTAAAGAAACAAAGATGTCTTCACCCTTTACATTGATATGCACCATTTTCCTTTTGAATGTGACTGGAGAGAAAGACAACACTCCAAGTTGCATTATTACGTATGCTAAATGTAGGGACACCATTAAATGATAGAATAAATGATTATTTTGGAGAATGCTTGTGTGATGTTCTCCGTATAATAAGTTGATCTACTCTGTTTTTTTCTTTTAATGTTACAGAAAGTGCCTACCAAGTTGTTTATTGGCAACCTTCCAGACCTGTGTAGAAAAGAGGAACTACAGTCTAGGTTTGAAAAGTTTGGCAATGTAGTGGAATTTGATATTGTCAGCAATTACGGTTTTGCTGTAAGTATGGATTGATTCCTAGTTTAGTATTTTTGTTGCCTGCAGAATTTACTTAGTTTTAGTGAATTGGAACTAATTAGAGCAAGATGTGTGTGTGTGTGTGTGTGTGTGTGTGTGTGTGTTGTGTGTGTGTGTGTGTGTGTGTGTGTGTGTGTGTGTGTGTATAATGTTGTGTGTGTGTGTGTGTTAATGTATGTTGTGTGTGTGTGTTCGTGTGTGTGTGTTGTTTGTTTGTGTGTGTGTGTGTGTGTGTGTGTGTGTGTGTGTGTGTGTGTGTGTGTGTGTGTGTGTGTGTGATTGATGTCTATATAAAATGTGTGTGTGTGTGTTCGCGCGCGTGTGTGTGTGTGTGTGCGCGTGCTGCTGTGCGTGCGTGCGTGCGTGGTGTGTGTGTGTAATAGTGATATTAATGTATCTATATAATGTTTGGGTTGTGTGTGTGTGTGTGTGTGTTGTGTGTGTGTGTGTGTGTGTGTGTGTGTGTTGTGTGTGTGTGTGCGTGCGTGTTATTAACTGTGTATATAGTATGTAATGATTTATGTACGAGACAGTACAGTGCAATTTCTTAAATAAAAATTTCAGTATTCTCATGTCTTGAATTAAAAGTATGTCCATAAACAGGTGAGAAATTCTCAAACTAAGAAATGTCCTGTGTTAGATTTAACCCTTTGACTCCTGCACACTGTCCACCAGTATCCTGTATTGTCAACCATGCTAGCAAGCAGGAAGCTGGTGGATAGGGTGAGGGAGTCAAAGGGTTGAGTTTTTGCAGTTGGTGGATTGGATGCGGGAGTCAAAGGGTTAAACTAAGTAATGTCCTGTGGTAGATTTAAACTAAGAAATGCTCTGTGACAGATTTAAACTAAGAAATGTCCTGTGATAGATGATGAGAATCAGTCGCAAGTAAATGCCTCCACCTCCTCTTTGCATTCACATAACTGTGTAAATCTGAAGAGCTTTTGGTAAATGTTTGTTTTGGAACTGTTTCAGAATTATTGAATGTATTTTTAACATGAAACCTAAAAATGAAAATTGTCTGAGATATACTTACCTTTGTAGTTTTCAAAATTACCTCAGCTTCAGAACTCTGGCTTATTGTCAGGAAGAATCTCATAAACCCAGTGTCTTTATCTGCCTGTTTACCTTGTCCCACGTCTACCTATGAAAAAATGTAAAAAGTCTGAAATCTGAATACTTGTTAAATAATTTTTAGTAAAGGTGGAATATTGGTTATTATAATAAAAGAGATACAGCACATGTGGGTAGGAATTTGTAATGAGGCAGTGTTTGCCTTTTGTATGCTTGTGTGCACACACACTTACTCAGACACGCATGTACATATATTACCAGTGTGCTTACACTTCTTTCAGCATTATGAGAAATCAGACGAAGCCAGGGCTGCAGCAGATGGCATGAATGGAATTGAGTTCAATGGGAACGTTCTGAGAGTGGAGGTAAATATCCATATCCCTGTGTATAAACATTCACTATTATGAATATTTTTCTGTGTCATTGAGTAATTCCCCTACAGAGATACTGGGAGTATGAATAGTATCCCCACCTTCTGGAAATTCTGTACTAGAAATTTCCTCTTTTCTGTCACTTTTTGTTTCTGCCTTGCTCCTTTGCTTTCTGTCATCTCTTTCTACCATTTTTTTGCCTTGCTAGACTATTCACCTGTATGTGTTCTGTAAAGCCTTACATATTTTCGCATAGGACTGATAATTGGGTAAATGTATTGACTACATTTTTTACGGAAATGTGATGTGCAGAAGCAATTTTAGGTAATTTAGGCCAGTTTTGATATGTTTTAGTGTCTTTAGTTATGTTTGTGTTTGTAGTCATGTTTTTTTTAAAAAAAAACCTTTTGATGATACATTTGGCAGAATGGTCAACGCTAAGGACATATCTTTAGAGTGTGCGTGAATGCATTGATATGGTTACGTAATTTTCTTTTCCAGGTGGTTATTTTTTCAACCAGGTGTTGTGTACATTTTGAAATGATCAATGGTCGTAGTTCTGGTATGGCTGTGTGCAGTTGGTTGGGTTTTGAACAAAAAGAATAAATCATTAAAGAAGACATTTCAAATGGAGTTGGAGGGATAGGGAAAGAAAGCTATCCACAGCTACAAGTGAACAGGGAAACAAGTCCAGCCAACCAGCAACACAGCCAGGAACTTTATTACACAAACGGGTTTTGAGTCACTGTGAGTAGTGATATTATATTGTCTTGTTGCAGATCTCCCACAGCAAGGTGCGCCAAAAACCAGGCATGGGAGACAGAGAAGGTTGTTACCGATGTGGCAAAGAGGGACATTGGTGAGTATTATTATCTCATAGTGTAACACTCATTTTTATGTATAATTATCTTATTGACTAACAGTCATTTTAAAGGGACAAAGTCCATACAGGCCTACATTATAATTTTGTCATTAACTAACAAGTCATTTTTAAAGTGATAAAGTCCTTACAGCATACACATTCTGTATTGTGTCATAGCCATAGGACTTGGGAAATCTGTTGAACACGTCATTTAGATAGCCAATTTCAACAATTTTTTTTTCATAATGTCATAGGTACTATCACATTAAGCTTTGGGTTGGTTTGGAAGTACTCCAAAATTGTGCACACACTCTGTGTGTGTGTGTGTGTGTGTGTGTGTGTGAGTGTGAGTGTGAGTGTAATATAACATGAAAATACAAAAAAAGAAGTTCGAGTAATGGAATAAATGCATTATTTTCCAGGTCTAAAGATTGTCCAAGAGGGTAAGTAATTGTGACAATTTTATTTCGTGTTTGTAAAATGTGTTTTCATTTTATTCATTGCAATAAATGAGGCCTGGAGAAAATTAAAATTTTTCCACTAGCCAGCAGGGCTAATGGATTTTAAGACTTACTAGCCTGCAGATATTTTCACTAGTCCAACATGTTGCCCCTAAAAATAGTAAAATTCTGTTTATGATAATGACCAAAAATGTTCAACATAAGCTATTGTTACAACAAAGGTAGTCAGACTTTTTTGTGGAGACTTTAATCAGGATAGGGATAAGTGAACAGTGGGAGATTTAGTAATAACACAAAGATGTAAAAGGCAGATGATTGATCTCAGAGTTTACATGGATTCTCTGTGTAAGCCAGAGAGAGTTAGTTCAGTCTATATTTATAATCATTATCTTTTTTATTGCATAGCCAAAGTTTTAGTCCAACTGATCGTTTATTATATTTTTGCAAATTACTTCATCGTCATCCTGCAATTTTTTTCCCCTTTCATAATTTTAATCACATACTTTTAAAGTGTGATAATGTGTGAGGGAGACAGTATGAAACCAATGAAAGAGAGAGAGAGAGAGATAGAGAGGTAGAGAGAGAGAGAGAGTATACATTGTGTGTGTGTGTGTGTGCGTGCGTGCGTGCGTGCATGCGTGCGTGCGTGCGTGCGTGTGTGTGTGTGAGTGAGTGAGAGAGAATACGTGACAAATTGTGAGAAATCTTGGCACTGGTGAGACACGGTCAGTATGTTTGTTAGCAACAAATCTAGCAGATTTTATACATTAAGCTGATTAGTGTGCAGCTTTTTAAAGAAACTAATTTCCATTGGATCACCAGTCACACCTTATCTGTTGGCTAAGTCTGTAGTGGTACTGAACTACAAATGTCTCCAAATGTCCTGATGGCTGAAGTTGTGTGGTGTCATGGTCTATTAGAGTTTGCCAGATGGCCCAACACTGCTGTCTTCAGTACACAGGTTTCTGTCATAGTTGCCTTGCCCTTAGCTTCTGGCCAAAAAGTTTGCCCTGAAAGCACAGGGAGAGATTGTTCACTGGGGATCTCCGCCTCAGGATGCACATTTGCATCTGAATTCTACTCCTCGCTGACCTGACCAACTTGGTTAGATCTGTCAGGAGCACAAGGCTCCTGCCGACATAGCTGTGGGGGATGCCATGGCACATGAGCCATTACATCCTGTCAAGGAGTCATACAAATTATGACTGGTGTACTCAATTATGTGTATACATTTTTACTTAGGTTTGCTTTTCTACATCCCTTGATGATCAGTTTGGTGGAATTGTCAACAAACACAAAATAACTTAGGTTATGTGTATGAATGCACTGTTATATGTATTTTATATTCTTTTCCAGTTTCTTTTTTCAGGGTTAATGAGATGTGTGTTTTCAGATAGTTGTAACCCTGATACGACTCTGTGCAGTTGGATGGCTTTAAAAGTTAATACTAATTAATGGCTGTAATGTCATATACCAAACTGTGCTTTGTCATTTTGTTGTTGTACTAAAGAAAATTCAAATTTTCAGAATGGGTCAAGATCATATAGGTTTTAGAGTATTAGTAGGCTGTATTCCTATAGCACAGTGATACCACTGATTACTAGTTTTCTATGATTAATATCTGTTTATTTTTCAGACCTCGTCGACCAAGGCGTGAGTATCGTGATGATCCCTATGAAGATGATCCATACTACCGTGATCCATATGAGGACCCTTACTACAGGTCACGCTACATCCCACCTATCCCTTCTTACAGACGTTATGACCCCTACTATGACCCATATGATCGCAGACCTCTGCCTCCCCCCCGTGAGGCTTATTACAGAGAGAGGCTTGCTGATCCCTATGCTCGGGTAGACCCTTACTACTATGCTCGCAGGTCACCCCCACCCACTTCTGCTTCTGCTGCTGCAGCTGCTGGTGCTGCTGCTGCTGCAAGGTGAGTGAGTGTGTTGACTATAGTCAAGATTGGATCTTATAAGGTTCTCACAGTTTGGGAAAGGTTAGGAACGTTGAGAAGAGTGAATGGCGATTTTCCAAATAGGTTAAAAATAGGAAAATACAAGATTCTGACTGTTTGGGGAAAGGTTGAGAGCATTTGGGAAAACAAACTGGTCATTTCCCAGGTAAGACAAGTTTGACAAAGGAAAAAAGAGTTGGGAAACTGAGAATTTCAGGTATTATGATCAGCTGACTTGTACAGGATTTTAAACAGGTAGTCTGTGAATCTATTTATCAGAAATAGTCAGAAGAACAAAGCACTATATATGGACTGTTTTCTTTTCCAGAGATCCCTATGCTGCTGCTCGGCCTGCAGATACCAGAGATCCTTATGATGACTATGTGGACAGAAGACGGTTTGTATTTTGTCTTTGACAGTCTTGTATTTTTGGAGATATTCCCTGGTCATTTTATCAGTTTCCGTTCCATATAACAAGGAGGTAGCTACTGCAAGGGGTAGACTTATTAAAATAATAAGTATATGTATATGCTTTCGTTTGCTGTGATGGATCTTTTTATTTCTTTCTTTTTTCCCACTGGTCACCTATTCCCTTCACTCAAGGTCTGATATCTTGAGGTCATTTCCAGCCCACAACACTATATACTGGCATTTTGCTGCCCATCTTAGTGTCAGGTTAGTGTTTCATAGGTCCCTCTCCCTGCTTCACATTTCAATACCTTGCCAGCGCATGGGGTTTTATGCAGGCTCGGGGAATCGGCCAGATGATTGCTGGCAGTTTTGGGTTGAGTATGTGTGGTCCAGGTGTGATGAGTCCCACTTGAGTAAATTCCAAACTGCAGTCAAACCACTGCACTTTTCACAGTACAGATACATGACAGTATGTGCATATCCATACATAATCAGGCCAGTAATTAGGGGTGTAATAGCACATTTATATATCTTAATATGTGTGTAAGCTCAGTGATTGTGAGAGATCATACTAACAGCAAAATACTTGACTGGTTGATATAGAAAATGGCGAAAAAACTTCCATTGCCAGATGCTGCTGCTGCTCTCATCCCAGCCTGCTACCTGGTTCTGGACCAGGTGGCTATCTTCCTCTTTGACAGCTTTCAAAAAAAAAAAAAAATCCTGACGCTTTGGAATTAAAATTGAAAATGGAACACAATAAAAAAAAGATGCTCAGCTTCAGGAAGATGGGCCCTTTGCTGAACATATTTACAAGAGAGGGACTTGCCTTGCTCATGCACTCCCCTTTCCACCTTCCCTATAAATCAATAGAATTGTTGGATTTGCTTTATAAATAGAAGCCAGACTTGGATGAGATGGAAGGGGTCATGAAGCTGTCACAACTGCTCGAAATGTTATTTTGAGACCAATTCAGTAACTGTGCAATTTTTTTGTAGCTCATTTTAATGGATTTGAATAATAAGAATTGACAGGCAGGGTAGTGAGGAGAATAAATTTCAGACTTCCAGTCAGCGTCCTGGGTTCATTCCACATAGACACCACCTGGTGGGTAAAGGGTGGAGATCTTTACAATATCTCAGATTAACATGTATGTAGACCTGCCAGTGCTTAAACCCTCTTCATGCTTGTATGCAAAATATCAAATATGCACAACAAAATTTCCGTAAGTCAGGTCAGTGGCTGCCTTATGGAAACATGAAAAACCCAGCTTGCATGCCCATCAAAGACAGAATGCAGACTGTGCAGCAACAAAAGCAATGTGCATACACGCATCCAAGAAAACCAGAATGCTTTAAAGAAAGAAAAAAACAAACAAACTAGTTCTGTGAAGCACTCCTTCATTACTACTAGTTTATCTAAAAATCCTCAGGCTGGGAAGACTGTCCAGGCTTGAGAATTTGCAGGCCTGACTGATAGGGTTAAAATTCTGCTGTGTGTGTTGATATGTTGCTTTGTGTTACATTGGAAGATTTTTCACATACTTATTTATTGCATTGCTGGCTGTTACAGTGCCTATGCTGCAGCAACGCGCTCAGCTCCTTATCCAAAAGTTGCTCCGTAAGTATTTCTTATTTAATCACTTTTCTTACACTTTTCTTTATGCAAATAAGAACCAGAAATACATAAAAATAAAATCAGAATTTGTATCTAATAGAACGAAAGCACATATTTTCAGTTGCCAACCATGCTACCAAAGCAAAAACTGAACCCTTTGATTCCTTCACCCTGTCCACCAACTTCCTGCAGGAAGTTGGATAGGGTGAAGAGGGAGTCAAAGGGGTAAGTTTTTGCAGTTGGTGGATAGGGTGGGATCAAGGTGTTGTGGGAAGGGTCAAAGGGTAAGTTGAGTTTTTCGCTAGTTTGGTGGGATAGGGTGTGGGAGTCAAAGGGGTAAGTTTTTGCAGTTTGATGGGACAAGGGTGTGCGGGAGTCAAAGGGGTAGGTTTTTGCAGTTGATGGACAGGGTGCAGGAGTCAAAGGGGTAGGTTTTTGTAGTTGATGGACATGGTGCGGGAGTCAAAGGGGTAGGTTTTTGCAGTTGATGGACAGGGTGCAGGAGTCAAAGGGGTGTGTAGGAGGTGCGGGTCAAAGGTAGTTTTGCAGTTGATGGACAGGGTGCAGGAGTCAAAGGGGTAGGTTTTTGCAGTTGATGGACAGGGTGCAGGAGTCAAAGGATTAACCCCCCTCATGGTGAATTGGGCGGAATAGTCAATGCCCAGGGGCATATCTTTAGATTATATATGCGATTGCATTAATATGTGTTCTTAATTTACTTTTCCTGTTTTTTTTTTCAGAGTCAGATAGCTTTTTTTGTCAAGGTCAGCAAGTTGATGTGTATGTTTTGAGATGGTTGTACTGTTATAGCTCTGCACATTTGTCTGGGTTTTAAACATTTAGTAATGATAGTAATAATGCTGTTTTAGGATTCTACTCTAGTTGGCATGCATTATTTTGGAATATTGTACTTTTCTGGTATGTTAATACTGCAGTGAATTAATTGTGGCTCTTTACTGTATATTTGTAGTAGTTTTTCATTTCAGTGATCAGTACACGTTTTGAATGGATAAATCTTGTGAATCCCCTGTGGGAATGGCGGGGGCTCTTTCAGTATAAATAGTATCCCCACCTTCTGGAAATTCTGTGCGAGAAATTTCCTCTTTTCTGTCATTCTCTTGTTTCTGTCTTGTTCCTTTGCTTTCTGTCATTTCTTCCTTTTATTTTCTGCTTTGCTGGTACCTTCACCTGGATATGTTCCATAAAGTCTTACATACTTTTTCTTAGGATTGATAATTGGGTACATGTATTAGATGTGTTTTTGGCTCCAGGGAAGTGAGATATGCAGAAGCAATTTTAGGTAATTTATACCCATTTTTATGTATGTTTTTGTGTCTTGTGTATGTTTAAATATGTATTCAGGTGTGTTTTTTAAATGCTCTGCACGATAAATTGGATGGAGTTGTCAACATCAGGGGCATCTTCTTTGATTATGTGTGCGAATGCATTGACATGTGTATTTCATTTTCTTTCTTTCTTTCTATTTTGTTGGGGTTTTTTGTTTTTGTTTTTGAAGTTTTGTATGTGCTTTGAAACGGTTATAACCCTGGAATGGCTCTTCGCAGTTGGCTGGGCTTTAGACAACAAAAACAATAAACAATCTTGTGAGTGATACACTTGTTCATGTTTGTTTAAGCAGAGGATCAAGCTCAAGCACCTATCCAGCAGCTGCTTCTTCAGGCTATCCGGCATCAGCATCATCTGGCTACATGACGGCCCCGACATCCAGCCATCCTGCTGCCTCAACTGGCAACTATCCTGCAGGCACATCTTCCAGGTTTAGTTCAAAAACAGTGCAGTCAAGTCGTGTCCCTGGGCCATACTGATTCATGATATCATTTCATTCCTGTGCATTTTTTTTTGTGCTTTTGTTTTTGCACGTTCCAGAGTGTTCAGCTTTTCATTCATTCGTTGTTTACTGCAAAAGTTCGTGGTGGTATTGTAAGCCTGTTACTCCAACCCCTGCTTTGACAATTTTATTGGTGAGTGTGAACTTTCAGGAACGATTTAGACTAATTGTACTTCACTGTTTGTCGTCATGTGGCTGTCTTGTTTACTCTGTTAATCTCCCTTTTCTAATAAAAACAACCAGAGATAGTTTTGTATTGACTGTAGAGAAGTACAGGCGTGCATGCGTGCGTGTGTATGTGTGTGTGTGTGTGTGTGGAGAGAGAGAGAGAGAGAGAGAGAGAGAGAGAGAGAGAGTGAGAGAGAGATGTAAACAAGATTTTTTTTTAGCTCTTTGTGGGTTTTCAGTTCTTTGTCGGTGGAACTTTTACAAAATTTTGGTCATGGCTCTGCGCTGTTGTTGAGCCAGAAAAACGTGAGTTCAGAAAGGGAAGTTCCAAGGTCAAGGTCTTCTTTGGCTTGCTGTCTGCAAGGTCAGGCCATATCTGGCAGTAAATGAGGACTATGCTTACATATATATATATAGTCCTTATTGCACCAGTGACGAATGTGAAGGCTTGTTACTGTACTTTGTCAAGAGCCTGCGGGTTGAGAGTGATCACACAGTGGAGCAGTATTCAAGGTGGGGCCTGACTATTTCCCTGCTGTGTTGTTTTAAGTGTCTTCTCGTTCACTGTCCACGCAGTGCCCGCCAACGTCTTAAACAAAATCATGTTTTATGGCTTCCTTTTAAAGAGAGGTTTGATTCTTGAAAGTGTCTCCACGTAGGCAGCTTCATTCATTCGTAATACACATCAAGTGGTCTTCCTCTTCTTCCTTGCTTTGGAGTGTTCTGAATCTTGCTTGTTTGACTTTACACAAGAATTTGTTGGTTTCCAGGTACCGTCAGGAGCACTTGTTTTTACAATATTTTTTCCATAATCTTTACCGTGCAGTTGGTCGGGCTGACTGGGATTGCTGGGAGAGTGCTTTGGGTTTTTTCCATTCATGTGGACAGGTATCGTGTTTGCCTCTCTCCAGATCTGTGGCAGTGACCCATCTTCCCAACTACTATTGAAGGTTTCTAGAAGCTTGCATACTGCTGCACTGTCTAGATGAATAAACATCTTGTTGTTGATGCCATCTGGACAGGGTACTTCCATGTTTTCAGCTTTATATACTTTTTTGTTTATAAATGGAAGATTGATAGAATGGCTTAACCATCCTGTTCTAGTATTCTTATCCCAACATTTTAATACTTCTGTGAACAGTCTCATTGTTTGTGTTCATACTTTTTCTCCTTGGGACTGATGTGGTAGGTCAACGATCATGCCTTGGATACCTGCCACAGTGAAATACAGTATTCTGTTTTTTACCCTGCAGGATGTGATTTCTAAGAAGGATGTTGACAGTTCCATGGACAGCAAAGAAAACAAACGAGACAGTCTTGATGGAGGCAGACACAAATAGATCATTCATAAGGAAGATTAGGAAAAGGCAGGCAACATTCATAGGCCATTTTATGAGGAAAGGGGAATTGGAACACCTGGTCACAACGGGAAAGCTGGAGGGAAGGAGAGCACTGGGTAGACCCAGGGAGAAGATACTAGACAGACTTGCCGAGTGGCTGGGGACAAGGAGGGTGGAAGAGATGCTTGAGGCAACAAGAGATAGGAACAGACGGAAGTCCATAATCGCCAACGCCATGCGGCAAGGCACCTGATGATGATGATGATGATGAGTCTTTCTATGGCCAGATGCAGATATAAATCTCTTGGTAAACTATCACATGTTCATGTTGTTGTAACTGCTTATAAAGAAAAGCTAAATTCAATGTATACGCAGCTGTTTTTGTCTCATTTTTTTGTCCTACGGAATAACATTTTTTTTTTTAATTTGATGCATATGTCTCATGAACATTTTATTCTAGTTAATTTGTGTAACAGATATGCGTAGAAAAAGAATCTGAGTGTATTTTATCTTTTTTTTTTTCAGTATTTTATTTTATCTTTTTTCTTTTCGGTATTTTAGTTTCCCATGTAGAATATTTTTTGTATGTAATAGAAGTAAACAGAAAAAGAGTCTGTTTAATTAAGAGTGCGTTTTCTTTTGATATTTTTATTTGTCATGTAGAATTATGTATCCGTTTATTTTCTTGTCTTTCCTTTGTCTGACTCTTCCTCTTCAAACAAACTTGTATCTTTGTGTGTGTAATTATTTGATTGTGGTGATGATGACTGCATTTTCACCTGCAGTTGACTCTGTTTATGTGTGTGTGTGTGTGTGTGTGGGGTGTGTGTGTGTGTGTGTGTGTGTGTGTGTGTGTGTGTGTGTGTGTGTGTGTGTGTGTGTGTGGTGTTGTGTGTGTGTGTGTGTGTGTGTGTGTGTGTGTGTGGTGTGTGTGTGTGTGTGTGTGTGTTTTTAGATTTTAAAATGCAACTTCTACTTAGTGTGCACAGATAAAAGCTTTGGATGAAACACATTGTAACAGTAGCTCTTGGGGGCATTAAAAAAGAATTGATGAAAACCACAACCTTTATCCAGACCACTGGGCTGACTGACTGAGGCATAATCATGCTCAAACGAGAGGGAAGAAAAAGTAACAGTCTGTCATGGGTTGTCTTCCTCACATCGGTAATGCTGAAATGTTTTGTCAATGGGTGACTGCCACTTTTGCATACAAACAACCTGAAAACATATTCAGCATTAAAACTAAACCAGCAAAAAAATGCTTTTAGGTATGTTTGATTAATCTATGCCAGTTCTTGTTTTAACTGACAGAAGACCATGGTCTGTCTGTTTTGCAGTTTACTTATCTATGTCTTCATTGAAGAGTCCTGTGACAAAAGTTGTTAACACAACAAACAGATGAAATCTCTCACAATTCGCGCAGTCGAGTCTCAGTCACTTTAGTTTCAGTTTCTCAAGATGACATCTCCGCACTCAGAATGAATTCGTATGCACTAATGTCACAGGTGTCATGTGTATGGTAATCACTTAACAAATGAGTCACTGAGACTGTTGCTCAAATTTCCTGATCAACATTGCCAGGTGTCTCTAACTTGTTGGTCTGTTTTACACCATGTAATGATATGGAAGGAAGCATGGAGTATAGCTCTTGTCATGCAGTCTCAGTCCAAAATGATACTCCACAGCATCATTACTGTCAACCCTATTCTCACCCATTACCTTGGTATTATGAAAAATGTCTGATATTATAAGGCCCTGCATGTGCTGCTGTCATAGTGACCTCATTTTTGGTTGGTTTACAGATCCAAAATAAGTTGCACGGAAAGAGTAGCAATGCAGACGATGTGGCAGCTAAAAAAATCAAAAAAGAAAAGGAAAAAAATGACTAGAAGAAGATGGTTTCAGTTTGTTTCCTTTGAGCCTTAGATATCCGTTTGCTGCAAATTAAACATGGAGATCATATTTCTTGTGTTTTCTGTTGCTAATTCTTTTTATGCAGTGTTGTTTTACCTCCAGTAGGTTCCAGCAAGTAACTTTGCAGTTGTATTCCGTGGTGTTTGATAGCATAACGCGCATTGCTTAAGGTTATGGTTTTAATGTGATTGATTTTAATGTGTTTTACAAAACTGTCCAGTGAAATATGAAATTTTGTATTATGTTTGTGCATTTTTCTTCTGCAAACAAGTTGAATTATTGTATTTAAATATATATTCAGAAATGTTTGCCCAGTTTTTTTTACAACTAAGTAACCAACCAACCAGCCATTTTGCAACATCAACAGAAGTCCCACCATCACTGCCATCACCACTAAGTGCCCATTCATTGTCAGTCATGACATCCTGTGAGCTTATTTCACTGGCTTTTAATGCTGTAGGTTTAGTTTCGTATCTTTCAAATTGGTTATTCCATTATTTCATTTTGTGTTATATTTCACTGGCTTATAATGCTGTTGGTGTAGGTTTTATCTTTCAGATTGGTTATTCCATTATTCCATTTTGTTTTTGTATTTCACTGGCTTTTAATGCTGTTGGTTTAGTTTCTTATCTTTCAAATTGGTTATTCCATTATTCCATTTTGTTTTGTTCTGTGGTGTATTACTAGTATATTACATGTTACATATATCTCAAGGTCTTAGCTGTTTGAGTGGAGTCGCTTGCCTTAATCAGTTATATTGTTTGCCAGCAATAGATGTGCGTTTCAGAAGCCACTGAGCTTGTTTGTCGTTTGTTCTTCAGCCATGTTTCTGTTTAATCTAGCTTATAGCAATATGTTTATGTGGGTTGTATGATTTGTGTTTGTTTAGGTGAGGGAATTTGTTTTGATGAGGGAAATGCGATGGTTGAAAGCAGCATATCTTGATTGTATTATCTGTTAGAACAATAAAGGACAAGTAAACACGGGGAAACCCCCCCCCCCCCCCCCCCCACAAAAACACCCAGCTATCAAGGGAACAAAGTAAATGAATTGACTGTACACTGATTTTCTCTAATGTTTTTTTTTTATTCTGTGTGACATAAGGAGTCTTGTTTCGTCCATTTCTTTCTTATTTTTGTTTCTTGTGTGGTTAAATAATCATCTACTGATATGCTAAGCCTGGTGTAACTTCACCAGAGTCCTGTTAACCTTTTGACTCCTGCACCCTGTACACCAGCATGCTGCATTGCCAACCATGCTAGCAAAGCAAAAACTTAACCCTTTGATTTCCTTACTCTATCCATCAGCTTCCTGCAGGAAGCTGGTGGGTAGGGTGAGGGAATCAAAGGGGCAATTTTTTTGCAGTTGGTGGATAGGTTACAAATGTCAAAGGGTTAACTGGCAAACCCCATCTGCTACTGGCATGCTAGTACGGTTGTAATTTCACCAGAACTGCGCTATTCATTGAAACCCCAGAGTCCCTGAACAAAAAGTCAAGGTCATCAATTCCATTTTCATACCTCGCTCTTTACGTACCGGTGCCAGATGTGGACTCTGACCAAACCTCTGGAGGACAAAATGACCACCCGTGAGATGCCTTGCATGATCAGCAACGCCATCATTATCATTATCGGTACCATGAGAGAGTGAGTGAATGTGGGTGTGTAAAGAGTGTATATTTGATATGAATGTGTGTATGAGTGTGTGTGTGTGTGTGTGTGTGTGTGTGTGTGTGTGTGTGTGAATGAGAGGGAGGGGGAAAGGAGAGAGAAACAGAGAGAGAGACAGACAGACAGAGAGAAAGAGAGACAGAGGACAGAGAAGGCATTTCATACATTATGCACATACTAAAAGAATAAATAAATGAATAATTTATTGTGTTAGGTGCATTGGCTCTATCACAAGTAAGTATCAGGGGAACAGATTGATGAAGGTATTGCATAATTTTTCGATGATCACATACAGGAAATGATGAACGTCTAGTCCTGACATTGGAAGAAGCCCAAAAGAGTAAATCGCTAATAAGCGCCCACCCGAAAGTGCACATTTTGCATGTCATGAGGACCGCAGCGCATTTTCGTTCCAATAAGATCATTTCACCAGACGGCAGATGCACATCAGAAATAGCCAGCAGAATTGGCCAAGCCAAAACAACATTCAAGAAGATGGAAAGCATTCTTACCAACAAATGCCTATCAATTAACATCAGGAAGAGAGTTCTTGAATGTTATATAGAACCAATACTGTTTGTACAGTTGCAAGGCGTGGACAGTCAACAAGCAAAGCCAGAACAAGATTGAGGCAGCCGAGACGTTTCTAAGAAGGATGTTGAGAGTTGCATGGACAGCAAAGAAAACAAACAAGACAGTCTTGATGGAGGCAGACACAAGTAGATCATTGATAAGGAAGATTAGGAAAAGGCAGGCAACATTCATAGGCCATTTTATGAGGAAAGGGGAATTGGAACACCTGGTCACAACGGGAAAGCTGGAGGGAAGGAGAGCACTGGGTAGACCTAGGGAGAAGATGCTAGACGGACTTGCAGAGTGGCTGAAGACAAGGAGGGTGGAAGAGATGCTTGAGGCAACAAGAGATAGAGACAGATGGAAGTCCATAATCGCCAATGCCATGCGGCTGGGCACCTGATGATGATGATGATTAAGAGAAGATATGTATTTTGGTTTTGATAAGCGTGCGTGGTTGAAGCTGTCTGCACCCTTTCACAAGCTTGGTTGCCATCAGCAAGACCAGAAAGGATCTGAAGCTGCAGCACTGAAACTCTGAAAACAGATATGAAACTGGCACAGTCACTAGGAAGTATTTCATTGCTGGGGTGGCCAGAAGAGACCTTGTATTACTGTAGACTTGATCGATGGCACAACATGCATTTGTGCGGTAAAACTCAAAAGAAACGATTTCCGCTGAGACTTGTTATGTGGTGTGAAATTAATGTACAGTTCATACACACATATTTATCAAGTTTGTGCATGTGTGTGTGTGTGTGTGTGTGTGTGTGTGTGTGTGTGTGTGTGTGGTGTGTGTGTGTGTGTGTGTGTGTGTGTGTGTGTGAGATAGATAGAGATAAAGAGAGAGAGAGAGAGAGAGAGAGAGATAGAATTTGATTCCGTAATGTTACCATTGACAGTAATAAATATATCTAGTGGTCTCATATTTCCAGTGCGCTCTTTTGGGACATAGACAAACTACCTTCAGATTTCGTAAGTGTGCGCTTCTTGGTCACCCCCCCCCCCCCCCCCCCCCCCCACTAAAAAGTGCTCTTTATGACTCTATTTTCAGTATCGGACTTATCGGATGCACTCCTGAAATTCAATCACTTGACTGGACGACGGGACAGTGTTTCTTATCACAGTCAAATACAGGCCAGTTACTCGTTTTCACAGCAGCTATACAATGAATAAAAAGTCAAACAACTACACGAATGCGACACTGGTACACCTGAATCATCGGTGGCACAATCTAATAACAAGAAACTAAAAGAGAACACAGAATTTATGGTGAAAAATGTCATTGCCCGATATGAAAGGGTGCAAGCAATGATAACTATTTGCAGACACCCAGGCTCTGGTACACAACTGACAAGAGCTGGAGGAATCTGGTGAACAGTTTTTAACCCTTTGACACTCCCGCACCCTGTCCACCATCCAGCATCCTGCATTATCAACCATGCTAGCAAAGCAAAAAGTTAACCCCTTTACTCCCTCTCCCTCTCCCTTCCTGCAGGAAGCTGGCTGATAGGGTGACGGAGTCAAAGGGTTAAGTTTTTGCAGTTGGTAGATAGTGTGTGCGAGTCAAAGGGTTAAGTGCAGCGCCCCAATGACTCTTCACGGAGTTAATTAAGGGAGAAGATGAAGAAAAAGAAGAAGGAGGAGAAGAAAAAGAAGAAGATGATGACGACGACGACGACGATGATGATGATGAAAGAAAAAGAAGCAATGAGGCATTGTAATACATTAGAATGTACACAAAAAAATGTGAACAATAATCGTATCAATGACAAATTTAAGTCATAAGCAAGCATTATTCATCTTCAGTGAAGATTGAAAAAAAAATCTACTTTAATTTGCTGGCGTTTGATATCGACGTTTCTTAAAGCACCTTATATAAATATAAAGACAAAATCTATGAAAATATCTTCATTTCTTGACGATAAAAGTAACGACAACCAGAACATATTCTATTTGTCGTGTTAATTAGATGGCATAAATTGATTCCTTCGATCCACAAAGTTCTAGACCACTTGATTCAAAGTGAATTTCATTCTCATTTGTATCCTTGCACAAAGGACATGTTATTGCATCCTGTCTTTCTATCTAGAGACTAACGGAAACAGAGAGAGAGAAGAGAAGAGAAGAGAAGAGAAGAGAAGAGAAGAGAAGAGAAGAGAAGAGAAGAGAAGAGAAGAGAAGAGAAGAGAAGAGAAGAGAAGAGAAGAGAGAGAGAGAGAGAGAGAGAGAGAGAGAGAGAGAGAGAGAGAGAGAGAATGCATTACAGAGGCAACAGACTAAGAACAAACAAGAACTTGTTTGTTTTAAGGTAAAAGGAACAGAACAGACGAGGGCCAAATCGGATTTTACATCCTGCCCTCGCCCATGAAGGGTCTGTACTTATCTAATCAAAGAAACAGACAAGAACAGAAAGTGGCAGGAAGTGAGTTCAAACACTTGCTCGCGTGCACAAGTTCTTCTTCATCTACACAAACACGAACACACGCACACCCCCCCCCCCCCCCCCCATGCACGTGAATACGCCCCAACGTGCACACATATACTATTTTGACCACATAGATGTTTACCTTTCCACATCACACACACACACACACGCACAACATCAACAACAACAACAACAATAACAACACCAACACCAACTACAACAACAAGTGGAGAAAATCCTGAACATATTGAGTTTCTCCTTGTAACGTTATTCATCATGTTATTTGAAACATCTTGAGGAATGAATTGTCATACCAGTAGTGTCCCAGGTAATTGAAGGGAAGAAACTCTTGCTTCCTATCACCACACTGAAATTTTCTTGCAATGGGATGTGAGCTCCCCTGGTTCACTTTTACTCACCCATAATATTTTTTACACACACACACACCACACACTCACGTACACACACACACACACACACACACACACACACACACACACACACACACAGACACACAGACACACAGACACACACACACACACACACACACACACACACACACACACACACACACTCCCTCTCTCTCTCTCCTGAAAAACGTTATAAGCATTTGTTTACATAATGAGTAATAAGGATACTCACCGTAGTTGTAGTTTTAAAAAAAAGTGTATTTCATTATAATTCAAAGTTGGGTCTTGGGCGTCTGTGGTTCAAAGTTGGGTCTTTGGCGTCTGTGGTTCAAAGTTGGGTTCAAAGTTGGGGTCTTAGCTGGCGTCTGTGGATCAAAGTTGGGGTCTTTGGCGTCTGTGGTTCAAAGTTGGGGTCTATGCCGTCTGTGGTTCAAAGTTGGGGTCTTTGGCTGGCGTCTGTGGATCAAAGTTGGGGTCTTTGGCGTCTGGTTTCAAAGTTGGGGTCTATGCCGTCTGTGGTTCGAAGTTGGGGTCTTTGGCTGACGTCTGTGGTTCAAAGTTGGGTCTTTGGCGTCTGTGGTTCAAAGTTGGGATCTTTGGCGTCTGTGGTTCAAAGTTGGGTCTTTGACGTCTGTGGTTCAAAGTTGGGGATCTTTGATGTAGGTGGTTCAAAGTTGGGGGGGTCTTTGGCGTCTGTAGTTCAAAGTTGGGGTGTCTTTGGCGTCTGTAGTTCAAAGTTGGGGTGTCTTTGGCGTCTGTAGTTCAAAGTTGGGGTCTTTGGCTGGCGTCTGTGGTTCAGAGTTGGGTCTTTGGCGTCTGTTGTTCAGTTGGGGGCTTTGGCGTCTGTGGTTCAGTTGGGGTCTTTGGCGTCTGTGGTTCAGAGTTTGGGTCTTTGGCGTCTGTGGTTCAGTTGGGGTCTTTGGCGTCTGTGGTTCAGAGTTGGGGTCTTTGGCGTCTGTGGTTCAGAGTTGGGGTCTTTGGCGTCTGTGGTTCAGAGTTGGGGTCTTTGGCGTCTGTGTTCAGTTGGGGTCTTTGGCGTCTGTGGTTCAGTTGGGGTCTTTGGCGTCTGTGGTTCAGAGTTGGGGTCTTTGGCGTCTGTTGTTCAGTTGGGGTCTTTGGCGTCTGTGGTTCAGAGTTGGGGTCTTTGGCGTCTGTGGTTCAGAGTTGGGGTCTTTGGCGTCTGTGGTTCAGAGTTGGGGTCTTTGGCGTCTGTTGTTCAGTTGGGGTCTTTGGCGTCTGTGGTTCAGTTGGGGTCTTTGGCGTCTGTGGTTCAGAGTTGGGGTCTTTGGCGTCTGTGGTTCAGAGTTGGGGTCTTTGGCGTCTGTGGTTCAGAGTTGGGGTCTTTGGCGTCTGTGGTTCAGAGTTGGGGTCTTTGGCGTCTGTGGTTCAGAGTTGGGGTCTTTGGCGTCTGTGGTTCAAAGTTGGGTCTTTGGCGTCTGTGGTTCAAAGTTGGGGTGTTTGCCGTCTGTGGTTCAAAGTTGGGGTGTTTGCCGTCTGTGGTTCAAAGTTGGGGTCTTTGGCGTCTGTGGTTCAAAGTTCGGGTGTTTGGCGTCTGTGGTTCAAAGTTGGGGTCTTTGGCTTCTGTGGTTCAAAGTTGGGTCTTTGGCGTCTGTGGTTCAAAGTTGGGGTGTTTGCCGTCTGTGGTTCAAAGTTGGGGTGTTTGCCGTCTGTGGTTCAAAGTTGGGGTGTTTGCCATCTGTGTTTCAAAGTTGGGGTCTTTGGCGTCTGTGATTCAAAGTTGGGGTCTTTGGCGTGTGTGGTTCAAAGTTGGGGTGTTTGCCGTCTGTGTTTCAAAGTTGGGGTCTTTGGCGTCTGTGGTTCAAAGTTGGGGTCTTTGGCGTCTGTGGTTCAAAGTTGGGGTCTTTGGCGTGTGTGGTTCAAAATTGGGGTCTATGGCGTGTGTGGTTCAAAGTTGGGGTCTATGGCGTCTGTGGTTCAAAGTTGGGGATCTTTGGCGTCTGTAGTTTAAAATTAGGGTCTTTGTCGTCTCCGGTTCAAAGTTGGGGTTTTTGGCGTCTGTGGTTCAAAGCTGGTCTTTGGCTGGTGTCTGTGGTTCAAAGTTGGGGTCTTTGGCTGGCGTCTGTGGTTCAAAGTTGGGGTCTATGGCGTCTATGGTTCAGAGGTTGGGTCTTTGGCGTCTGTAGTTCAGTTGGTGTCTTTGGCGTCTGTAGTTCAAATTTGGTGTCTTTGGCGTCTGTGGTTCAAAGTTGGGGTCTATGGCGTCTGTGGTCCAAAGTTGGGGTCTTTGGAGTCCGTGATTCCTGGGGGCCGTTACTGGATGGCGTTGGTGGTAGTTTTCTCACCGGGGAGCCTTTCACTCAGTTTAGCACTGCAACTGAATGGTTACTGTTGTGGCTAGAGCTCTTGGTGACCTGGATCAGAACAGGTATTGCTGAACTCCACCAAAGTGACCCAGCAGCAGTGCAGGATCTTCTCTAGTGGGTGGCTTTTTGACGGCATGGCCTAGTTGGCTTTAGATAGGCTTTCAGGCATTGGGACTGAATAGACTTAAGGTTGGTGTGTGTGCTGAATGAGCGGTGTGGGATCGATGAAACTGACACAGGATAGAAGCTGGGACAAAAAAAAAAAAGAGAGAGAGGAGAGAGGGGGAGGAGAGAGAGAGAGAGAGAGAGAGAGCGAAGAGAGAGAGAGAGAGAGGAGAGTAGAGAGAGAGAGCGGAGAGAGAGAGAGAGAGAAGAGAGAGGGAGGTAGAGAGGAGCGAGAGAAAGAGTAAGAGAGAGAAGACAGGGAGGGAGGGAGAGAGAGGTAAGAGACAGAGACAGGGAGAGAGAAGAGTAGGAGGGAGAGAAAGAGAAGGGAGAGAGAAAGTAAGAGAGACAGAGAGAGATCATTATCATCATCAGGTGACCTGTCGCATGGCGTTGGCGATCATGGATTTCCATCTGTCTCTATCTCTCGTTGCCCCTAGCATCTCCCCCACCCTCCTCGTCCCCAGCCACTCTGCAAGTTCGTCCAGCATTTTCTCCCGGGTCTGCCTGGTGCTCTCTTTCCCTCCAGCTTTCCCGTTGTGACTAGGTGCTCCAAACCCCTTCCTCATAAAATGGCCCATAAATGTTGCCTGTCTTTTCCTAATCTTCCTTATGAGTAGTCTACTTGTGTCTGCCTCCATCAAGACTGTCTCGTTTGTTTTCTTTGCTGTCCATGGAACTCTCAACATTCTTCTTAGAAACCATCATCTCGGCTGCCTCAATCTTGTTCTGGCTTTGCTTGTTGACTGTCCACGCCTCACATCCGTACAACAGTATTGGTTCTATATAACATTCAAGAACTCTCTTCCTGATGTTAATTGATAGGCATTTGTTGGTAAGAATGCTTGTCATCTTCTTGAAAATTGTTTTGGCTTGGCCGATTCTGCCGGCTATTTCTGATGTGCATCTGCCGTCTGATGAAATGATCGTTCCCAGGTATTTAAATTTATCAACCTGTGTCAAGGTTGTGCCATTTGCTGTTATTTTGCATGAGGGGATTTTATGTTTTTTACTGATCACCATGAGAGGGAGATAGAGTAATATTAGTGTGCCACTTCACCACATGAACGATGTTCCTGATGCATGTTCATGATCACACGCACACACACAGATACACAGACACACAGACACACACACACACACAGACACACTCACACACACACACACACTTACTCACTCACTCACTCACACACTCACTCACTCACTCACTCACTAACTCACTCACTCACTCACTCACACATGTATAAAGTTTATAAAGTTTGTGAATCATGCTGACTTCTTTTGTTATGTTGTGGTATTGCAATCCTGCGAGAGAAGGATTACAGGACTACAATACCACAGCATGACAAGAGAAGTCAGCATAATTCACAAGGCATTAGAATAGACGAAGAATATCTCTGTCACCTCAGGTTTGCTGACGACATTATCATCTTTGCGGAGAGTCTTTTAAGCAAATGGAAAATATGCCGAATAAACCAAATGAATTCAGTAAAAAAGTAGGACTCACAGAAATTTGAAGAAAGCAAAAATTATGGTTAACAACTACATCGAAGACCTTGACGGAAAAGTAAAGATCGAAAATGAAGTGCTAGAAATGGTTGGCCACTACATCTACTTAGGCCAACGCATCTCAGCAGAATCCTCCTCCAAAGAGGAAGAAATCAAACGTAGGATAACCCTTGGCTGGGAAGCGTTTGGAAGAGCAAGTTCAGTTTTCAAGAATGACAAAATTCCAACTGTCCTGAAACGAAAAGTCTACGAGCAATGCATTCTGCCCACAGTCACGTATGGTGCAGAAACGTGAAATCTAACGAAAAAACTCGATTTGAAACTAAGAACCATGCAGCCAGCACATGAAAGAATCATGCTTACTATCACTGGAAAGATCACAAAACGGCTCAGCGGATCAGAGAAAGAAAAAAATGCGAGACTTCCTGGAAACCATCAACAAACTGAAATGAACTGCGCAGGACATCTCACCAGGAGAACGGACAATCGTTGGACAACAAAAACCACGTTTTGGATACTAAGAAACGGCACTCGCAATAGAAGAAGACACAAATCTAGATGGACAGACGACCTAGATGGATTTGACAAGAACTGGAGATGAAAAGCGTTGAAACGAAATGAATAGAAGCAGCTGGGGAAGGCGTACGTCCAACAACGGACTTTCGATGGCTGAAAGATAGATAGGTATTGTAATCAAGAAGCAAGGGATGTCTATTGATGATATGTGCTTGGAGGAAAGTAGTTGTAACTTCAAGCGGAATAAGTTTCGCGTTAATGTTTATCTTATGAATATTTTCTTAGAAAAGACTAACGCAGATATGTCTTTTTACTCTCTAGATGTTTTGGATTCCGAGTGTGGACGGTTTTTGATGATGATGGAGTTTTGAGTGGTGTGTGTATATGGATGGTTGATCTTAACAAATAGATGATAGTGTTGTCTGTTTGTGGGGATTTTGGAGAAGATGACTGAAGTTTGGAATGGATTCTTGTTCTTTGTTGGCTTTACTGAGGGATGTTGTGGTGTGTGATCGCCAGGTTGGAGTTATACTGTCTGCTGGGAGTGGCCCTGACGGGAATGTGTGGTTAAACTGTCAGTTAGGTCAGGACTCTTTGGCAGCTCTATGCTCTTTAATTTTAAAAAGAGAGAAAGAAACAAATTAACAAAGAGACAAACAAAGAAACAAACACAGACAAACAAACAAATAAACAAACAAACATGCAACAACAACAATAACAGCAACAACAAAAACCAAGCAGAAAACACAAATGAATAAAAAACATGGAGGGGTATGTGTGTGTGTGGTGGGGGTGGGGAGCGGACAGAAGAAGAAACATAAATGTGTAAAAGGAAAACGAAACAAGGACACAGAAAAGAGACCTTGGTCAGTAGATAGATGGAACTTGAACCTAACACTAATAACAATTAGTATGGAGGAAAATTCTCACTAAGACATGAATTTTATAAACACCAAAGTAATACCTTAACAGGACTGTTTACCAAAGACTCTAAATTTCAACTAACATAATTTGATCTGATATGACTTCGTTAAGCTGCGTTTCAAGAAAATATACTGTGTGGATATTTGTTCCGTTTTCAGCTGTAGTTTTCCGTTTACTGTGAATTAATGCATGTACAATGAAGTGTGTTTGTCTTTCCTCATAAAGATTTTTCTTCCTTTTAAACTATAATAAATAGAGTGGATTTAAAAGTTCCGGTGATTCTCTTCCAGAAAAGCAAATGCGTGAGATGGATAAGTGACTGTGTGCTGGAATATGTAGACTAATTAGAATCACACATTATCTTATTAGCTTGATTCTTTACAACTTAACAGTGTGGGCTCTTCTCAAAACACAGCAACACAGTAGTATAAAACAGTAGTATAAATCTCGCGGAAATCATGTCTTTATTGAAATGATGTACTTAGCTGGCATTGGAAAGACGTATTTAACTACAGACTCCAGGCAGATACCAACATTTCAGAAAAAGCCCGGACAAGTACCAGGCAGTCCGAAGAGTTTTCGGTATTGCATGAACAGATCAAGGAGCCAGTACGGAGGCTAAAGGCAGGGAAGTATGTGTATGGAAACGTTTTTACTGAAATGGTGGACTTAGCACTGGAAAGACGTATTTAACTACAGACTCCAGGTAGACACCAGCATTTTAGAGAAAGGCCAGACAAGCACCAGGGAGGCCAGAGAATTTTCGGTATTGCAAGAACAGATCAAGGAGCCAGCACGGAGGCTGAAGGCAGAGAAACCATGCGCATAGAAAGTATTCTATGTGAATTGTTGAAACATTATGGAGAAGAAACAACAAAAGCTCTCACAGCAATTACAAGATATAGGAGTCTAAGAAAAAAGGACCCAAAGAGAAGACAAAGTCATCTGCAATACTACTACGAAGAAGGGAAAACCCATGAATTGCCTGAATTACAGAATCATCAGCCTGATCAGCCACGCCAGCAACGTCATGCTCAACTTTTCATCGCCTGAATACCATTGCAGAGGAATTGCTCTTCGATGAACAATTGGTTTCAGGTGCGGCAGGTGCACAGTTGAATAGGTTTTCAGCTGTGGTATCATGATAGAACAACTCTTGCAAATCCAAAATAAAGTGTGACTGCCCGCGTTCAAGCAAACAGGAACCAGCAAAAAACACGAAAAAAAAAAAAAAAAAATCAGAAGGCGTAGGCCTATTTAATACAACCAGACAAGACAGGCGCAAATTTTCGGCCATCTGGCCTTTGTCAAGCTTTGACGTAAGATAACAATTGAACAAACACCAAATACAAAAATTAGGAGAATTAGACAAACTTCCCTGCTGCTTCGTCTGGTTGTATTGAATACGCGTTCTGATTCTTTTTTCGTGTTTTTTCCAGCTCCTACAAAATTAAAGTGACCTCTACCACAATTTAATCGACTTCATGAATGCATTTTGTTTACACAGTCTAACACGATGTCTTGTGACAAGTTATGAGAAACTTCAGTATAAAAGAAGGTTGATCCAGATCATTGAGGCAATGTATAAGAATTCAAATAGAGCTATGTTTCTCAACAATTAACCGAAAATATTAACCAAGTCTATCCAAGCCACAATCTTTTTCTATAGGTGTGCAACATGGACACTGCTTGCTGAGCAAGAGAGGACAATTCAAGCCTTTCAGATCATGTTTTGTCTGAAGAAAAGGTTCGTATATCCTACTTCGAGCATAAAACCAAAATGTGTATATGGAAAAAGATCAACTTTTTGGTAGGCTCCCCAGGAACCGCTTCTGAAACGACACAGCAAGCTTTCTAAGTTTGGTCAGGTCATTCGCCGTGACACACTGCCCAAAGCCTTTCAGGGTACCCAGGGAGAAGGCCGTGGTCGAGTTCAGCAGAGCAAGAGTTGAACCGGGCTCAGCATGCCTGACCTATTGATTGTTGCATCAAGAAAAACAGAGGTGGACGATCTTTTTGGTATTGTAAATGTAAAAACGGGAGTAAAGTACCTAAAACTGCTTCCGCATATCTCATCTCCCCAGAACCAAAAATGCGCTTAATTCATGTATTCAGTTATCAGTCCTTAAGAAAAAGTACGTAAGACTTTATCGAACACATACAGATGAATGGACCAGCAAGGCAGAAAATGATAGGAAGAAATGACAGAAAGCAAAGACACAAAGCAGAAACAAAGAGAGTGACAGAAAAGAGGAAATTTCTAGCACAGAATTTCGAGAAGGTGGGGATACTATTTGTACTAAGAGAACCCCTGGCATCCCCATGGGGTGGGGGTGAGGGAGTGGAGGATTCTGTCTGCTGCTGCGTCTCAAGGATTTTGATGCAGTCTGGCAGGCAATGTGCCATAGCTGGGCGACCAGTAGCCAAGGTCATCAATGCCGAACAGAATGCAGCACTGTAGGTGATGTATACTTCCACACCTGATATACACAGCAACAAACATAAACATACAGACACGATCAGACACACAAACTCTCACAGACAGACCACACCTGATATACACAGAAACAAACATAAACATACAGACACGATCAGACACACAAACTCTCACAGACAGACCAGACCTGATATACACAGAAACAAACACAAACATACAGACACGATCAGACACACAAACTCTCACAGACAGACCACACCTGATATACACAGAAACAAACATAAACATACAGACACGATCAGACACACAAACTCTCACAGACAGACCAGACCTGATATACACAGAAACAAACACAAACATACAGACACGATCAGACACACAAACTCTCACAGATAGACCAGACCTGATATACACAGAAACAAACACAAACATACAGACACGATCAGACACACAAACTCTCACAGACAGACCAGACCTGATATACACAGAAACAAACATAAACATACAGACACGATCAGACACACAAACTCTCACAGACAGACCACACCTGATATACACAGCAACAAACATAAACATACAGACACGATCAGACACACACACTCTCACAGACAGACCACACCTGATATACACAGAAACAAACATAAACATACAGACACGATCAGACACACAAACTCTCACAGACAGACCAGACCTGATATACACAGCAACAAACACAAACATACAGACACGATCAGACACACAAACTCTCACAGACAGACCACACCTGATATACACAGCAACAAACACAAACACAGATACTCTCAGACACACAAACACTCACGGACAGTCAGAAGACAGACACAAACAGGAAGAGACTTAACAGACACACAAACCTTTCTCGTGTCGATCGAAATCAATCTTCTTCTTCACACACGGTCAAGATAAAAGTCTTGTAAAAAAAAAAAAAGTTCTCTACAGTCGCATTACTAGACACAGTCTGGGTACGTGCAACCTTGAACATTGATCACATCCTTCGTATCCGGTTTCAGGCTCGTTGGTCAGAGCTGTAACCAGCCACGTGCGTTGTTCTTCTATTATGTTGTGTACGGATGTTGTAGAGAGTGTGTGCATGATGTTAAAGGGTAAAGATAATGATTGTGTATTATATGTGTACTTCATTTATTTTTGTGTATACAGAATTGTAAGCGTCTAGAGCACTGTCACGAGCACTATACATATACATTATTGTTACTATTATGATGATTACTACTACTACTACTAGTTATACTACTACTAATGATGATGATAGTAATAATAATAATCATAATGATGATGATGATGATGATAATAATAATGATGATGATGATAATAATAACAATAATAAACGATGATAATAATAAACGATAATAATAATAATAATAATAATAACTATAATATAATGATAATGACGATGATGATGATGATGATAATAATAGTAGTAGTATAAGTAGAAGTAACAATAATAATAATAATAAATCATTTTCGTTGCTATTCTTCTTTTTATTATTATTATCATCATGATCGTGATCATCATCATGATCATGATCATCATCTAGATCACGGTGATCTTGAAAGTACAAAATCTGTATTTTGTGTACTGGATAAAAGTCTTGTAAAAAAAAAAAAGTTCTCTACAGTCGCATTACTAGACACAGTCTGGGTACGTGCAACCTTGAACATTGATCCCATCCTTCGTCCTTATTACTATTATCATCACGATCGTGATCATCATCATCATATGTTCCCTCACGTACCCTCCGCTCTGCCTCCGATCCTCTGACTTTTCGCTTTCCACGCACTAAGCTCAATACCTATGGTCCACGAGTCTTCTCTGTTTCTGGTCCGCTCTCCTGGAACAAACTTCCTCTCTCTGTCCGTCAGCAACCTACTTTTGTCTCCTTCAAGTCCGCTCTCAAAACTCATCTTTTCTCCTCTGCATAAAATCCTGACCTCACTCAATCCCATCTGCAGCCTGTCTCCGCTCGGAGGGGAATCACATTGTAATATATAATTGTATATAATATGCTCTCTATAATTTTCCATTGCTTTTATTCTTTCTCCCCATTTTAGCCGTGTGCGTGTGCGTGCGTGCGTGCGTGTGCGTGTGTGTGTGTGTGTGTGTGTGTGTGTGTGTGTGTGTGTGTGTGTGTGTGTGTGTGTGTGTGTGTGTGTGTGTGTGTGCGTGCGTGTGTGTCTGTTTTAGCACTTAGATTTGATTTTATCAAGATTTTGCGCTGTACAAAATAAAGTATTGTATTGTATTGTATTGTAGTTTTTATAATTATAGAAAGGAAGATCGTCACAGTGGCTTGACCACATTGTCCCGAACTGGGCTAATAAAGCCAGTGAGGATGATGTTATGGTTCTCATGTCAAAGGTAAACACTGGAGTTTGTTTTGAGTTTGTTTTGAGTTTGTTTGGGTTTGTTTTGAGTTTGTTTTGAGTTTGTTTGGTTTGTTTTGAGTTTGTTTTGGGTTTGTTTTGAGTTTGTTTTGAGTTTGTTTTGGGTTTGTTTTGGGTTTGTTTTGAGTTTGTTTTGGGTCTGTTTTGGGTTTGTTTTGAGTTTGTTTTGAGTTTGTTTTGAGTTTGTTTTGGTTGTTTTGCGTATGTTTTGGTTGTTTTGGGTTTGTTTTGCGTATGTTTTGAGTTTGTTTTGGGTTTGTTTTGCGTATGTTTTGAGTTTGTTCAAGAAGGATGATGAACACACTCGGAAAATTCCATATGCGCTCCACCAAAATCTGCCAGTAATTATCTGGCAGATTCTCCGAGATGCGAAAAACCCTATGCGCTGGCAAGGTCTTGAAAGGAGAGCAGTTACAACTGCTTCAACTTCTGTTCTTGAATTAAGGCAGAATCATTTAATTGTGATTTTTCATTAATTAAGTAGGAGTAGTGGTCTGAATGTGGTAAAGATCTGTGAATAAAAAGAAGAAAATAGTGTGTTATGATATTCAACCCACTTCGATTTGTTTGAATAGATACTTGACCTCGTCCATGGGGGAAGGTTTCTTTCTTTTTCTTTTATTGTTGTTTAAAGCCCAGCCGACTGCGCAGGGCCATATCACGGCTATAACCGCCTCAAAACACACAAAACTTCAACAGGAAAAAAAAAAAAAGAAGAAAATTAAGTACACATATCAATGCATTCGCGCACATAATCTAAGGACTTGCCCCCGGCCTAGGACCATTCCGTCCGATTTATCGCACAGGGGAGATTTAAAAAACACACCTGAATACAAATATAAGCATACCTAAGGACACCAAAACATATATAAAAACAGGCATAAATTACCTTAAATTGCTTCCAGCATATCTCATCTCCTTAGAGCCAAAAATGCACTTAATACATACACCCAATTATCAATCCAAAGAAAAAGTACGTAAGACTTTATCGAAAAAATACAGGTGAATGGACCATTAAGGCAGAAAATAATAGAAATGACAGAAAGCAAGGCAACAAGGCAGAAACAAAGAGAGTGACTGAAAAGAGGAAATTTCTAGCACAGAATTTTCAGAAGGTGGGGATACTTGGGGGAAGGTTAAGCTTCACAGAAAAAGATGGGAGCTGCACACAGTCAACTTATCCATAAACACTAGACACTACGAGAAAAAAGTCTTGCGACCTTAGGTTCTGCTTCTGCCGTTCCATCTTTTCTTGACTAGCAGCTGTTCTGCACTGTTCGGGTACCCCACCTTCTGGATATTCTGTGCTAGAAATTTCCTCTTTTCTGTCACTCTCTTTGTTTCTGCCTTGTTCCTCTGCTTTCTGTCATTTCTTCCTATCAATTTCTGCCTTGCTGGTCCATTCACCTGTACGATTGTGTTTGATGAAGTCTTACCTACTTTCTCTTAGGATTGATAATTGGGTACATGAATCAAGTGCATTCTTGGCTCTAGGGAAATGAGATATGCGGAAGCGATTTTAGGTAAAAATTTAGGCCCGTTTTTATGTATGCTTTTTGTCCTTAGTTATGTTTAAATTTGTATTCAGGTATCGTTTTTTAAATCCCCTGTGTGATAAATTGGACGGAGTGATCAACACCAGGGGCATCGCCTTAGAATATGTGAGCGAATGCACTGATATGTGTACTTAATTTTCTTTTCCTTTTCTCCTGTTGAAGTATTGTGTGTGTATTGAAATGGTTCATCATCATCATCAAGTGTCCTGCTGCATGGCGTTGGCGATCTTGGCCCTCCATATGTATATATCCCTTGTTGCCGCAAGCACATCTTCCACCCTCTCTGTCCTCAGCCACCCTGCAAGTCCGTCCAATATTTTCTCCCTGGGTCTACCTGGTGCTGTCTTTCCCTCCAGCTTTCCTGTTGTGACCACTGCTCTAATTCCCCTTTCCTCATAAAATGGCCTATAAATGTTGCCTGTCTTTTCCTAATCTTCCTTATGAATGATCTACCTGTGTCTGCCTCCATCAAGACTGTCTCGTTTGTTTTCTTTGCTGTCCATGGAACTTTTTAACATTCTATTTAGAAACCACATCTCGGCTGCTTCCATCTTGTACTTGTCTATGATGCTGGAATTTGATGAATAGAAACTCTTATTCTTGGCACGCCATACTTCTTCTGGACTTGAAGGTCGGATTCTTGGTCTTGCCACGCGATGCATCATCATCATCATCATCATCATCATCATCATCATCATCATCATCATCATCGTCGTCGTCGTCGTCGTCGTCGTCGTCGTCGTCATCATTATGTGCTCTGCCGCTTGGCGTTAGCGATCATGACTCTCCACATGAATCTATCCCCTGTCTCTGCAAGCACAATCCACCCTCTCTGTCTTCAGCCACCCTGCAAGTCCGTTCAATATTTTCTCCCTGTGTCTACCTGGTGTCCTCTTTCCCTCCAGCTCTCCTGTTGTTGCAAATCTTGGAAAATATATGCGTGTGGGACAGCCCAATCTACAAATAGCCGATGGGTCAATGATCATAATCTGTTGTCCCAGACAGCCACAAGTCCTTACCTAGGATTAACTAAGTCTATAACACAAAAAGATTTGGGTAACTTTGCTCACAGACATACACTCTTACCCCGTGTCGATCTGAACATGTCCTCGTCTGATTTATTTTTGTTTTTCATTTAAATGAATAAAAAACAAACAAACAAACAAAAAAAAAACCCCCCTAATTTTTAACGGCGAGTCGTGTCAACTGTCGCAGATGCCAAGTCGACGACCGATCATGATTATTGCAAGCCAGTTGATGCCAACCACCCAGCCCCCCCACCCAACAGAGCGAGCTGCGCGTGCGATGCTCGCGATTCGTGCTTGCTTTTCCTCCCTGCATCGTCCCTGATGCAAATAGGGAAACTGACGTATCTCTCTCTACACTTACTACTGAGTCTCTCTCTTTGCTCGCTTGATTCCAGCTGCACGAGAGTTGTTCTTTACTCCGTGTTTGTGTTTGTTGGGTGTGCGGCTTGGTGTGTCGTCTGCCTATCTCTTTCTACTGCAAGTGCTTGTTTATCGTGTTTACGTACGTGCCTATCTGCAACTGTGTCACTGGAAGAATTTCTGACTTTTATTTTCTCTCTCTCTCTCTCTCTCTCTCTCTCTCTCACGCAAACGGGTAAGTACTACTAACATTATTTTATAAGCAGTTACTGAGTTTAGCTCGAGTTTCATTTTCTTTTTTCTTCCTGCTGCTTTCTTATCTGGCTTTTAGTTAAGTTTTTGTTGGTAGTTACCAGGTGGTAGCGCAGTAAAAAGGTGAGGTGCGGCGTGAAAATTAAGTTACCGGGGGACTTGAAAGAAATTGACAGGTGAAACAGTCTTTGCTTGCTTTCGTAGAAGGAATGTCTCGTTTTTTTCCCTTTCCTTCGTTTTTTTCCCATTTCCTTCGTTTTTTTCCCCTTTCCTTCGTTTTTTCCCATTTCCTTCGTTTTTTCCCCTTTCCTCTTCAAGCAAGCATTCAGATTTCGGCTATTAAACAAAGAGGGAAACCTTTTATTTGTACCTGTTTGAAATCGATTCATTCTTTAGCCTATGGTTCCAGTGTTTTTTTTCCTTCTCATTAACCTACTTCTTAACCTGTTTTTTTTTTGTGCGTGTGTGTTGTGCCTATATATGTGCGTGTGCTTGCACGTGTGTCTATGATAAGCAGTAAGCGCGCGCCTGCGTACATTTGTTTGAATATAACATTTTCTTTGGCTGCTTAAGAGCGTGAGCGTATGTCAGTTTAAAAAAAAACCCCAACAACTTTAAGTTGAGGCAAATGTATGTATGCTCCAGTGGGCAGTAATGACAATCAGATTAAGGCTATGCAATATTACGTTCTCCCCTCTCTCCCTCCCTAAGAAAGGGAAAAAGTCCCAATAGCAATCCAACAATAGCAACAGCAACAGCAAAAGCAACAATCAAATAATGCCTACCATCAACCCCAAAAAGGTAAACAAAACAAAACCCAATAACAACAGCAACAACAACAACCCCCTCCCATAATAACAACAACAACATCATCAGCAGCAGCAGCAACAACAACAACAAAACCGTACACTGACGCACACGCACACACACAGACATAAAAACAAACAAACAAACAAAAAAACCCCGACTTAACACACCTGAACAACAATGTTATGTTCTGCTCCACTCGACTGAAAAACCAGGTGGTTTAAAAATAACTGAACAGGAATCACTTTCAAGGTCAAGAAGGTGGGGTGGAGGAGAGGGGTGGAGAAGATGGGTCGGGGGCAGGAAGAAGAAGAAGACAACAGAAGAGGAAGGAACACCATTCGTACAAGGGGGAAAAAAGAGATAAATAATATAAAAAGAGATTGAGATTCAGATGTACATGATTTATTTACTAAGACCTCAGCCCCTGAGAAGGGGTAGAATGAACTTGAAAGAGAGAGAGAGGGAGAGGGAGAGAGAGAGAGAGAGAGAGAGAGAGAGAGAGAGAGAGAGAGAGAGAGAGAGAGGTGGAAGAGAGAGCGAGAGAGAGAGAGAGAGAGAGAGAGAGAGAGAGGAGGGAGATAAAGCCAGAGCAGAAAGAAAGAAAGAGAGAGAGAGAAGAGAGAGAGAGAGAGAGAGAGGAGAGAGAGAGAGAGAGAGAGAGAGATTTACAGTACCGTGACAGTCACACGTGTATAAGCAGCAGGTATGTATTACCTGCCACTACTGTTACCTATGGCCGGTCAGAAACGAGAGTTGTGGGCTGTCTTGGGTCACCTGCGGCAGACATTCGACCTATTCGAGCAGACGTCCGTTGTAATGAAGTTGTTCACTTGGTTGCTTATGTGTAAATTCTTTTTCTTCTTCTTCAATTCCGTGAAAAGTCATTTGGGCGCCGCACTAAAGGACTGTTCACCAGATTTCTCCAGTTCTGTCGGCTGTGTGCCGAAGCCTGGGCCTCTGCGACGTTTTATCTATGTTGTCACGTGTAGATTAGTAACATCAGTCACTTATTTTCTAGTAAGATAACAACAGCACACGAGAGATAGAGAGAGAGAGAGAGAGAGAGAGAGAGAGAGAGAGAGAGAGAGAGAGAGAGAGAGAGAGAGAGAGAGAACAACAGTGACAACGACAACTATTAATTCATTTTCTAACGGTCGAAATGATTTCTCTTTCTCCTGTCCACTCATAAGGAAGATTAGGAAAAGACAAGCAACATTTATAGGCCATTTTATGAGGAAGGGGGATTTGGAGCACCTGGTCACAACGGGAAAGCTGGAGGGAAAGAGAGCACCAGGTAGACCCAGGGAGAAAATGCTGGACGGACTTGCAGAGTGGCTGGGGATGAGGAGGGTGGGGGAGATGCTGGGGGCAACGAGAGATAGAGATGGTTGGAAGTCCATGGTCGCCAACGCCATGCGGCAGGGCACCTCATGATGATGATGACGAAATGATTAGCTAGAAGTCTTTTTTTTTTTCAAACTTGCCATTGCCTATTGTCTTGTTTGCCTACTACTGAAAAATACTGAAAAAGGGACCCTCAATAAATCAGTAATATATTATAAGACAACATCAACACTGAAACACATGGAAATCGAAGACTAATACCATTTCTTGTCGTTTGAGAAAGATAGTACCAAAAACTTAGGAAAAAAAAATGTGTGTGTATGTGTGTATGTGTGAGGGAGGGAGAGATGGAGAGAGAGAGAGAGAGAGAGAGAGAGAGAGAGAGAGAGAGAGAGAGAGAGAGAGATTTTTAGAACCAAAAACTTAGGAAAAATTTGTGTGATGAGGGAGAGAAGAGGAGAGAGAGAGAGAGAGAGAGAGAGAGAGAGAGGGAGGTGGAGAGAGAGAGGAGAGAGAGAGAGAGGAGAGAGGAGAGAGAGGAGAGAGAGATTTTTAGAACCAAAAACTTAGGAAAAAAATGTGTGTGAGGGAGGGAGGTGAGAGAGAGAGGAGAGAGAGAGAGAGAGAGAGAGAGAGAGAGGAGAAGAAGAAGAAGAAGAGAAAGAAGAAGAAGAAGAAGAAGAAGAAGAAGAAGAATGACGAAGGAAGAAGAACAAGAAGGGAAAAAAAGAAGAAGAAGAAGAAGAAGAAGAATCGTTATGAATAATGGTTACCTTTGCTATTGAAAGCCTCCCCAGCGCGGATGGTTTATGTGAGCCAGCTAAGCTAATGGCATTTCCTATGATTGTGGATTAAATCACAAGAAATTACTGTGTCGGGATCACCCGAAAGCCCTCTCTATCTCTCTCATGAAAATGGAAGCTGAAACTGATACGATAGTGTCCAAGATCGGAGCAGGAGAAAAAACATCGAGGAAATTTGGTACGACTATACTCATCATAGCGAAATTTGTCAAGGTCAGAGTAAATGGATTAACCCTTTGACTATCGCACACTGTCCACCAAAATCCTGCATTATCAACCGTACCAGTGAAACAAAAACTTAACCCTTTGACTACTTCACACACTATCCACAAGCTTTCTGCAGGAAGCTGATGGACAGGGTGAGGAAGCCAAAGGGTTAAGTTTTTGCAGTTGGTGGATAGGGTGCAGGAGTCAAAGGGTTAATACATGCATGTACGCTTTTACAGTCTCAATGCAGGGAAGATAGAACTGGCTTTAGCTTTCTATTCTGACCGTTGCGAGAGAAAACAACCTTGCTTTCCCTCTCTTGGGCTGTAAAAAACACGGACCTTTTAGAGGTCTTGGAAGAAAACGTAGGCTTTCATGCGCTTAACTCTACTTGGCAATCTGCCTGGCTGTCATTTTCTTTTTATTAGGTAAGAATAAGTGAATGGTGCGGCATACAGCCAAGAACTAAACAGTAGCCGTGGAAACGTGAAGTTGTACCTAGCTCGCTGTCTTTTTACTACAGTTTTGGAACCAGAAGAACAAGTAAACCGAAAAGAACGCGTATTCAATACAACAAGACAAGACAAGCGCAAATTTTCGGCCAACCGGCCTTTGTCAAGCGCGAATGCACGATCACAAACAGACACCAAACAACGGATGATAACAAAAAGACTAAAACTTACTTCCCTGCC
The DNA here is from genome assembly GCA_030674185.1 of Monoplex corrugatus. NCBI lineage: Eukaryota > Metazoa > Mollusca > Gastropoda > Littorinimorpha > Ranellidae > Monoplex > Monoplex corrugatus. The sequence goes on from CM060308.1 coordinate 31,626,324, forward strand.
GCCTCGTCCAGTGGATAAAAAGGGACCAAATGGAATGCCCAGTTTTGGAGTTTGCTGACAAGGGATTCATCACACTTGGACAATTTATGTTCGCTCCACCCAAATCTGCCAGCATTTATCTGGAAGACTACATGCGCCAGCGCAAAATGCTATGTGCTGCTAAGGTCTTGGCGTGGGGTGTTGGGGAGAAGGGGTGTTTGAAACACTAAGCTGAAATCACCAGCATGATGATGGGAACATTAAGATAGGCAGCGCCAACCGGCCTGTTTTGAATGTTGCGAAATGGAACCGAGATATCTCCTTCTTAGCTGCTGCTTTGGCATTGTAGAAGGATGCAGGTTTAGTTATTACGGGATGTTGTTTTGCTGGACGGACTTGCAGAGTGGCTGGGGACGAGGGGGGTGGGAGAGATGCTAGGGACAACGAGAGATAGAGACAGATGGAAGTCCATGATCGCCAACGCCATGCGGCAGGGCACCTGATGATGATGATGTTTTGCTATTAACAAGAAACACCACGAGAGTGCGGATGGGGCTCGGAGCACCAACGCCTCGCCACTCTCCAGAAAATCACTTCCCAAGCTCCCGACTCCACTCGATAGTCAGTCTATCAAATAAGTAGTGCTATCCATGCGATTGCATGACCCATTCGAAATTAAGGGGGGCTATCCATGCTTTGCACAACCCATTCGGACCCAGCCATCAGTTACCTTGTCTACAAACCGAATGGCAAAGTGGGGAGACGACAAACCCCGGGACATAGCCACACAACGCGCACCAATCAGGTCCAGCCCAACCTCTGGACCAAGAGAGCATCTAAGACTCTTCTCCCGCCCTACTCTGGTCTTCATCTCTCTTTCGGGCAACCTGCCCTGCCACTAGCTTGCATAGCTGCCAGCTCCCTTCCCTGCAAAGTGTTTTGTCACTATAGCGGCTTTTTTCCCCTTCATTACCCAGTCTTCTGCACTGCTTCTGTGTCACTACCTCCACACTGCTCCTTTCGGCTCTAGGACACAGCTCCGAACCCACAGAAAGTATGGTCATCATGATAGCAAGACATGGAGGGCGACAGAATCAGGGACAGTTTGTCACAATGCTCTGACGATGGAAATGTGGATGACATTAATGATGCTTATGAAGTTTCATGCCGGATTGAGACAGTGCGACAGGGCTGTAGTCAG
>CM060308.1:31637503-31650003 GCA_030674185.1 Monoplex corrugatus
TGAGTGTGTGTATGTTTGTGCATGCACACACAAACGCACACTCACACACACACACATGTACAGACACAGAAATACACAGGTTCACACACAGCCACACATGACACACGATACACACAGACTTATACACACAGGCTTCACACACAGCAGCTTCACACACAGACCACACACAGACACACACAACACACAGACACACACACAGACCACACACACACACAGACACACACAGACACACACAGACACACACAGACACACACAGACACACACAGACAACAGACACACACAGACACACACACAGACACACACACAGACAACCAGACACACACACCAGACACACACACAGACACACACACAGACACACACACAGACACACCAACAACAGACACACACAGACACACACACAGACACACACACAGACCACACACACACAGACACACACCAGACACACACAGACACACACACAGACCACAGACACACACAGACACACACACACACAACACACACACAACACAGTAACATACACACTTACAACACAGGTTCACACTACACAACGTATAATTAACATGTACATAATGTTACATACATATATATTATATATACAACTACACTAACACACAGACAGAGATAAACGTGTTTGTACAAAATTAGATTAATGAGCATGCATATAGCTGGCGAAGCTTAATATGGTAGATAAAGTGAAATCTGCGCCGTTAGTTATTTTTGGTCGTTGCTGTAATATAAGCCAGTGACCCTTTAATGCGGAAGCAGCTTCTGAAGGTTAACTTGACGTACGTGGAATGTGAACCAGAAAAAACACGAAAAAAGAATAAGAACGCGTATTTAATACAACAAGATAAAACAGGCGCAAATTTTCGGCCCAAGCGAGAGACCACAAACAAACAAACACCAGATACAAAAATTGGGAGAAAAAGACTGAAACTTCCCTGCTGCTCCGTCCCGTGTTAATGTACCTAATACTAGAGTGTAGAGACTATTCTACCCCCGTGGGGGTGGTGGAGGCTCTTGAATAATAAATAGTATCCCCTCCTTGTGGAAATTGTGCGCTGGAAATTTCCTCTTTTTGTTTCTTCCTCGTTGTTTTGCTTTCTGTAATCCCTTCCCTCCCCCCGTTGGGTTGCCGGGGACTCTTTCAGTATAAATAGTATCCCCACCTTCTGGAAATTTGTGCTAGAAATTTCCTCTTTTCTGTCACTCTCTTTGTTTCTGCCTTGTTGCCTTGCTTCTGTCATTTCTACTTATTTTCTGCCTTAATGGTCCATTCACCTGTATTTTTTCGATAGATAAAGTCTTACATACTTTTTCTTCGGATTGATAATTGGGTACATGTATTAAGTGCATTTTTGGCTCTAAGGAGATGAGATATGCGGAAGCAATTTTAGGCTAATTTATGCCTTTTTTTTATATATGTTTTGGTGTCCTTATATATGCTTATATTTGTATTCAGGAGTGTTTTTTTAAATCTCCCCTGTGCGATAAATTGGACGGAATGGTCCTACGCCGGGGGCATGTCCTTAGATTATGTGCGCCAATGCATTGATATATGTACTTAATTTTCTTTTCTTTTTTTTCCTGTTGAAGTTTTGTGTGTTTTGAGTGGTTATAGCCCTGATATGGCTCTGCGCAGTCGGCTGGGCTTTAAACAACAATAAAAGTAAAGTAAAAATCCATTCCTATTATTTTCTGCCTTGCTGGTCCATTCATCTGTAGTGTTCCGTAAAGCGTTACAGTTTTTTTTTCTATTAGATTTGATAATTATGTACATGTACATGTATTAAACTGCATTTTTGACTCTGAGGAAATGTGATGTGCAGTAGCCATTTCAGATAATTTAGGCCAGTTTGATTTATATATTTTGGTGTACTTAGTTAATGTTTATAATTCGTTTTCAGGTTTTTTAAAACTGCCTGGTGATAGATTGGGCGGAATGGTCAACGACAGGACCGGGCTTATTCTTAGGTTTTTGGGCGGAAATGCACTGATATATAACATATATTTCATTTCCAGGTGTTCTTTTTGTTCTGGGTCAGTGACTTGTGCGTGTATTGAAATGGTCATAACCATGATATGGCTCTGTATAGTCGGCTGGGCTTTAAACACTACTACTACGGCTACTTCCACTACTACTACTATTACTGCTAAACAGCTAAGGTTACATTGATAACGTACCTTCTGAGGGGCAGGGTGTGGTGGGGCTATTTTCTTACCTGAATGGCCTTGTAAGCAGTATCAGCTGTTCCTCGCATAACTGTTTTGTTTTTGATATGTTTTTTATTTTTACTCTTTCCCTTCAAAGGTTGTTATTTCGTTTGTGTTACTTCAGATCAGACAGTTATTCTTGTGGAGTAAAGGGTCTGTTTTTGTTTGTTTGTTCTTGCCATTGATATTAAGCATAGTATACATCCCTGTCAAGCAATGTAAGTCCTGGATGGACTCGAGTATCAGGTACATTCCACGTACGTCATTTTTGGGACCATCGCATTCAGGTAGTTTCCTTTGTGCTCACCTTTTTTTTGCCCCATTTTCTTAATGACTACAGAAGCTGACACAGTTTTTGCATTTCAGTGATAATAATAACGATTGTGAGATTTTTCGGCTCTAACCGGCTTCTACCTAGAGCTGAGCATACTGTGGGTTCACTGGGAAGACTGGGACCACACAGTAGAGTCTCATCCACTTCACGGATGCTCATTGAGGGTGTTGCTGAAATTTTCTGACAACACTGCAGGTGTCTGTATCTCTCGGGCCTGGTTGACACCAAGATGTATTATGGTAGTAAGCGTAGAGTACAGCCCTGTCACGCGGTCTCAATCCTAGACGGAACTCCACAGCATGATGATCATCATCCTCATCGTCATCATCATTGCATTGTAGACACTGTGTCAGCTTCTGTGGACAGGAAAAGATGGCATAGAAAATGGGACATTAAGAAAAAATAGAAAGAGGGTTGGGGGGGGGGGGGGATATTTGTGGCTCTATACTGTGGCGAGCATTCTCCGTCTCAGAGAGAAGAGATAGCAGTCTGCATTTTACTGTCAAAAAGTACGTTGTAAGCAGATATGAAAATCGATACGACACGATACAGGGTAGGGTGGGGGTAATTCAATCCACTTCATGTCAAATAGAATCCAGTCCAATACGAAATACGATATGATATGATATACCGTACCCAACCACACTCACACAAAACACAACACAACATACTACACCACTCACATCACTAACCACGTCTTACCACAAGACAAGACAAGACAAGGCAAGACAAGACAAGGCAAGACCAGACAGACCAACCAGACGGACAGGACAGGACAGGACGGACCGGACGAGGACCGCACAGCACAGCACAGCACAGCACAGCACAGCACAGCACAGCACAGTACAGCACCACGACCCCACCCCGACCACCCACACACCGACACCCCACACACACACACACCACACACACACAACCATACCACACCAACAGACAACACACAGACAACAGACCCGACAACAACACACACCACACACACACTGCACCACACCATACATCACCACACCAAACGACACACACACCACACACCACACCACACACCACACCACACCACTCCACACACCACACCATACACCATACCACACCAAACGACACACACACCACACACCACACACCACACCACACACACACCACACACACCACACTGCACCACACAATATACTGTACCGTCTAATATCACTTATAGTGAAAGACGTTAATCAAGCAACGAACAATATACTGTACCACAATAACACACACCACACCATAAAGTGTAACATGCCTACCACATTCCACACCAAAACACACCACACCAAGCCACAAAACACCACCGATCCACACCCCGCTACATCATACCGCACTACACCACACCACACCTCACCACGCCACCACCACCACATTACACCACACCATACCTCACCACGCACCACCCACCGCACTACACCACACCACACCACCACCACCACATTACACCACACCATACCTCACCACGCACCACCTACCGCAACACACCACACCACACCACCACATTAACCCCACACCATACCTCACCACGCACCACCCACCGCACACACCACACCACACCCCACACACCACCACAATTACACCACACCATACCTCACCACGCACCATCCACCGCAACACACCACACCACACCACACCACCACATTATACCACACCATACCTCACCACGCACCACCCACCGCACTACACCACACCACACCACCACCACATTACACCACACCATACCTCACCACGTACCACCCACCGCAACACACCACACCACACCACCACATTACACCACACCATACCTCACCACGCACCACCCACCGCACTAAACCACACCACACCACACCACTACCACCACCACATTCCACACCAAACCACCACCACATCACACCCACCCCACTACACCACCCCACCCCACCCCACACATCCGTCTAATATCACTCAAAGTGAAAAGACGTTAAATCAACGAACCACACACACCACCACACCACACCACACCACACCACACCACACCACCCACACACACCACACCACACCACACAACCACACCAAACAACCACACCACCCACACCCCACCACACCATACCACCTCACCACACCACACCACACCAACCACACCACACACACACACCACACCACACCACACCACCCACACCAACCACCTTAACAAGTTACTGCCGGCTTTCCCATAAAACCGACACAATCAACAACGCCGTGTACGTGTTCATAATGATGGTGGCCTTACCCAAGCAGCGGGCAGGCCAGAAGCAGCGAAAAACAAGCTTCTTGTATTTCCATTGTTCGCTTCAAACTCTGGGTTCATCTGGGTCAGTTTTCTGCTGTAGACAGTATCCTCTTGCCTTTCCCCCCTACCCCTCCACGAAAAGTAGTAGAGATTTAGCTCTGTACACACAGCTCTGCGTCTGTCTGTCGTCTGTCTGTCTGTCTGTCTGTTGTCTGTCTATTGTCTGTGTTCTCTCCTACACCTTCCCACCCTCTCTTCACGAATCTACTATAGATACACACCCGAACATCTTTAAAAAATATGTACAAACAAAAAAGCAGAGATTTATGTTTATGACTTATCTGTGTGAATGTTTGTATCTCTTTCTCTCTCTCTGTGTTTCCGTCTCTCTTTCTCTCTCCCTCTCCTTCCCTCTTTCTTGGTCTATCAGTCTGTCTGTCTGTCTCTACCTAGCTATCTGTCTGTCTGTCTGTTTCTCATGTGAATGCGTTGAGTATGACTTCTTTAACTTCTCCCCTTTCAAAAAGCAAACAAACAATCCCCCCCCCCCCCATAAAAAAAAGAAAGAAAAAAAAAAAAAGAAAAGTATCCGTTCTGCTCCGCCGCCCCCTTTCCTCTGGCGTATGATTGCTTTAACGGTGGGATAATAACAAACAAACAAAGAAACAAACAACCCAACAAACAAACAAGCATCACAGCCATCAGCCTAAAACCATATTCATGAATGGATTTTAACAGTCAAAATGTCATTAAATGTATGTAAAAGTAAGGCATTCACATAACCCTGAGACCGAAGGGCAGCGAGATGATCGAAACATCTTCAATTTTGGGTCAGCAAGAGTTCTTACTTTTCTAGGCAAGAATTCTATTTCTGTAGGCAAGAGTTCTACATTGTCTAGGCAGGGAATATAATATATATTATATCTCTAAGCAAGAGTTTACCGTTCTAGTCAAGAACTTCTACCACTGTCAGCAAGTCTCTTACCTTTCTGGACAAGAGTTCTACATCCCTGGGCAAGAATTTGACCCTCAAGAGGGACAGTCTCATATGCCCCCCCCCCCCTCAAATCTGCCAGCATCATCTGGCAGACTCCCTGAGTTTGGGCAAAACGTATTCGCTGGGAGGTCTTCAGATGAGGAGAGGGGTGGAAGGGACTTGTGAAATACTAAGGTGACACCACAAGAATGATGGAAACCTTATGACGGAAAATGAATAAATCCGATTTTTAATGTTGTGGGTCGGGATTAAACTCAAAAGTATTTGATCTTGGGTCCACGGCTCTATCAAAATAACCAGCCCAACCTGCAAAAAAATGAGGAACGTGTATGTAATAACCAACAAAACAGGCACGGAAATTTTCGGCCAATTGGTCGTTGTTAAGCGTGCACAAAAGACAACAAAGAACAAACCCAGCATGAAGATCAACCAAAGGACGTAACTCTTGAGAGTCACGTAGGAATTATCTCCCATGTTGTGAACTTCTCAAATCTAGCGCTACCCATTCAGCTAGCATAGAAGCAGATACAAAGCACAAAAACCGTAAGCTCAGAACACTCCTCTGAGAGGCATTGTTTCGGGGGCTTACGGTTTTTTGGGCTATAGGAGTGTTCTGAGCTTATGGTTTTTGTGGTTTGTAATCTAGCTTCACTTGCTAGCCTGAATGGGTAGCACAAACTATGTTAGATTTGAGAAGTTCACAACATGGGAGTAATTTCTACGTGACTCTCAAGAGTTATGTCCTTCGGTTGATGTTATTAAAAAAAAAATCTCCCTGCTTCCCTCTTATTTCTTTGGTTATACCAGCATGAAGATGATTCACGATTTTGATCTCTTGAGTTCAATCCCAGCCTGCAACATTAAAATCGTGGTCTGTTCTCTGCCCATCTAAATGTTTCCATCATTCTGGTGGTGTCAGCTTAGTGTTTGAAAGGTCCTTATATCCCATTTCCCCGTTTCAAGGCCTTGCCAGCGCATAGGGTTTTGTGCAGGCTCAGGAAATCTGTCAGAAAATTGCTGGCAGATTTGGGTGGAGCGCGTATGGATTGTCTGAGCGCGGTGAATTCCTCTTCAAATAACTCCAATAACTCCAATCACTCTGATAGTTCACTGAGGAAAGAAGAAGAAGAAGAAGAAGAAGAAGAAGAAGAAGAAGAAGAAAAGGATTTTGTCCGATGGTCGAAATTTCATTCCAGTTCTGATGGGTTGTTTAAATACGCGTCCTCATTGTATTGTCGTGTTTCTTGTTCCTATTTGACAGTCACTTTTGACATACTCAGAAAACAAAAACAAAACAAAACAAATTCCAACCTAAGATATTGGTCAATCTATTGTGATAGTCACAATTGCATTCCCCTCCCCCCCCCCCCACCGTCCCCCAGTCTAAAACAACCTTCACGCAATTCATAATTCAAATCGCGAAAGATAAAAAAAAAAAAAAAAAAAAAAGAATTAGGTTATGTGGTTAACCTTTCCGCCACACAATTGAAAGCTCGAAGTCGCTAAGGATTAAAAAAAAAAAAAAAAAAAAAGAAGAAAAAAAAAAGATTGGAAGATAGCTTAACCTTTTCGCCCTTCTTTCCTTTTTCTTTCTTTCGTTTCTCTTTCTTTTTCGTGGCAGTATGGCCTTACTTTCCGTTCTCGGATTTTTTTTTCTTTTCGTCTCTTTCTTTCTGTGGGGTCTTGCCTTACTTATTTTCTTCCATCTCATCTCACCTCACCCCACCCCACTCCATATCATTAAGGAAATTGAAACGGCCATTGACACTGCACAAGAATAGAATCGTTAGTGTAAAAATACATTAAGAGCAATAACAGCTACTGCAGACTTGAAACTTAGGCGCGCAGCGCGGGTGTGCACACACATTCACACACACACACATACAGACAGACAGACAGACAGACACACACACACACACACACACACACACACACATCACACACACACATACAGACAGACGACAGACAGACGACACACACACACACACCACACACACGACGCACGCACGAACGCACGCACGCACGCACAACGCCGCGCGCACGCACAGGTCCTCTCTCTCTCACTACACCCTCAGACACAGAGACATAGACAACAAAGAGACATCCATATACACACCGCGCACACACACTTGCACGCGCACACACACACACACATCACACACACCCTCACGCACACACACAACACACACATAAACACACGCGCGCGCACACACATTGCGCGCTCATTCACACACACACTGCACCACACATTCAAAACACACACAAACACACGCACGCAAACACACAACACACACACACACACACACACACACACACACACCACACACACACACCTCACCTCACACACACACACACACACACATGTCACACACACACACACACACACACACACACCACAGACACACACACACACACACACACACACACACACACACACACACAACACACAACACACACACACTCACTGACTGACTCACTGACATTGACGTATGAATCCTAATGCGTTGTAAGTTGTTCCCAGTTTTCCACCCGTATTTCTACTGTAAAGGATACGGGTAATTTCGAATCCCATTTATCACCTGCACACAACAACAACAACAACAGTTTTCAACTTCAGTTTGCCAAGAAGGTGATTTTTTTAAAAAGTAGATCTTGGAAGATTTCTGGTGCGGGGCCTCTTTCAGATAAACAGTATTTCCACCTTCTGGAAATTCTGTGCTACAAATGTCCTCTTTTGTCGCTGTGGCCTTGCTTCTTTGCTTTCTGTCAGCTCTTTCCTGTCTTATTCACCTGTATGTGTTCTTTAAAAGCCTTACATACTTTCTACTAGGATCGATAATTGGATACATGTGCGTTTTTGGCTCTAAGGACATGTGATGTGCAAAAGCAATTCCAGGTACTTAAAGGTCAAGTTTTATGTTTTATCGTACTTAGTTATGTTTGTACGTTTGTAGGAAGTTTTTTTTTTAAAACTCTGTGGTGAAAAATTGGAATTGTCGACACCAGAGGCATATCCTTTGATAATGTGCAATAATTCATTCATGTGTGTATTAAATTTTCTTTTTCAGTTTTTTTTCCCTCAGGGTCAGCGTGGCCTTGAGTGTGTTTTGAGATGGTTGTGGCCTGATATGGTTCTGCGCAGTCAACTGGGCTTCAAACAACAACAACAACAACAACAACAACAACAACAACAGCAGCAGAGCAGCAGCAACAAACAACAAACCAAACAAAACAGCAACAACAACAACAACAATAAGATACAAGATACAAGGTACAAGATTTTATTTAGCCCAGAACATCATAATGGGAAATTGTTTTGGCATTCGCATTAAAATACAACAGGAACAAGAACGCATAAACAATGTACACACATGCTCTTACTCTCTCTCATCTCTCTCTTTCACCCCTCTCTCACCCTCTCCCTCCCCTCATTTTCTCTCCCTCTTTGTCGAACACAGTGTCAAAGATTATGACTAATTCTAAAAATGTACGGTTAAAAAAGCACATCATAAGAGTCAGATGCCTTGGTTAGGACTTTTAACAATGGACAAAAAGGGCAATACTCATCGAAAAAACAACTTGGTAGGTATAGAAAAATTTTGATTAAAGATGCAATGCGATATGACATTAAAATCAAAACGAGTTAAATACAATAAAATGAGTATGTAGACTAAGAGGACAGAACAAGAACAAGAACAAGATTTTATTTTAGCCCAGAGCACAGACACAAGGAAAATGTTTTGGCTATAACAAAACAATGATAACAGCAGTAGCAGCAGCAACAGCTGCAGTAAGAAGAAGAAGAAGAAGAAGAAGAAGAAGAAGAAGAAGAAGAAGAGAAGAAGAACGAAGAAAGCAACAACAACAACACCACCACCACACCACCAACAACAACAACAGAGCTAACGACAATAATAACAACCACAGACAATAACCTGAAAAACACGAAAGAAGAATACGAACGCGTATTTAATACAACAAGACAACAAAAAAAACTCATCATGTCAGGTGACATTTGTCCGTCCTTCTACAGCTTTTCGATCGGTGATGGTCTCTCGCAGAGTGAAAATGAGAGAGGGTAGAGAGAGATGCGGTGAAGAGAATCGAGAAAGGAGGAGGATGCGAGAGCAAGAATGGAAAGAAGAAGAAGAAGAATGCGAAGAAGAAGAAGAAGAAGAAGAATGAAGAAGAAGAGAATGCGAAGAAGAAGAAGAAGGAAGAAAGAAGAAGAAGCAGAAGAAGAAGAAGAAGAATGCGAAGAAGAAGAAGAAGAATGCGAAGAAGAAGAAGAAGAGAATGCGAAGAAGAAGAAGCGAAGAAGAAGAAGAAAAGGAAGAAGAAGAAGAAGAAGGAAGAAGATGCGAAGAAGAAAGCGAAGAAGATGCGAAGAAGAGAAGCGAAGAATGCGAAGAAGAAGAAGCGAAGAATGGAAAAAGAACGAAGAAGAATGCGAAGAAGATGCGAAGAAGAAGAATGCGAAGAAGAATGCGAAGAAATGCGAAGAGAAGAATGCGAAGAATGCGAAGAAGAAGAATGCGAAGAGAATGCGAAGAAGAAGAATGCGAAGAGATGCGAAGAAGAAGGAAATGCGAAGAAGAATGCGAAGAAGAAGAATGCGAAGAAAGAATGCGAAGAAGAATGCGAAGAAGAAGAATGCGAGAGAATGCGAAGAAGAAGAATGCGAAGAAATGCAAGAAGAAGAATGCGAAGAAGAATGCGAAGAAGCGAAGAATGCGAAGAAGAAGAATGCGAAGAATGCGAAGAATGCGAAGAAAGAAGAATGCGAAGAAGAAGAATGCGAAGAAGAAGAAGAATGCGAAGAAGAAGAAGAATGCGAAGAAGAAGAAGAATGCGAAGAGAAGAATGCGAAGAAGAAGAAGAATGCGAAGAAGAAGAAGAATGCGAAGAAGAATGGAAGAATGCGAAGAAGAAGAAAATGCGAAAGAAGCAAGAAGAATGCGAAGAAGAAGAATGCGAAGAAGGAAGAAGAATGCGAAGAAGAAGAATGCGAAGAGAAGAAGAATGCGAAGAAATGCGAAGAAGAAGAAGGAAGAATGCGAAGAAGAAGAATGCGAAGAAGAAGAAGAAGCGAAGAAGAAGAAGAAGCGAAGAAGAAGAAGAAGAAGAAGAAGAAGAAGAAGAAGAAGAAGAAGAAGAAGAAGAAGAGAAGAAGAAGAAGGAAAGAAGAAGAAGAAGAAGAACAACAACAACAACAACAACAACAACAAGCGAACAGCAACAGCAATAGCAACAGCAAAATAACAACAACAGCGACACCACCACACACCACACCACCACACCACCACCACCACCACCACCACCACCAACAACAACAACAATAACAACCTCAGACAAGTAGAAAAAAAATCATCATGTCATGGTGACATTTACCCGTCTTTCTACAGCTCTTCTCTGACTTCGACGTTGGTCTACTTGCAGGGGGCTCTCTAAAAGATGGTTTTGGACGGTGTGGCATAGGGGTGAGGTGATTTTTGTCGTTGTCAGAAAGGAAACCTGCTTCGGCCCATCAAGGTGGTGTTGATACCTCCGCCGCATTTTTGAAAAAGGAAATTGAAAAAACAAAACAAAAAAAAAACGTAAGAAAAAACCGCGACCTTTTTCATATTGCTTGGTTGAATCAGCAAGTATATTAGAAAATGGAACCAGAATCGTTCCTTACATATTACATAGTTTAATTGGCAAGTAAGTTAGAAAATAGAACCAGAATCCTAAAGGCAAATGTTGAGAACTATCAACTTTTACCCCTTCTGAAAAACCCAAGGTTCCCCCTTGGGATGCCGGGGGTTCTTTCAGTATAAATAGTACGCCCGCTTTCTGGAAGTTCTGTGCTAGAAATTTCCTCTTTTCTGTCACTGTCTTTGTTTCTGCTTGTCCCTTTGCTTTTGCTTTCTGTCATTTCTTTTGGTCATTTTCTGCCTTGCTGGTCCATTCATTTGCACGCTTTCAATAAAGTCTTACGTAATTCCTGTTAGAACTGACAATTGGGTACATGTGTTAAGTGCGTTTTGGCTCTAGGGAAATGAGATATGCGGAAGCAATTTTCGGTAACTTATGCCCGTTTTTGTGTTTTAGTGTCCTTAGTTATGTTTCAGTTTGTATTCAGCTTTGTTTTTAAAATCCCCTGTGCGATAAATTGGGCCAAGTGGTCAGCGCCAGGAGCATGTCCTTAGATTATATAGGGGGGTGCAAAAGTAGGTATATAGTAAGTATCACATCATTATTGTAATGCTTAATTCCGCTCTCGATTAGAGGAGTGTGTGAATACCGACGGCAAGCAGTTTGAGTATCTGAAGGATTAAGGCTGTGCTTGTTATTACATGTATATGCAATATTCATTTGTTTGTATAATAAATGAGTATTGTACGTGTTTTCTTTTTTCATAACTGTATACCTACTTTTGCACCCCCCTGTGTATACATGAATGCATTGATATGTACTTGATTTTCTTTTCCTTTTTTTTTCCTTTTGAAGTATTGTATATGTTTTAAAACGGTGATATCCCCTTATATGACTACGCAGTCGGCTGGGCTTCAAACAAAAATAACACTAACTCTAAAGATGCACAGGCTTCAGAGCCACAAGAAAATCACGGCAATACAGGATAGTTGAAATACCAGAAGCTCCGCATCTACAATGTAACTTTATGTCAGACTTCCCCTTTAGTTGCAGACCAACAGCTTCATTTCCCCTCGACAACTCTC
>CM060308.1:31652503-31667503 GCA_030674185.1 Monoplex corrugatus
CACCAAAAGGAAACCTCAGAACCTCAGACAATGTCAGATTTACAGATTAGTTATCCATGCCAGCAAAACTGTTCTCAGAATATTTTCAATTACCTTTACCGAGAAATGTTTTTTCTTAGAAACAGGTTGTCTTCAGAACCGGCAGTACTACAGTCAAGACACTAAACAGTAACGTCATGATTAAAAAACGTTTACTACATCAAAGCATTCTTTTTAGAATTTCATCGACTTCAAGAAAGCATTTGACAAAGTCAGGCCTGACGGCTTTTGACAAGTTATGAAGCTTTCAGTACAGAAGAAGATTATCACAAGTTATCAGGGCACTACAGTTAAGAGCTAACCCAGGCTGTGTTTCTCAGTAATCAGCAAGATGAGTGCTTTCCGATTGTTACAGGAGTACCCCAAGGATGTCTGTTTTCACCAGTCTTACTCAAAGACTTCCTGAAGACGATCTTGGAGGAAACTCTCCATGACCAGAATTAATCCATTTACGCCGTTGGCAGGCAAATCTGCTATCTGCGCTATAAGAAGAACATAATTCGTACGGTTGGCAGCAACAGTAGGCTCCAAGATCTTGCCAACAGATCTGTGTACAGCACACGAAGTTGCTAATTCACGCCCTCTCACTCTGCAAAAATAGCAGCTCCTAGTATTGGTAAAATGTCAATTGATTAATAAAAAAAACCCTACTTTCATCTGGTGAAGAAAGATTTATAATTTATTTTTTGCTCCCATGAAAAATACTAGTAAATCCAAGTGCGACTGTCCTTAAAACTTCAATAAATTTAGAAACAATCATCCTTTATACATAAACATAAGGTGTCTGTATATTTTTAAATTCCTTTTCCTATTTGCACATTTCGCAAGAGAGTCCTTCCTTTATTCTTTTCTTATTCAACTGCTGAAAATATCCATAAATTGAGCATTCGTTTTTTTCCCCTTTCTTCAGACAAATGCCAGTAAAGTCAATAGTGGACATATTTTCTGTCCTTCCTTCTTTTTCCCTTCATTTCTTTTTTTCTTTTATTTGCTTTTTTGTTTTCTTTTCTTTGTTTCTTTTTTTCCGTTTTTCTTTCTTGTCGATTCCTTTCATTTTCTTTCAGTTATTTGTCATCGTCAGGGGGAAAAAAACTAATTAATTCAGGAGCCACCATTCTTTTTCGGTCTTCTTTACAAGAAAGTTAAAAGAGAGAACGAGCGAGCGAATGGTCAGGAAAGAGAGATAGCTTTCTTGGTCATGTTTTCAATCTTCATCATTGCCAGTTAATGTTAATATTATTCAGAAGCAATTGTTCTTTCTGTTTCCTCGCAAATGACGCTGAGAGAGGGAGAGAGAGAGAGAGAGAGAGAGAGAGAGAGGAGAGAGAGAGAGAAAAGAGAAAGAGAGAGAGAGAGAGAGAGAGAGAGAGAGAGAGAGAATTCAGTTCATGTTGCTTATAGCCCAGCCGATTTCTAAAACACAGATAGACAGACAAACAGACAGACAGACAGAGACACAGAGAGACAGAGGCAGAGAGAGAGAGAGAGAGGAGAGAGAGAGAGAGAGAGAGAGAGAGAGAGAGAGAGAGAGAGAGAAGCATGACACATCTACATATGTGTGAAATCAGATCACCCTTCTCGGCTTCCTTATGATTCACTCTGGCTTCTTTGTCTCTCTGCCATCCACAGAATGAATGAATAGCAAGTCCATAGCAATAGATGGCTGTATGTCACAGAATAAGTGAATATGTCCATAGCAGCAGATGACAGTACATGTATATGACTGTATGTCACAGAATTGATGAATAAAATTGCCGTAGCAGTGGATGACTTTGTCCATAGGAGGAGATGATTGTAAGCCACAGAATGATAATCCCATACTAGTAGATAACTGTACGTCATAGAATTAAAAAATCCATAACAATAGATGACTATATGTCACAAAGTGAACTTGTCCATAGCAGTAGATGAACATGTCTATAACAGTGGAAGACTGTGTGTCACAGAATGAACATGTTAATAACAGTAGATGACTATGTCACAGAATGAACATGTCCATAGCAGTAGATGACTATGTCACAGAATGAACATGTCCATAGCAGTAGATGACTATGTCACAGAATGAACATGTTCCATAACAGTAAACTGTATGTCACAGAATGAACATATCCATAACAGTAGATGACTGTACGTCACAATGAACATGTCCATAGCAGTAGATAACTGTATGTCACAGAATGAACATGTCCATAACAGTAGATAACTGTATGTCACAGAATGAACATGTCCATAACAGCAGATAACTGTATGTCACAGAATGAACATGTCCATAACAGTAGATGACTATATGTCACAGAATGAACATGTCCATAACAGTAGATGACTATATGTCAATGAATGAACATGTCCGTAACAGTAGATGACTGTAAGTCACAGAATGAACATGTCCATAGCAGTAGATAACTGTATGTCACAGAATGAACATGTCCGTAACAGTAGATGACTGTATGTCACAGAATGAACATGTCCATAACAGTAGATGACTGTATGTCACAGAATGAACATGTCCGTAACAGTAGATGACTGTATGTCACAGAATGAACATGTCCATAACAGTAGATGACTGTACGTCACAGAATGAACATGTTCATAACAGTAGATGACTATATGTCACAGAATGAACATGTCCATAACAGTAGATGACTATATGTCACAGAATGAACATGTCCATAACAGTAGATGACTATATGTCACAGAATGAACATGTCCATAACAGTAGATGACTATATGTTACAGAATGAACATGTCCATAACAGTAGATGACTATATGTCACAGAATGAACATGTCCATAACAGTAGATGACTGTACGTCACAGAATGAACATGTCCATAACAGTAGATGACTATATGTCACAGAATGAACATGTCCATAACAGTAGATGACTATATGTCACAGAATGAACATGTCCGTAACAGTAGATGACTGTATGTCACAGAATGAACATGTCCATAACAGTAGATAACTGTATGTCACAGAATGAACATGTCCGTAACAGTAGATAACTGTATGTCACAGAATGAACATGTCCATAACAGTAGATAACTGTATGTCACAGAATGAACATGTCCATAACAGTAGATGACTGTAAGTCACAGAATAAACATGTCCATAACAGTAGATAACTGTAAGTCACAGAATAAACATGTCCATAACAGTAGATAACTGTAAGTCACAGAATGAACATGTCCATAACAGTAGATAACTGTATGTCACAGAATGAACATGTCCATAACAGTAGATAACTGTAAGTCACAGAATGAACATGTCCATAACAGTAGATAACTGTATGTCACAGAATAAACATGTCCATAACAGTAGATAACTGTAAGTCACAGAATGAACATGTCCATAACAGTAGATAACTGTAAGTCACAGAATGAACATGTCCATAACAGTAGATAACTGTAAGTCACAGAATGAACATGTCCGTAACAGTAGATGACTGTATGTCACAGAATGAACATGTCCATAACAGTAGATAACTGTATGTCACAGAATGAACATGTCCGTAACAGTAGATAACTGTAAGTCACAGAATGAACATGTCCATAACAGTAGATAACTGTATGTCACAGAATAAACATGTCCGTAACAGTAGATAACTGTAAGTCACAGAATAAACATGTCCGTAACAGTAGATAACTATGTCACAGAATGAACATGTCCATAACAGTAGATGACTCTATGTCACAGAATGAACATGTCCGTAACAGTAGATGACTGTATGTCACAGAATGAACATGTCCATAACAGTAGATGACTATATGTCACAGAATGAACATGTCCATAACAGTAGATGACTATAAGTCACAGAATGAACATGTCCGTAACAGTAGATAACTGTAAGTCACAGAATGAACATGTCCGTAACAGTAGATAACTGTAAGTCACAGAATGAACATGTCCGTAACAGTAGATGACTGTAAGTCACAGAATGAACATGTCCATAACAGTAGATAACTGTAAGTCACAGAATGAACATGTCCGTAACAGTAGATGACTGTAAGTCACAGAATGAACATGTCCGTAACAGTAGATGACAAAGCAACGCTGTTCACCGAATGAAATCGTCGTGGTTGTCATCTTCGTCATAGTTATCGTCATCATCATCATTATCATCATCGTCGTCGTCTTCCTCTTCGTTGTCTTCATCATCATCTTCTTCGTCGTCGTCGTCACTATCTCATCATCATCATCATCATCATCATCATCATCATCATCATCATCATCATCATCATCATCATCATCATCATCATCATCATCATATCATCGTCGTCGTCGTCGTCGTCATTATAATTCTTTACCATGTTTTGTTTTTATCTGGGATAACAATCATCATCACCGATCATCATCACTACTACCATCGTCATCTTCTTTTTTTCCACTTCCTCCTCTTGACTTTTTTTTCCCGCAGTGTATCTTCTTGTAACCAAGATGCTGATTGTTTTGAAGCTATTGACTGAGATCAGTTTGCCCCGCATTATCCTTGGGGGGAGGGGGGGGGGAAGAGAAAACCACTCTCTGGTACTTTCTTTCGGCATCTACAGTCTACTTGACAAGGTCATTTCCCCATTTTTGTCTCTGTCCGTCGTGCCTGTCTTTTTGTATGTCTGTCTGTCGTCTTTCTATCTCTCCTCTCTCTTTCTCATTTGATCTGAACATAGAACTGACTCCACGAATCTCCGGGTTTAACCAGTGTTTTTATGGTGGACAATCTGCTTATGATAATCTTTTTTTTTTAACCTTGACGCTTTTTTGTGAGATGGTTTTGGTTTTGAAATGGTTTGAGCCCCGAGATAACCTATGTGATCAGCATGTCTGTAAATACTGCCCGAGATAACCTCTATGATTAGCATGTCTGTAAATACTGTGAGCGTGATTGAAACAGGTTCTCTGTCTTTTCGTGTTGCTGACATTTCTATGACTTGTGTGATGTTGCATGTGTTATAGTTCATCTGTTTCAATCAGTGCATTAGTTGGCATGTCTCCCCCTCCCTTGTTTGTTTGTTCTGGATAGTTCCTATACTTTCTTTTCTTTCTATTCTATGCCTGCAATTTACTTTTTTTTTTTAAACAAAATGCTATTGCTACTATTATTACTACTGTTATGTTATTGTTGTTGTTTTATTGTTATTGGTTACCTTACGTGTGTCTGCCGTTGTCTCTCATGCTTTTATAAAGGGCATAAACTACTGGAATAAACGAAAGTCAATATTTTATTACACACCATTTTTATAACTTCCTTCACATTGTATGTATTATGTTCATGTGTTTTAAAAATGCTTATACTGTGAGTCAAATAGTAAGGACCAGCCATAAGGTAGATCTAACGGGACCGAGTGCTAGTATCCTTAAATAATTGTGTGTTCTGAAGTTCTGTCAGTAATTCTGGTGGAATGGCATTATTCTTCTGAAAGAATCGTGGACTCGGGATCTGACATATCGAGTTCAGTCTCAGCCTACAACATTTCATCATCATCAGGTTGCCTTGCCGCATGGCGTTGGCGATTATGGACTTCCATCTGTCTCTATCTCTTGTTGCCTTAAGCATCTCTTCCACCCTTCCTGTCTTCAGCCACTCCTACAACATTTACAACATTAAAAACTGGTCTGTTGGATGTCCATTATAATGTTGTCATCAGTCTAGTGGCGTCAGCATACATGTAGTGTTCCATAGGTCCCCTTCTGTCCAGCTTCCAATTCATTTCAAGACCTTACCAGCGCACAGGGTTTTGTGCTGGCTTATATAGTTTGTAAGATAACTGTTGGCAGATTTGAGTGAAGCGCATATGGAATTTGTCTGACTGCGATTAATCCGTCTTGAACAAACTCCTGACTCTGTCTTTAAAGACTGGGGAACTTGATTGAATCAGACTCTGTCTTTCTGTCTGTAAAGATGGGGACTTCACTGATCTCTCTATCATTCTCTCTCTCTCAATCTCAGAAGTGATTATGCTTGTGGAAATGTGTAAGCGCATTGCAGTTTATACAGGGGATCTCATTCATTAGGGCCTATGACAAGACAAAATAACTTCTGACGTCTAACTTTGTCTGAAACCCCTATCCCTCTCTCTCTGTGTTCCTTGTTGTTGTTGTTGTTTTTTTCCTCATAATTGTTGTTATTGATACATATATACTTTTTCTTATTTCTGTAGATTTGATTAACACATTTTACTTTTTATATTTACGTATTCTTTCCTTATGTTTTGTAGATTTGATTATTACATTTTACTTTTTATATTTAAATGCTTATGTTATGACTCCTTCCTGTAAAGCACTGTTATCGAAACTTGTTTGGACCACTGTGCTATACACATGATCGGACTTTCTGGTGGAGCATGGAGAACTCTTGCTGTTAGGTGAGCTGACCACAGTATGCTATGTCACTTTGATATGTGTGGAATGGCAAGAACTAGCTGTAAAAGGATCCAGTGGGATTTGTTGGTACCAGCCCCATGTAATGATTTTTTTGTCGAGTTTCAGGTTTCCTCCCCCGTGGGGATGCCGGGAGCTCTGTCAGTATAAATGGTATCCCCACCTTCTGGAAATTCTGTGCTAGAAATGTCGTCTTCTTTGTCACTGTCTTTGTTTCTGCCTTGTTCCTTTGCTTTCTGTCATTTCTTCCTATCATTTTCTGCCTTGCTGGTCCATTTACCTGTATGTGTTCGATAAAGTCTTACGTACTTAGGATTGATAATTGGGTACATGTATTAAGTGCATTTTTGGTTCTAGGGAGGTGAAATATGCGGAAGCAATTTTAGGATAATTTATGCCCGTTTTTATATGTTTTAGTGTCCTTAGTTATGTTTGAATTTGTATTCATGTGTGTTTTTCAAATCCCCTGTGCGATAATTTGGACGGAGTGGTCAACGCCAGAGGCATGTTCTTGGATTGTGTGTGCGAATGCTTTGATACGTGTGCTTGAATTTTCTTTTCTTTCTTTTTTCCTGTTGAAGTTTTTTGTGTTTTGAAGCGGTTATAGCCCTGATGTGCTCTACGCAGTCGGCTGGGCTTTAAACAAACAACAACAATAACAATAACAATAACAATAAAAAATATAAGTTTCAGTTTTCACTTTCCCAGTTTTCTGCCTTCTCTTCTCTCTTTCTTTGGTTGTGCAAACTAACAGTGTTATGTCATGGTTTGTGTGTGGTCGGTGGCCTTTATAATAAACCATGTGTCAGTGTCAGTCGTTTTTCCTTGTCTTCTTCTCACTTTCACACTCACCTTCTCTTTCTGTCTTCTCTTTTCAGTTGTCTTTCTTCATCTTTTAGTATGCTGGCACATATACTGAGCAGCACCAAAACAAGCAAGCAAACAAACAAACAAAATAACAAACAAACAAACAAACAAATAAAAATAAACAAACAAACACACAAAAAAACTACCCAGACTAGAGACGAGAACAACTGTATCAGAGATGTAAACCATACGCGCGCTCTCTCTCTCTCTCTGTCCACACATACACCCCTCACATCTACACCCACACCCACATACACATGCGCTCGCGCTCGTGCACACATTCGAACGTGTGCATACACTCGTATATTCATGATAAAATCTTCTTTCCCCTCTTTATTTCTTGTGGTATTGTTTTTGTCTCTTTTCTGTAGATTTTAATTCTTTCGCAGTATCCTGCTTGTTTCGTTTTGATATAGACAGATTAGATAGCTGTCATTGGTCGTGTGCTAGTATCTACACTATTGGGCAATAAAGATTCTCTTCATTTCTTCTTCCTCCCCCTCTCTCTCTTTCTCTCACTGTTCCCCCATGGGGATGCCGGGGGCTCTTTCAGTATAAATAGTATCCCCACTTCTGGAAATTCAGTTCTAGAAATTTCTTTTTCTGTCACTCTGTTTCAGCCTTGTTCCTTTGTTTTCTGTCGTTTCTTTGCTACCATTTTCTGCCTTGCTGGTCCATTCACCTGTATGTGTTCGATAAAGTCTTACATACTTTCTCTCAGGATTGACATTGGGTAAATGTATTAGATGCATCTTTGGCTCTGGAGAGGTGACATATGCGGAAGCAATTTTGGGTAATTTAGGCCCGTTTTTATATATGTTGTAATGTCCTTAGTTATGTTTCAATTTGTATTCCGATTTGTTTGTTTTTAAATCTTCTGTGTGATAAATTGGACGGAGTGGTCAACACCAGGGCATCTCTTTAGATTGTGTGCGCAAGTGCATTGATATGTGTATTTAATTTTCTTTCCCTTTTCATCCTGTTGAAGTAGTGTATGTTTTGAAACGGTTATAACCCTGATATGGCTCTGCGCAATCTGGGCGTTAAACAGAAATAACAATAACTCTCTCACTGGTCTCAAGTAGCATAGTTGGTTGGAGCATCGGATTCACATGCTTATGGTTGTGGGTCGTTGTCTTCATTTTCCATTTTTCTGTTTCTGTCCGAGAAAGTCCAGGGAGAAAATGCTTGACGGACTTGCAGAGTGGCTGGGACGAGGAGGGTGGGGGAGATGCTAGGGGCAACGGAGAGATAGAGACAGATGGAAGTCCATGATCGCCAATGCCATGCGGCAGGGCACTGATGATGATGATGATGATGGTTGTGGATTTGAACCTGGGAAGCGCCAAATTAAACTGGCCTTATTGCCTATCTTTGACTACATGTTCTTCTGGTGGTGTCAGTGTAGGAGATGGTGTCCTGAGATGTTTTCCCTTCGTCGGCTATCACCTGAGGTGGACGCTGACGTAAAACTGAAGCAAAGCATCAGTCAGTCAGTCAGTCAGTCAGTCAGTCAGTCAGTCAGTCAGTCAGTCAGTCAGTCAGTCAGTCAGTCACAGTCACTCACCCATTCACTCACTCACCCATTTATTCACTCACTCACTCCTCTCTCTCACGCACGCACGCACGCACGCACGCAGCACGCACGCACACACACGCACGCACGCACTCGTTCAGTTGATCAGTCTGTCTGTCTGTGTGAGTCTCTCTTTCTCTCTCTCTCCTTCCCCTGATGTAGGTGCAAACGTAAGGCTTAAGCAAACCAGTCTGTCAGTCAGTCAGTTAATCTGTCTGTCTGTCATGTCTGTCTGTCTGTGGGTCTCTCTCACTCTCTCTCCTTTCTTCTCTCTCTCTCTCTCCCCCCCCTTCTCTCTCTCTTCCTCCGCTATGTCTCATCCATCCCCTTCTCCATGCTCTCACTCTTTTTGTTCCTTTAAACTCAATGGTATACAGTGTTTAGTATTTCTTTCTTTCTTTAGTTTGTTGTTGTTGTTCACACAATGGGTTAACCACGTGAAACAGAGGGTTGCTGCCACCTTGGAAAGCACGTTACCGCAGTGAAGCACCACCTTTTTTCTTTTCCTATGTGCGTGCATCTCTGTGGATTGTTGGCTACAGAAATTTGCCATGGACAAATCCTTTGTTGCCTAGGGATCTTAGGCGTGCCGCTACCCCCGTTGGGTTGCCGGGGGCTCTTTCAGTATAATAGTATCCCCACCTTCTGGAAATTCTGTGCTAGGAATTTCCTCTTTTCTGTCGCTCTCTTTGTCTCTGCCTTGTTGCCTTGCTTTCTGTCATTTCTACCTAGTATTTTCTGCCTTAATGGTCCATTCACCTGTATTTTTTCGATAGTCTTACGTACTTTTTCTTCGGATTGATAATTGGGTACATGTATTAAGTGCATTTTTGGCTCTAAGGAGGTGAGATATGCGGAAGCAAATTTCAGGTAATTTATGCCTGTTTTATATATGTTTTGGTGTCCTTATGTATGCTTATATTTGTATTCAGGTGTGTTTTTTTAAAATCTCCCTTGTGCGATAAATCGGACGGAATGGTCCTACGCCGGGGGCATGTCCTTAGATTATGTGTGCGAATGCATTGATATGTGTACTTAATTTTCTTTTCTTTTTTTTCCTGTTGACATTTTGTGTGTTTTGAGGCGGTTATAGCCCTGATATGGCTCTGCGCAGTCGGCTGGGCTTTAAACAACAATAAAAGAAAGAAAGGCGTGCCGCTGAATGCGTGCCGCACACGAGATCTCGGTTTATCGTCCCATCTAAAAGACTAGCACCAAGACTATCACATACAGATGTCGTGTGTAAGGAGGTAAAAAGTTTTTTGTCCGATCCATGATTCGAACCCGGTATTCTCGCATATTGAGCAAGTGCTGCAACTAGTAGGCCACAGGCTCCACTGATAACCGAGCATCAACCGACTAAACAAAAAACAAACGAACAAACAAACAAACAAACAACAACAAACAAACAAACAAACAAAACCATAAACAAAAAAACAACAAACACCAAACCAAAAAAAGAAACAAAGAAACAAAGAAACAAAAACAAAAACAAAGAAACAAAGAAAAAAAAGAAAGAAAAAAGAAACAAAGAAACAAACAAAGCCAGAAGAGAAAAGCGAGGGCATGACACTCATACGCGCTTGCTATCTCTTTCTTTCTCTCTGCCTCCTCCGCCCATTCCACACACACCGAAAGGAACATTGTGATGAGTAACTTGAAAGTTGTCGTTTATGTAATACTTCCACTGAAGATCAAGTACATGTTACTTTATGTTGTTTCAGTCTTAACGATTTCCGTAATATTTTGATTCTACATGTACTTAGTTATCAACTAAGTAACATAACTCTTGAGAGTCACGGAGTTATCTTCATGTAGAATTTCTCTACTTAGTTGTTATGAAAAATCAGTGTTAATGATTTACCTAATGATTTGATTTTAATTAGATGTTATGAAAAATCAGTGTTAATAATTTACTTAATGATTTGATTCTACTTAGGTGTTATGAAAAATCAGTGTTAATGATTTACTTACTTATTTGATTCTATTTAAGTGTTATGAAAAATCAGTGGTAATGATTTACTTAATGATTTGATTCTACTTAGGTGTTATGTAAAATCAGTTTTAATGATTTATGTAATAATTTGAGTCTAATTAGGTGTTATGTAAAAATCAGTGTTATGATTTATGTAATAATTTGAGTCTAATTAGGTGTTATGAAAAATCAGTATTAATGATTTTTAAAGTTATTATTTGATGTTCTACTTAGGTGTTATGAAAAATCAGTGTTAATGATTTACTTAATTGATTTGGTTTCTACTTAGGTGTTATGAAAAATCAGTGTTAACGATTTACGTAATACTTTGATTCTACTTAGGTGTTATGAAAAATCAGTGGGTAATGATTTACTTACTTATTTGATTCTACTTAGGTGTTATAAAAAATCAGTGGTAATGATTTACTTAATGATTTGATTCTACTTAGGTGTTATGAAAAATCATGTTAATGATTTATGTAATAATTTAAATCTACTTCGGTTGATATGAAAAAATCAGTATTAATGATATACTTAATGATTTGATTCTACTTGGGTGTTATGAAAAATCAGTTGTGATGATTTATTAATGGTTTGATTCAATTTAAGTGTTATGAAAAATCAGTGGTAATGATTTACGTAATGATTTGATTCCATTTAGATGTTATGAAAACACAGGGTGTTTCAGTTGTCATTGCTTCTCTCTGTCCATAAATAAGGATGATATCGAGAAGCTCGCGATATTTCTTTCTTTTATACATGATGGTAAAGGAGACTTGGAGAGATGCATCACAAATATAACATGTGTATGGCGTTGGCCTGGTTGTATTAATGCATGTATATGTTCCTATCTGTATATGAATATAAATGTTCCTATCTGTATATAAATATGTATGTTCTTGTCAGTATATGAATTAGAAGCATGTCACAAATGTATTGTTGCTTTTGCTCAGTGTTAAGTGAAGGTGGTGGCTTGGTTGTGTCCTAACCAAGGTTAACTCTTAAAACGTTATTAGTTATTTTGTGCCTGTTTCATTTACTTTATGATAAATGTCAGAATACATCTTTTAACTGTAAATGTTATTTTTTGTTTAAAGCCCAGCCGACTGCACAAATCCATATCAGGGCTCTAACCGTTTCAGAACATATGTGACTCTTTTCACGAAATGAGTCCTAACTCGCAGGCAGCGAAAAGCGTAGAGGCCCGGAAAAGGTGTGATGGGTTGATTTTGTCAATTTTTACTTTTCGTCAAAAATGGAATATCTGATCTTTAAATTACATGTACATTCACTCAGCACTTTATAATTCAATCGGAAAATATATTTAAAATGCGTTTTAACCAGATAACGGCATGCTTTTTGTGTCAGAAAAAGGGATATACAAACTTAAATAACAAGACAATTACAGTAGATTTTCACACCAATTTGTGTGTGCTATTGTGGCATAATATGTTTTACCATGGTTCAAAATTTGGTAAAGATTGGTGAAGTACAAATACCTGTTGCTAAGGTAAAACTTCACTGAAGTGTGAAAATTTTAAAACTTGATTTTTCAAAATGGCCGTTTGCTATGTTACATACTTCAAACACCCATAACTTCCTTATTTTTAGAAGTAGAATAATAAATTTCATATGAAAAGAAAGTGAATCATCTGGACATTTTGAAAATCATAATATCCTAAAATCTGTTTTTTTCACCTTAGGACTCATTTTGTTAAAACGGGTCACATATACAATCCATCAACAGGAAAGAAAGGGAACATCTTTTAGCTAAAAAGTTGGATTCATAACAAATTTTCAGTTTGAATGCAGATGGTATTAGGGATTACCGAAAAGGAAAAGATTGATATTGATTATTCAAGAAAACCGAAAGTACACATTGTAGCTTTACAAGAATACCACTAGTGTGTTTGAGTTGTCATGGCTTTTCTCGTCCAGTGAAGAGGATAATATAAACAATCTGGCGATATGTTTTTATACTGATATGCAAAATTAAAAAAAGGCGCAGAGAGATTACATCACAAATATAAATTACATATGATGTTGACCTGGTTGTTTTAATTTGCGTTCGTGTTTATATATGAATTATGAACATGTGTTTGTACTACATTTATATTGAATTCGTTACGCAGATTACATGCGCTAATTGCAGAAAATTATAAAAAGAAACAAACAAACTACAAAACCTTGTGAATGTAATAGAAATATAAAGCAAAAAATTAATGGCTGGAGCCAAATAGTAAGAAGGCTGAAGACATGGTAATCAATAAAAACCAAGAAATCTCCTCATCGCAAAATAACAGCAAGTGGCACAACTTTGAGACAGGTTGATAAGTTTAAATATCTGGGTACGGTCATCTCACCAGACGGCAGATGCACATCAGAAATAGCCAGCAGAATCGGCCAAACCAAAACAGCATTCAAGAAAATGAAACATTCTTACCAACAAATGCCTATCAATTAACATCAGGAAGAGAGTTCTTGAATGTTACATAGAACCGATACTTTTGTACGGTTGTGAGACGTGGACAGTCAACACGCAAAGTCAGAACAGAATTGAGGCAACTGAAATGTGATTTCTAAGAAGAATGTTGAGAGTTCCATGGACAGCAAAGAAAACATACACAACAGCCTTGAAGGAGGCAGACACTAGAAGATCATTAATCAAGAAGATTAGGAAAAGATCAAGCAACATTTATAGGACATTTTATGGGAAAGGGGAACTAGAACACTGGTCACAACAGGAAACTGGAGGAAAAGAAAACACCACGTATACCCAGGGAGAAAATATAGGACGGACTTGCAGGGTGGCTGAAACAGAGAGGCTGGGAGATGTACTTGCAGCGACAGGGGATAGATTCGAGTGGAGGGCCCTGATAGCCAACGCCAGTGCAGCAGGGCACATGATGATGACGATGATTAAATATTCTTCAGACCAATTCATAAGGGGCCTTGAATAAAACATCGAATAGTCTAGTGTCCTCACTCGATTTCCCTTTCTCTCTTCTACACTCTTTGTGTCTTTCTCTCTTTCACTTTCTCTCTCTCTCTCGCTCTGTCTCTCTCTCTCTCTCACACACACACACACCTCTCTCTCTCTTGTAGTTTGTGGTGTATGTCATTGAGCAACACAACAAAGAAGAAGAAGAACGATGTAGAAGAGTAAACCCCGATGGTATAAGATCCTATTCGATTACATGAAGGTAAACGATGTGGAAAGTAACCTGCTCATTTCGAGTCAAGCAGTAATGCAGAACAGCACTGAGAGATAAACAGTGCTAGTGAAAAACAGCAGCTTCTTCTTCTTCTTCTTCCTCGCCTTCTGTCTCTCTCTGTCTGCTTCTGTGTTCTGTCTTTGTGCTGAACAAGATTTCTGTAAGACTACACTCCAGCCGTGAAGTTTTATAGACTTTGGCGCCAAGTGCCGATGTGTGTGGCAGTGTGTTATCTTTGTAACCTTGGGATTTTTTTTCCAGACCTGAAATAAATAAGAAGCCAGAATGCTGGCATGTGGAAGAGAGGAGAATGAGAGAGAGAGAGAGAGAGAGAGAGAGAGAGAGAGAGAGAGAGAGAGAGAGAGAGAGAGTGAGTGAGTGAGTGAGTGTTTGCACTTACATTCACTTACACACACACACACACACACACACACACACACACACACACACACACACACACACACACACACACACACACACACACAACACACACACACACGTGCAGCACGCACACACACTCTCACAAACACACATGCTATTGTTGTTTATTTTTATGATTATAATCCCCCCTTCTTCTTTTTGGTAAATATTATTACTATTGTTACTCTCATAACCATTATCATCAGTATAATCTTTATCATCATCATTAGTAGTATGACGGCTAAAGCCATGACTTTGTATCAGAAACTGCTCGCTTTAAAAACGACTGTCATCATCATCATCATCAGGTGCTCTGCCGCATGGCGTTGGCGATCATGGACTTCCATCTGTCTCTATCTCTCGTTGCCCCTAGCATCTCCCCCAGCCACTCTGCAAGTCCGTCCAGCATTTTCTCCCTGGGTCTACTTGGTGCTCTCTTTCCCTCCAGCTTTCCCGTTGTGACCAGGTGCTCCAAATTCCCCTTCCTCACAAAATGGCCTATAAATGTTGCCTGTCTTTTCCTAATCTTCCT
>CM060308.1:31672503-31682503 GCA_030674185.1 Monoplex corrugatus
CGCAATATTTCGACCAACTGGCCTTTGTGAAGTGTATGCAAAAGAAGAGCAAAGAACAAAAACACAAAACGGGTAGAACAAAAAACAAAACAAACAAAAAACAAGCAAACCAAAACCAGAAAACAAAACAAAATAAAACAAAAAAACCAAACAAACAACAACAAAACAACAACAAACAAATAAACAACGACAACAGCAAGGTTACCCTGATGTTTCTTTAAGAAGGAGTAAAGTATTCAAATAATTTGATCCAGTTTTATTTGTAGGCTAACCATTTGCTTGACATTTAGTTAACATTTGAAGCTAATCAACCGAACCATTACCTATGAACCATAACCATTGCATATCAGACCGTTATTTCGAATTGCATGTTGTCGACAAAGCTTGAAACCGCCATGAATCATGTTAGGTTAATAATTTATTTTCTGTCCCTTTGTCTCTGCTTCTCTGTCTGTCTATCTGTCTCTCTTAGTGTCTATCTTTGTCTGTCTTTTTCTTAGCGAGAGTGGGGGAGAGGAGGGGGTTGAAGAGTCGGTCGAGTGTGTTTAAATGTTACACAGATATAAAGAGACCTGAAGTTAAGGAACTCCTCCCTCCCCTCCCCTTCCCAAATACACACACAAGCATTCACGCCCGCGCGCTCACTTACACACAGACACACAAACACGCACGTACACACACACACACGTACACCAGCACATACACACATACACACATTCTCTTCCTCTCTCTTTCTCTCTGTCTCTGTCTTTCTCTCTCTCTCTCTTTTACTTCCACCTTTCTCTCTTTCACATACGGCACCCACAGACGCAATGTCAACGAACCAACCAAGTTTCACCATCATCCACATGACATGGCAACAAGGAAACAAAGCTGAATCGTTGGTTATTGATTAGCTTTATCGAGGAACTGTTGGTATCGCATTGCACAGCGATTTGAAGATATTCATCGTTAAGTTACAAAAAACAAAAAACAACAAAAATAAGAAGAGCAGCAGCAGCAACAGCAGCAGCAGTAATACTACCAAAGACGACGACAACGAAAGACAGAAGAAGGAAAGAAAGGAAGAAAGACAGAAAGGAAAGAAAGAAAGAAAGACAGACAGACAAAAAGAACAACAAGAATAAGAAGAGCGGCAGCAGCAGCAGCAACAGTAATACTACCAAAGACAAAGACAACGAAGGACCGAAGAAAGAAAGAAAGACAGACCGACAGACCGACAGACAGACAGACAGACAGACAGACAGAAACTACTTCAGTAGCCTAACAGCCAAGCAGCCAAGCAAGCAGTCAGTCAGACAGACAAAGAAGCCACCATAACTTATTGACGGACAGGGCAGCCACCAACCAACCAGGCAACCAACCAACCAGGCAACCAACCAACCAACCAACCAACCAACCAACCAACTAATCAACCAACCAACCAACCAACCAACCAACCAACCAACCAACCAATCAACCAACCAACCAACTAATCAACTAATCAACTAACCAACCAACCAACCAACCAACCAACCAACCAACCAACCAACCAACCAACCAACCAACCAACCAGTTTCCAAAATCCTCGGCACGATGATGAACTCAGTAACGGGCAAGCGACAAAATCAGTCAAGCAACCAACGAACTAACCAACCAGCCAACCAACCACCAACCAAGACACCAGCAAACCAACCAGCCAGCCAACCAGCCAACCAAGCAAGCAATCAACATACCAATGAACTATCCAAACAACTAATCGATGAATCAACAAACCAATCGATCAAGGAACGAACGAACGAACGAACGAACGAACCAACCAACCAACCAACCACCCTGCCAGCCGACCGACCGACCTACCGACCAACCAACCAACCAACCAGTCAATCTGTCAACCAACCAACCAACTAACCAGTCAACCATTCAATCAGGTAACGAACTCACCAACAACCAACCAGCCAGCCAGCCAGCCAGTCAGCCAGCAAGCAAGCCAACGAACGAACCAACGAACCAACCAACCAGCCAACTAGCCAACTGGCTAACTAGCCACCAACCAAATAATCAACCAGCCTGCCAGCAACCAACCACCCACCCAGGCAGCCAACCAACCAACCAACCAACCAACCAACCAGCCAACCAACCAACCAACCAACCAACCAACCAACCAACCAACCAGTTCCCTGAACCACCACCACCCATCGAACCAATCAACCAAACAACCGGTCAGCCAGTCAGCTAAACCAAATACCGTAGTGGGGTTGCCGGGGGCTCTTTCAGTATAAATAGTATCCCCACCTTCTGGAAATTATGTGCTAGAAATTTCCTCTTTTCTGTCACTCTCTTTGTTTCTGCCTTGTTGCCTTGCTTTCTGTCATTTCTACTTATTTTCTGCCTTAATGGTCCATTCACCTGTATTTTTTCGATAAAGTCTTACATACTTTTTCTTCGGATTGATAATTGGGTACATGTATTAAGTGCATTTTTGGCTCTAAGGAGATGAGATATGCGGACACAATTTTATGTAATTTATGCCTGTTTTTATATGTTTTGGTGTCCTTATGTATGCTTATATTTGTATTCAGGTGTTTTTTTAAAATCTCCCCTGTGCTATAAATCGGACGGAATGGTCCTACGCCGGGGGCATGTCCTTAGATTATGTGCGCGAATGCATTGATATGTGTACTTAATTTTCTTTTCTGTTTTTTTTTTCCTGTTGAAGTTTTGTGTGTTTTGAAGCGGTTATAGCCCTGATATGGCTCTGGCAGTCGGCTGGGTTTTAAACAACAATGAAATAAAAAAGCTAAACCAAAAAGAAAGTCTTACTTAAAAGAAAGACAAACCATTCATCATTCAACCCAACAAAGAAACAACTGTCACCAGCTCGTGCATTCCCAAGCAAAACAACACATCGACCAAACAGTTCAGCTGCCTACCTACTGTCATTAGCACACAGACTGCACCACACACACAGGCTTAGCAAACACTGAAGCTTTCTCTGAAGGTAAAAACAAAATATGACGCTGGATCTTTATGGTAAAACACAAAACATTGAAAAGTAGTTTGTTTGTGAAAGATCCTTTGGATCATAATCATGATAAAGGGCCCTGGGCCCGAAACATTGTGCTTATATTACTCCAAAGGATCTTTCACAAACAAACTACTTTTCAATGGTTTGTGTTTTACTGAAGCTTTCGTTCAGAGTTTATTCAAGGAGAGTTCATCACGCTCGGACAATTCCACATACGCTACACCCAGTCTGCCACCTGTCTACTTGGCAGACTTCTTGAGCCTGCACAAAACTCTACGCGCTGGCAAGATTTGTCTGCTGAACGCATACAAAACTCAGCTGCTCGTCTTGTTATCAGAAAGAAAAGTTTGATCTTGCCAGTCCTCTCCTTCACTCTCTTCACTGGTTGTCTGTTTTGAACCGAACTGAATATAAGCTGGATACCTTGTGTTACAAATCTATTTACCAGTCTGCTCCAACATACCTTTTTGACAACATCAATATTTATATTACCCCCGTGGGGATGCCGGGGGTTCTTTCAGTATAAATAGTATCCCCACATTCTGGAAATTCTGTGCTGGAAAATTCCTCTTTTCTGTCATTCGCTTTGTTTCTTCCTCCTTTGCTTTCTGTCATTTCTTCCTTCATTTTCTGTCTTGCTGGTCCATTCACTTGTATGTGTTCGATAAAGTCTTACGTACTTTCTGTTAGGGTTGATAATTGGGTACATGTGTTAAGTGCACTTTTGGCTCTAGGGATATAAGATATGCGGAAGCAAGTTTAGGTAAATTAGGCCCGTTTTTATATATGTTTTAATGTCCTTAGTTATGTTTAAATTTGTATTCAGGTACGTTTTTTAAATCCCCATATACGATAAATTGGACTGAATGGTCAACGCCAGGGGCATCTCCCTTGATTATGTGCGCAAATGCATTTATATGTGTATTTAATTTTCTTTTCCTATTTTTTTCTGTTGAAGTTTCGTGTATGCTTCGACCCGGTTATAGCCCTGATATGATCTACACAGTCGGCTGGGCTTTAAACAACAATAACAATAACAATATACAATAACAATAACAACAATATTTATAGTCAACTAGCATCCTGTGCTGAGCTCCAGATACTCTTTCCCTTTAGATTCCTATCAACTGTTGACCAGCGTTCTTTTTTCTGTTTCAGGACCATCTGCCTGAAATAAACTTCCATTCTCCCTTTGTCTATCACTGTCCTTTTTGCTTTTAAATCCAATTTAAACACCCACCTCCTTTCCCGAGAATGAATTCTGCAACTGCCTCTTTCCATAAGTTTGTGTGTGTGTGGTTTTTTTCTCTTCGCGTATCGTAAGGTGGTCTACGTTACTCGTGTGCGTATGTCTAGCTTTGATTTGAATTGTCAAGATTTGGCGCCATATAAAGACTGTAATTTAATAATAATAATAATAATTACAATATTTATATAGCGCAAAATCTTGATAAAATCAAATCTAAGCCAGACATACGCACACACATTTTTACTACTACTACCGCTGTTATTGTTATTATTATTGTTACTATTAGTATCATCATATCATCATTATCATCACCATCATCATCATCATTCTTCTTCTTACTATGTGGGAGTGGTGAGGGGAAACAGGACCTATGAAACACTATAGTGATACCACCAGGATGATCGGAGCATTAAGACAGACAGCACACATAGACAGGTTCTTAACCTTTTGACTCCCTCACCCTATCTACCAGCTTCCTGATTAACCCTTGACTCCCTCACCCTATCCACCAGCTTACCGTTGACTCCCTCACCTATCTACCAGCTTAACCCTTTGACTCCCTCACCTATCCACCAGCTTCCTGATTAACCTTTGACTCCCTCACCCTATCTACCAGCTTCCTGTTGGTTGATTGGTTGAGGGAGTCAAAGGGTTTGAGATTTTACTGTTGGTGGATAGGGCGCTAGAGTCAAAGGGTTAAGTTTTTACTGTTGGTGGAGAGGGTGCGGGAGTCAAAGGGTTAAGTTTTTACTGTTGGTGGATAGGGTGCTAGAGTCAAAGGGTTAAGTTTTTACTGTTGGTGGAGAGGGTGCGGGAGTCAAAGGTTAAGTTTTACTGTTGGTGGAGAGGGTGCGGAGTCAAAGGTTAAGTTTTTACTGTTGGTGGAGAGGGTGCGGGAGTCAAAGGGTTAAGTTTTTACTGTTGGTGGATAGGGTGCTAGAGTCAAAGGGTTAAGTTTTTACTGTTGGTGGAGAGGGTGCGGGAGTCAAAGGGTTAAGTTTTTACTGTTGGTGGAGAGGGTGCGGGAGTCAAAGGGTTAAGTTTTTACTGTTGGTGGAGAGGGTGCGGGAGTCAAAGGGTTAATCAAAACTGCGGGCTGGGATTAAACTGCAGATACCAGATCCTGGGTCCATGACATCTGTTACAGGAACTCGTCCAGCCCGCCAGAAAAAACAAAACAAAACAAAACAAAACAAAACAAAACAAAACAAAACAAAACAAAACAAAACCCTGTTGGAATGCCCAGAAATGCAGGCTGGTTGCTATCAGTAGGCATGACTGCTATGTGCAGCTGTCGCCTTCTTGCAGCCGGTGCCATCTTCTCAGGCTCCAGGAGCAGTGATGAGTAGGGCCTGGATCTTTTTAACCCTTTGACTCCCGCACCCTCCTCCACCAGCAGTAAAAACTTAACCCTTGGACTCCTGCACCCTCCTCCACCAACAGTACAAACTTGACCCTTTGACTCTGGCACCCTGTCGAACACCAACAGTAAAAACTTAACCCTTTGACTCCCGCACCCTGTCCACCAACAGTAAAATCTCAAACCCTTTGAATCCCTCACCCTATCAACCGACAGGAAGCTGGTGGATAGGGTGAGGGAGTCAAAGGGTTAATCAGGAAGCTGGTGGATAGGGTGAGGGAGTCAAAGGGTTAAGTAGGTAGATAGGGTGAGGGAGTCAAAGGGTTAAGCTGGTAGATAGGGTGAGGGAGTCAAAGGGTTAAGCTGGTAGATGGGGTGAGGGAGTCAAAGGGTTAAGCTGGTAGATAGGGTGAGGGAGTCAAAGGGTTAAGCTGGTAGATGGGGTGAGGGAGTCAAAGGGTTAAGCTGGTAGATAGGGTGAGGGAGTCAAAGGGTTAAGCTGGTGGATAGGGTGAGGGAATCAAAGGGTTAAACTGGTAGATAGGGTGAGGGAATCAAAGGGTTAAGCTGGTAGATGGGGTGAGGGAGTCAAAGGGTTAAGCTGGTAGATAGGGTGAGGGAGTCAAAGGGTTAAGCTGGTAAATAGGGTGAAAGAGTCAAAAGGTTAAGCTGGTAGATAGGGTGAGGGAGTCAAAGGGTTAAGCTGGTAGGGTGAAGGAGTCAAAGGGTTAAGCTGGTTGGGTGAAGGAGTCAAAGGGTTAAGTTTTCGTTTTTTTAACTAGCACGGTTGACAATGCAAGATGCTGGTGGACAGGGTGCAGGAATCAAAGGGTTAATCATCTCCCTCCTTTATTCCCATCTCTCTCCCACCACCCCTTCCCCATCCACAATCGTGGAGACAGGTTTTTAACCCTTTGACTCCCGCATCCTGTCCACCAGCCTCCTGTCTTGGTAACCATACTACCAAAGCAAAAACTTCCTGCAGGAAGCTGGTGATACGGTGAGGGAGTCAAAGGGTTAAGTTTTTGCAGTTGGTAGATCGGGTTCAAGTTCAAGTTCATATTGCTTATAGCCCAGCCGACTACTAGAGCCATATCAGGACCAACACCACGTCAAAAACGACAACCCGTTAGGTAGATGGGGTGTGGGAGTCAAAGGGTTAATAATCTCTCTCCTTCATTCCCATGTCTTACCCACCCCTTTCCCACCCATCCACAACCGCGGAGACAGATTTATAGCTGTTATATGTGAGTGGGCAGGGCTTTGTTGCTGTGTTGGATTCACTGCAGGTTTTGCTGCTTGAGACGGGGCAGCTGCCGCAGTCTGACCCATTTGATTCATCGGTTGTGGAGACAGAGACAGAGACAGAGACAGAGACAGAGACAAAGACAGAGACAGAGACAGAGACAGAGACAGAGACAGAGACAAACGAAGCACACAGACATTCCAATATAACTGACAAACCGCGGTCAGATGACAGAGTCAGCACACACATACACATACACGTACACATAGATAACACACATGCGTACGCACGCACGCATACACACGTACAACACCCCCCCCCCACACACACACATGCCAGCATCACAAATCATTTACTCTCAGGACAACATAAACGTACTTTTTTTTTCGCTCTCTCTCTGTCTGTCTGTCTGTCTCTCTCTCTCTCTCTCTCGGCGTATGTCTCTCTCTTTCTCTGTCGCACACACACCCCACATACCATTATCATAAACCATTTATTGTCAAGTTAACATAAAAATTGAACTAACACACACATACACACACGTATGCGCATAAGCACGCACGCGTACACACGTACATACCCAAGTGAGGTCACGCCATTCGAACAATCTTCCTATTTATATACAAATTACAAGAAGAAATTCCAGACTCTGCTTTTAAAGGTCACTGTGACATTGAAGAAGTTTCCATGTAAACAACATTTGACGGAACAATGGTAGATTGCCACACCGAAAAGCGATTTTAAATGTTGTCAAACGTTCCCGGAAAAAAGTGCTATTCATACACATTTCATGAATTGTTGATTTAAGGCAGTTTTTAAAAATTTATTTATAGTCCTTGTTTCCTTGACCTTGGAGCTTTATCTTCGAAATGTATGCTTTCAATTCTTCTCAAGAGATTTGACCAAAAATTCGGTAAAGATCCAGAAATAACCCGAGAAAACCTTTTCACAGTTCTTTTTTTTTTATCACAGGTAGATGTGTGCACACGGAGAGAGATACACCTCTATCCATATTCTGACATGAAAATTCATATTGTCGTAACTATGTCAAGTAATAAGTTATTACTATGCTAATTCATGCTATGACTTGGGCAATTTATATCATCATATTAACTACATTTATAAGTCATGACCATGCTAATTCATGCTATGACTATGGTGATTTATACTATCTTAAGTATGCCAATTTATACTATGATAACTATACCAATGTATACTATGATAATTATGCCAATTCATATTGTGATGAATATAACAATTTATTTTGTGATAACTATCCTAAGTCATAACTATGCCAATTTATCTATTTATCTATCTATTTATGCTATCAGTAACCATATAATCCGATATCATCTGTTCAGCGTCCAATTCCATAGATAGAGGGGGGGGGGAGAGGAGAGAGAGGAGAGAGAGAGAGAGAGAGAGAGAGAGAGAGAGAGATAATATACAGCGCCTGTTGACTCGCACCACTGAGTGTTACTCGGACATTAAGAACTGGATGACACACAATAGACTTCAGCTTAATGACGACAAAACAGAAGCTATCCTCATTGGCACCCGTCAGAAACTTTCTCAGCTGCCTCCTCTTTCTCTCCCATTATGTAACACATCAGTCCCAATTTCTGATTCAGCTAAAAACCTTGGTGTCTGCATTGACTCTACCCTCTCCATGAACAACTTTGTTTCTCAAACTGCCAGATCCTGCTACTATCATCTCCATCGTATAAAGCTGATCAGGAAGTATCTCTCTGTCGAAACAACTGCAAAACTCGTTCTCTCCTTCATAATGTCTGGCATTGACTATTGCAATTCACTCCTGTCTGGTCTTCCTGCCTCCACCATTCACATCCTACAGCGCATTCAAAACAATGCTGCACGCCTTGTACTCAAAAAGAAAAAAGCTGACCACATATCTCCTCTCCTGGCACAACTTCACTGGCTCCCTGTATCAAAGCGCATACAGTACAAACTAGACACCATGTGCTACAAAAGCCTCAATAACGCAGCCCCCGATTACCTGTCAAGCCTACTTGAGATCTATGTTCCCTCACGTACCCTCCGCTCTGCCTCTGATCCTCTGACTCTTCGCTTTCCACGCACTAAGCTCAATACCTATGGTCCACGAGCCTTCTCTGTTTCTGGTCCACTCTCCTGGAACAAACTTCCTCTCTCAGTCCGTCAGCAACCTACTTTTGTCTCCTTCAAGTCCGCTCTCAAAACTCACCTTTTCTCTCCTGCATAAAATCCTAACCTCACTCAACCCTCCCCTCTGCAGCCTGTCTCCGCTCGGAGGGAATCACATGGTTATAATATATAATTGTATGCTATGCTCTCTATAATTTTCCATTGCTTTTATTCTTGCTTTTATTGCTTTTATTCTTTCTCCCCATTTATAGCCATGCGTGTGTGTGTGTGTGTGTGTGTGTGTGTGTGTGTGTGTGTGTGTGTGTGTGTCTGTATGTGTGCGTGCGTGTGTGTGCGAGCGTGCGTGCCTGCGTGTGTGTCTGCTTCAGCGCTTAGATTTGATTTTATCAAGATTTTGCGCTATATAAATATTGTAATTATTATTATTATTAGAGAGAGAGAAAGACAGAGAGGGGAGAGAGAGAAGAGAAGAGAGAGAGAGGAGAGCGAGAAAGTGAGAGGGAAAAAGAGAGAGACAGAAAGAGAGAAAGAGAGAGACAGAGAGGGGGAGAGAAAGAGGAGAGAGAGAGAGAGGCGAGAGAGAGAGAGTGAGAGAGAGAAAGAGAAAGAGAGAAAGAAAGTAAGAGAGAGGGAGGGAGAGAGATAAGGGAGAGAGAGACAGGAGAGAGAGAGATAGGGAAAAAGAGAGGAAAGAGAGAGAGGGACAAAGAGAGAGAGAGAGAGAGGGAGAAAGAGAGAGAGAGAGAGAGAGAGAGAGAGAGAGAGAGAGAAGAGAGAAGAAATAAATGGAATCTTTATTTAATGTTTGTTCACAAGAGTGATTTTAGACACACACACACACACACACACACACACACACACACACACACACACACACACACACACACACACACACACACGCATACACACACAGAGGGAAAAACAAACAAACAAACAAACAAAGGGTGGGTGTGGGGTGGGGGATGGGGATAGGAAGGGGTAGTGGAAGTTAGA
>CM060308.1:31685003-31687503 GCA_030674185.1 Monoplex corrugatus
TGTCTCTCTTTCTCTGTGTATGAGTATATGTGTATCTGTCTGTCTCTATCTTTGTCTTTCTTTTCTGTACATGTGTATATGTGTATCTGTCTGTCTGTTTGTCTCTGTCTATCTCTGTCTGTCTCTCTCTCTGTATGTGTATATGTGTATCTGTCTGTCTCTGTCTATCTTTGTCTGTCTCTCTTCTCTGTATGTGTATGTGTATATGTGTATCTGTCTGTTTGTCTGTCTCTATCTCTGTCTGTCTCTCTTTCTCTGTATGATGTATGTGTATATATGTGTTATCTGTTTGTCTGTCTGTCTCTCTCTTTCTCTATGTGTATATGTATCTGTTCTGTCTGTCTGTCTGTCTCTGTATGTGTATATGTGTATCTGTCTGTCGCTGTCTCTCTTTCTCTGTATGTGTATATGTGTATCTGCGTCTGTCTGTCTATCTCTGTCTCATTCTCTGATGTGTATCTGTCATCTTGTATCTGTCTGTCTTCATGCTGTATGTGTATATGTGTAGTCTGTCGTCTGTCTGTCTCTCTTTCTCTGTAGTGTATGTGTATATGTGTATTGTCTGTCTGTCTCTGTCTCTGTCTGTCTCTCTTTTCTCTGTATGTGTATGTGTATATGTGTATATTCTGTCTGTCTGTTGTGTTGTACGTCTGTCTGTTGCTTCTCTGTCTTCTCTTCTGTATGTGTATGTGTAATGTGTTAATCTGTCTGTCCTCTCTGTCTCGCTTTCTCTGTTTGTGTATGTGTATATATCTGTCTGTCTGTCTATGGCTATCTCTGTCTGTCTCTGTTTTTCTCTGTATGTGTATGTGTATGTGTATCAGTGTATATTCTGTCTGTCTTGGTTTTTCTGTATGTGTTTGTTTTGTATGTGTATGTGTAGTTATCTGTCTATTCTATGTGCTTATCTCTGTGTGAGGTATGTGTTGTTTCTGTACGTGTCTGTTTTTCTGTTTGTGTATGTTGTATGTATGTGTATTGTCTGTGTGTCGTGTCTGCCTATTGTGTGTTTGTGTGTGTGTGTGTGTGTGTGTGTGTTGTGTGTGTGTGTGTGTGTGTGTGTGCCCCCATATATTCATGCATGTGCATGTGTATTACATGTGTGTATGTGCTCATATGTGTATTTGCAGTACGTTTGTCTGTATTTATGTGTGCATGTTTGTGTGCGTCTTTACATATGTATACATGTATATGTATGTGTATGTATTTGTGTATGTGTGCATATAGATTAGATTCATGCGAGAATGTACGTATCAGTATGTGTGTGTGTGTGTGTGTGTGTGTGTGTGCGTGTTTTGTGTACCCATTTGGATGTTATGTTTGCATATGTTTGTACGTGTGTGTGCGTGTGCATTTGCACGGATGTGTATGCATGTACGTGTGTGTGTGCGTACGTGTATGCCAAAGATCTAAGAGTTGTGTGCGTGTGTGTGTATGTGTGTGAGCGTGCGCACATGCATATGCGTGTATGTCGTATGTATGTGTGTGTTAATTAAAGAGAGAGAGAGAGAGAGAGAGAGATAGAGAGAGTTAGGAAGGGGGGGGGGGCATTCCCACACAATCATCACAGTATTTTAGCCAGCGCACAGAGTTAGGTTGATGCCATAGGGTTAAGTCGGTGTATTTTTCTTCCATCAATCATAAATTATCTGCGGGCATACCTTTCGTCTGTAACCTTCGTTTTCTGTCGTAGGCTACTGTAGAACGTGTGTGAGGGCGCCGCGGTGTGTGTTTGTGTGTATGTGTGTGTGGTGTGTGTGTGTGTGTGTGTGTGTGTGCGTGTGTGTGTGTGGTGTGTGTGTGTGTGTGTGGTGCGTGTGTGTGTGTGTGTGTGTGTGTGTGTGTGTGAGGGCGTGTGTGTGTGTGTTCGTGTTTGTGTGTTTGTGTGTTTGTAGTGTGTATAGTGTGTATAGTGTGTGTGTGTAGTGTGTATAGTGTATGTGTGTGTGTGTGTGTAGTCTGTGTGTATGCGCGCGCGAGAGTGTATGTGTGTGCGTGCATGTGTGTGTGTGTGTGTGTGTGTGTGTGTGTAGTGTGTGTATGTGAGTGCGTGCGCTGTTGTGTGTTGTGTGTGTGTGTGTGCGTGTGTGCGTGTGTGTATGCGCGCGCGTGTGTGTGTGTGTGTGTGTCCAGTATGTGTGTGTGTGTAGTGTGAGTGCGTGTGTAGTATGTGTGTATAGTGTGTGTGTGCGTGTGCATATGTTGTGTGTGTCTCCATGCGTATGTGTGTGCATATTCATATGTGTTGTGTGTGTATGCGTGTGCGTGTGCATATGTGTTGTGTGTGTGTATGTGTGTGTGTGTGTGTGTGTGTGTGTGTGTGTGTGAGAGAGAGAGAGAGAGAGAGAGAGAGGCAGGCAGACAGACAGACAGACAGGCAGACAGACAGACAGACAGACAGACGGACACAACACTAAACGATATAATAGGGAAAATCACACAACTGTGTACTCCTTCAGAATCGGATTTCATGGGTCATTACAACGAAGAGAACAACGAG
>CM060308.1:31692503-31705003 GCA_030674185.1 Monoplex corrugatus
TTTGTTTGTTGACTGTCCACGCCTGGCAAATGTACAACAGTATTGGTTCTATATAACATTCAAGAACTCTCTTCCTGATGTTAATTGATAGGCATTTGTTGGTAAGAATGCTCTCCATCTTCTTGAATGTTGTTTTTGCTTGGCCGATTCTGCTGGCTATTTCTGATGTGCATCTGCCATCTGGTGAAACCAAGCCTAGTCAACTTTATCATTTGTAATAAAGAGTATTGTGGTTTTCAGTAAGAATGCAATACAAACTCGTAAAACGTTCATATTAAAGTACCATGACATGCAACATGACCTCAACCTCATGTGAAGAATGACATCATAGTAAAGAACATATGCACATCTCTACCAAACACTCACGCGCACAAGACATACACGCCTCTACATACACACACAACTACGTACATAGAGACACATTCACACACACTAACATACACACATACAAGCACACCACCACCACCACCATTACCACACAAAATATTCAATCACTGAAATAAGTTGATCAGTAAATAAATAAATAAGTAAATAGATAAATAGATCAATGAATAAGATAAAGCAGTCAAACCTATTTGAATACAATCGTACACACACACACACACACACACATGCAGGCAAATGTGCTTGCGTACAACCACACACACACACAACACACACACACACACCACACATACACACACACACACACACACACGCACACACATGCACACACTCACATATATACACACATGCATACATACACACATATACAGAACACACAACACACACACACACACGCACAAAAACACGTACACACACACAGGCACACACACACACATACACACTCACACACACATATATACACACATGCATACATACACACACACACACACATACACACGCACACACGCACAAAACACGTACACAACACACACACACACACACACACACACCAACCTATACCTATACACATACCGTACACACTACTATATACCCTCAACGCATGCATGCTTCAGACTGCGTCTTGATTCAGAAATCGGACTGATCTTGGGAGTAAACTGTGCGCATCACACAGTCCTACATGTATAGGATCGAAAAACATCCCAAACATTTCCAACATAGCAAGGAGTGTTCCCGTTTGTTTGTCTTGGCCCGTTTCAACAGGTTGGCCCTTGCAGTTCGATAAGGTCGTTTGTCTGACGCTACGCGCAGCGTATTCCCATGACACTTCAACGGGCTGAATTCTGTGCTCCGCGTCTTGGAGAAGATTTCAGCTCAGGGTCGATGAACCTCCTCGATCGATACTTCGGGTCGATTTGGGTGGAGCGCACATTAACCCTTTGACTTCCCGCAGTTTGTCCACTGGCGTCCTGCACTGTCAACCACGCTAGCAAATACCAAAGGAAATAAGAGGGAAGCAGGGAGAATTTTAAATATCAACTAAGTAACATAACTCTTGAGAGTCTCAAACTTGAGAGTCTCAAACCCAACACAGTTTGCGCTACCCATTCAGCTAGCATAGACGCAGCCACAAAGCATAAAGTGGTAAGTTCAGAACATTGCTAGCAAAGCAAAAACTTAACACTTTGACTCCCTCACCCTATCCACCAGCTTCCTGTAGGAAGCTGGTGGATAGGGTGAGGGAGTCAAAGGGTTAAGTTTTTTTGTGCAGTTGGTTGATAGGATGTGTGTTGGAATCAAAGAGTTAAAGTATTCACCTACGGTGAATCCCTTTCGAACAAAACCGCATTTCCCCGCAATGAATTGATGCTGAATTTCATTGAAAGCGGCCTGACTGGCTCTTGTTATAGAGTAATGGGCTGGAGATCTGATCTTTTCCGAGTTCAATCCCAACCTGTAATATAAAGCTTGTCTGTTCATTGCCCATTCTTATTCTCCAGTCATTCTGGTGATATAGCTTACTTTGTTTATAGGTTTTGTTCCCCCACTCACCCCGTCATTCTGGTGATGTAGTTTACTTTGTTTATAGGTTTTGTTCCCCCATCACCCCAGTCATTCTGGTGATGTATGCTTACTTTGTTTATAGGTTTTGTTCCCCCACTCACCCCAGTCATTCTGGTGATGTAGCTTACTTTGTTTATAGGTTTTGTTCCCCTTCTCACCCCGTCATTCTGGTGATGTAGCTTACTTTGTTTATAGGTTTTGTTCCCCACTCACCCAGTCATTCTGGTGATGTAGCTTACTTTGTTTATAGGTTTTGTTCCCCTTCTCACCCCAGTCATTCTGGTGATGTAGCTTACTTTGTTTATAGGTTTTGTTCCCCCATCTCACCCCAGTCATTCTGGTGATGTAGCTTACTTTGTTTATAGGTTTTGTTCCCCTTCTCACCCCAGTCATTCTGGTGATGTAGCTTACTTTGTTTATAGGTTTTGTTCCCCCACTCACCCCAGTCATTCTGGTGATGTAGCTTACTTTGTTTATAGGTTTTGTTCCGCTCATCACCCCTGTCATTCTGGTGATGTAGCTTACTTTGTTTATAGGTTTTGTTCCCCCACTCACCCCGTCATTCTGGTGATGTAGCTTACTTTGTTTATAGGTTTTGTTCCCCACTCACCCCAGTCATTCTGGTGATGTAGCTTACTTTGTTTATAGGTTTTGTTCCCCCACTCACCCCGTCATTCTGGTGATGTAGCTTACTTTGTTTATAGGTTTTGTTCCCCACTCACCTCCGTCATTCTGTGATGTAGCTTACTTTGTTTATAGGTTTTGTTCCCCTTCCACCACTCCCGTCATTCTGGTGAGTAGTTACTTTGTTTAATAGGTTTTGTTCCCCCTTCTACCCCTGTCATTCTGGTGATGTAGTTTAACTTTGTTTATAGGTTTTGTTCCCCCACACACCCCGTCATTCTGGTGATGTAGCTTACTTTGTTTATAGGTTTTGTTCCCCCATCACCCCGTCATTCTGGTGATGTAGCTTACTTTGTTTATAGGTTTTGTTCCCCACTCACCCCGTCATTCTGGTGATGTAGCTTACTTTGTTTATAGGTTTTGTTCCCCCACTCACCCCGTCATTCTGGTGATGTAGCTTACTTTGTTTATAGGTTTTGTTCCCCCACTCACCCCGTCATTCTGGTGATGTAGTTTACTTTGTTTATAGGTTTTGTTCCCCCACTCACCCCAGTCATTCTGGTG
This sequence comes from Monoplex corrugatus, assembly GCA_030674185.1. NCBI lineage: Eukaryota > Metazoa > Mollusca > Gastropoda > Littorinimorpha > Ranellidae > Monoplex > Monoplex corrugatus. The sequence continues at coordinate 31,695,639 of CM060308.1, forward strand.
ATGTAGCTTACTTTGTTTATAGGTTTTGTTCCCCACTCACACCCCAGTCATTCTGGTGATGTAGCTTACTTTGTTTATAGGTTTTGTTCCCCCATCTCACCCCAGTCATTCTGGTGATGTAGCTTACTTTGTTTATAGGTTTTGTTCCCCCACTCACCCCGTCATTCTGGTGAGTATGTTTACTTTGTTTATAGGTTTTGTTCCCCCACTCACCCCAGTCATTCTGGTGACGTAGTTTACTTTGTTTATAGGTTTTGTTCCCCCACTCACCCCAGTCATTCTGGTGATGTAGCTTACTTTGTTTATAGGTTTTGTTCCCCCACTCACCCCGTCATTCTGGTGATGTAGCTTACTTTGTTTATAGGTTTTGTTCCCCCACTCACCCCTGTCATTCTGGTGATGTAGCTTACTTTGTTTATAGGTTTTGTTCCCCACTCACCCCTGTCATTCTGGTGATGTAGCTTACTTTGTTTATAGGTTTTGTTCCCCCACTCACCCCTGTCATTCTGGTGAGTAGTTTACTTTGTTTATAGGTTTTGTTCCCCCACTCACCCCTGTCATTCTGGTGATGTAGTTTACTTTGTTTATAGGTTTTGTTCCCCCACTCACCCCGTCATTCTGGTGATTAGTTTACTTTGTTTATAGGTTTTGTTCCCCCACTCACCCCGTCATTCTGGTGATGTAGTTTACTTTGTTTATAGGTTTTGTTCCCCCACTCACCCCTGTCATTCTGGTGATGTAGTTTACTTTGTTTATAGGTTTTGTTCCCCCACTCACCCCGTCATTCTGGTGACGTAGTTTACTTTGTTTATAGGTTTTGTTCCCCTTCTCACCCCCGTCATTCTGGTGATGTAGCTTACTTTGTTTATAGGTTTTGTTCCCCCACTCACCCCGTCATTCTGGTGATGTAGCTTACTTTGTTTATAGGTTTTGTTCCCCACTCACCCCAGTCATTCTGGTGATGTAGCTTACTTTGTTTATAGGTTTTGTTCCCCTTCTCACCCCGTCATTCTGGTGATGTAGTTACTTTGTTTATAGGTTTTGTTCCCCCACTCACCCCAGTCATTCTGGTGATGTAGCTTACTTTGTTTAGGTTTTGTTCCCCCACTCACCCCAGTCATTCTGGTGAGTAGCTTACTTTGTTTATAGGTTTTGTTCCCCCACCTCACCCCCAGTCATTCTGGTGATGTAGCTTACTTTGTTTATAGGTTTTGTTCCCCCACTCACCCCGTCATTCTGGTGATGTAGTTACTTTGTTTATAGGTTTTGTTCCCCCCTCACCCCGTCATTCTGGTGATGTAGTTTACTTTGTTTATAGGTTTTGTTCCCCCACTCACCCCTGTCATTCTGGTGAGTAGTTACTTTGTTTATAGGTTTTGTTCCCCCACTCACCCCAGTCATTCTGGTGACGTAGTTTACTTTGTTTATAGGTTTTGTTCCCCCACTCACCCCGTCATTCTGGTGACGTAGTTTACTTTGTTTATAGGTTTTGTTCCCCCACTCACCCCTGTCATTCTGGTGACGTAGTTTACTTTGTTTATAGGTTTTGTTCCCCCACTCACCCCAGTCATTCTGGTGACGTAGTTTACTTTGTTTATAGGTTTTGTTCCCTTCTCACCCCGTCATTCTGGTGAGTAGTTACTTTGTTATAGGTTTTGTTCCCCTTCTCACCCCCGTCATTCTGGTGATGTAGCTTACTTTGTTTATAGGTTTTGTTCCCCCACTCACCCCAGTCATTCTGGTGATGTAGCTTACTTTGTTTATAGGTTTTGTTCCCCTTCTCACCCCTGTCATTCTGGTGATGTAGTTTACTTTGTTTATAGGTTTTGTTCCCCCACTCACCCCAGTCATTGTGGTGATGTAGCTTACTTTGTTCGTAGGTTTTGTTCCCCCACTCACCCCAGTCATTCTGGTGATGTAGCTTACTTTGTTCATAGGTCTTGTTCCCCTCTCCCAAATCGTAACATAAAGCTTGCCTGTTCGTTTCCCATTCTTATTCCCTCGTCACTCTGGTGATTTAACTTAGTTTATTCATAGGTAATGTTCCCCTCCTCATCCCCGTCATCATCATGTGCCCTGCCGCGTGGCATTGGCGATCATGGCCCTCCATACGAATCTATCCCTTGTCGCTGCAAATACGTACATCTCCCACCCTCTCTATGTCCTCAGCCACCCTGGAAGTCCGTCCAATCTTTTCTTGCCATCGCCTCATAGTTTTTGCGTAGGTTCAAGGGGTCTTGCCAGATGGCAGATTAAATCGGACGGAGCGTCTATGGAATTGTTCGAGCACGGTGATCGTCCTTGAAGAAACTCACAACTGTCAACTGTAAGCTCACTGATATTGTCATTCTTTATTCGTTGTTCCGTATTTTGCGAACTTGAGAAGACAGTGGTTTGAAAATTATCCTGTTATCTTTACAAAGAAAACAACAAGTAAAATACCGCCTGTACAGTGTAGTCAAAAAAATCTGCATACGTGCATCTGAGAAAAATCCGAGAAAAAAACCCCCCACAACAAACAAACAAACAAACAAACAAACAAACAAACAACAAACAAACAAACAAACAAACAAACAAGCAAACAGACAAACAAACCCCCGAAAACAGCCAAACAAAGTACGTTTATGATTCTGGGCTTTAAACTGTTGTGGCCAAAACCTTGGGTGTAATCTTTAAATTCTTGTGGCCAAAACCTTGAGTTTAACTTTTAAAATTGTGTGGCCAAAGCCTTGAGTTTAACTTTTAAATTCTTGTGGACAAAGCCTTGAGTTTAACCTTTACATTGTTGTGGCCAAAGCCTTGAGTTTAACCTTTAAATTGTTGTGGCCAAAGCCTTGAGTTTAACCCTTAAACTGCTATGGCCAAAGCCTTGAGTTTAACCCTTAAACTGTTGTGGCCAAAGCCTTGAGTTTAACCTTTAAATTGTTGTGGCCAAAGCCTTGAGTTTAACCCTTAAACTGTTGTGGCCAAAGCCTTGAGTTTAACCCTTAAACTGTTGTGGCCAAAGCCTTGAGTTTAACCTTTAAATTGTTGTGGCCAAAACCTTGAGTTTAACTTTTAAAATTTTGTGGCCAAAGCCTTGAGTTTAACCTCTAAATTGTTGTGTTTAACTTTTAAGATTTTGTGGCCAAAGCCTTGAGTTTAACCTTTACATTCTTGTGGCCAAAGCCTTGAGTTTAACCTTTAAACTGTTCCGGCCAAAACCTTGAGTTTAATCTTTGAATTGTTGTAGTCAAAGCCTTGAGTTTAACTTTTAAAATTGTTATGGCCAAAGCCTTAAGTGTTGTTTTTCTTGCAGCGATAGTTGGTGACTGTGGTAGTGTATTCGTAACCCCGACAATCTTCTTTTCTTGTCTTTTTTCTCTTTCCGTTTTCGCCGTCATGGGTGTCGCAGAGAAAAATGTTCTAAACTGTGAGCATAAGGCGAATAACAATCATTCGCTCCATAACAAAACACAAGCGGTTACAGACGAAACCTTCTTAATACTGTTACTTTTTTTTCTTCCTTTTCTTCACAAGAGTACATCCCTCGACTACTCACCGAACATTCCCAAAACACGCATTCACTCGCACTCACCTGACACAGTCTGCGACAGAGAAAGCGCTGACGGTCAGCAACGAGCCAGAAGGCCTGAAGTTGGGGAATGCCGTGCCAGGATATCTTTTACGCCATCGATTCAGGTCTTCCTTGGTATGCCTCTCGCTTTGAAATCAGATCTTTTTTGTTATATGCTTTACTAATTGAGCTGGTGGGGTTATATTTTGGTCAGGTGACCACCAACTCCACCCCACCCCTCCACCTCACCCCGTGAGAATGCCAGGGGCTTGTTCAGCATAAACAGTATCCGCACCTTCTCGAAAATGTGTGCTGGAAATATCTTTTTTTCTGTCACTTTCTTTGTTCCTGCCTTGTTTTTATTTTCTGACATCTCGTCCTATTATTTTTATGCCGTGCTGCCGTGCTGCGTGTGCGTGTGCCGTGCTGCCGTGCTGGTCCTTTCACCTGTATGTGTTCTATAAAGCCTTACATAAGCTCTATTAGGATTGATCATTGGGTATACATGTATATATAAACTGCATTTTTAGGCTGTAGGAAAATGTGATGCGCAGAAGCAATGTTTACATAATTTGTCAGTTTTTGTGTATGTTTCAGTGTACTTAGACTTACACATTTGTATTCAGGTTTGTTTTATTGAACTCCCCCCCCCCCCCCCCCCTGATGAATTTGGCGTTATGGTCAACGCCAGGGGTATGTGCTTTATGTGCAAGAATGCGTTGATATGGTACTTAATTTTCTCTTCCAGGTGCTTTTTTCAGGTTTACGATTGTTATATGCATTTTGAAGTGATTATAGCCCTGTTATAGCTCTAGTACTACTACTGCTGCTGCTACTACTGCTGCTGCTGCTGCTACTACTGCTGCTGCTGCTGCTACTGCTGCTGCTGCTGCTGCTACTGCTGCTGCTACTACTGCTACTACTGCTACTGCTGCTGCTACTCTGCTGACAGAATACGCTGCTGGCGCTGCTTACTACTGCGTGCTGGCATACTTACGCTGATCTGTGTCTTACACTAGTGCTGCTAATGCTGCTCGCTTGCACATCGACTTCTGTTATATGCTTACTTGGCTGTGGTATATTTGCTGACACTACTGCTACTACTGCTACCCGTGTACAAATGCTGCTGCTGCTGCTACTATGCATCTGGTGTGCTGATATGCTGCTTTTCTACTGTCTGCTGCTGTATTATTCTGACTATCTGCTACTACTTTACTGCTGCTGCTGCTGCTGCTGCTACTGCTGCTGTGCTGCTACTGTGCTGTCCCTTACTGTGTGTGCTATAAAGCCTTACTACTGCTACTACTGGTATGCTGCTGCTGCTGCTATACTGCTGTGTGCTGTATAATGCTGCTGCTGCTGAAAGCTGTGTACATACTTTGCTGTGCTACTACTGTTACTGCTACTACTGCTACTGCTGCTTCGGTGCTGTTCTTACTGACTGCTGCCTCTGCTACTACTGCATACTACTACTACTGCTGCTGCTGCTGTGCTGCTACTAGTTGCTACTACTACTATATGCTGCTTACTGCTGCATCTGCTGCTGTACTGTACTAACTACTGTACTCTACTACTACGTGCTTTCGTGCTTCTGTTATACTGCATAGTACTACTACTCCTGCTGCTGTGCTGCTGTACTCTCTAGCTGCTGCTACTACTCTACTACTACTACTACTGCTGCTGCTGCTGCTGCTACTGCTGCTGCTGCTGCTATACTGCTACTGCTGCTACTACTACTAGTACTTATGTCACCACTGATGATGATAAAAAATGATAATGATAATATTAACAGCAGCAGCAGCAGAAGCAGCAGCAGCAGCAACAACAACAACAACAACGACAACGACAAAGACAGCAATAACAATAGTAATAATGACTTCAATTGTGGATTTTACACGAAAATCACCTGTGTTAAAATAAAGCTTAAAACCGAACTTACTCATGTGTATCTACCTGGTGAAAAAGCATCTATGACCAACGTTGTCCACCTATACAATATTGAAAGATATTTTGATACGGTTTCCTTTCATAGACAGACAGACAGACAGACAGACAGACAGACAGATAGACAGACAGACGGACGGACGGAGACGGACAGACGGACGGATGGACGGGCAGGCAGACAGGCAGGCAGGCAGGCAGGCAGGCAGGCAGCAGGCAAGCAGGCAGGCAGGCAAGCAGGCAGGCAAGCAGGCAGGCAGGCAGACAAACAAATAGCCAGACAGATAGACAGACAGACGGACGGACGGACGGACAGACGGACGGATGGACGGGCAGGCAGACAGGCAGGCAGGCAGGCAGGCAGGCAGGCAGGCAAGCAGGCAGGCAGGCAAGCAGGCAGGCAAGCAGGCAGGCAGGCAGACAAAAAAATAGCCAGACAGATAGACAAACAAATGAACACAGAGATACGCACTCCCCTATCATTATGAAGTAGTATCTGTATTCAATAGAAATTAAAGATAAGATAAGGACCACATGCATGGATCAAAGTACAATTGATGCAGAAACTGACGTGGCACAATGTGTAAATGTAATGTGTGCGTTGGCATAAACTGACAAATTCGAACAGAAGGGATAGCGACATAATAATGTAGATGTGTCTTCTCCTCATAATCTAAGTTCAAGTGAAAGTACAAAATAAATTGCATTAAAAGAGATTGTATCAGTGCAAGTTTACAACAATGTCAAGTTATGAAAATACAATCTAACCTGTACAAAAAAGGATTGTATCAAGATAGATTTAAAACAATTCATAACAATTTATACTAAAGTGAACACTACCAACATAGCTTCACAACATTTTAGTACAACCTGGCTGGCTGGTTGTTGTTGTTGTTATTGTTATTGTGGTTTGTTTTTGAAACAGCCATTGACTCAAGTCTGATGTCTCCAATTCAGTCCCAGCTCTTAACATAAAAACTGGCCATGTGTGCTATTTAATACTTCAGTCTTTCTGGTGGTGTCTGTTGAGGGTTTCAAGGGTCCTTTCACCTTTCCACCCCGTTGACTTTAGAATCTGGTCAGCGCATGGGTTTATGTGCAGGCTTAAAGGCTTGTGCCATGATCACCATCACATGGCACCTGTGACGTTAGTGCATATGGAATTCATTCCGAGCGCGGCGACGTCATCTTGAGAAACTGTAACTGAAACTGAAACTCGAGATCTTGCCAGGGCATTGAGTTTTTGTGCGGACTGAAGGAGTCTTTTATATAATTACTGATAAAACGGAGTGGAGTACATAATGGAATTTGCCGAGTGCGACGAATTCCTCTCGAGCAAAACTCCAAACCCCAAGCTAAAGTACAAGCTAAAGTACAAGATAATTTTCACTAAAGAAGGAAACCTATCACTGAAGCAGTGCAAAAAAAAAAAAAAAAAAAAAAATCTGATCATTCTCATTTTCTTTTGTTCCCCCTAGAGAGCAGCAGTGATGTGATAGATGCTGACAGGACCTGGGGAGCCTTGTGTGAGTATCGACACCAGTCTTCACGCCAAGCCCTTCGACCAGCCTGCCTTCCATAGAAAGACGCCCCCTCCCAGAGGAGTCCTATTGTGTGTAAGGGCACCACGCTGAGTCTGGAAACTCTGCGATAACCTGACCTGTAAACTATCTCTACATACGCGTGCTGTTACATCGCCATTGATTCTTTACTTAAAGGAGCTGAGATTCACGTTCCCTCTATCATTTTCCGGTGAAATTGAGGTTTGTTTTTTTCTTGCTTTGTGGAACCGAAATTTTGTCCTCGTTCCGTGAAACGGCGGTGGTGTTGGCCTTCCTCGTTACAACGCGCTCCTGAGATTTTCTCCTGTTACTTTGGAACTGAAGATTTTTTGTCTTGTTTTCGCTGCTTACTTCGTGGAAATTAAAATTTCTCTAGATACTTCATGTAAGTGAGATTGCTGTCTCTCATTACTGTATGTTGATATCCACAAAGAAGTTTTAATTTTTTTCTATCAGAAATTTCTGTTACGTGTAAAGGATATCTACATTAGACAGAGAACAAAAGTGCCGTCAGAAAGGAAGAAAATCGAATGAGTTTGAATGATTACATTCTTCTTGACAAGTTTGAATTGTGTCAGCTAATGATCTCTTGACTGTAAAAGAAGTCTCAGTGAAAGGAAGAAAAAAATCTCGTGCTCCTATTGCAGTTTGGTTGAAAATATCTTAAGTGTTTCTACCAGTGAAAAGGTGTCTTTACGAATGAAACTGACATAAAAGTAACCCACAAAGAACAACATACGTGTCACTCCACCTACAACCAATAAGATTGTCTGTTCAAAAATCATCAGCCAATGACGTGAATCCTTACATAAAAAGAAAAAAAAAATCTAAAAAGGGGAATTTGACCAACATTTACAAAACCTTCACAAAAAAAAAAAAAAAAGAACAAAGGACACAGAACTTCGTTGTACGCAAACACAATGACAGGCAAAGACGGAGACACCGAGGCTCAGACCTCCCTCACGACTTCCACCCCGGAGCATCCCCCTCCCTATCATTCTCATCTTCACCCTCATGCGCCCAGAAAGGGTTCCGGCGCCGACCACTCGGCACGGCGGGCGTCGGGCGGGAAGCACGGCCACGGTGGGGGAGCGGGTCTGAGCCGGGAGGATGGGGCTCAAATCTTGGAGGTAACGGAGAAGCATGGGACTCTGTACAACGCCATCCCTTGTATGCCTCTGCCTCTGGCCATCTTCTGCTGTGTCTTCAACATCGCTGTGCCTGGCCTGGGTGAGTTGATGTGATGTGGTGTTGTGTGGTTGTGGTGTGTGTTGTGTTGTGGTTGTGGTGTGGTGTGGTTTGTGGTTGGTGTGCGTGTGGTTTGTGGTTGTGGTGTGCGTGTGGTTTGTGGTTGTGGTGTGCGTGTGGTGTGGTGTGATGTGGTTTGTGGTGTGGTGTGGTGTGTGGTTGTGGTGTGCGTGTGGTGTGGTGTGATGCGATGTGGTTCGTGGTGTGGTGTGGTGTGGCGTGTGGTTGTGGTGTGATGAGATGTGGTTTGTGGTGTGATGTGATGTGGTGTTTGGTTGTGGTGTGATGTGGTTTGTGGTGTGGTGTGATGTGGCGTGTGGTTGTGGTGTGATGTGTGGTGTGGTGTGATGTGGTGTGGTAGTGGTGTGGTGTGGTGTGATGTGATGTGGTATGGTGTGTGGTCTGGTGTGGTATGGTGAGATGTGATGTGATGTGAGGGGAGGTGAGATGAGTTGAGTTGACGTGACGTGATGTCAGGTGACGTGACGCGATGCGATGCGACGTGTGTGTACACGTGCGTGTGTATGTTGTGTGTGTGTGTGTGTGTGTGTCTGTTTTGTGTACGTTTCTGTGTGTGTATATGTCTGTGTGCGTGCGTGCGATGTGATCTGATGCGATGCGATGCGATTCGGTGCGATGTAACGTGTGTGTGTGTACACGTGTGTGTGTGTGTTTGTGCGCGCGCGCGCGCGTGCGTGTGTGTATGTATGTGTGTGAAAGGAGGGTTGTATGTGAATTTTGTTGTTGTTGTTGATGGTAGTGTTATGTGTATGTGTATGTCTCTTTCTCTTTGTCTCTGTCCCTCTCTCTCTCTCTGTCCGTTCGTCTCTCTTTTCATGTGCATGCGTGTTTGTATGTAAAAGCGTGGGCGTGCAACGTGGTAGCATGGCCAGTTTGTGTTGTGTCTTTAGCGCCGCACTAGAGTGAATTCAGCAGATGATCAGCTAAGTAACATAACTCTTGATAGTCACGGAGTTATCTCCCATGTAGAATTTCTCAAACCCAACACAGTTTTCGCTACCCATTCAGCTAGCATAGACGCAGCCACAAAGCATAAA
>CM060308.1:31720003-31725003 GCA_030674185.1 Monoplex corrugatus
TCTCTCTTTTCTATTCTCTCTCTCTGTTCTCTCTTCTCTCTCTCTCTGTGTCTTTTGTGTGTGTGTGTGTGTTGTGTTGTGTTGTGTTGTGTTGTGTTGTGTTGTGTGTGTGTGTGTGTGTGTGTGTGTGTGTGTGTGTGTGTGTGTGTGTGTGTGTGTGTGTGTGTGTGTGTGACCTGCTTCCACGCGCGCCGTGAGTGTGCGGTGTGCATCTCTCTCTCTCTCTTCTCTTCTCTTCTCTCTCTCTTTTCTCTCCCTTTTTTGCTCTCTCTCTTCTTTTCTCTCTCTCTCTCTTCTCTCTTTTCTATTCTCTGTCTCTCTGTTCTCTCTTCTCTCTCTCTCTTTCTGTCTTCTGTGTGTGTGTTGTGTTGTGTTGTGTGTGTGTGTGTGTGTGTTTTGTGTGTGTTGTGTGTGTGTGTGTGTGTGTGTGTGTGTGTGTGTGTGTGTGTGTGTGTGTGTGTGTGTGTGTGTGAGAGAGAGAGAGTGAGAGAGAGATCTGCTTCCATGCGCGCCGTGAGTGTGCGATGTGCATCTCTCTCTCTCTCTCTTCTCTTCTCTCTCTCTTTTCTCTCTTTTTTCTCTCTCTCTTTTCTATTCTCTCTCTCTGTTCTCTCTCTCTCTCTCTCTCTCTCTCTCTGTCTTTTGTGTGTGTGTGTTGTGTGTGTTGTGTGTGTGTGTGTGTTGTGTGTGTGTGTGTGTGTGTGTGTGTGTGTGTGTGTGTGTGTGTGTGTGTGTGTGTTGTGTGTGTGTGTGTGTGTGTGTGTATGCGAGTGTGTACTGTGTGTGAGAGAATTGTTGTGTCTGTGTGTATGTGTCTGGAAGTGTGCGTGCGCGCGTGAGATGTTGGAGAATCACAGTTGGTGGAAAAGAAATAGTATTATATAGGAGAAAGGCAAGAACACATTTCCACTCTCACCTCAAACCCCGAACCCTTTTCTTGAGCATTCGCGCTTCTCTCCCTTTCCCCTCCACCGAGACCTGTAGTCCCGTTCCGACTCAGCTGAGAGAAGAAATGCCAAGCAAAGTCGAAGAGACGTAGTGCACGTGCGATTGTGTTTGTCTTTCTCTTCGTCTGTCTTCTGTTTGCTGTGGTGTGTGTGTGTGTATGTGTGTGTGTGTGTGTGTGTGTGTGTGTGTGTGTGTGTGTGTGTGTGTGTGTGTGTGTGTGTGTGTGTGTGTGTGAGTTAGTGTGATGGTGGTTGTTGTTGTTTTTGTTGTGTGTGTTGTGTGTGTATGTGTGTGCTAGTCTGTCTGTTTGCCTTTGTTGCTGTCTCACTCTCTCTCTCTGTGTATGTGTCACCCTGCCTGCTTGTCTGTTTGTCGCTATCTCTCTCTCTCTCTCTCGCTGTGTGTGTGTGTGTATGTGTTGTGTGTGTGTTGTGTGTGTGTGTGTGTGTGTGTGTGTGTGTGTGTGTGTGTGTGTGTGTGTGTAGTGTGTGTGTGTATGTGTGTGTGTGTGTGTTGTGTGTGTGTTGTGTGTGTTGTGCGTGTGTGTGTGTGTGTGAGTGAGTGTGGTTGTTGTTGTTGTGTGTGTGTGTTTGTGTGTATGTGTGTGCTAGTCTGTCTGTTTGCCTTTGTTGCTGTCTCTCTCTCTCTGAATGTGTCACTCTGCCTGCTTGTCTGTTTGTCGCTGTGTTGTGTGTGTGTGTGTGTGTGTGTGTGTGGTGTGTGTGTGTGTGTGTGTGTGTGTGTGTAGGTGTGTGAGTGGTATGTGTTGTTGTTGTTGTTGTTGTGTGTTGTTGTGTGTGTATGTGTGTGTGTGTGCGCACACGCGCCTTCTGTCTGCCTGTCTTTCTCTCTATCTGTCTGTGTCTTTCTTTGTGTCTCTGCTTCTTTCAGTCCGCACGTGCGTTGAGAGTTTGTGTATCTACATACTTGTGTATATGTTTGCTGGAACGTGTGTGAGTGAGTGAGAGAGAGAGAGAGAGAGAGAGAGAGAGAGAGAGAGAGAGAGAGAGAGAGAGAAGAGTACATAGGTCGATAGAGGAATCGATAGAGATAGATAGATAAATAGAGAGAGAGAGAGTGAGAGAATGAAGAGAGAGAGAGAGAGAGAGAGAGAGAGAGAGAGAGAGAGAGAGAGAGAGAGAGTGTCTGTGAATGTATGTGTTCGTTCGCACTCATGTGTATGCTTGTGCTTATGACCCATTATATAAAGTAACAACAATTCTATCGCCTATGTAATCTGAAATTACTGACTTGGTATGACAGACACAACTGAGCAAATGTGATAATTTCAAACGATCCCACTTATGATAAAGATGATAATTACCTACATTAAGCACAACCATTATGATAACAACAGAGAAAAACACACTGGCAAAACAGTCACAATAATGAGTAAATTGCACCACCACCAAGGGAGTAGGAAATGTGCAAATCTGACTTGAATTTAGTCGCATTTTTTAAATTAAAGCTACAAAGATGTGAAATGTCGTGTCGGGTCAAACTTTAGAGGAAATCGCGTGTTTGGTGATTCATCTGACAGTCTTTCTGTTTAAGTCACTGCGTTTTGTTTATCATACATCTGACTGATGTTCCTTATCATTATTTACTCTTATGGTTTGTATTTTGTCTCTGTCTGTCTCTCTTTCTTTCTTTCCCTCTCTTTCTTTCTCTCTTTCTTTCTCTTCTCTCTTTGTCTTTCTTTCTCTCTTGCTCTCCTCTTTCTCTCTCTTTCTGTCTCTTTCTTTCTTTCTTTCTTTCTCTCTCTCTCTCGCTCTCCTCTCTCTCTCTCTTTCTGTCTCTTTCTTTCTTTCTTTCTTTCTCTCTCTCGCTCTCCTCTTTCTCTCTTCCTTTCTCTCTCTTTCTTTCTTTCTTTTTTTCTCTCTCTCCTCTCTCTGTTTCTTTCTATCTGTCTGTCTGTCTCTCTTTCTCTTTCTGTATATTTTTCTCTTTCTCTTTCTCTCTTTCTCTATTTCATTCTCTCTCTCTTTCTCTCTGTGTCTCTTTCTATATATCTCTCTCTTTCTCTTTTACTTTCTCTCTCTTTCTTTCTTTATCTTTCTTTCTCTCTCTCTCTCCTCTTTCTTTCTTTCTCTCTCTTCTCTCTCTGTTTCTCTCTCTCTCTTTCTCTTTCTATATGTCTCTCTCTTTTCTTTTTTCTCTCTCTCTTTCTCTCTTTCTCTCTCTCTCTCTCTCTCTCTCTATCTCTCTGTCTCTCCTCTCTCTTCTTCAGTCTATCTGCTTTTACCCATTTTTGGTGTTGCGGAGAGAAAGAGCTGACGGTCAGCAGCGAGATGGAAGGCCTGAAGTGGAGATTATACCGCCATCAGTCCAGGTCTTCCTTGGTCTGCCTCTCACTGTAATGAAACGTGGACATCTTTTTGTTACGTGCTTGGAGAACCAGGTGGACTGATGCTTTTAGTAGTCTGATGCTGCTCCCACCATTTCCCTGATCTTTTCTGATTCCCGATAATGTACAGCACTCAATGTATACCCCAGTGTGTACAATGATGATTATCGTAGTCATAACTTACATAGTATGATACCATCATTATGATCATCACCATCTGTACACCCCAGTGTGTATAATGATGACTATCATAATCATAACATATCATAGTATGATTCCATCATTATCATAATCGTTATCATCATGATGACGCCGACGATCACATATTCCCAGAGATAATACAGCACATTAACATCAACATCTGTTGGACGCTTTTTTTTTTTTAGATAAAAGTGAATTTGGGTATCTTGGTAGACTTGCTATTCTTGTCCAGTGTTTTTGTTGTTGTTGTTGTTTTTTGTTTGTTTTTTTTTTGCTTTCCCAGAAACAAGAGTGTGTGGGCAGGTTAGGAAGTTGGGAGTATAATGTATCTCGGAACGTTTAACACGTGATTTCACAAGCGTTTTCTGGCACCAGCTCTGCAACAGAGTTTGCTGCCACTTGCCATCTGCATGACAAATGCGGAGATGTGTGAGTTTGTTCTATCAACAGAGCGTGGTAACAGGAAGACTGCTGAACGCAAACGTGACATTCCCCACTTCACCACAAAATAGCACCTCCAATTACAGTTGTGCCCCTTGTTCCCTAGGCGCCTGCCTGGCGTTGCTTACATAACAACTATTCTGTTTACATAGCACAACTGGTCCATGTCAAAAGCGCGCTCGTTGCTCTTTTACAGTGCTCTTGTTTGGTTTGAGTTTTGAAGCGTTTGTTGTCAGAAACTTAGCAGTTTTAACGAGACGTTCGCCACACACTGGAGAACGGTCAGGAGAGGAGACAACAGATCTGACTAAAACAGCGGTGACTCTGTTTTGTTGGAACCAGAAAAAAACACGAAAAAGGAATAAGAACGCGTATTTAATACAAGACAAGACATTGTTGTAATTCATATATTCATACCGTGGGATCCTTAGCGTGCGCAGCCAGAGAGCACACGGGGTCCGACTCTTTTTCGTCCCCTACCGAAGGACTAGAAGTTCAGTTCGATTTTCTGGTCAAACTAAGGAGAAAAATCGAGACCTCTATGGGGAGCGAACCCTGAAACTCGAATTTAGGTATTAGGCAGGCGAACGTCAGAACCATTCTGCCACTCACTCGAACAAAGCTTAGGCGTCACAGGTGTGCGCACATGTTGATCTGGGAGATGGGTAAAAATGGCCTTTCCCTTTACCCAACCAGACGAGAGGTACCCAGGCAGGATCGAACCTCCGATTGGAAGTCTGAGGCTTTCTTACCCTTTTGACCATTGCCCTCGTAAAAGATTCGTGTCGCCTTTTAAGTTGACTGCAGAGTGAAGCAAAGAATAAGCTGGGCTTGTGCTGTCTGATTTCCCTTTAAGGCGTCTTTGAAATGGTTAGGAATGAAATAATTTTCTTTTGTGAGAAGTAACACCTCCAACAGCATCCAGTGCCTGAAAAAAGGCGCATGGAACGTAGTGAGTTATATTGCAGCTCTCTCTCTCTCTCTCTCCTCTCTCTCTCAGAAAAAAACACACTCATACATGAACCAGGCTGGGTAACTCTCAGCGGATCCACTGATTTCAGCG
>CM060308.1:31745003-31750003 GCA_030674185.1 Monoplex corrugatus
GCAACAAGTGATAGAGACAGATGGAAGTCCATAATCGCCAACGCCATGCGGCAAGGCACCTGATGATGATGATGGTGAGTGTTTGGTACCATACAGGCGAGTGTGCATAATCCTACAGCCTTTTTATTTACAAGAAAGTCAGTAACCGTTTGTTTTTTAACCACGTGGGTATGCATGTACCCATACGTTCAATGTTGGAAAATTAGTGTCATTTCTCTATCATAGGATGTGGATGTGCAGACAAAGGTGACATTTTCACTGTGCAATGGTCATCAGCCTCATACTGAGGAGATTGTAGTGTATTTCGTTCAAACAGTATACAAGAAATGAAAAAACGGTGGTTGAGATCAGTAGTAGAACCTTATTCTGCTTTGAATATGAGATCAGTAGTAGAACCTTATTCTGCTTTGAATACAGAGTCCAGAGTTTGGAGTTTGTTTAAGAGGGATGTATTGCACCAGGACAATCCCCCACGTGCTCCTCTCAAACTTGCCAGTAATTATCTGACAGACTGAAGACAGAATGAATGTTATTGAATGTCCCTTGTTCAGCCTGAGGAAAGATGGAGAGGACCCTAGCAAAACGAAGCCCAGGTTTTGAACAGTTTACAACATGAAGACCTGTTCCGCGTTAACCCTTTGACTCCTGCACCCTATCCACCGACTGCAAATGCGTAACCCTTTGACTCCCTCACCCTATCCGCCAGCTTCCTGTAGGAAGTTGGAGGATAGGGTGAAAGAGTCAAAGGATTAAGTTTTTGCTTTGCTAACATGGTTGACAATGCAGGATGCTGGTAGACAGGGTGCGAAAGTCAAAGGGTTAAAGCAGAGAGCGTACATAAACTGTTTTCAATACGCCTCTGTTCTCCCAGGTTTTCATTTTATTTGACTTCCTGATTTGTTGTCAGTTTACTCAGTTTAGCCATTTGAAGTTAACTGGTCTGATCCTACTTTAGGAAAGATATCTGATCTGTTGTTTTTGTGTTAAATCCAGTGAAATACTTTCCTTTATTGTCTTATGTATACGCTTGATAAAGGGCAGTTGGCTGAAAACTTGCGTATTTCTTGTTTCGTTAGTCAAACGCACGTTATCAAGATTATTTTCATATGCCTATGGGTTTTCTTTGCTTAAACGCTGGCTGTCACTTTGAATCTGATTTTCTTGGTTTGACTTTGTCCACTTGATACATTAACTCTCTGACCCACTTGCTCTATCTGCCAGCATCTCGCATTGTCAGCCATGACAGCAAAGCAAAACCTTAACTCTTTCTCTCCCTCACCCTATCCATCAACTTCCTGCAGGAAGCCGGTGGATGGGGTGAGGGATGAACGGGTTACGTTCTTTTTTTTGCAGTTTGGTGGATAGGGTGCAGGAGTGAAAGGGTTAATGGACGTCAGTAAATTTAACTTTATTCGATTGAAGTGTACATGATCGTGATAAAACTGTCACCCAACGAAACATAAACCCAATGAAACAAAGACCTGCGTTAACAAAACAACAGGGTATAAACCAGTCGCCGTGGTGTAGTGGTTAACGCAACGGATTACCGACTGGAAAGTTGTGGGTTCGAATCCCCATCAGTACCATCAAAAATCATTGTGGGATTTTTCGGCTCTAACCGGCTATGGGCTCATTGGGAAGACTGGAACCACACAGTCGAGTCTCATCCACTTCGCGGATGCGTCATTGAGGGTGTTGCTCAAATCTCCTGACCAACACCGCAGGTGTCTGTATCTCTCGGGCCTGGTTGACGCCAGGATATATTATGATAGTAAGCGTAGAGTACAACCCTGTCACGCAGACTCAATCCTAGATGGAACTCCATAGCATCATGATTATCATCCACATCGACATCATCATCATCGCATAACAAAAACTGTTTCAGCTTCTGTGGCCATTAAAGTGGCGTAGAAAATGAGACGGAAAAAAAAGGTGAGCACAAAGGTAACCTCCCTGAGTGCAATGATCCTTAAAAAAAAAAAAAAAAAAAAAAAAGGGTATTCACAGAGATGATGACCCTTTAAGACACGTTCGTTTAGGGACACGCATTCACATACGGACCACACAGCACCTCATTTAAGCACGCAAGCAACGTTACAGAGATGCAGGTAGACACTGACAGGTCCCAGAGGGGGGGGGGGGGGAGGAGCAATGCGTACCACATGTATGGGTTATCTGAACCTAGGGAATAAGGGAATGACGGTGGTGCTGTTGTTGATGCTGCTGATGCTGCTTGCTGGCGGTGGCGGTGGTGGTGGTGATGCAAACTTGAGTTTCCGGCTGGGGATTTATTTGTCATTCGTAAAGAACTGAACTGTCAAAACACTGTGTATTGACAAGGAAGGGCACCTGCGTCACCCACATGGCAGGAGAACTTCCAACCGATAGACGATTGATGTTAAGAGTTTGGAGTTTGGAGCTGGTCCAAGAGAGATTCATGGCACTTGGACATTTCCATATGCGCTGAATCCAAATCTGCCAACAAAGAACTGGCAGACTCTTTATGCCTGCACAAAACTATATGCGCTGGCAAGATCTTGAAATGGGGAGGAGGGGAGACCGAGGTATGAAACAATAAACTGACACTATCTGAATGATGGAAGCATAAAGATGGGCAGCAAACATTCCACAGTTTAATTTTGTAGGCCAGGATAGGACTGGAGAAAACGCAAAGAGTAACACATTTTGGAACTTCGTCTGCTTTTTATTGGTATAAAAACAATATCAGAATAGGTAGAAGAAACCAATAAACTTATAGATGATATAATTAGAAAATTCTTCCGAACATTGTCATGCTGTTACGTTTAACATTTTTTTCTGTAACGGAGACGGTTTTCAGTGTTCCAGATAAATCATTCTTAGATTTTTGTATTGATTCTGTTTTGACTGAGGTTGACAAAGACTTAAAGCATAATGAACATTCTCAAATTCACGTACTTAGAAATGATAATAACCATTATAATTGTTCAGTCAATCTGATTCGTCAATTTTGTTTATGTACAATAGAGAAGCAAGGTATACATATATTTCCATACATGCCTCAACATACCTACTTTACCAAATATTTCTCTCTTGAAAAAAAATCCCACATTTTTCAACTACAACGTACTTTTGCTTGAGAAGCTGTGTACATCGTATTGATCTTTCTGTTGAAGAGTTTTTCATGTTTCAGCTGAAATCTGTGTGTGTTCGTTCTTTGATTTAACGTCTGTTCACTATGAGTGATATTAGACGGGGAAAAAAATGGAGGATGGGAGATGGGCGAATTGCATTGGGGGCAGAGGGGAGACAGAGTATGAGACATGAGTAAGCGGGTAAATATAAAAATGGAACAAGATCTTAACACTAACAATTAACATTAACAATGCGAAGGGAAAATTTAACGCTAAAGTACAAACTTCATAAACTTAAAGCAATACATTAACAGGACTCTGTGTGTGTGTGTGTGTGTGTGTGTGTGTGTGTGTGTGTGTGTGTGTGTGTGTGTGTGTGTGTGTGTGTGTGTGTGTGTGTGTGTGTGTGTGTGTTGTGTTGTGTGAATGGTGTGTGTGTGGTGCTGTGTGTGTGTGTGTGTGTGTGTGTTGTGTGAATGGTGTGTGTGTGTGCGTGTATGTGTGCATGTGCATGTATTTATGTATGTGTATGCATGAATGATCTGTACAATGCATTTATCAAATAAATCATATTTTTTCCTCACGTTCTTTGTGATTTCACACCATCATATCCTGTTATGCTTGGTGAAATAACAATGTTTATAGCACTTCAGTGTATGGACCTAGTAGTCAACCTCCATTTTTGTATTCTTTTTTGTTTGTTTGTTCATTTATTATTGTTTCAGACTGATTTCTATGTAAAATGCAGCAAGCATGCTTTGACATGGATTCTTTACGCTGTATAAACAGAATGACTGTTACCATACTATAGTTACGATTCGTCCCTAGTCTGTCTTTCTCTGTCTCAGTTATCCTCTTTCTGTCTGTTCTGTCACTGTCTCTGTCCATCTGGATCTCTGACTCATTTCAACAAACCCTTATCCGGCGCCATCAACGTTTCAATAGCCCTCAACACAGCTACGACCATGCACAAATTTCAGCAGTGTGGCAAAACACCAGAGACCGACAATACAAGAATTACTTGGACAATGCCGACGCGTAGCGGTGCCCGGGCCCTCTCCTTGTCTTACTAATCCCTACTGTTTTCCCCCTCTTCTCCTCCTCCCCCCCCCCCCCCAGTGCTCTGTCATTTTTATTTTCCACGTCTTTTTATTTTCCACGTCATTTCTATTTTCCACGTCACTTTCATTTACCTCTTTTCATTCACTTGACAAAGAGCCTGGGCTCAAAACGTTGTGCTTATATTACTCCAAGGGATTTTTTTTATAAACAAGCTACTTTTCAATGTTTTATGTCTTATTTTCTATCTCTTATTTTTTATGTTTGGAATAGTTGTCTCCCTGGCTAGAGTCTTCGGTAGTCTTTTTTATTTTTACTTTTTTTTTGATCATCGCACTCCAGGAGGTTACCTTTGTGCTCACCTTTTTTTGTCCCATTTTTCTACGCCACCTTAATGGCCACAGAAGCTGGCACAGTTTTTACTATGCGATGATAATGATGTCGATGAGGATGACAGTCATGTTGCTGTGGAGTTCCATCTAGGATTGAGACTGCTTGACAGGGTTGTACTCTACGCTTACTATCATAACATGTCCTGGCGTTAACCAGGCCCGAGAGATACAGAGACCTGCGGCGCTGTTCAGAAGATTTGAGCTGCAACCTCAATGACACATCCGTGAATGGATGAGACTCGACTGTGTGCCCCAGTCTTCCCAATGAGCCCATAGCACGCCCAACTTTGGGTAGGAACCGGTTAGAGCAGAAAAATCCCACAATGATTTTTGAAGGGACCGATGGGGATTCGAACCCACAACCTTCCAGTCGGTATTTCGTTACGCTAACCACTACACCACGGCTGAGTCTTTAGTAGTCTTGCCTAGATGTATT
>CM060308.1:31755003-31757503 GCA_030674185.1 Monoplex corrugatus
CTATCAAGACACCTCGTGAACTTTGCGTGTGTAACCAGAAACAAGAATGTCTGCAGATGAAGTCAGAGCGCATTAAAGCTATCACAGTATCCATTCTAGCCAGCACCCACCTCCTCCACAACTCACACACATACACACACCTCTCTTCCGACTCCCTCCCTCCCAATCCTTGCTTTCTTCGTGTTTTGCAGTGTTAGTCTCTCTAACATTCAGGAAATGAAAAGCATTCTTACCAACAAATGCCTATCAATTAACATTAGGAAGAGAGTTCTTGAATGTTATATGGAACCAGTACTGTTATACATGTACAGTTGTGAGGCGTGGGCAGTCAACAAGCAAAGTCAGAACAAGATTGAAGCAGCCGAGGTGTGGTTTCTAAAACGAATGTTGAGAGTTTCATGGACAGCAAAGAAAACAAACGAGACAGTCTTGATGGAGGCAGACACAAGAAGATCATTCATAAGGAAGATTAGGAAAAAAGACATTTATAGGCCATTTTATGAAGAGGGGGGAATTGGAGCACCTGGTCACGACGGGAAAGCTGGAGGGAAAGAGAGCACCAGGTAGACCCAGGGAGAAGATGCTAGACGGACTTGCAGAGTGGCTGAGGACAAAGAGGGTGGAAGAGATGCTTGAGGCAACAAGAGATAGAGACAGATGGAAGTCCATGATCGCCAACGCCATGCGGCAAGGCACCTGATAATGATGATGATGATGATGATGATGATGATGATGATGATGGTCTCTCTAACGGATATCTCCGCGCTCCGAATACATTCCGAAGGCACTGACGCCGCTGGTGCCATGTGGTGGAAAAGATCCAATATAATCATTGTACAAGACTTAAGCCTTGCACGTAACCGCTGGTTGCACTGGCAAGGGAAAGAACTGTGGCCCCATCAGTGGGTCAAACCCACGATCCTTACCTTTATGAGCATGACGCTCAAACCGCTATATATATTTAACGCCTATTATAGCGAACCAATCAA
The DNA here is from genome assembly GCA_030674185.1 of Monoplex corrugatus. Classification (NCBI taxonomy): domain Eukaryota; kingdom Metazoa; phylum Mollusca; class Gastropoda; order Littorinimorpha; family Ranellidae; genus Monoplex; species Monoplex corrugatus. The sequence continues at coordinate 31,755,993 of CM060308.1, forward strand.
TTATGAAAATTGGATGTTGTTCATGTTCATGACAATTGCTGGGGAAACGCCGAGGTGGTCAAGATCATTCATAACATCAGCCTTCAGAGTCAGGGTTCTGCCTCGTCCACGTCGAAGGTTGATACGGTCGCTGAGGTTGGCAGACAATAATGTCACCTAGGGGAGTGGGACAACTTGTTTGCATTCGAAGGCTGTGCCCGATCAGTCTCAGTCGGCGTCTTCGAAGCGTCTTGCTCAAACCGCTGAGCTGGCTATAAAAGCAGGCTCGCTGGCTCAGTTGATAAGCATGAATGCATCTCACCGCATCTATAGAGAATCCGACAAAAGCTTCGGTATCTCACAATGCTGTTAGATTTTTTTTAAGGCTTCTTGGAGCAAATTTTATAGCTAGTCCTCGTATACTCTGAGAGTGGTAGGACTTTAAAATCTACAGAACAGAACAACAGAACAGTTGATAAGCAGGCCTCAGTAGCTCAGTTGGTTGAGCGTCGGATTCACATACTAATGATTGTGGGTTCGAATCCCGGGGTGCATTCTCACCGTCCCATCTTAACATCATTGTTGCTCTGGTGGTGTCAGTGTTGGATTAGATAAGTCTCCCCTTCCCCCACTTCCCTGTGATAGTTAACCCCTTCGGCCATATCACTTGAGGTGGGTGTCGACGTAAAAACGGAACCCAATCATTCAATCAGTTGATAAGAGGTGCCCCAATAGCTCAATTGGTTGAGCGTCGGATTCACTTACTAATGGTTGTGGGTTCGAATCCCGGGATGCGCTACATTAAAACTGGCCTTCTCACTGTCCCATCTAAACATCATTGTTGTTCTGGTGGTGTCAGTATAGAATTAGATAAGTCCCCCTCCCCCCACTTCCCTGGGATGGTTATCCCCTTCGGCCATATCACCTGAGGTGGGTGCCGACGTAAAAGGTAAACCAAACGAATCAGTTGATAAAGTTATGGACTTAAAATCTCATGTTTGGAGTTCGGACCCAGCCTGCAACATAACTGATTTGTTCAATGTCCATTTTAACGCTCCAACATTTCTGGTTGTGTCAGCTTAGTGTTTCATATGTCCCATTCTTTTCTTTCCCAAGTCAGACCTTGCCACCACACAGGATTTTTGCGCATGCTGAAGGAGTCTTCCAGATAATTACGACAGATTTTCTTGGAGCGCATACGGAATTAGAAAAATAACAACAACAACAACAACGAGGACGACGACGGCGACAACAACAACAACAACAACAACAACAACAACAGCAACAGCAACAGCAACAACAACAACAACAACAACAACAACAACACGAAAATGGAATCAGAACGCGTATATAGTACAACCAGACAAAACAGGCGCAAATTTTCGGCCAACTGGTCATCGTCAAGGCCTTTTCTCCCACTGGACGAAGCAGCAGGGAAGTTTCAGTCTTTTTCTCCTAATTTTTGTATTTGGTATTTGTTCGTTTGTGATCTTACGTCTACGCTTGACAAAGGCCACGTTGGCCCAAAATTT
>CM060308.1:31765003-31770003 GCA_030674185.1 Monoplex corrugatus
TGTATTTTTTAGATGGCTGTAGTCCTGATAAGCGATCCTGTTTATTGATATACTGTTTCTTTGTTCTAAAGTATTATTGATAATGAAGAGCTGTGAAAGATGACTATATTGGCATTTACCGTGACAATAATAATAATAATAATAATTACAATATTTATATAGCACAAAATCTCGATAAAAATCAAATCTAAGCGCTGAACATACACTTACGCACGCGCGCACACACACACACACACACACTTACACATGGCTATAAATGGGGAAAAAGAATAAAAGGAATGGAAAATTATAGAGAGCATATTATATACAAATATATATTACAATGTGATTCCCCTCCGAGTGGAGACAGGCTACAGAGGGGGGATGAGTGAGGTCAGGATTTTATGCAGAGGAGAAAAGGTGAGTTTTGAGAGCGGACTTGAAGGAGACAAAAGTAGGTTGCTGACGGACAGAGAGAGGAAGTTTGTTCCAGGAAAGTGGACCAGAAACAGAGAAGGCTCGTGGACCATAGGTATTGAGCTTGGTGCGTGGAAAGCGAAAAGTCAGAGGATCGGAGGCAGAGCGGAGGGTACGTGAGGGAACATAGATCTCAAGTAGGCTTGACAGGTAATGGGGGGCTGCGTTATTGAGGCTTTTGTAGCACATGGTGTCTAGTTTGTACTGTATGCGCTTTGATACAGGGAGCCAGTGAAGTTGTGCCAGGAGAGGAGATATGTGGTCAGCTTTTTTCTTTTTGAGTACAAGGCGTGCAGCATTGTTTTGAATGCGCTGTAGGATGTGAATGGTGGAGGCAGGAAGACCAGACAGGAGTGAATTGCAATAGTCAATGCGAGACATTATGAAGGAGAGAACGAGTTTTGCAGTTGTTTCCACAGAGAGATACTTCCTGATCAAGCTTATACGATGGAGGTGATAGTAGCAAGATCTGGCAGTTTGAGAAACAAAGTTGTTCCTGGAGAGGGTAGAGTCAATGCAGACACCAAGGTTTTTTAAAAACAATAGCACAATATTTCAAACAGACAAGTGGGGTCGCACGTTTAAGCCAGGGCACAATTCCAGTCACCCATCCATTTGAAAGCCATGTTTAAAACCCTTTTACTCCCTTACCCTGTCCACCAGCATCTTCCATTGCCAATCATGCTAGCTAAACAAAAACTTAACCTTTTGACTCCTTCACCTAGCTTCCTGCAGAAAGTTGGTGGATAGAGTGAAGGAACCGAAGGGTTGTTTTTGCAGGTGGTAGATAGTTTTCTTTCTGTTTTTAAAAAAAAATTTTTTTTTAGCAGTCTTCTTGGTGCGGTGGTTTGCGCAACGGATTAACGACTGGAACGTTCATCATCATCATCAGGTGCCCTGCCGCATGGCTTTGGCGATCATGGACTTCATCTGTCTCTATCTCTTGTTGCCCCAAGCATCTCCTCCACCCTCCTCGTCTTCAGCCATTCTGCAAGTCCGTCTATAATTTTCTCGCTGGGTCTACCTGGTGCTCTCTTTCCCTCCAGCTTTCCCGTTGTGACCAGGTGTTCCAAATCCCCCTTCCTCATAAAATGGCCTATAAATGTTGCCTGTCCTTTACTAATCTTCCTTATCAATGATCTACTTGTGTCTGCCTCCATCAAACACTGGAAGGTTATGAGTTCGAATCTCATCAGCCCTGTCAAAATCATTGTGAGAGTTTTCGGCCCCAAACCGGTTCTTACATAGAGTTGAACGGGTCATGGTCTCATTGGGAAGATTAGGACTACACTATCGAATTTCACCCACTTCACGGATGCATCATTGAGGGTGTTGCTCAGATTTCCTTTCCAACACTTCCAGTGTTTTTTTAACGGGTCTGGTTGACACCAGGATTTATTATGAAAGGAAGTGCAAATTACAGCTCTGCCATGCAGTCTCAATCTAGAATGTAACTCCGTAGCGTGTTGCATAGTTGCAGGGTATAGGAGTAGACTTAGGCATTCCTTTTTTGAGGAATGTTCTGAGCTTACAACTGTATGTTTTGTGGCTGCGTCTATGCAAGCTGAATGGGTAGCGCAAACTGTGTTGGATTTGAGAAATTCTACATGGGAGATAACTCCGTGACTCTCAAGAGTTATGTTACTTAGTTGATAACTCCGTAGCGTCATGATTATCAAACCCCATCGCTATGCATCATCATTCTATTACGAAGAATTTCCCAGACAGAGATCAGAAAAAAGGCGCAGAAATCAGACATCAAACCCCCCCCCCCCTAGCAGCCCCCCGCAGTGGGGTACTGCCGATGCAGAAATAATTACCCCCCCCCTTTCCTCTTTTGAAACCACAGGAGTTCTCTAGTTTGCTTTGAGGAAGTTGGAGGTTCCTGTTTCCTGGCATGCTGTCTTTTTCTCACAAGGCTCTTTCTTATGTGTGCCTTTCGGATCGTTCACCTAATTCTTCCTTTCTCGCCTTCATTTTCCAAAGACAGAGTATGATTGTCTTATAATGACGGGATGAACAATGGCCGTACAAGCACAAAATCCGCTCTCTGTGCAAGGTAGGTAGGCTTGTATGAATTTTTATGCTCTAATAGGGAGTGCTCGCAAGAGCTCTAGTTTGCGTAAGAAGAACAAGAAGAAAGCAAAACAACAAACAAACAAACAAGCAAGCAAGCAAGCAAGCAAGCAAACAAGGAAGCAAGCAAGCAAGCAAGCAAAACAAACAAACAAATAAATAAACAAGCAAGAGGGTGAGCGACCGAACAAGCAAGCAAACAAACAAACAAACAAGCAAGCAAGCAAGCAAGCAAGCAAGCAGTCAAGCAAGCAAGCAAGCAAACAGGTAAACAAATACACGAACAATCGAACGAACGAAAACAAACAAACAAACAAAAAAGCAAACAAGAAAGCAAGCAAGCAATCGAGCAAACAAACAAGCAAGCAAGCAAACAAACAGACAAACAAACAAACAAACAAACAAACAAACAAACAAACAAACAAACAAAATTGTTTTTGCGGAGCGCTTGCTGTAACCACTCCACTTCGTTGTCACATGTTTCCTTGGAAGAGAAGACATGTTTTGTTGATGCATCTTGCATCCAATTAAAATTTGGAAGCCACCTCTGTGGACCACAGACTGAGAACCCCTTCTTGAGAAACTCCATCAGTGCCTCTGAGTGTGTGTGTGTGTGTGTGTGTGTGTGTGTGTGCGTGCGTGGTGTGTGTGTGTGTGTTGTGTGTGTGTGTGCGTGTGTGTGTGTGTGTGTGTGTCGTGCGTGTGTGTGTGTGTGTGTGTGTGTGTGTGTGTGTGTGTGTTTATGTGTGCGCGTGCGTGCGTGAGTGCGTGCGTGTGTTGTTTTGTTCCAAATGATAGGTTTCTCACTGGGCTTCACGTACGGTGGCCTAACAAGTAAGAACAAACACAACAAAGTCGCCGTTGTTTACGGACAGATTTCTTCACCCTGATATTCGGTCAGCTGTGTGGCCCATGGGAGGCTACTGATAAATCAATGGGTTATCTACCTTTAGGTACCAATAAATCCATGCACAATTTCGGTTGAAATAAATATCAGTTTAACTTTCAGTTCATGATTATGAACAACACTTCTTAAGGCATAGGAAAGACTATTATTATTATTGTTATTAGATTTATTATTATTAATTATTATTGTTGTTGTTGTTGTAGTAGTAGTAGTCGTTGTTGTTGTCGGTATTGGTATCATTGCTATTGTTCAATCCACGACCGAAGGAGAATCGAATAAAGCATCGGTATCTCACAATGCTACTAAAAATTGTAAAGGCTTCTTTGAGCAAATTTTTCGCTAGTCTTCGTATACTCTGAGAGTGGTAGGACATTAAAACCTACGAAAGAACAGAACAGAACAGAACAGAACAGAACAGAAGAACAGAACAGAACAGAACAAGAACAGAACAGAACAGAACAGAACAGAACTGCTATTATTATCATAAATTATATATCTTGATAATATTTTAACGAATTTACTCCTGTTGGACTTTTTGAAGATTTTTTTTAAACCTTAGGTTTCCAGTATTTAGTCTTCTGTTCTTTCCGTCTAGTTGGTGAACAGGATACCTAACCACACCAACGCAGTACAATGCCCTGACCTATACGTCCTCAGAGTTCAGGGAACCCAACTTGGGCACACGGTTAGGTATTAGCTTTCACTGAATCAGGCGGCACGACAGAACACGCCAGGTGTATTGTTTCAGTTGTTGCTTTCACCCCCTTCGCTCGGTGCATTTTGTTCTGATATTTCGGTGTTTTAAACGTTTTTGTGCACTAACCTCACGCTGGAAGGAAAGAGAGCACCGGGTAGACCCAGGGAGAAGATGCTAGACGGACTTACAGAGTGGCTGGGGACAAGGAGGGTGGAGGAGATGCTTGACGCAACAAGTGATAGAGACAGATGGAAGGCCATAATCGCCAACGCCATGCAGCAAGGCACTTGATGATGATGATGATGACGAACCTCACGCCTGATATCTGGGAACAATCATCTCACCAGACGGCAGATGCATATTTAGAAATAGCCAACGGAATCGGCCGCACTAAAGCAGCATTGAGGAAAATAAAAAGCGTTCTTACGAATAAATATTTATTAATTCTAACATCAGGAAGAGAGTTCCGATACAGATGTACGGATGTGAAGCAAAAACAGGATTGAGGCAGCTGAAATGTGGTTTTCAACAATGGTGAGAGTTCCATGGACAGAAAAACAAAAACAAAAACAAAAAACAACAACAACCAAACAAACAAAGAAACAACAACAACAACAAAAAAACAACAACAAACAAACAAACAAACGAACAGACAAACAAACAAACAAACAAACAAACAAACAAACAAACAAAAAAACAACAACAAACAAACAAACAAACAAACAAACAAACAAACAAACAAAAAAACAACAACAAACAAACAAACAAACAAACAAACAAACAAACAAACGAACAGACAAACAAACAAACAAACAAACAAACAAACAAACCAAAAAAAAAAAAAAAGCAAAAACAAAAAACAAA
>CM060308.1:31782503-31797503 GCA_030674185.1 Monoplex corrugatus
GGTTAACGGTGAGCATGATTTTTAACTCTTGTGATTTTATTTTATTCTCACCTGGTTATCGTTTTTGACGTGGTGTTAGCCTTGATATGACCTTAATAGTCGGCTGGGCTTTTAGCAATAAGAACCTGAACCTGATCTCTCTCTGTCTCTGTCTGTCTGTCTCTGTCTCTGTCTGTCTCTCTCTGTCTCTCTGTCTTTTGTCTCTGTCTGTCTCTCTCTCTCTCTCTCAGTGTAAACATATTTCTTCTGTTATTCAGTTGCTCTGTGAGTGAGTATGTATATATGTATGTATGTATGTATGTATGTATGTATGTATGTATGTATGTATGTATGTATGTATGTATGTATGTATGTAGTGTGTGTATGTATGTATGTATTTATGTATTTATGTATTTATGTATGTATGTATATGTATGTATGTATATGTATGTATGTATGTCTTGTCTATCTATCTATCTATCTATCTATCTATCTATCTATCTATCTGTCTGTCTGTCTGTCTATCTCTCAATCTATCTGTCTGTTTGTTTGTCTTTCTGTCTGTCTGTCTGCCTATCTATCTATCTGTCTATCTATCTATCTATCTATCTATCTATCTATCTATCTATCTGTCTGTCTGTCTGTCTGTCTGTGTGTCTGTCTCTGTCTGTTGCATGTGTGAGAATAATTATGCCTGTGTTCATTTACTGTGCTCCCGTACCCTTAGTCTCTGTTCTCGCGCGGGCGCGCGTGTGTGTGTGTGTGCGTACTTGCGCGAGCGACCGTGTACGCGTTTATTTGTGCGTTCGAGCAGGCAAGTGTGTGAGCACGCGCATTTGTGTACGTACACATGTGTGCGCGCGCGCATAGCGTGTCTGCCATCGTGCACGCGCGCGTACACGCACATCTACGTGGGTGTATGCCCGTGCGCTTGATCGACCACAAGGGTAAAGCGAGGGAGAAAGGGGAAGTCACTCACTGATTACTTCCCCATCAGAGACCGCCATTAAATCAAGGATACATGAGGGGAGGTCACTGCCTTTGCTAGCGGTGTTGCCGGGGAGTTATCTGTCTTGAAGTCTGTGCAGGACTTTAGCTGATAAGATACGTTTCATCAGGCAGCGTCGCCGTCTGTCGATGGTTGTATGGCGTTCATTAATTTTCGTGGTTTCATGTTGTGTGATTTTGCGCTGATAGCCGTAATATAATATTTTCAAGTTAAAACGAATTTTCCTCTCTTCACACAGCGTGAAAGAGACCTTGACGCCACATAACATTTCTCCACTTCAGGCCGGCTTTCTGTCTCACTGCTGACCATCAATTCTTTGTCCCCGTAACATGCAGGGTGATACGGTACAAGTGTATAAAATAATAGCAGAAGGAATGAAGTATCTTACACTTTAATTAAACAGTCATGGATGTGCAGAATTAATTATTGTATGTGGATTCGAATCTTAGCGTTCAAATAACGAGAAGAAAGGGGAGAAAAGAATACTAAAGAAAAAGGGGGAAGTAAACGAAAAGGAAGATAATGATAAAAACGAGACAAAAAAATCTCCTGCTCTTTCTCCCTCTGTCTGTCTGCCTCTCTGTCTATGTCTGTCTGTTTTTCTGTCTCTGTCTGTGTCTGTCTGTGCCTGTGTGTGTGTGTGTGTGTGTGTGTGTGTGTGTGTGTGTGTGTTGTCTGCTTCTGTCTCTCTCTGTCTGTCTCTCTGTCTGCCTGTTTGTCTGTCTGTCTCTGTCTCTCTGACTGTCTCTTGTACATGTACAATAGCAAGGACTACTCATAGCTTTAAGACAGATTCACCAGGTCTCTCCTCCCCTCCCCACACACACACACACACACACACACACACACACACACACACACACACACACACACACACACACACACACACACACACACACACACCTTTCTGTCTTTCTCCTCCTTCCGCGACACACCAAACGGCTGAAATACGCCTAACTTTAGGAATGTATTTTGGTCAACTGTTTCAAAGATACATCTTTTGCTCAATTTGGAAACAATAGATTTTGTCAGTCATGAAACGATGCGTATTTTTAGTTTGAACAGAAATATCATATCGACAAATGACAAAGGCCTGATGTTCCAGGTTTCAGTAACCCAATAGATGACAACAAGAACAAAAAATCGCCCACAAATCACTTGTAATTTACTGGAAGTATGAAAAATAAGGTCAGTATAAATAGCACTGTAAACGTTATCGTAACATGATTTTGTAACTGAAACTCGTTTTCCTGTTGAAGATTTCTGTATTCGGGCTAATCATGTTTTAGAAAGGGATGGTATATGCAATAAGCAATGTACTTGTGGATTAATAAGGTTTCTGAGGCATAAGTGATCTAGGCTTCTATTTACATTTGATTCATATGTATTCCTGTCATAACGTCCGCATGGGGCTAATCATATTATGGAAAGTATATGATAAAAGAAATGTACTTGTGGATTAATAAGTTTCTAAGGCATAAGTGATCTAGACTTCTGTTTATATTTGATTCATATATACCTGTTATATACTATAGCTTATTTTGCCTGTCATCTCATTCCGTATTTTTGTGTGGTCTTTCTTTCTGTCCGCCTTGTCTTTATCTCTCTCTCTCTATTTTAGATAGGCTTAGTTTCAAGGTCACAACTTTAAGGTAGGAAAAATACACATTTTTGTCACATGGTAGGAATTGAAAACAGACTATTGATTTCTGGGTTGAATGAATCAGAGTTAATTTTCCAGAGTTTACAGGTTTGCCGGAAGGTGACGGTTTGGTCTCCTCTTGTGTTATTAGATCGCGAGGCACGTGTCTTATAATCCACAGGTTTGGCTTGGCTGCCGGCAATAACACTACAGATCATCTGTATCTTTAATGATTCAGAGACATGACAATAAAAGATGAATATCACTATGGTATAACAGTAGTCACACCAAACAACAACAACCTGAAGAGTGTGGACAAATTCTACAACCCGGGCAGCGCAATGAACAGGGATCTGTTGAAGATGATGATGAGGCGGAACGCATCTGCGAGGCTAGCCCTATACAGGTGGGTGCAAAAGTAGGTATACAGTTATGAAAAAGAAAACACGTACAATAATCATTGCATTTATTATACAAACAAATGAATATTGCATTACATGTAATAAGAAGCACAGCCTTAATCCCTCAGATTCTCTAACTGCTTGCCGTCGGTATTCACACACTCCTCTAATCGAGAGCGGAATTAAGCATTATAATAATGATGTGATACTTACTGTATACCTACTTTTGCACCCCCCTGTACATTAGAAGGCTGGCCAAGAGGGGTTAGCTGTGTACATGTACAGAGCATTAGTCCTGAGTACTCTGCTGTACTACTGAGAGACCTGGACCATCTACCGAAGGCACAATCAACAGCTAAAATGGTCCCACCAGTGGTATCAGCGCAAGATCCGCAACATCACGTGACAGGAAGGAGTGTTCCCCTTCAGATTCTAAAGAAGTTTTTTTGGTTGATTGATTTGGTTCAGTTTCAGTTTTTACGTCGACACCCACCTCAGGTGATATGTCCGACGGGGATAACCATCCCAGGGAAGTAGGGGAAGGGAGACGTTATCTAATCCTATACTGACACCACCACAACAACAACGATGTTAAGATAGGACAGTGAGATGGCCAGTTTTAATAAAGCGCACCCCGGGATTTGAACCCACAACCATTAGCATGTGAATCCGACGCCCAGCCAACTGAGCTATTGAGAAGCGTGGCTTGCTAAGTATATGTATGTAGTGTCGGCTCATCATATGCCAGCTTTGTTGGACAGGACACATTGCCATCAGTCGTACTTTCAACACTAGCAGTGCACTCAGGGCACAACGACATTTCAGCAAGCACAAAACAGCTGCCATGCAACAGAAGATGGACACGGGGGAAGCAGAACTCAGTGCCACAGTACTCTTTCGGTGCTTGTGGAAGAATATGTGCCTCTGGAATCAGTGTTGTGTCCCATAAAAGCTGTAGAGATCAGTATGTCTGCTCATCCATAGGATCGACGGGAGAAGCCATCATCATCGTCATCATCAACATTATCATTATCATCACCATCATCTCGTCGTTTGTAATCATGTCATCACCACCATCATCATGATCATCATTATCATCGTCGTCGTCTCGTCAGTCGTCGTCGTCGTCGTCGCGTCGTCGTCGTCATCATCATCATCATCATCATCACCGTCTCTCGCGTCGTCTAATCATCATCTAATCATCATCATCATCTAATCGTCATCTAATCATCATCGTCATTATTATCATCATCATGTCAACAGTATCGTGTCGCCAAAGGGGAAAAAAGAATTATTAGTAATGGCTTGACTGTCTTGTTTCTGCTTGTTTGTTTGCTTGTCCGTTTGTTTGTTTGTTTGTTTCCGCTCGATCACGCTCCCACCTGATGCTGCTCTTCAATATGTGTTTGTCGATATGTCACGACCGGTACGGCTCCTTCTGTAATCAAAAGACAACGCTTCAGCTGAAAGCTGAAAACGCCCTAGTGATTTTTATACCGGGAAGAAACAATGGACCAGGGATTTTCCCACTTGGAATGCTGAAACCTAACTGAAGTGTAAAATTAGCTTACGCGCTCAGAAACAACTCAGGACAGAGAGAGAGAGAAAGAGAGAGAGAGAGAGAGAGAGAGAGAGAGAGAGAGAGAGAGAGAGAGAGAGGAGTGAGATGAGTGAGTGAGTGAGAGAGGGAGAGAGTGGGTGAGTGAGTGAGTGAGAGAGAGAGAGAGAGAGGTGAGTGAGGAGTAGAGAGAGAGAGAGAGAGAGAGAGAGAGAGAGAGAGAGAGGGGGAGAGAGAGAGAGAGAGAGAGAGTGTCATTCTGCCTTTCAGTTTTTGTTTTTAAAAAAAAGTGATTCAACGATTTTCTTTTTTGCAAATTAATTTCAAAATCGAAGCGTAGAAGGAGGGATTTGCCCGGCTTACCCGCAGTACAACAGAAAATAGATATTTTTTTGACAAGAGACAAAAACACATTCATTGCAAGTCTTTTATGTATTTTATAAGGCCGAGACCGCAACCGATATCATGCAAGAGAAAGAATACCGCACGCCTGTTTATATGTGTATATTTTATGTACGCGTGCCGGAGCATTGCCAGGTAGAAGACTTGAGAGTATGTTATCGTTTAATTTGATGCAATGTTAACCTTTGACTCCTACCCTATCCACCAACTGCAAAAACTTAACCTTTGACTCCCTATCCCACGCCTAATTCCACCAACTGCAAAAACTTAACCCTTTGACTCCCTTACCCTATCTCCACCAAAAATTTAATCCTTTACTCCATTACGCAAACTTAAACCCTTTTATCACCCTTTACCTGCAAAACTTAACCACTCCTCACCCTATCCACCAAGCAAATTACGTTTAGTAGGGTGGGGACTTAAAGGGTTAAGTTTATGCTTTGCTAGCGTGGTTGACAATGCAGGTTGCTGGTGGACAGGGTTCGGGAGTCAAAGGTCGTGTAGAAAATGGGACAAAAAAAAAAAAAATAAAGGTGAGGACAAAAGTAACCTCCCTAGTGCAATGGATCCTTTAAAAAATAAAAAAACAACCAACCAACTAACCATCCAACCAACCATCCAACCAACAACCAACCAACCAACCAACCAACCAACCAACCAACCAACCAACCAACCAACCAACCAACCAACCAACCAACCAACCAACCAACCAACCAACCAACCAACCAACCAACCAAACAAACAAACAAAAAACCCCAAACAAACGAGAAAACATATACACCCTAACACACACAGTGGCAAAAGAAGCAACAAAAACTGAACTACAACAAAACATCGATATATGTATGTCAGTTGGCCTGGCGCTTTACAAAAGCGACAAAGAAAAATGAGGAAACTGATATACGAAATAGACCACACGGGTTGATAAATGATAATATTAAATCACAAAACAAGTGTGACTGCCCGCGTTCAAGCAAACAGGAACCAGAAAAAAAACAAAAAACAAGAAAGAAGAATACGAACGCGTATTTAATACTACAAGACAAGACAGGCGCAAATTTTCGGCCAACTGGCCTCTGCCAAGCGTAAGATTACAGACAAACAAACAACAGATACAAAAATTTTGAGAAAAAGACTGAAACTTCCCTGCTGCTGTGTCCAATGTGAGAAAAGGAATCATATTTATAACCACCACCACCCTCTCCTTGAAGGCCAATTAGCCTTCTTACCTTTGTGAAGTCTTGGTAAAAAAAAAAAAAAAAAAAAAAAAAAAGGTGGCGTTGCACTGCGGCGACGTGCTCTCAAAGTAGAGAGCAGCCCGAGTTTCACATGGTAAATCCACAGTGACGAAATAAATGAATATGAATAAGAACATGAATGCATATGTGATCCGCTCTGACTAAAGGTACAATAAGTCGGGTGAGGCCTTCTGCTGCTGTGGGCTGAAAACTCTGAGCAGGGACAATAAAGTCGATTTTGAGTTTTCTGCATTTTCATGTTTTATAACCACTTTTACACCATGTCATAACACAATAAAGTCAAATTCAATCTAGAAGTATTATTTGTTTGTGTTTTAATGTTTTCTTCTTTCAAAATATTCACAAGTTCCGTAATATTTTGGTGATTAAAGTAAGCTTTTCTTAAATTAATTTTTCTTTTCGTTGTTTTGGATGGATGGACAATTAAGTAGATAAGGGAAGTATGGAATTTCAGCTGATTTGGTTGATATTTAATGCTTGTTGCTAAGGAGTTTCTGACAATACCTTTTCAATTCAGGCCTATTCTCTTTAACAGTTTTTCTCAAAATGGCTGACTTGACCCCTCTCATCTTTGAAAGCCCATAACTTTTTTTTTGTGAGAGCCTGAAACTCAACTTTAGTACTATTTGAAAGCTGAGAATCTAAACTTTATAGTGATACCAAAACCTAAAAATGCCTAAAACTGAGACTTATTGTGCCTTTTGTGAGAATGGGTCACATATAAATAATGAATATGAATACACATATGAATATAAATATGAATATGAATACACATATGAATATATATATGAATATGAATATGAATATGAATGTGAATACGAATACGAATATAAATATGAACATGAACATGAACATGAACATGAACATGAATCACCATCACCAGGTCCCCACTACCATCCAAACCCCCATAATAAATCACAAGACCTACCTTCCGTCTGACAGATCAGCAAGCGATTCGTGATAAAAATGCTGAGACCGTGACAGGGAATGAATATCAGTGTATGGATACTGTGGCACGGGAAGGGCGGTGTTTTTTTTTTCCTGATGGCAGACCGATTTGGATGCTGTAGACTAAATACTTCAGCTGCCTAGTTGAAACGGAGCTGCTTAGAATACAGAAGAACTGCTTAGTGGTGATGATGATGGATGATGGATGATGATGATGATGATGATGATGATAATAAAATGATGCTGATGAACGTGATGATGATAATGATAACAACAACAACAACAACAACATTAATGATAATAATTATGACAATAATAATGATAATAATAATAATAATGATGATGATGATGATAGTAATGATGATAATAATAATAATAACAACAACAACGACAACAGCAACAACAACAATAATAGTTATATGCTGATCACGATAAAATAATGATGATAATATTGATGATAGTAACAATAATGATGATAATTACGCAATAATAATAATGATAATAACGACGATGATGATAATGATAATTACAACAGTAACAGTGATAATGATGATATTGATGGTGATGATGTTAATGGATAATGATAATAATATAATAACAATGATAATGATAATAGTAATGATGATGATGATGAAGAAGATGATGATGACGATAACAATAACAACAACAAAATAATAATAATAATAATAACAATGATAATTATGATGATGGTGATGACGATGATAATAACAATAATAACAACAAAACAACAACATAATATAATAATAATAACAATAATAATGACAACAATAATAATAATAATAATAATAATAATATATAATAATAATAATAATAATGATAATAATAATAATAATAGTGAGGCACTAAATCACTTGATGTATGAATCAAATCAAAGCATCTTCTCATCGTTTCTCAAACGTTCACCCACAAATGACTCGTCGCTCACCAGCACATACGAATACAGAAATACAATATAGTTACAATGATTTATCTAGTCACACACATGTTGGTACATTCGTGTAACAGACCTCTTGTGTGTCAAATGTGGTGTTGGCAGAATTTGAAGTTATATAACAGACAGACAGACAGACAGACAGACAGACAAGCAGAGGCGGAGGCGGAGAGAGCAAGTTGCACTGACACAAGTTCATCTTGTGCCAGTGACGTCATAGGCCTGATTCAAACGCGTGTTTACCAGCATACGTCTCTCTCTCTCTCTCTCTCTCTCTCTCTCTCTCTCTCCTCCTCTCTCTCTATGTCTGTCTGTGTTTCTGTGTCTCTGTCTCTGTCTCGTTGTCTGTCTGTCTCTCTTATTTGTGTGAGTGTGTGAGTGAGTGTGTGTGTGTGTGTGTGTGTGTGTGTGTGTGTGTGTGTGTGTGTGTGTGTGTGTGATCGTATGTGTTTGCTGCCCCCCTCTTACTTTGTGTGTGTGTGTTTGTGTGTTTGCTGCCCCCCTCTCTCTCTTACTTTGTGTGTTGTGTGTGTGTGTGGGGGGGGGTTGCGTGTGTGTGTGCGTGTGTGTGAACCTTCATTTTGGGTCTGTTCATCACAGTTTGTGAATTTTGCAGTGTGTATGTGTGTGTGTGTGTGTGTGTGTGTGTGTGTGAAGGGGGTGGAAGAAGGAAAGGATCAGATCAAGCCAAACAAACAAAGTTTCTGGGTAAGTAATCGTCTTCTTTCTGGAGGCTGAACTGAGGTGCACTCCACCACTATCCCCTCTTTCCTCCACACACATTGTTATCTTCTTCTTCTTCTTCTCCTCCTCCTTCTTCTTCTTCCTTTTCTTTTTTTTCTCTTCTTTTTCTTCTTCTTCTTCTTTTCCTCCTCCTCCTTCTTCTTCCTTTTCTTTTCTTCTTCTCTTCTTCTTCTTCTTCTTCTCTCTTCTTCTTCTTCTTCTTCTTCTTCTTCTTCTTTTTCTTCTTCTTCTTCTTCTTCTTCTTCTTCTTCTTCTTCTTCTTCTTCTCTTCTTCTTCTTCTTCTTCTTCTTCTTCTTCTTCTTCTTCTTCTTCTTCTTCTTCTTCTTCTTCTTCTTCTTCTTCTTCTTTCTTCTTCTTCTTCTTCTTCTTCTTCCTTCTTCTTCTCTTCTTCTTCTTCTTCTCTTCTTTCTCTTCTTCTTCTTCTCTTCTTCTTCTTCTTCTTCTTCTCTTCTTCTTCTTCTTCTCTTCTTCTCTTCTTCTTCTTCTTCTTCTTCTTCTTCTTCTTCTCTTCTTCTTCTTCTTCTTCTTCTTCTTCTTTCTTCTTCTCTTCTTCTTCTTCTCTTCTTCTTTTCTCCTTCTCTTCTCCTCTTCTCCTTCTCTTCTTCTTCTCCTTCTCCTTCTCCTTCTTCTTCTCCTTCTCCTTCTCCTTCTTTCTCCTTTCTCTCTTCTTCTTCTTCTTCTTCTTCTCTTCTCTCTTCTTCTTCTCTTCTTCTTCTTTCTTCTTCTTCTTCTTCTTCTCTTCTTCTTCTTCTTCTTCTTCTTCTTCTTCTTCTTCTTCTTCTTCTTCTCTCTCTCTTCTCTCTTCTTCTTCTTCTTTCTCTTCTCTTCTCTCTTCTTCTTCCTTCTTCTTCTTCTTCTTCTCTTCTTCTTCTTCTCTTTTCTTCTTCTTCTTCTTCTCTTCTTCTTCTTCTTCTCTTCTTCTTCTTCTTCTTCTTCTTCTTCTCTCTTTCTTCTTCTTCTCTTCTTCTCTTCTTCTTCTCTCTTCTTCTTCTTCTTCTTCTTCTTCTTCTTCTCTTCTTCTTCTTCTTCTTCTTCTTCTTCTTCTTCTTCTTCTCTTCTTCTTCTTCTTCTTCTCTTCTTCTTCTTCTCTTCCTTCTTCTCTTCTTCTTCTTCTTCTCTTCTTCTTTCTTCTCTTCTTCTTCTTCTTCTTCTTCTTCTTCTTCTTCTTCCTTCTTCTTCTTCTTCTTCTCTTCTTCTTCTTCTTCTTCTTTTCTTCTTCTTCTTCTCTCTTCTTTTCTTCTCTTCTTCTTCTTCTTTCTTCTTTCTTCTTCTTCTTTCTCTTCTTCTGCTTCTTCTCTTCTCTTCTTCTTCCTTCTTTCTTCTTCTTTCTTCCTCTTCTTTCCTTCTTCTTCTTCTTCTCTTCTCCTTCTCTCTCTCTTCTTCTCTTCTTTCTTCCTCCTCCTCCTTCCCTCTTCTTCTTCTTCTTCTCTTCTGCTCTCTCTTCCTCTTCCTTCTCTTCTTCTCCCCCCTTCTATCTTCTCTTCTTCTTCCTTTCTCTTACCTCCTTTCTCTCGCTCCTTTCACCTTCTCGCGAGGCGAACGCAAACTTATACCTGGGCACAATCTATTACACCTGCGCTGTCTGCCCTCGTATGTATGTTGAAATCGACACACTATTATAAACATCGCGCACCTTTTCATCCCATCTCACACAAAAGAATATTTACAGAGATGTCGAATCCTTCCGATGTGACGTACCTGTAAGCAGAGTACTGTAGCCATCATTGTGATCTATAAGCAGAGTATGTAACCATGATATGCAACCTGTAAGCAGAGTATGTAGCCATGATTGGTGACCTGTAAGCAGAGTATGTAGCCATCATTGGGGACCTGTAAGCAGAGTATTGTAGCCATCATTGTGACCTGTAAGCAGAGTATTGTAGCCATCATTGTGACCTGTAAGCAGAGTATGTAGTCCATCATTGTGACCTGTAAGCAGAGTATTGTAGCCATCATTGTGACCTGTAAGCAGAGTATGTAGCCATCATTGTGACCTGTAAGCAGAGTACTGTAGTCATCATTGTGACCTGTAAGCAGAGTAGTGTAGCCATCATTGTGACCTGTAAGCAGAGTACTGTAGACATGATTGGTGACCTGTAAGCAGAGTACTGTAGTCATCATTGTGACCTGTAAGCAGAGTAGTGTAGCCATCATTGTGACCTGTAAGCAGAGTACTGTAGCCATTATTGGTGACCTATAAGCAGAGAACTGTAGCCACGATTGGTGACCTGTAAGCAGAGTACTATAGCCACGATTGGTGATCTGTAAGCAGAGTACTGTCACCACGATTGGCGACATGTAAGCAGAGTATTGTCACCACGATTGGCGACATGTAAGCAGAATATTGTCACCATGATTGGCGACATGTAAGCAGAATATTGTCACCATGATTGGCGACATGTAAGCAGAATATTGTCACCACGATTGGCGACATGTAAGCAGAATATTGTCACCATGATTGGCGACATGTAAGCAGAATATTGTCACCATGATTGGCGACATGTAAGCAGAATATTGTCACCATGATTGGCGACATGTAAGCAGAGTATTGTCACCACAATTGGCGACATGTAAGCAGAATACTATAGTCATGATTGGTGACCTGTAAGCAGAATACTTTAGCCATGATTAGTCACACACACACACACACACACACACACACACACACACACACACACACACACACACACACGCACGCACGCACGCACGCACGCACGCACGCACGCACGCACGCACACACACACAACCACACGAGCACACTACAACACACACAATACAACACACACACACCACACACACACACACACACACACACACACACACACACACACACACACATACGAGAACCACTTTGATATTTTTTTTTCAATCAGCCACTGATAAGTTTCTGGTCATGCATCGTTCGTCCCTGTTTATCACGATGTGTTTAAACCACAACAAACATAAACAAAAAAAACTTCAACGGTATTTGTGTTTGTGTTAGGCGTGTGTGTGGTATCGAAAGATATTAATTAAAGAAGATAACTCTTGAGAGTCACGCAGGAATCATCTCCCATATTGCAGGACTTGTCAAATCCAACACAGTTTGTGCTACTCATTCAGCTAGCATAGAAGCAGATACAAAGCACAAAAACCGTAAGCTCAGAATACTCCTCAAAAAAGGAGCGCCCAAACCTACCTTTATACTCTGCAACTACCCTACACACAACTATGAGAGAGGAGAGAAATACATACAATATATTGGTCTTATGTTCAAGATTGACATAGTTTTTTATTCTTGAACTGACCAGAAAACACACACATAGACAAAACAGAACATATACAGGGTTGCTTCCAAGGCATATAGGTAATACCAAAGAAATAAGAGGGAAGCAGGGAGAATTTTTATGATATTAATTAAAGAACATAACTCTTGAGAGTCATGCAGGAATTGTCTCCCATATTCCTGCGTGACTCTCAAGAGTTATGTTCTTTGATTAATATCATAAAAATTCTCCCTGCTTCCCTCTTATTTCTTTGGTATCGTAAGATAGTTTCAAACATACAGTTTTGTGTTTTCTATGCTATTCTATTTTGTTTTATTCTGTTCTGTTCTATTCTATTCTTCTTTCTGTTAGACTGCTACACGTTCTTTTTGTTTCGTGTTACATGTTGATTTTGTTGGATTTTCTTTTCTTTGCTGTTATCCTTCATGCCCCAAATGGGATTAAAAAACCCATTAACCCTTTGACTTCCGCCCTCTATCCACCAACTGCAAAACAAAAACAACAACAAAAAAACCCTAACCTTTTGACTCCCTCACCCTGTCCACCAGCTTCCTTCTTGCAGGAAGCTGGTCGAGAAGGCGAGGGAGTCAAAGGGTTAAGTTTCTGCTTTGCTAACATGGTTGATAATGCAGGATGCTAATGGGACAGGGTGCGGGAGTCAAAGGGTTAAATACTGAATATTGAACATTGTGCACGCTTGCGTGTGTCTGTCTGTCCGTCCGTCCGTCCGTGCAGATGTGCACATAAGTATTTGAATCTATATGTCGTGACAAAAGGCCTTTCACTCATTGCAAAAATTTAACACGGGCCAGGATGTATGCATGTTTGTGTCGTCAATATGCTTCCTGTGACACACCCATCCAGCTCTTCAAAGGCGTGACAAGAACTTGAAAACTGCAGTAATTTTGTTTCATGACTTGACACCTTTTTGATTGGTGTTGTATGTTTTTGTTTGTTTGTTTTGTTTCTGTTTCTCCTTTTTTTTTTTTTTTTTTTTTACGGAAGCGCTAATCAGACAGTAATGGTGTCCTTGACCTTTTTAAAAGTGCACACGTACGCTGAAGAGCATAAACTCGGAAGAGCTCGCGGGGAAAGTGCGCATGTCCGCGGACTCCAGCGAGTGCACTTACGCATGTCACGCTCGCACACACGCTTACCCACAAACACACACACACACACACACACGCGTATGCTTGCACGTACACTCGTATGCACAGACATGCTCGTACGCGCGCGAACATATACACAAATTAAAAAAAATAGGGAGAGAGACAGAAACACGCAAAGAGAGAGAGAGAGAGAGAGAGAGAGAGAGAGAGAGAGAGAGAGAGAGAGAGAGAGAGAGAGAGAGAGAGAGAGAGAGAGAGAGAGAGAGAGAGAGAGAGAGAACCACGCAGGCGAATAAAAAGACGAACGGACGGATGGACAGATAATACTGACAAGCATATGGACAGATAGAAAGATCGACGGAGAGATAGACAGACGGACTGACAGACAGTCAGATAATACAGACAAGCAAAAAGACAGATACACAGATGAATAGACAGACAGACAGACAGGCATACACACAGACAGACAGACAGACAGACAGACAGACAGACAGACAGATAGATAGACATACATACATACATACATACGTACATACATACATACATACATACATACAAATATACAGACAGATAAACAGTCAGATACAAAAAGTGGGATCATCATCATCATCAGGTGCCCTGCCGCATGGCGTTGGCGATCATGGACTTCCATCTGCCTCTATCTCTCGTTGCCCCTAGCATCTCCCCCACCCTCCTCGTCCCCAGCCACTCTGCAAGTCCGTCCAGCATTTTCTCTTTGGGTCTACCCGGTGCTCTCTTTCCCTCCAGCTTTCCCGTTGTGGCCAGGTGCTCCAAATCCCCCTTCCTCACAAAATGGCCTATAAATGTTGCCTGTCTTTTCCTAATCTTCCTTATGAGAGATCTACTTGTGTCTGCCTCCATCAAGACTGTCTCGTTTGTTTTCTTTGCTGTCCATGGAACCCTCAACATTCTTAGAAACCACATCTCGGCTGCCTCAATCTTGTTCTGGCTTTGTTTGTTGACTGTCCGCGCCTCGCATCCGTACAACAGTACTGGTTCTATATAACATTCAAGAACTCTCTTCCTGATGTTAATTGATAGGCATTTGTTGGTAAGAATGCTTGTCATCTTCTTGAATGCTGTTTTGGCTTGGCCGATTCTGCCGGCTATTTCTGATGTGCATCTGCCGTCTGATGAAATGATCGTTCCCAGGTATTTGAACTGTGGGATAGGGAGAGAAAAACAGCTGGATAATACCATAGGTTCATCGCCCTCCCCCAAATTTACCCAGGAGTATTTATATTTTAATGACAGGGTTATATCTATACACAGTGGAGGAAGGAGGGAAGGAAGGAGAGGTGGGATAAATACCACGGGTTCATCCACTCCATAGGTCAAAGGACTGGAAATGCCAACGTAAAACAGTCTCGGTCAGATCAGTTATAACTTAACAGCTAGGTCAGTCACTGTTTCGTTGTACGTACATGTATGTACTTTTGTCTGCTCGTTCCTTGGTTCCTTGTAGATACAAAACAGCAGAGATATAATGCTGCTTGTGATTACTGTCGGATCGTATCACAGCTGGTCTAAGTGTGTGTGTGTGTGTGTGTGTGTGTGTGTGTGTGTGTGTGTGTGTGTGTGTGTGTGTGTGTGTGTGTGTGTGTGTGTGTGTGTGTGTGTGTGTGTGTTGTGTGTGACAGCAGAGATATATGCTGCTTGTAATTATTGTCGGATCGTATTACAACTGGTCTAAGTGTGTGTGTGTGTGT
>CM060308.1:31802503-31807503 GCA_030674185.1 Monoplex corrugatus
CCGACCAGCCTCAGCCTCGCAAATGAGAAGATGAAGGGGACTATACTCGCTCACTACTGACGTGCTTCATCTCCCTTGATCTGCAGCAAGATGGTGGGATAAGAGGCCATGTCTGCCCGTCTGAATGCGTCTGTCATCTCTCTTCAGTACCACCATCATGTCCAGGCTTGATGCCACTCTGCCCAGGGATTGCAGGTCATTAGGACATAAAGCTGGCGGACTACATCAGAAATATTGAACGAAAATGTCCCTGGAAGATGGTGGAAGCGGTTGCAGGGAGATTGAAATACATGGGATGTAAAAGGCGACTATTTATGGATACAAATGATTAAAGAGAAACAGAAACAGAGAGGGGGAAGGTGGGCTAAGTGAGTAAATGGCGTTATCGAGGAGGAGCTGGCCGAGTTGAATGAAAGGAGGGAGAGTTGGGAGAGAGAGACTGGAAATATAACTTAGGGGAGAGAGAGAGAGAGAGAGAGAGAGAGAGAGAGAGAGAGAGAGAGAGAGAGAGAGAGAGAGAGAAAGAGAGAGAGAGAGAGAGAGAGAGAGAGAGAGAGAGAGAGAGAGAGAGAGAGAGAGAGAGAATCAGAATCAGAATTAGAATTAGAAATGTATTCAGAAAGGCCGAAACCCCATTTGCATTATAAACATTTTACAAACACAAAACCTGTTTATATGCTCCTATTACATCATTGAAATTTGGCTGCGGGTCCTGTATTGTAATTATTCCACAATGTTTGAAGTATGCATTGTCCATGAGATGGAGAAAGAGAGAGAGGGGAGAGAGAGAGAGAGAGAGAGAGAGGAAGAGGGAGAGAGAGAGGGAGAGAGAGAAAGAGAGAGAGAGAGAAGGAGAGAGGAGAGAGAGGAGAGAGAGAGAGAGAGAGAGAGAGAGAGAGAGAGAGAGAGAGAGGAAAGAGAGAGAGAGCATACGAATGAAGAGATTTACAGCGCATGGATCCCCAAAACCTGCCAGGATCGCACGGCCCTTATTTTTGCTTCTTCTTTTATTTGTACGCTTATAACTTTTTGGGTGCCGTGGGGGAGATACAGCCGACGGTCAGCAGAGAGCTGGAAAGTCTGAACAGGAGGAATAATTCTGTCTGCCGTCAGTCTCCTTCACATTGTCGATCCAGGTCGTCCTTAGTCTGCCTCCCTTTAAATCCACATACCATTTTGTTGCATGCTTGTCGAGCCAGCTGGTAGGGCTGGGTTAGGGTCAGATGACCATCATCATCATGTGCCCTGCCGCATGGCGTTAGCGATCATGGCCCTCCGTATGCTTCTATCCCTTGTCGCTGCAAGTACATCTCCCACCTTCTCTGTCTTCAGCCACTCTCTAAGTGCGTTCAGTGTTTTCTCCCTGGGTCTATCTGGTGCTCTGTCAGATGACCAAACCACTTTATCCTCTGCTGATGAATATGATGGTAGACTGGAGTATTACCACCATTTCTTTGAAAACAGGAACCAGAAAAAAAAAAACACGAAAAAAGAATAAGAACGCGTATTTAATACAACCAGACAAGACAGGCGCAAGTTTTCGGCCAACTGGCCTTTGTCAAGCGTAAGATCACAAACAAACAAACACCAGATACAAAAATTAGGAGAAAAAGACTGAAACCTCCCTGCTGCTCTGTCCAATGTTGTTGTGATCTTACGCTTGACGAAGGCCAGTTGGCCGAAATTTTGGGCCTGTCTTATCTTGTTGTATTAAATACGCGTTCTTATTCTTTTTTCGTGTTTTTTCTGGCTCCTGTTTGCTTGAACGCGGGCAGTCACACTTGTTTTGGACACCATTTCTTTGATCTTGATATTTCTCATCATGTTGTGTCTGGTCTTGTTGACTGCCCTACCTAAACAACGCATCTGACAGGTAATTATTGTGTGCCTCAAGGGTTTGGTCAAGGCCCAGATCTGGTGCTGGTATGTCAGAATGTGGGGGTGAAAATGAAAGTTACGAGATTGGTTTTTGTTTAAAAGGGAATGTTGGGGGTGTTTCAGAAGCGGGACAAAGTGATTTTTTTTCCTTTATGGATTCGTGGGTTCCTACAGTCACGAACGTAGCACCATTTTCCTCCATCTTTCACGAGTGTGATGGAGTGCCTGGGTTTTCCTCTGTTCACTGGCCATGTCATCATCATCATCATCATCATCATCGTCGTCGTCGTCATCGTCATCGTCGTCATCATCGTCATCGTCATACATCATCATCATCATTCGTCATCATCATCATCATCATCATCATCATCATCATCACCCATCATCATCATCCATCATCATCATCATCATCATCATCATCATCATCATCATCATCATCATCATCATCATCATCATCATCATCATCATCATCTCACTGCCCTGCCATGGCGTTGGCGATCATGGCCCTCCGTACGAATCTGTCCCTTGTCGCTGCAAATACATCTTCCACCCTCTCTGTCCTCAGACACCCTTGCAAATCCGTCCAATATTTTCTCCCTGGGTCTACGCTGCCATGTCATCTGTCTGTTTATTCCTATCTGGTCCTTCTCTTTTTACTTGTACTGTTACTTGGAGAGTCAGACCCCAGACTACGGAAGAGCTGAAAGCAATAATCCTGATTTGGGAAATTTTGTAAAGGTCACGAACGTCTTTCTGAACACTACATGGAGCCTGGCTATTCATTATATCCGACTTTTGTTGCCCCTGCATTTGATTTTATTTCATTTTATTTCATGTTAAGTATTTTAGTCTATTTATCCTACATGTCGGTTCTTTTTATCTCGACTTTCTTTTACACAAAAATATGTATGAACTGTGTGGCTGTTCATTCTGATCCATCTGCGCTTAGTGCGGTAATGCTGTCAATGAGAGAAGCTAAATGGAATGAATAGTGTATATCGTAAAACAATGTCTCAACATCTTCTGTTCTGACAGTTTTGGCTATATGTTTGGTCTAGATGTTTTCGTAACCTTAGGACATAATGTGCAGGATCTTTAACGTGCGTATTTGATGGCCTGCATGCATACACATACTAAAAGGAGAGGGTTAGGCAGTATACACATGTGCATACACGTTGATCTGGGAATTCAAAGAAAAAAATCTCCACCCATTGCCCTGCAAGCTGGAGGTACCTATGCAGGATGGAACCCAGACTTTCCATTTGGTGGTACGATGTCTTACCCACTTGACTATCGCGTCTACCAAGGCGTAGTAATGGTAGTAGTGGTACTGGTGTCGGTGATGTCATTGATAGTAATAGTAGTGGTAGTGGGCAGACGGCTTGGTAATGGTGTTGTAAAGTGTAAGAGGGATGCTGGAAACCGGGTTGCAAGTCACAGAAAAGTCATAAAATGGTCTGAAGGTAAGCAGGCGGTTCCGAAGACCGTCATTAAGGACCGTGTTGCTGTATAATGTCTTCCTTGTTCTGTGCATAATTTGCCTTGCAATGCGGTCGGAAATGGAGCGTCACATTCGGACAAGACAGAACATTACCATACAGGATTACCGTGTCTACCAGAACACTGAGAACAGAAACTGGGGCAAGACAAAAACATTCCCGTACAGGATTGCTGTGAAAGAAATGACGAAGAAGAAAGAAATAACGAAGAAGTGTAGGCAAGAAGGAAATGGCGAAGAAAAGTAAGAAGGAAATAACGAAGAAGTGTAGGCAAGAAGGAAATGGCGAAAAAAAGTAAGAAGGAAATAACGAAGAAGTGTAGGCAAGAAGGAAATGGCGTAGAAAAGTAAGAAGGAAATAACGAAGAAGTGTAGGCAAGAAGGAAATGGCGTAGAAAAGTAAGAAGGAAATAACGAAGAAGTGTAGGCAAGAAGAAAATGGCGAAGAAAAGTAAGAAGGAAATAACGAAGAAGTGCAGGCAAGAAGGAAATGGCGTAGAAAAGTAAGAAGGAAATAACGAAGAAGTGTAGGCAAGAAGAAAATGGCGTAGAAAAGTAAGAAGGAAATAACGAAGAAGTGCAGGCAAGAAGGAAATGGCGTAGAAAAGTAAGAAGGAAATAACGAAGAAGTGTAGGCAAGAAGAAAATGGCGAAAAAAGTAAGAAGGAAATAACGAAGAAGTGTAGGCAAGAAGAAAATGGCGAAGAAAAGTAAGAAGGAAATAACGAAGAAGTGCAGGCAAGAAGGAAATGGCGTAGAAAAGTAAGAAGGAAATAACGAAGAAGTGTAGGCAAGAAGAAAATGGCGTAGAAAAGTAAGAAGAAATAACGAAGAAGTGCAGGCAAGAAGGAAATGGCGTAGAAAAGTAAGAAGAGAAATAACGAAGAAGTGTAGGCAAGAAGGAAATGGCGAGAAAAGTAAGAAGGAAATAACGAAGAAGTGCAGGCAAGATGGAAATGGCGTAGAAAAGTAAGAAGGAAATAACGAAGAAGTGTAGGCAAGATGAAATGGCGTAGACAAGTAAGAAGGAAATAACGAAGAAGTGCAGGCAAGATGGAAATGGCAGAGAAGAGTAAGCAAAAAGGAAACGGCGAAGAGGAGCTGGCAAGAAGGAAATATCAATAAAGATTACGCAAGAAAGAAATGTGAGGGAGAGCAGGCAAGAAGGAAATGACGAGCAAGAGTTGGCAAGAAAAAAATGACGAGCAAGAGTTGGTAAGAAAGAAATGACGAGCAAGAGTTGAAAAGAAAGAAATGACGAGCAAGAGTTGGCAAGAAAGAAATGACGAGCAAGAGTTGGCAAGAAAGAAATGACGAGCAAGAGTTGGCAAGAAAGAAATGACGAGCAAGAGTTGGCAAGAAAGAAATGACGAGCAAGAGTTGGCAAGAAAGAAATGACGACCAAGAGCTGGCGAGACAAAAAATGACGAGAAGGAGTTGGCAAGATGGTCAGATGATGTTGGCAAGAAAGAAATGACGATGAAGAGTTGGCAAGAAAGAAATGACGATGAAGAGTTGACAAGAAAGAAATGACGATGAAGAGTTGGCAAGAAAGAAATGACGAGCAAGAGTTGGCAAGAAAGAAATGACGATGAAGAGTTGACAAGAAAGAAATGACGATGAA
>CM060308.1:31815003-31817503 GCA_030674185.1 Monoplex corrugatus
GATGCTATGAGGATGTGGTAGACGAGATGGTTCTGCAATAGTTTAACAGCACAGCGTTTCCTGGCTGAAACGCCCAGAATCTTTTACCGTATTTGCCCTAGAAAAATGTATGATATACTGTTCCCTTCCCCCTCCCCCTCCCCTCCCCTCCCCAACGTTTTTGTTGTTGTTATTGTTGTTGTTTTGCAAAATTATAGCGTTCTGATTTATTTGGGATGATTGTGTATATATATATATATACATATATATATGTATGTATATATATATATATATGTATACATACGTATACATACATATATATATATATATATATATATATATATATATATATATATATATATATATATAGAGAGAGAGAGAGAGAGAGAGATAGATAGATATACACACACATACGTATATACATAGATAGATAGATGGATAGATGGATAGATAGAAAGAAAGAAAGATAGATAGATAGATAGATAGATAGATAGATAGATAGATAGATAGATAGATGTACTACAAAAGCCTCAATAACGCAGCCCCCGATTACCTGTCAAGCCTACTTGAGATCTATCTTCCCTCACGTACCCTCCGCTCTGCCTCCGATCCTCTGACTTTTCGCTTTCCACGCACTAAGCTCAATACCTATGGTCCACGAGCCTTCTCTGTTTCTGGTCCATTCTCCTGGAACAAACTTCCTCTCTCAGTC
This sequence comes from Monoplex corrugatus, assembly GCA_030674185.1. Classification (NCBI taxonomy): domain Eukaryota; kingdom Metazoa; phylum Mollusca; class Gastropoda; order Littorinimorpha; family Ranellidae; genus Monoplex; species Monoplex corrugatus. The sequence goes on from CM060308.1 coordinate 31,815,695, forward strand.
CGTCAGCAACCTACTTTTGTCTCCTTCAAGTCCGCTCTCAAAACTCACCTTTTCTCCTCTGCATAAAATCCTGACCTCACTCAATCCCCTCTGCAGCCTGTCTCCACTCGGAGGGGAATCACATTGTAATATATAATTGTATATAATATGCTCTCTATAATTTTCCATTGCTTTTATTCTTTCTCCCCATTTATAGCCGTGTGTGTGTGTGTGTGTGTGTGTGTGTGTGTGCGTGCGTGCGTGCGTGCGTGTGTGTGCGTGCGTGCGTGCGTGTGTGTGCGTGCGTGCGTGTGTGTGTGTCTGTTTCAGCGCTTAGATTTGATTTTATCAAGATTTTGCGCTATAGAAATATTGTAATTATTATTATTATTATAGATAGATAAATATTTTAGTTTGATCGCAGTAGCTTTCTGACGGTCGGGTGTCACTTGTGCAGCAATGACGGTCCCTACCGGATCTCCTATAGGATCCCCTATTTACATCGTTATCCTCATTTTTCTTGCTTTGGCTGGCTATGATTTATGGCCATGATTAAGAAAACAAACGAGACAGTCTTGATGGAGGCAGACACAAGAAGATCATTGAGAAAGAAGATTACGAAAAGACAAGCAACGTTTATAGGCCATTTGTTGAGGGAAGGGGAATTAGAGCACCTGGCCACAACAGGAAAGCTGGAGGGAAAGAGAACACCAGGTAGACCCAGGGAGAAAATATTGGACAGACTTGCAGGGTGGCTGGGGACAGAGAGGGTGGAAGATGTACTTGCAGCGACAAGGAATAGATACTTAAGGAGGGCCATGATCGCCAGCGCCATGCGGCAGGGAACATGATGATGATGATGATGATGATGATGATGATGATGATCATTGTATGCATTGTGTTTTGCTCACACAGTGCAGGCGGTATGTTGCTGCCCAGTGTGTATATTCTGTATTGGGTACGTCAGCCACTGATATATATAACTTATGGAATGTTTAACATGCATGTTTCATATTCTACATGCGTATTCACGCGAAGGGGATTAGGCACTGACATATCTGCACACATGTTGATCTGAGAGATCGGAAAAAATCTCCATCCTTTAACCACTAGGCGGAAGGGTCTGGGGGGGGGGGGGGGGGTCGAACTCTGAATCTTGTGATCGGAAGTCCGGCGTTTACCCACTTGACTACTGTTCCCTCGTTGCAGTATTTGCTGTAGAAAACTGTAGGTTATAGTGTAGCCTCTAATTTACCACAGAACAAAACCCCTCGAGGTGACAGGGGCGTTAATCAAGTGAGTAACACATCGGTCCTCCAGTCGGAAGATCCCGGTTCGATTCTGCCTGGGTACCTCCCTGTCTAAGCAGGTGGTGGAGATTTTTCCGATGTCCTGAGTCAAGATGTGTGCGGACATGTTCGTGCGTAAACCCCGTTAGTGTGTGTACCCACCACAGGTCTTCACATATGTACGTTAAAGATCTTGTAAGCTCATGTCCGTGTCCTGTGGCTTATGGAAAAGTGGAAAACACCCCACAGCACACATGCCCACCGAAGATGCAGTATACAGACTGTGCAGCAACATATCGCTTGTGCAGTGTGGGCGAAGCATCGTGCGTGCAACCATTCGCCGTGGTGTAGTGGTTAACGCAACGGACTACCGACTGGAAGGTTGTGGGTTCGAATCCCGATCAGTACCTTCAAAAATCCTTATGGGATTTTTCGGCTCTAACGGGCTCCTACCCAGAGTTGGGCGTGCTATGGGCTCATTGGGAAGACTGGAACCACACAGTCGAGTCTAATCCATTTCGCAGATGCGTCATTGAGGGTG
>CM060308.1:31822503-31825003 GCA_030674185.1 Monoplex corrugatus
CTGTGTCTCTGTCTGTGTGTTTGTCTGTCTCTCTGTCCGTACGTTCGTTCGTTAGTTCTTTTAACGTCTGTTCATATATGTGCTTTTAGACAAAAAAGGTCAAACAAATAAGTAAATAAATAGATAAATAAATAAATGAATAAAGTGCGCGCACATGTGTGTGTGTGAGTTCGAGTGTTTGTGTATGAGTGCGAGTGCGAGTGTGTGTTTGTGTTTGTGTATGTGTGTGTGTGTGTGTGTGTGTGTGTGTGTGTGTGTGTGTGTGTGTGTGTGTGTGTGTGTGTGTATGTGTGTGTGTGTGTGTGTGTGTGTGTGTGTGAGAGAGAGAGAGAGAGAGAGAGACGTTATGTGTATGTGTGTGTGTGTGTGTGTGTGTGAGAGAGAGAGAGAGAGAGAGAGAGAGAGAGAGAGAGAGATTGTGTGTGTGTGTGAGCGCGTGCGCGTGCGCGCGCGTGTGTGTATGTCTTTGGGAGGATAGAGAGCGTGCTTACAGGCACGTGTCTGTGCACACAGATAGGTACAATTTTACAAATTATGAATAAAAGGGAGTCAGTGAAGACACATGATTATCACAGCAGGCGACCAGAAAACACAAAGCGACAGAGAAATCGGGATGGATCGTGGGGTGGGAGATGGAGTGACAGTGGGAAAGTATCATCATCATCATCATGATCATCATCATCATCATCATCATCATCATCATCATGTGCCCTGCCGCATGGCGTTGGCGATTATGGCCCTCCATATGTATCTATCCCTTGTCGCTGCAAGCACATCTTCAAAGCTCTCTGTCCTCAGCAACCCTGCAAGTCCGTCCAATATTTTCTCCCTGGGTCTACCTGGTGCCCCTTTTCCCTCCAGCTTTCCTGTTGTGACCAGGTGCTCTAATTCGCCTTTCCTCATAAAACGGCCTGTAAATGTTGCCTGTCTTTTCCTAATCTTTCTTATGAATGTCTTCTTGTGTCCGCCTCCATCAAGACTGTCTCGTTTGTTTTCTTTGCTGTCCATGGAACTCTCAACATTCTTCTTAGAAACCACATCTCGGCTGCCTTAATCTTGTCATGGGAAATTATAGGAAACTGGAAATAAGGAATCAGGAGTCCCTGCTCGGTCTACCCAAAAATCGCTATTATAGATGTTTACAGGAGGCTTACTTTTAACCCACAGTTAATGAGAAGGCTCTTATAACTCGTCCAAGTCCGGGCATGCTGTACGGACACAGTTTTGAAAGTGTCAGCTCAAGCTGACTGACAAACACTTGACGTGAATATGACGCCCAGTTCACTGGAACAATGGTTAAGTGGGAAAATGCCACCTCTGTCATGCTGTACCAACACTGTGAAGATTGGCCAAGGATTTCTCTCTCTCTCTCTCTCTCTCTTTCTCTCTCTGTCATTTCGCTCCATCTTCATGAATCATGGTGAAGTGGACAATTGTTCCCCAGGTGTGTCCCATTTGTGCAGAGCGATAATCCATTGCTGGAAACAGCGGGAGGTTCGTATGAATTCACGTTCAGATAGATAATGACAGTGACGGCGATAATGACACGGTCCTTTATTTTCCAAAGGCAGAAGTAATCATGATGGATCCAAACCAGAAATCCTCTCAATGGCAGCAAAGACAACATCAGCACTGTCCAGGCTGAAATATGTGTGAAATGACAAGAGCATCTCCTTGAAACACAAGTTCACGGACTTTCATGCGCTGGTGTATTCCATCTTGCTGTATGCGTGTGAAATATGAACCTTCACAGAGGATTTGGAAAGACGATTCCAGGCCATGGAAATGAAAAGTTTTGGCAAAATACTAAACATCAAGTACACTGATCATATCACCAATGAACAAGCTTGCCAAACCACGAAAAAGCACTGAACCATACAAAGATCTGGCTTCAGTTCATCATCATCATCATCAGGCGCCTTGCCGCATGACGTTGGCGATTATGGACTTTCATCTGTCTCTATCTCTTGTTGCCTCAAGCATCTCTTCCACCCTCCCTGTCTTCAGCCACTCTGCAAGTCCGTCTAGTATCTTCTCCCTGGGTCTACCCGGTGCTCTCTTTCCCTCCAGCTTTCCCGTTGTGACCAGGTGTTCCAATTCCCCGTTCCTCATAAAATGGCCTATGAATGTTGCCTGCCTTTTCCTAATCTTCCTTATGAATGAATTACTTGTGTCTGCCTCCATCAAGACTGTCTCGTTTGTTTTCTTTGCTGTCCATGGAACTCTCAACATCCTTCTTAGAATCCACATCTCGGCTGCCTCAATCTTGTTCTGGCTTTGCTTGTTGACTGTCCACGCCTCGCAACCGTACAACAGTATTGATTCTATATAACATTCAAGAACTCTCTTCTTGATGTTAATTGATAGGCATTTGTTGGTAAGAATGCTTGTCATCTTCTTGAATGTTGTTTTGGCTTGGCCGACTCTGCTGGCTATTTCTGATGTGCATCTGCCGTCCGGTGAAATGATCGTTCCCAGTTAAGAAAAGAAAACTCTGTTG
>CM060308.1:31840003-31855003 GCA_030674185.1 Monoplex corrugatus
GCGAAGAAGAAGAAGAATTGCGAAGAAGAAGAATTGCGAAGAAGAATTGCGAAGAAGAATTGCGAAGAAGAAGAATTGCGAAGAAGAAGAATTGCGAAGAATTGCGAAGAAGAAGAATTGCGAAGAAGCAGAATTGCGAAGAAGAAGAAGAATTGCGAAGAAGAATTGCGAAGAAGAAGAATTGCGAAGAAGAATTGCGAAGAAGAAGAAGAAGAATTGCGAAGAAGAAGAAGAAGAATTGCGAAGAAGAAGAATTGCGAAGAAGAAGAAGAAGAAGAATTGCGAAGAAGAAGAAGAAGAAGAATTGCGAAGAAGAATTGCGAAGAAAAGAATTGCGAAGAAGAATTGCGAAGAAGAATTGCGAAGAAGAAGAATTGCGAAGAAGAAGAAGAAGAATTGCGAAGAAGAAGAATTGCGAAGAAGAAGAAGAAGAAGAAAGGAGAGTGGACTTTGGAAACCAAGACAGAGAAAAAAGTTAAAAAGTAAATTACAAGAGAGAGAGAGAGAGAGAGAGAGAGAGAGAGAGAGAGAGAGAGAGAGAGAGAGAACATGGAAAACAATTGGAGGCGGCTATTTTAGCACATGGGAAGAGACAATAGAGAATAAGAAGAATAAAGAAAGAATGGATAAAAGAAAAGAATAAAGAGGAAGTGGAAAAAAGGGGAGAGGGAGGAAAATAAAAAGCAAGAACTAGAATTAAAAAAAAAAAATGAAAAAGGAGGATAAGAAAGTGGGAAGAGGAGCGAAATGAAAAGACAAAGGAAAAGAGGAAGAACAGAAAGAATAAAATGAAAAAGAAGAAGAGAAAGAACAAAAGAACGAGTTAAATACAATAGATGAGAGAAAAAAAAAGATAAAGAAGAGGTAGGATTTGGCCAATACTGATACTAGAGGGGTGCTCCAACTTCTGCATTCCTTGGCTGTATGAACATAATCGATGGACCTTTACGTCTGGTCTCGCTCTTCCTTCCTCCCTCGTTCTGTTATTACTAATCCCTGACCCTTAACTATTTCACAGTGAATGACAAGATGGGAGTTGGAGTCTGATGGTCTTGGATGCTGTCAGACAGTGTATTTTGTGCCATCGTTGAAGATAACAGTCTTTATCTCTAGCACTATCTTTGTCTTTGTGGGAGAAATGTCAGAGGACAAAGTGACTATGTAGGGGGAGTATACGTTGTCGGTGTCAGCGAGGAAATCAGATATAAAGTAAATTTTTTTTTTTAATTACTCATCTCTTCTCTTAGCCGTCTTCTTCTGTTCTTGGTGCTCTTTTGCGCGTTTCACGCTATGTTTATCCTAAAAAGTAAATGTTTCCAACGAAACATTCAGCGACAGCATTCAGTTTCCCAAAAGTCTTGAACTTGATTTGACTTTGATTCACACTGTGTTTCAAATGCATCACACAGAAAATGGAACAGGAAAAAAGAAGAAAGAGAAAACACAGAGAAAAGAGCATAAAAATCAAAATTTAAGAATGTGATACTGGAGAAAAACAGAAGAAAGAGAAGGAAGAGAATGGAGCAGGGAAAAAATGAAGAAGAAGAATGAAATGGAGAAAAGAAGAAAATTGCGAGAGAAGAAGAAGAATTGCGAAAAGAATTGCGAAGAAGAATTGCGAAGAAGATTGCGAAGAGAAGAAGAAGAATTGCGAAGAAGAAGAATTGCGAAGAAGAAGAATTGCGAAGAAGAAGAATTGCGAGAAGAAGAAGAAGAAAAATTGCGAAGAAGAAGAATTGCGAAGAGAAGAATTGCGAAGAAGAAGATTGCGAAGAAGAAGAAGAGCGAAAAGAAGAAGAAGAAGAATTGCGAAGAAGAAGAAGAATTGCGAAGAGAAGAAGAATTGCGAAGAAGAGAGAAGAAGAAATGCGAAGAAGAAGAATGCGAAGAAGAAGAATGCGAAGAAGAAGAATGCGAAGAAGAAGAATTGCGAAGAAGAAGAAGAACGAAGAATGCGAAGAAGAAAACGAAAGAAGAAGAAGAAGAATGCGAAGAAGAAGAATTGCGAAGAAGAAGAAGAAGAAGAAGAAGAGAGAAAATGCGAAAGAAGAAGAAGACAAATGCGAAGAAGAAGAAGAAGAATTGCGAAGAAGAAGAATGGAAGAAGAAGAATTGCGAAGAAGAAGAAGAAGAAATGCGAAGAAGAAGAAATGCGAAGAAGAAGAATTGCGAAGAAGAAGAATTGCGAAGAGAAGAATTGCGAAGAAGAAGAATTGCGAAGAAGAATTGCGAAGAAGAAGAAATTGCAAGAAGAAGAAGAATGGAAGAAGAATTGCGAAGAAGAAGAATGAAGAATTGCGAAGAAGAAGAAGAATTGCGAAGAAGAAGAATGCGAAGAAGAAGAATTGCGAAGAAGAATTGCGAAGAGAAGAAGAAGAATGCGAGAAGAATTGCGAAGAAGAAGAAAGAAGAATTGCGAAGAAGAAGAAGAAAATGCGAAGAAGAAGAACGAAGAAATGCGAAGAAGAAGAAGAAAAAGAGAAGAAGAAGAAAGAAGAAGAAGAAGAAGAAGAAGAAGAAGAAGAAGAAGAAGAAGAAGAGAAGAAGAAGAAGAAGAAGAAGAAGAAGAAAAGAAGAAAAGAGAAGAAGAAGAAGAGAAGAAGAAGAAGAAGAAGAAGAAGAAGAAGAAGAAGAAGAATGCGAAGAAGAATGCGAAGAAGAAGAGAAGAATGAGAAGAAGAAGAAGAAGAAGAAGAAGAAGAAGAATTGCAAGAAGAAGAAGGAAGAATTGCGAAGAAGAAGAAGAATGCGAAGAAGAAGAAGAAATTGCGAAGAAGAAGGAAGAAGAGAATTGCGAAGAAGAATGGAAGAAGAAATGCGAAGAAGAAGCGAAGAAGAAGAAGAAGAAGAAAGAGAAGAAGAAGCGAAGAAGAAGAAGAAGAAGAAGGAAGAAGAAGAAGAAGAGAAGAAGAAGAAGAAGAAGAAGAACGAAGAAGAGAAGAAGAAGAAGAAGAAGAAGAAGAAGAAGAAGAAAAAAAAAAAAAAAAAAAAAAAGAAGAAGAAGAAGAAGAAGAAGAAGAAGAAGAAAAAAAGAAGAAGAATAAGACGGTAGAAAGAAAAAAAAATCTATGATTTGGCCAATCTCAAACTCTCCTTCGACAATGGAGGCTAACCACCAATCCTGGTAATTTCAGGGTGCTGCCACTGTCTCCATTCCTCGGGTGTATGAACTTGATCGATGGACTCTGCATTTATTCTCTTTCCTTTCCTGTCCTTTCTTATCACACTGTTATCATCATGTCCTGTCCTTAAAAAGTGCTTAACTATGAATGTCGGTGTGGGCGTGGTGGCCTGGTGGTATGTTACTCGTCCAGACTATACTTTGTATCCTCGTTGGCGATTACAACTGTTTCTTCAGTACTACCTTTATCTTTAGGAAATGAAATTGACAGTCTGTAAGGAGGCGAAGAATACAGCCTTGTCAACCAGTCTAAATCCTAAATGGAACTCCCTAGCATCACCATTCTCATTATCATTATCATGACCATCATAGGGTAGAGAAAATTGTCCCCCAAATTCCGTGGCTCTTTACGTCTTGATCTCATGATGACCTCAGCGTCCATTTCGTCTCTCGCTTCCGTATCTGAGGTAAACTGACATCAGGGTCTTTGCTTTGAGTGATCACCATCTGTTGAGTGATGAAGCTGTAGTGTAGTCTCCTTGCCGAGGGGGCAGCTGATTGTGACTGAAAGAGAAGCAGTTATTGTTGTTATGTAAAGGAGGCTTTTGTGTATGGTGTTCTGTTTATGTTAAATAAGCACAAGCACTACTGAACCGCTCTTAGGTGACTGAGTAGCTCTGCAGATTCTTCTCTTAATGGTGACACCACAGCACTCTGACCTATAAGACTAGCTTCTATGGATTTCGTGGCTTTGGGACTTCGACTGAACGATCTTGGGTTTGACGATATGTTGAAGAGCAGAAATATGTGTGTATATGTATGTATGTATGTGCGTGTGTGTGTGTATGTGGCGTGCTTGCGTGCGTTGGTGTGTGTGTGTGTGTGTGCGTGTGCGTGCCGTGCGTGTGTGAATGTGTGCGTGCGTGCGTGTGTGTGTGTGTGTGGTGTGTGTGTGCGTGCGGCGCGTGTGTGTGTGTGGGGAGGGGTACACACAATCACAATAAGCAGGAATTAGGCAGAGTTGTTCTTGATGCTTTGAATAGGAACGGACACCACAACGGAACCAACAAAGCCACTGTCACACAAATTTGGGAGAAGTTTTCTTGGAGGAGTCAAGTAAAAGAGTGTGAATCTCATGAAACCTACTGTTTGGGTTCTGGTGTGATCAGTTGATGGCAGCTTTCGTTCAGAACCAGTTGACTGTTTGTTTTGGTTGTTGTTGTGGCGGTTGGTTGAGTGTTTCTTGTTTGTTTTGTTGTTGTTGTTTTTCCATTAGCTTTCTGGTCGATGAAGCGTTGTGTTCGTTTGAGTTAGGGATCCAAAACAGTGCGATGCTCGCGACAGAGACAAACATGAACCAGAAAGAACAAGAAAACCAATGCAAGCGCGTATTCAACAAAACAAGACAGAAAGACAAGCGCAAATGCATTTGGTCCTTTTTATCCACTGGACGAGGCGGCAGGGAAGTTTAAGTTTTTAGTCCTCTTTTTGTTATCCGTTGTTTGTAGTCTGTTTGTGACCGTGCGTTCGCGCTTGACAAAGGCCAACGGTTGGCCGAAAAGTTGCGCTTGTCTTGTCTTGTTTTGTTGAATACGCGCTTGCATTGGTTTTCTTGTTCTTCTGTTTCCGTTTTGAGATGGTTATAGACCTGATATGACTCCGCCCAGTGGGCCGGGCTTTAAACGGTGATGATTATAAACAACGATAATGTTTCCGAATTACCATACCCCAGTGAGATCTTTCTATTTCTCTGGTTTCTTGTCTTCTGGAATTTCCAAAATTATTTGGATCTTACTTTTAATGTTTATTCTTGACAAACCTCCGTGAATTTCGTATTTTTTACCTTTTTCACCCAAAAGTTTTATTCTTGAGCAAGAGGTAAGTTTGTATCAAGAACAAAGCTTAAAAACTATATGTCAAGGTTAAGGCAAACACACACACATACGCACGTGCGCACGAAAGCACGCACACACGTACACACGCAGTTGCGCATACGCACACATACACACAAATACGTGCGCGCGCGCGCACAAACACTCATGCACACACATACACACACATGTTATACACACACGCGCGCACGCACGCACCCACACATGTACGCAAGCACGCTCGCACGTACGCACGAACGCACGCACGCACGCACGCACACACATACACACACATACACACACACGCTCTCTTTTTCTCTCTCTCTCTCTTACACACACACGCACACACACATACACACCCCCCCCACACACACATACACACACACTCACACACACACACACACACACACACACACCACCACACACAACCACACACACACACCCCACACACACAACATACACATACACACACACAACACACACACCCCCCCCCCCCCACACACACACCACACACACACACATACACATACACATACACACAATACCTACACACACACACAACACACACACACACACACACACACACACACACACCCCACACACACCCCACACACACACTCAATCTGACAGGCAAAGAAAGACAGACCGCTCAGTTGTTGAAAAACAGACAGAAAGTTAAGAAGAAGAAGAAGAAGAAGAAGAAGAAGAAGAGGGAAGAGAGAAGAGAAGAAGAAGAAGAAGAAGAAGAAGAGGAAGAGGAGGGGAGGAGGAAAGGAGGAAAGAGAGAGAGGAGGAGGAAGGAGGAGGAGGAGGAGGAGGAGAAAAAGCCTCTCTGTCCGCTATGGGGAAAATGTCAGCTATGGGGAAAATGTGCTCAGAGACAAATAAACGACTGTGGTTTTCGGTTTGTCATCAATGCCTTTTGAACCTTGCGGAAGGTCAGTGGATGAAAACTTGAATTCAGGCAAGAGCAAGGGTTTTTCCCTTAGCATTGTATTGTAGGGTGATCTAGTTCTGCTTCAACATCCCTCGTCACCCCCCCTCCCCCCTCACAGGTTTTCCCCATGTTTTTGTTTAGGACCTGAAGCCCTGGCATCGATCTTGCTTTGATTTTTTAAAATTTATATATTTGTGTTTTTGCTCTGAATGTGTGTGTCTGTTTCAATCGATTGTGTAGCGTAGTACGTAACGTAACGTAACGTAATGTAACGGAACGTAACATAGCATAGCATAGCATAACAAAGCATAACATAGTATAACATAGCATAACACAGCATAACACAACACAACACAACACAGCACAGCCAGCATGACAAACAACACAACACAACACAACAAACACAACACACACAAACAACACAACACAACACAACACAACACAACACAACACAACAAACAAACAACACAACCACACACACAACACAACACATGACAAACAACACAACAACACAACAAACACAACCACACACACAACACCACCACCACACTGACAAACACACACACACAAACACAACACAACACACAACACAACACAACACAACACAGCACAGCACAGCACATGACAAACAAACAACACACACAACAAACACAACACAACAAACACAACACAACACACACCAGCACTGACAACAACACAACACAACACAACAACCACAACACAACACAGCACAGCACATGACAAACAACACAACACAACACAACACAGCAAGCCACATGACAACAACACAACACAACACAACAAACACAACACAACACAGCACAGCACATGACAAACAACACAACACAAACACACACAGCACATGACAACAACACAACACAACACAACACAACACAACACAACACAGCACAGCACATGACAAACAACACAACACAACACAACAAACACAACACAAACACAACACAACACAGCAACAGCACAGCACATGACAAACAACACAAAACAACACAACAACACACACAACACAACACAAACACAACACAACAAAACAACACACAGCACAGACAAACAACACAACACACACACACAACAAACACAAACACAACAACACAACACACACAGCACAGCACACATGACAAACAACACAACACAAACACAACACAACACACACAGCAACAGCAACACATGACAAACAACACAACACAACACAACACAGCACAGCACAGCACATGACAAACAACACAACACAACACAACAAACACAACACAACACAACACAGACCACAGCACAACAAGCACATGACAAACAAACACAACACAACAAACACAACACAAACACACAACACACAGCACAGCACATGACAAACAACACAACAACAACAAACACACACACAACACAGCACAGCACATGACAAAACAACACACAACAACACAACACACAGCACTAACAAAACAACACAACAACAACACACAACACAACACAACACAGCAGCAGCAACAGCAACATGACAAAACAACACACACAACACAACACAACACAGCACACACAGCACAAAACAACACACACAACACACAAACAAACACAAGCACAGCACAGCAATGACAACAACACAACACAACAACACAACACAACACCAACACAGCACAGCACATGACAAACAACACAACACAACACAACACACACACAACACAACACAAACACAGCACAGCACAGCACATGAACAAACACAAACACAACACAACACACAAGACGACAACAAAAACACAACACAAAACACAAACACAACACAAACAACACAACACCACAGCACAAACATCGACAGCACACACAACAACAACACAAAACACAACACAACACACACGCACAGCACATGCAACACAACACAACAACACACAAGCACACACAACACAACACAGCACAGCACAGCACAACAAACAACACAACAACACAACACAGCACAGCACATGACAAACAACACAACACAACACAACAAACACAACCAAACACAACAACAACACAACACACCCAACAGCACAAGCAACATGCACCAACAACAACACAACACAAACACAAACACAACACAACACAACACAGCACAGCACAGCACATGACAAAACAACACAACACAACACAACACAACACAACACAGCAACAGCACACACAGACAAACAACACAACACAACACAACACAACACAGCACAGCACAGCAATGACAAACAACACAACACAACACAAACACAACAAACACACAACACAACAACAACACAAACAAAACACAACACACACAGCACAGCACATGACAAACAACAACAACACAACACAGCACAGCACAGCACATGACAAACAACACAACAACAAACACAGCAAACAACCAACAACAAGCACATGACAAACAACACAACACAACACAACACACACAACACAGCACAGACAAACAACAACACAACACAACACAACACACACAGACCACAACAAACAAACCAACTACAAACAACACAACACAAGCACAGCACATGACAAACACACACAACACAACACAAACGCACAACAAACAACAACACAAAACACAAACACAACACACAACACAACACAACACAACACAGCACAGCACATGACCGACAACACAACACAACACAACAAACACAAACACAACACAACACAGCACAGCACATGACAAACAACACAACACAACACAACACAACACAACACAGCACAGCACAGCACATGACAAACAACACAACTCCACACAACACCACACCACACCACACCACATCCCATCCCCACCCCACCCCGCCCCACCCCACCACACCCCACCCCACCACACCACACCACACCACACCACACCACACCACATCACACCACACCACACCACATCACACCACACCACACCCCGACACGACACGACACGACACGACACAACACAACACAACCCCACACACACCCCACCACACCACACCATACCACAATACAACCCACCACAACCCAACCCAACCCAACCCAACCCAACCCAACACAACCAACCCAACACAACACAACACAACACAACACAACACAACACAACACAACACAACACAACACAACACAACACAACACAACACAACACAACACAACACAACACAACACAACAAAGGTCTGCTGATGTTTGGAGTTAAGAACAAGAACGACAGCAACAACAACAGCAGCCTCTCTGGGCCTGCAAGAGGAAAAACAAAATTTGCTGGGAGCAAAGTAAACGAGTAAAGCACTCAGGTTGCACTCAACGCTCTTTGAATCTTCCGTGTGGTTGGGTCTTTGAAAGCTTGAATTCACACACACGCCAGGTCTGTATTTGTGACTTCCCACCACGAAATCAGTCTTAACTAGCATTTTGGACATTTTGAGATATACATATCACTGGAAAGTGTACATTCTGCTGATTATTTTGGTACTTGAATAAGGCTTGTACTCCAAAAAATGTAGAAGTTATGTATGTTTAAAGTCATTAAGTTGTATGACGGCCATTTTGAGAAAACGGCCTCTAAAGTTTTTGTGTGCTCTCTTACACATTTTCCTTAAATTTCTTTATTTGGTGGCTTTGACCCAGTTTGTTTCTAATTTTCGCTGTCATTATCTGAAAGGTGCACCAAAGAGCTTTCCATCAGTATATTACATGTGCAGGTACTGTACAGGTTACGGTTCATAATAAGAGATAAAAATAGGTACTTTTGGTAGGAAATTGCGTTCTTTCTGCTGCGATCAGTGCATTAAAATACCGATTTAAATTGATTAATAATATTTTTTTCAAGAAAAAAATTTCTGTGGGGGATAGATTATAGTCTATAGAAATCAATTTTGAGAAAAAGTCAAAACACCCCAGATAGACACTCAGTCACCTTTTTAGCTCCTAGTGCTGTTCGACTGACTGCGAGTTAAGACTGATTTCGTGGTGGGAGGTCACATTTTGTCATCGTTGTGGGATGGTCTGGTTTAATTTCAGCGTCCCCTTCTTTTCACCACATGGTTTCACATGTTTTGGACGTCAGTACACACAATGTGTTTGCTTTGGCTTTTGGCTCATAGTTTTGTTTTTTTGTAAACATCTCTGCACGTCTGTTTACACTGATTTTCTGTACTTTTTTTTTTACTTATAGGCGAACTGGTGTTCATTTTGTCCTTGGCTTCCAGATTTCATACTTTGTCTTGATTAATCTCTGTGAATTTCGTACTTAAATTTTTGTTTCTTTGTTTGTTTTTGTTCTTGTGTTCAGAAGGGGGACTTTAAAGATAATACAACTCGTAGTATTCAGCTTCGTCTTACACGTATTTGGTGAAATATTTTGGTTTTTAGAAATTTGTGTGTACTGGACTTTGTAGGATGACTATATTTACTTTTAGTTTTTTTTCTTGTGTTATAGGAATTAGCTGTTTTCTTGAGCTGATACTCCCCTTTTTTTCTTTACAGAAGTATTCTATTTCTTGGACTCAAAGATAACCGTAGCCATTCATTTTGATCTTGTCCTTGACAAGTTTCTGTCAATTTCATATTCTCCCCAACACCTACACGTAAACACACACACTCTCACAAACAGTATGTTTGTATACACAAACACAAGCACGGACACGCACAGACACAGCCAGAGAGAGAGAGAGGAGAGAGGAGAGAGAGAGAGAGAGAGAGAGAGGAGAGAGAGAGAGAGGAGAGAGAGAGAGCAGAGAGAGAGACAGAGAGAGAGACAGAGAGACAGACAGACAGAGACAGACAGACAGACAAGACAGACAGACACACGCATGCAAGCACGCACGCAAGCATGCACGCACACGCACACACACACACACACGCACACACACACACACACACACACACACACACACACACACACACACACACACACACACCCACTCACACTCATACACTATGTCAAAATGTTTAGTTTTGGTAAGTTACTTAATCAGTTTGTTTTTCCCTTTTCTGTTTCCAGTTGCTGCTTCCTTCCTTCTTTCACAAGACTGGCCACATGTACACGTATCCCCCATGGCCCTTCCTCCACCCTCCACCCATTATTTGTCTTCATATCATCATCATCATTCATCATCATCATCATCATCATCATCATCTCATCATCATATCATCATCATCATCATCATCATCGTCATGTGCCCTGCCAAATGGCGTTGGCGATCATGGCCCTCCATATTTATCTATCCCTTGTTGCCGCAAGCAAATCTTCCACCCTCTCTGTCCTCAGCCACCCTGCAAGTCCGTCCAATATTTTCTCCCTGGGCCTTCCTGACGCTATTTTCCCTCCAGCTTTCCTGTTGTGACCAGGTGCTCTAATTCTCCTTTCCTCATAAAATGGCCTATTAAATGTTGTCTGTCGTTTCCTAATCTTCCTTATGAATGATCTTCTTGTGTCTGCCTCCATCAAGACTGTCGTTTGTTTTCTTTGCTGTCCATGGAACTCTCAACATTCTTCTTAGAAACCACACCTCGGCTGCCTCAATCTTGTTCTGGCTTTGCGTGTTGACTGTCCATTATTTATGATCTAAAATAAATAAGTAGACATTTAAACCAGTGATCACCACTCACAAGTACACGCATGCACTTACACACGTACAAACACACGGCCACAGATGTATATATTCTTTCTCTCTTTCTTTGTTTCTGTCTGTGGTTATCTTTGTCTAACTGGCAGGGAGACAAAACCTCCTGATGTTTAAAACGGAAAGATAAGAAGAAGAGTGACAGCAACAACAAAAGCCACTCTCTCCCCCATAGAGGAAATAGTTTGCTGTAAGTTAAACAAACGAATGCGGCTCACATTTTGTCTTTAATGCTCTTTGAATCATGTGTGTGGTCGGCAAAGCTTTTTGATATACATGTATGCGGTTAGCAAAGCTTTTTGACATACATGTATGTGGTTAGCAGGTTAGCAAAGCTTTTTGATATACATGTATGTGATTAGCAAAGCTTTTTGATATACATGTATGTGGTCGGCAAAGCTTTTTGATATACATGTATGTGATTAGCAAAGCTTTTTGATATACATGTATGTGGTTAGCAAAGCTTTTGATATACATGTATGTGGTTAGCAAAGCTTTTTGATATACATGTATGTGGTTTGCAAGCTTTTTGATATACATGTGAATGTTTAGCAATACTTTTTGATATACATGTATGTGATTAGCAAAGCTTTTGATATACATGTGAATGGTTAGCAATACTTTTTGGTATACGTGTTTGTGGTGAGCGATACCTTTTTAGTATATATGTATATGGTTGTTAATACGTTTTGATATACTTGTGTAGGGTTAGTAATACTTTTTGATATAGAGTGGTTAGCAATACTATTTGATATAGAGTGGTTAGCAATACTATTTGATATACGTGAGAGTTGTTAGCAATACTATTTGATATACGTGAGAGTTGTTAGCAATACTATTTGATATAGAGTGGTTAGCAATACTATTTGATATAGAGTGGTTAGCAATACTATTTGATATAGAGTGGTTAGCAATACTATTTGATATACGTGAGAGTTGTTAGCAATACTATTTGATATAGAGTGGTTAGCAATACTATTTGATATAGAGTGGTTAGCAATACTATTTGATATAGAGTGGTTAGCAATACTATTTGATATAGAGTGGTTAGCAATACTATTTGATATAGAGTGGTTAGCAATACTATTTGATATACGTGAGAGTGGTTAGCAATACTATTTGATATAGAGTGGTTAGCAATACTATTTGATATACGTGAGAGTTGTTAGCAATACTATTTGATATACGTGAGAGTTGTTAGCAATACTATTTGATATACGTGAGAGTTGTTAGCAATACTATTTGATATAGAGTGGTTAGCAATACTATTTGATATAGAGTGGTTAGCAATACTATTTGATATAGAGTTGTTAGCAATACTATTTGATATAGAGTGGTTAGCAATACTATTTGATATAGAGTGGTTAGCAATACTATTTGATATAGAGTGGTTAGCAATACTATTTGAATACTAAGTGTAGAACATTTAAACACGTGGATGACATCACAAGTACACGCATGACTTACACTACATAAACTGAGGTTTCAACGATGTATATGATTTTACTCCTTTTTGTTACTGTTGTAGTTATCTTTGTCTAATGCGGTGAGACAAAACTTGATTTAAAACGGATTAGATAAGAAGAGTGTGTAGCAAACATAAAAAGCAACTCTTTCATAGAGGTAAATACTATTGATGTAAGTTTAACAAACGAATGCGGTCACATTTTGTCAATGCTATTTGAATCATGTGTGATGGTGTGCAAAGCTATTTGATATAGATGGTTAGCGGTTATGCAAAGCTTTTTGCAACATGTATTGGATTAGCAGGTTAGCAAAGCTTTTTGATATAAGTATGTGTTAGCAATACTTTTGATATAAGTATGTGGTTAGCAAACTTTTGATATACAGTGGTTAGCAAACTATTTGATATACATGTTGTTTAGCAAATGCTTATTTGACAATACATTTGTGTTAGCAGGTTAGCAAAGCTATTTTGATATACTGAGTTGGTTAGCAAAGCTATTTGATATAGATGTGGTTAGCAATACTTTTGATATACATGTATGCGGTTAGCAATACTTTTTGAGTAAAATACATTATGGGTTAGAGGTTAGCAAACTTTTGATATATGAGTGGTTAGCAAAGCTTTTGATATACAATTGTATAGTGGTTAGCAATACTATTTGATATACTGCATGTGTTAGCAAAGCTTTTTGATATAGATGTGGATTAGCAAAGCTTTTTGATATACTGATGTGGTTAGCAATACTTTTGATATAGATTACATCTATTGTATGGTGGTTAGCAAACTTTTTTGATTATACTATTGTATGGTGGTTAGCAAACTTTTGATATAAGATGTGGTTAGCAAACTATTTGATATAATGTATGTGGTTAGCAAAGCTTTTTGATATATGATGTGTTAGCAAAGCTATTTGATATACAGTGAGTTGGTTAGCAAAGCTTTTGATATACATGTAGTTGTTAGCAATACTTTTTGATATAGAGTGTGTTTAGCAATACTATTTGATATACGTGTGTGTGGTTAGCAATACTGTTTTTATATGTATACATGTGGTTAGCAAACTTCATGGTATACATGTGTCTGGTTGGCAATACTTGTTTGATGTACATGTGCATAGTTGGCGTTATCTTTTGTTATATGTGACCTCCCACCACAAAATCAGTCTTAATTTAACTCGGTCAGTCGAACAGCACTAGGAGCTGAAAATGTGACTGAGGGTCTATCTGGGGTGTTTTGACTTTTTCTCAAAATTGATTTCTGTAGACTATAATCTATCCCCCACAGAAATTTTTTCTTGAAAAAATATTATTAATCAATTTAAAATGGTATTTTAATGCACTGATCGCATCAGAAAGAATCAATTTCTTACCAAAAGTACCTATTTTTGTCTCTTATTATAAACCGTAACCTGTACAGTACCGCACAGCGTAATATACTTATGGAAAGCTCTTTGGTGCACCTTTCAGATAATGACAGCGAAAATTAGAAACAAACTGGGTCAAAGCCACCAAATAAAAAATTAAGGAAAATATGTAGGAGAGCACACAAAAACTTTAGAGGTCGTTTTCTCAAAATGGCCGTCATACAATTTAATGAGGTTTAAACATACATAACTTCTACATTTTTTTGAGTACAAGCTTTATTCAAGTACCAAAATAATCAGCAGAATGTACACTTTCCAGTGATATGTATATCTCAAAATACCCAAAATGCTAGTTAAGACTGATTTCGTGGTGGGAGGTCACATATACATGTGTGTGTGTGTGTGTGTGTGTGTGTGTGTGTGTGTGTGTGTGTGTGTGTGGTGTGTTGTGATGTGTATGTATGTGTATGTGTGTGTGTGTGTGTGTGTGTGTGTGTGTGTGTGTGTGTGTGTGTGTGTGTGTGTGTGTGTGTGTGTGTGGTTGTGTGGCGTTTTGATATACATGTGTTTTGTAAGCAATATTTTATGCAATATATTTGTCTGGTTGGCAATATTTTTGTAATGGACGTACGTGTGGTTAGCGATATTTTCTGATGTACA
>CM060308.1:31860003-31862503 GCA_030674185.1 Monoplex corrugatus
CTTCCGCTTTTCGTGTTGCCCAGATTTGTTCGTCTATTTCTTTATACTGATTATTTTGTTTGCAGATTAGATAATAACTTAACTCTTATCTCTTAAGGTTGTCCTGGATATGTTTGTGTGTATTCTCTCTGTCTCTCTCTCTGCGTCTCTCTCTTTCTCTCTCTCTCTCTCCTTTCTCTCTCTGCCTCTCTCTCTCTCTCTGTCCTTTTTTTTTTTTACCTTTCTCTCTCTCTGCGTGTCTTTCTCTCTCTCTTTTCTCACCCCCGGCCCCTCTCTCTCTCTCTACTTTTTCACC
This sequence comes from Monoplex corrugatus, assembly GCA_030674185.1. NCBI lineage: Eukaryota > Metazoa > Mollusca > Gastropoda > Littorinimorpha > Ranellidae > Monoplex > Monoplex corrugatus. Next base: position 31,860,299 of record CM060308.1, read on the forward strand.
TTTCTCTTTCTGTCTCTCTCTCTGTGTTTATCTCTCTCTCCTCTCACTACTTCTCTCTCTTTCTCTCCTTTCTCACCTTTCTGTCTCTGCGTCCTCTCTCTCTCTCTCCTTTCTCATCTCTCTCTTTCTGCGTCTCTCTCTCTCTCTCTCTCCGTTCTCACCTTTCTCTCTCTCTTTCTCTCTCTTTCTCCCCCCTCTCCCTTTTTTTTTTTTTACATATTTTCTAGAATTTAAACGGTAACATCGGTTCAAATTTATATTTGCACTTACTAGAACAAGATTGAGGCAGCCGAGATGTGGTTTCTCAGAAGAATGTTGAGAGTTCCATGGACAGCAAAGAAAACAAATGAGACAGTCTTGATGGAGGCAGACACAAGAAGATCATTCATAAGGAAAGATTAGGAAAAGACAGGCAACATTTATAGGCCATTTCATGAGGAAAGGGGAATTGGAGCACCTGGTCACAACGGAAAAGCTGGAGGGAAAGAGAGCACCAGGTAGGACTGGGGAGAAGATACTAGACGGACTTGCAGAGTGATTGGGGACAAAGAGGGTGGAATAGATGCTTGCGGCAACAAGACATAGAGACAGATGGAAGTCCATGGTCGCCAGCGCCATGCGGCAAGGCACCTGATGATGATGATGATGATGATGATGACGTTCTGGTACAGTTCCCTGATTTTAAAGAAAAAAAATTATTTAAAAAAACAACAACAACGAGATTGTAGTTTTAAGCTTGATCCCCGGCATACTAGTTTTAGGTTCATCTTATAGCTTATAACTGTTAGTTCTGTCCCTGCATTGGCGTATCTCTGTGCATTCTTGTTGTTGCCAGTTTTCTGAGTGGCCTATACTTTTAAAAAAATCTCCTCTTTGACAAATCCCTGTTAAATCCCTACTCCCACAGGTTTTCAACGACTTTGATTTCAGAATATGACATGGATTACCATCAACATGGATACCTTCTATTTTCACGAATCTCTTGTTTCATTTAGGTATTATTTCAAAGGAGGATCATCTTATGTAGCTTAGCACAGTACCCTTGAGAAATACCAGTGTGTTCTTTATTTTCCGCTTATTTCTGTATTTCACTTTCACAGTTGGCTTTATAATAACGTGTTTGCGTCTTTGGCAAACTGAAATGTGTTTTTTTAAGAAGAATGTTGAGAGTTCCATGGACAGCAAAGGAAACAAACGAGACAGTCTTGAGGGAGGCAGTCACAAGAGGAACATTGATAAAGAAGATTAGGAAAAGACAAGTAACATTTATAGGACATTTTTTGAGGCAAGAGAAATTAGAGAAACTTGTCACAACAAGAAAGCTGGAGGGAAAAAGAGCACCAGATAGATCCAGGGAGAACATATTAGATGGACTTGCGGAGTGGATGAAGACAGAGAGGGTGGGAGATGTACTTGCACGACAAAGGATGGATTCATATGTCAGGCCATGATCGCCAGCGCTATGCCACAGGGCACACGATGATGATGATGATTATTTCTCAGGCAGATGATCTGATGTACGTTTGCCCTTTGTCCTTGAGAAATACTGGTGTATTCTTTATTTTTTATTTTTTTTCTGCATTTCAGCTTCAAAATTGTCTTGTTTTTATAATAACTTGTTTGTATCTTTGGCAAACTGATATGTGGTTTCTAAGAAGAATGTTGAGAGTTCCATAGACAGGAAAGAAAACAAACGAGACAATCTTGAGGGAGGCAGACCCAAGAAGATCATTCTTAAGGAAGATTAGGAAAAGACGAGCAACATGTATACATTTTATGAGGCAAGAGAAATTAGAGAAACCAGTCACAACAGGAAGGCTGGAAGGAAAAAGAGCACCGGGTAGACCTGGGGAGAAAATATTGGACGGACTTGCGGAGTGGATGAAGACAGAGAGGGTGGGAGATGTTCTTGCAGCGACAAAGGATGGATTCATATGTAGTGCCACGATCGCCAGCGCTATGCCACAGGGCACACGATGATGATTATTATTTTAAAGGCGGATCATCTTATGTACCTTAGCCCTTTGTCCTTGAGAAATACTGGTGTATTCTTTATTTTTTTCATTTTTTTCTGCATTTCAGCTTCAAAATTGTCTTGTCTTTATAATAACTTGTTTGTAATTTTTGGCAAATCATAGAGAACATAGTTCGAGAGGAAATCGTGAAGTGAACAGGTGAGTGTCATCCAAATTTGCTCGTCTTTTA
>CM060308.1:31865003-31890003 GCA_030674185.1 Monoplex corrugatus
GTGTGTGTGTGTGTGTTGTGTATGTGTGTGTGTGTGTGTGTGTGTGTGTGTGTGTGTGTGTGTGTAAGAGACACACGCACACAGACAGAGAGAGAGAGAGAGAGAGAGAGAGAGAGACAGAGACAGACAGACAGACAGACAGACAGACAGACAGACATCTGCGATATAATTATACTATTTTGCTAACACTATTTTTACTCAGTGATTTTCAAAACTAATCGAAACTGAAATACATATGTAGCATCAACAGACTGTTCTCCATTCGTGACAATGTCAAATGCACATTTTTTTTCTCAGTGTGATGATTCACTTTCTTAAATTAAGGAGCTTGTGCTGCATTGCACAACACATTTTACTTGGACGAGAGAGTGAACGAACGAGCAAACGAGCAAACGAGCAAACGAATACGCTCGTTTGGAAAGGTGAAAGCAATCATTCCTAAACATTGTGGAATTACGAGAAATTCCAGGAGAACGCCAAGCAATTAGCTGAACTTTCTTTGGCAACGTTTGAGTGTGATTAGCACAGTAACACCAAAGTTGTTTGAAAGAAAAAAAAATTTCCTGATGGCACGTATTTGTGGCAAAGGACTGTGCCAAAGCAATGAGACTATCGAAATATTGTGTAATGTACATAATGTGTATATGTGTATGTGATCGTCTTAGTGTATGTGTGTGTGTGTGTGTGTGTGTGTGTGTGTGTGTGTGTGTGTGTGTGTGTGTGTGTGTGTGTGTGTGTATGTGTGTGTGTGAGAGAGAGCGAGGAGAGAGAGAGAGAGAGAGAGAGAGAGAGAGAGAGAGAGAGAGAGAGAGAGAGAGAGAGAGAGCTGAATCATATACCATTTCACCCATAAAATCGAAATGTTTGTCTATGACAACGACAAAAACAAAACTTATCTATTAAAATGCCATCAATTTATACAAACAAACAAAAACAAACAAACAAACAAACAAACAAACAAACAAACAAACAAACAAACAAAAAACAAATAAGCAAGCAAACAAACAAGCAAACAAACAATGAACAACCAAACCCAGTCCTAGTTGCTGAAGAAGTTGATACTCGGGAAATCTAAGTGTAATAATAGATAATAGTTTTATCCTGGCCAAATCACATAAACAAGCTGTTTAAAACTATATCCACAAAAGCTGTTTCAGTTATCTCAGTTAAGGCATTTCTTGAACCTAGAATCAAGAACAGTGTTCTTCTCTACACTTACCCAACCATTAGCCGATTATAAGTTACCCTTTCAAACTCAAGTCATTGGCAATGTTTCAAACTTACCATTAGTCTGCATAAACCAGATTTAAAACTCATTCTGTTTACAAATATTAGTGTATCAGACTAAAACCATAAGGAATTGTATTTTTACCAGTAAAACTTCAATATAACAAAGAAACATTTATGCACAAAATAATGATTAGGCATCCTCCAGATAACAGCCAATACTTTGTTAATGAATTTCATACACGTAACAGGTGAAAAATAAATATTCCCATCCCAGGAACTGACCTTTTTGAATCCAGCCTTATGTATTCATGATCTACCCTTTGGACTAGACTACCAGAAAACATGTGAGAATGTTTCAGTTTCACAATACACATCTCATGAACTGATCAGCTCTTTTAATTCTTAACACTTACCACTAACTTATTTTTTCTAGTGATGAAACGTTTTACTATAAAAAACTTATAATTTATTTTGTTGATATTTAACATTTCCATTGTCGAAATGTAAATGTTTAATATGAGTGAAACAAAATTGGAAATAAACGAATAGATAAATCAGAAAAAGATAAGCAACATTTATAGGACATTTTATGAGGCAAGAGAAATTTGAGCGCCTACTCATAACAGGAAAGATGGCGGAAAAGAGAGCACCAAGTAGACCCAGGGAGAAAATATTGGACGGAGTTGCACAGTGGCTGAGGACAGAGAGGGAGGGAGATGTACTTGCAACCACAAAGGACAGATTCGTATGGAGGGCCATGATCGCCAACGCCATGCGGCAGGGCACACGATGATGATGATGATTGTTCAAATGTAATGTAGTCTCTCTTTGAGCGTGGGCTGGATATAAAAATGCCTTGTTTCTTTATTATACACTGTTTATTTTTTATCTTGAAAATGAAATTCGATCTGTTTTACTATACCGGAAACCAAGGTAAAATAAAACTAAATTGTTGAGATTGCGATCATTCTTTCGAAGGCTACGATGTCAGAAACAAGTGAACACAAAATCAAAAACTAAAACAAAAACTAAACAAAACAAAAAACTCATCACACAAAGGCGACAAATTAAAGACGCTTAAGTTGAAGCCATTCGTCAGCCAGGTTGTGAGTCATCCATTTCACTGTGTGTGTGTGTGTGTGTGTGTGTGTGTGTGTGTGTGTGTGTGTGTGTGTGTGTGTGTATGTGTGTGTGTATGTGTATGTCTGTGAATGTGTGTGAGAATATGTGTTTTAGCGAGTGTGTGTGTGTGTGTGTGTGTGTGTGTGTGTGTGTGTGTGTGTGTGTGTGTGTGTGTGTGTGTGTGTGTGTGTGTGTGTTGATCGTACGGCGGTGATAATTTCAGTACGTTCTAAGTAGAAGATAAAATCTCAAATTTTTCAGGCAGTTTTTGCCTCCACCACACACACACATACACACACACACACAACCACACACACATACACACACACACACACACACACACACACACAACACACACACACACCACACACACACTCACACACACACACACACACACACACACACACACACACACACACACACACACACACACACACACACACACACAACACACACACACAACACCCTCCTGCGAAATTGGTTTCACAGAACGTCAGCCACCGAGGTAGACAGACAGACAGGCAGACAGACAGACAGACACGCAGGCAGGCAGGCAGGCAGGCAGGCAGGCAGGCAGGCAGACAGACAGACAGACACACAGACGGACAGACAGACAACCACCAAAACAGACACACTGACAGAAACAATCTTCCCACCTGTCATCGTTTAAACGGTTACCCTCAGCCATTCTTCCTCCCTAGATAAAGGGCCAGGGAGGCTGCATAAGGAAAGCACGTCCATCATCCACACATAAAACATACAATATGACAGGCTACACATACAACACCAAGAAGACGAAATCTTATTTGATCGCAAGGATCTTTGAGAACTCCTGTCCCCCACATCAATCCTCGCCTTTAACCCTTTGATTCCCGCACCCTCTCCATCAACTGCAAAAACTTAATTGTGGGAAGCTGGTGGATAGAGTGAGGGAGTCAAAGGGTTAAGTGTTTTGCTTTGCTAGCATGCTTGACTATGCAGGATGCTGGTGGATAGGGTGCGGGAGTCAAAGGGTTAACCTACTTCTGCTTCTTCCCGTCCTCGCCCCCATTTCACCTCATCTGAAGCAATTTTAGGTAATTTAGGCCTGTTTTTACGTATGCTTTAGTGTCCTTAGTTATGTTTAAATCCGTATTCAGATATGTTTATTTTTAAATCCCCTGTGTCATAAACTGGACGGAGTGGTCAACGCCAGGGGCATCTCCTTAGATTATGTGCGCAAATGCATTGATACGTGTACATGATTTTCTTTTCCTTTTTATTTCCTGTTGAAGTATTGAGTATGTTTTGAAACGGACCCTGATAGGATCTACGTAGTCGGCTGGGCTTTAAACAATAACAATAATCCTCCTGCTTCCTGCCGTTCTCGCCCCCACAACATCTCATCCAACCTTCACCTCTTTTCACCACTCACCACCACCCCCCCCCCCCCCGACTCTCCCGAGGATAAAGAAACAAAGTCATCACCAAACCATCAACACAAACACAAAAGAGAATATCTTGCATGCACCAAAAAAGTGAAAGAAACCTTCACCTTTCATCTCCCCCCCTCTTCCCCCACTCTCACCTTACTCTTAGTTCTCCCCTTCGCCTTTACCACGCCTTGTTCGTTGTCCTCATTTAGGGACGAACATCCCTCCCCCTCCTCCCCCCCAGCAATCCTTTTACCCTCTGCTCCCTTTCACTCCCCTCCCCCGTTTGCCCCGTTCTGCTGTCTCCCTGATCTGTAGTATGAAAAACCAATTCAGTGAGATTTCAGCTTGTCTGACGTGACGGAGCCCCAGCTTACAGAAGATCACTTAAGTTGTGTCTAATTAAGGGCTTTGGCAGACACGCTTACCTTGTACACCTCTCTCTGTCTCTGTCTCTTTCTCTATCCCTTTCTCTCTCTTCTCTCTCTGTCTCTCTTCTCTCTCTCTCTCTTCCCCTCTCTCTGCGTTTCTGTCTCTGTGTCTGTTTGGCTGTCTCTTTCTCCTTTTCTCTCTCTTTCTCCCCCCCCCCTGTCTCTTTCTCTCTCTCTCTCTTTCTCTGTCTGTCTGTCTGTCTCTCTCTCCGTCCCTCTTTCTGTCTGTTTCTCTCTCTGTCTCTGTCTCTCTCCCTTTCTCTCTCTCTCTCTGCCTTTCTCTATCTGTCTGTCTGTCTCTCTCAGTTTCTCTGTCTCTGTGTCTGTGTCGCTCTCTCTCTCTCTCTTTCATTCTCTCTCTCTCTTTCTCTCTCTCTCTCTCTTTATCTGTCTGTCTGTGTTTGTCTCTCTCTCCGTCCCTCTCTTTGTCTGTTTCTCTCTCTCTCTCTCTCTCTCTCTCTCTCTCTCTCTCTCTCTCTCCCCTCTCTCTCTGTGCATGTGTATCTGTGTTTCTCTGTCTCCGTCTGTCTGTCTGTCTGTCTGTCTGTGTCTCTGTCTGTCTGTCTGTCTCTTTCTCGCTCTCGCTTCCTCTCTCTCTCTTTCTCTCTCTGTACGCAATATGTTATTGTTTGTAAGGCTTTGGAATTTAGAGCTATAACTACTTACGTTCTAACTAACTTTCTTGCTAAATACTTACTTCCCTCTAATTATGCCATTGGCAATAAGGCAGTAACAAAGATGATCCAATTCTGTCTGTTCTGGGTTATCCTCTGCACAGTACCCCAGGTGTGTTTCAGGGCCTGAACTACTACTACTACTATTACTACAGCTAATAGTGATAATAATGATTATGATAATAATAATAATGATAATAGTGATAATAATAAAATAATAATAATAATAATGATATAATAATAATAACAATATAACAACAATGACGATAATGATGATAATGATGACGACCACGTCACTAAGCTCAATACCTATGGTCCACGAGCCTTCTCTGTTTCTGGTCCACTTTCCTGGAACAAACTTCCTCTCTCAGTCCGTCAGCAACCTACTTTTGTCTCCTTCAAGTCCGCTCTCAAAACTCACCTTTTCTCCTCTGCATAAAATCCTGACCTCACTCAATCCCCTCTGCAGCCTGTCTCCACTCGGAGGGAAATCACATTGTAATATATATACTCCTAATCATAATTTAAGGGCCACTTCTTCCTTCCTCTCTAATTTTAAGTTGAAATAATTGACAATGTTTAGAATTGATTCTATGTTTTATTTCATCATTTCCACACCTGTTTTGGAAAAAGAAATTAGCACAATGACCCATTAGTGAACAGCACATGCATTTAAAGGAACATCCCCCCCTTTTCAAAAAACAGAAAGTGTCAGATTTGGCCAATCTGTTTTCAATATCGCGTGTGTCCGCCCCAAGCCTGGATGCATGCTTCACAGCGCCGATGCATCGACCCCACAAGGGTACGGAGTGTGTCCTGAGGGATGGCCGCCCACTCGATCTGCAGGATGTCGACCAGCCTGGCCAGGGTGCCCGGTGGGGGGTGGTTGTCCCTGATGCGCCTCCCGAGCACATCCCAGAGGTGTTCAATTGGGTTCAGGTCAGGTGAGCACGCTGGCTAGGCCATACGGACGACTTCATGCTGCTCCAGGAAGTCGGTCACAAGGCGTGCTCGATGCGCAGGTGCATTGTCGTCCTGGAAGATGGCGCCTTGACCAAGGTCCACAAGCGCAGGCAGTGCCACGGCCGCCAGAACCTCGTCCCGGTACCGGACCCCGTTCAGGATGCCGTCAATGGGGAGCAGGGGGGTCCGGGTACCACGGCTCATGCCACCCCACACCATCACCGACCCGCCGCCGTACCGGTTATGCTCTTGGACAGTGGCGTCAGCGAACCTCTCCCCTTGACGTCGCCACACCCGAGCCCGGCCATCGTTAAAGGTCAGGGTGAACCTGGACTCATCCGAAAACAAGACCCGGGCCCACTGTTGCCTTGTCCAGGTCACGTGCTCCCTGGCCCAGGTCATGCGGCGCACTCTGTTGACCGGTGACAGCACGGGTCGGACGGCCGGTCTTCGTGACCTCAAGTTTGCCTCATGTAGCCGTCTTCTCACCGTGCTGCAGCTGATGTTAGCACCTGTTGCGTCCCTCAGCTGACCCCTCAAGGTCACCGCAGTGGATGCCCTTTCCCTCAGGACGGAGAGGGCAAGGTAGCGGTCTTGCTGTCTTGTCGTTACTCTGGGTCGACCCGTGTGACGCCTTTCCTGGACTGCTCCAGTCTCATTGAAGCGCTCCAGCAGTCTCTGGATTGTGGAATGCGACACTTCAAGTCGTCTAGCAACTTCCCGCTGCGCTAGGCCTTCATCAAGCAGAGCGAGGGCTCTCCCCCGCTGCTCATCCGTCATCCGTCGTCTTGCAAGCATGGTTAAAACGAACCAAGAACGGGTCCTTTTTATCCTCGTCTGCGGGCAACTTTGGCTGGAGTAGTGTTCAAAAAGGGCTTGCCTTGCACGTGCAAAGCGAATTTTGTCGCTACCTTGCCTGCGTCGTCAGAGAGACCCTGCTGAAGATTCGACAATTTCGTGTGGAAATTGTCTTCCTTGGGCCGCCCATTGCAAATCGGCAAATACCCAAACACGTGCCAAAAGGAAACTGCAATGTTGTCTGAGCTCTTATCCATTCAGTTACGGCAACGAATTGGAGAAAAGAGTAAGAGAAAATAGGTTATTTCTCCTTTCAAAAATTGACTCAAAAACGTTCCTGGCCCTTCAATAATGACGTGTAGTATATAATTGTATATAATATGCTCTCTATAATTTTCCATTGCTTTTATTCTTTCTCCCCATTTATAGCCGTGTGCGTGTGCTGTGTGTGTGTGTGTGTGTGTGTGTGGTGCGTGCGTGCGTGCGTGCGTGCGTGTGTGTGCGTGCGTGCGTGTGTGTCTGTTTTAGCGCTTAGATTTGATTTTATCAAGATTTTGCGCTATATAAAATATTGTATATTATTTTATATTATTGTATTATTATGATGATAGCAACCATGACAACACTTCTACTACTAGTGCTCTAGGCGCTTACAATTCTACAGTACAAAAGTAAGTAAAATAGAGATGTACATGTAACACACACTCACTATTTTTACCCATTACTATCACGCACATACTCTCTATAACTTCCATATATACAACATACTACTACGCAGTAAAACAGGATGGGACAGGGTCAGTATAACAAAGTTACCTTGACCAGAAGGATTTGTATAAAAGACAGCCTGTAAGCTGGATCTTAAAAAAGGAAAGATAAGGCAGATTTTCTCAGATGAAAGGGCAGATTATTGCAGAGAAAAGGTCGAAAATCGGCACAAGAACGGAAAGCGTGAGTCTTGCTCTGTATCGAGGGATTTTGAATAGAAGAATATCAGAAGAAGAGCGAAGAGGGGAAGGGTAGGGGAGTAGATTTTCTGCAAGAATCACAATATCAAAAATACTTCAATGTGTTTCTGAGGTTTTGTAACAAGAGAGAGGTTATACAGAGAGATCAGAGTTTGTGAAAGAGGTGAGAGAGCTAGAAGAGAGGAGGGAGGAATAATAAAGGAATGATAGAGAGAGAGGGGGATAGGAGAAAATGAGAGAGAGAGAGAGGCGGCAGAGAGAGAGAGAGAGAGAGCGAGAGAGAGAGAGAGAAAGAGAGAGAGCGACAGAGAGAGAGAGAGAGAGAGAGGCGGCAGAGAGAGAGAGAGAGAGAGAGAGAGAGAGAGAGAGAGAGAGAGAAAGAGAGCGACAGAGAGAGAGAGAGAGGCGCGAGAGAGAGAGAGAGAGAGAGAGAGAGAGAGAGAGAGAGACAGACAGACAGACAGAGAGAGAGAGAGAGAGCAGACAGACAGAGAGAGAGAGAAAGAGATTGATTGATTGATTGATTTGGTTCAGTTTTTACGTCGACACCCACCTCAGGTGATATGGCCGACGGGGATAACCATCCCGGGGAAATGGGGGAAGGGGGACTTATCTAATCCTATACTGATACCACCAGAACAACAATGATGTTAAGATGGGGCAGTGAGATGGCCAGTTTTAATATAGCGCACCCCGGGATTCGAACCCACAACCATTAGCATGTGAATCCGACGCTCAAACCAACTGAGCTATCGAGGCCCGCGAGAGAGAAAGAGAGCGACAGAGAGAGAGAGAGAGAGAGAGAGAGAGAGAGAGAGAGAGAGAGAGAGAGAGAGAGAGAGAGAGAAAGAGAGAGACAGAGACAGAAAGCGACAGAGAGATAGAAAGACAGACAGACAGACAGGCAGGCAGGCAGGCAGACAGAGAAAAGAGACACAGAAACAACTCTACCATCAACACAAGACAGAGAAGAAGACTGTCGCCTGTTCGTGCAATGAGACGGAAAGGAAATTTTACATGATGATTTTTGTCTAAAATCTTGTCGTTACATCACCCATTGTCTCCTCCGCTAAGGCAGAACCACAATCAGATCTCCCTGTACCCGCCACACCCCCAGCTACCACCTTCTTGCTGTCTGCTACTATCATGGCGCTTCAGCTTAAAGAAGCTCCCTTAGAATAATTGTATCTAATAAGGGCTTTGACAGATATTTTCCCTTGGTTTGTTATTGTTCGTGTCACTTCATGGCACGTCTCAGACGAAGAGATACATTTCATTACAGTACAACCTGTCGTTTCAATCTTCTTCTTCTTCTTGTCTAACGCCGTCAAACGTGGAGACCAGATCTCATGACGAAATCGGCAGTCTTCTGCAACGCCTCCACACAGCCATGCAGCTTCTCCAGGAGTCCGGCAGGCTCTGGCCAGATCTCGTCCCTCAGCTTCCGTAGACCAGGGCAGTCCTGCAATATGTGCTCGGCTGTCTGCTCTGCCAGTCCACAGGAGCAGAGTGGAGAGGGTGCAAGGCGGAGCTTTCTGGACATGTGGTGATTTAAGCGGTTATGTCCAGTTCGTAGGCGGAATATGGTGACTTGCTGTTGCCTGGACAGCTGGTGGTAACTGTCCTCCGCCTGTGGCTGGTTGTGCAGGGACCTGATGATGGTGGTCATCTCTGCAAAGGTCTCTCTCCTCTCTCTCTGTCTCTGTCTCTCTCTCTCTTCTGCCCATGGAACTCTTAACATTCTCCTTAAAATCTTTAAACTTTGCATGTTGACTGTCCACGCTTCGCATCCGTACAACCAAAAACTGAAACTTTGAAAAAAAATTCTCTTAGTATCATCATACTTTGGCAGTGTCCTCTGTGCTCTTCTTTTTTGTGTCTCATTTCCAATAAGTAGGATCTCAAAATCTTGCCACAGGGTAACGTTAATGCACAGGCTCATGGCTTGTATTGTGATCATTTCAAACCTTCTCCAATACATGGCATACGTGGCGTCAATGCAACAGGAATATAGTCAGAACATGGAGACGCCATCTTGGGAAACTGAAACTAAAACTCAAACTTAAAAAAAAAACCCACTACTTTCTTCAATATCATGGTACTTAGGAGGTTTCCATTGTGCTCACTTTTGGTCCCATTTCCCATTTTCTACGGAATCTCAATGACTGCAGAAGCTGGGACAGTTTTTACAGTGCTATGATGATAATGACGATGAAGATGATCATCATGATGCTATGGAGTTCCATCTAGGATTGAGACTGCGTGACAGGGCTGCATTCTACGCTTACTATCATGGTAATATATCCTGGCGTCACCCAGGCCTGGAAGATACAGACAACTGCGGTGTTGGTCAGGAGATGTGAGCAAACATCCTCAGTGACGCGTCCATGAAGTAGATTGGACTCAGTATTGTGGCCCCAGTCTTCTCGATGAGCCCATAGCACGCTCAACGCTGAGTAGGAACCGGTCGAGGCCAAAAAGTTCCACAATGATTTTGAAAGGACTTATTGGGGTTCGAAGCCACAACCACCCATTGGGCAGTCCGTTGAGCTGATCACTACACCACGGCAACTGGTCTGAAACTGAAACTTGACTGCTTGACCTTTATTTTCAAACGGTATATGCATTGACTCAGTACAACGGTGTTTGGTCAAACTTTTGTGCCAGCGCGTAGGGTTCTGTGCAGGCTCAGGCAATCTGTCAGATAATAGTTGCTGATAGATTTGAATGGAGTACATATGGAGTTGTCCCTCTTGAAATAAGTCCAATAACTCCAAGTGGTTAATGTTCCATACTAAACGTCTGCATTGGAACTTGCTAATGCCTCAGTGGTCGGTGTACCTTGCTGAAGCACGTTTATTTTTTGCTGGGAAGAGCGTGTGCACGTTATTCTGGTCTCCATATGCATGCAGATATCGTTGCTTCACATTCTGACCCAGAGAGAGAGAGAGAGAGAGTGAGAGAGAGAGAGAGAGAGAGAGAGAGAAAGAGAGAATAGAGACAGAGACAGACAGAGAGACAGAGAGGCACACAGAGAGAGAGAGAGAGAGAGAGACAGAGAGAGAGAGAGAGAGAGACAGAGAGAGAGAGAGAAGAGAACAGAGAGAGAGAGAGAGAGAGAGAGAGAGAGAGAGAGAGAGAGAGAGTGGCAAGAATTCTTGAAAATGTGCTGGCAACTGTACCTACCGGTGAGGCAGACAAATTGAAACGAAGAGGGCATAGAAAAAGAGAAAAAAGAAATAATAATAAAAAAGGCGGAAACAAAGAGTAATAAGAGAAAGAGTAGTTTTCTCGCACACAATTCCCTATAGGTGGGAATAGTATTTATTGTGAGAGAGCACCTGGAGAAGAAAGATACGTTTCCGTTTTTATTTTACCCCACCCCACCCCATCCTGCCCCTTCTTTTCTGTTTGTTCTTTTTTCTTGGTATGCTTGTGTTGGGGATGGGGTGGGTAAAAGTGTAAGTTTTATGACCATTTTGGGGTGACGATTTTCGTGAGGTGTGTGGGGCACAACTGATTCTCTGCAAGAACCACAGAGGTCATAACTACCTTACTTGCTTGTTTCTGGGCATTTAGTGTTTCAGAAGAGCAATAGAAAGAAGAGAGAGAGAGAGAGAGAAAGAGGGAGAGAGAGGGAGAGTGAGAGAGAGAGAGAGTGAGTGAGTGAGTGAGAGAGAGAGAGAGGAGAGAGAGAGAGAGAGTTAATCTATGGAGATAATCCTAATTTTGCCATCACGTCACGAGCATGCCTCTAGAGGATTTACATGGCATCGGAGGGGCTAGATTGTAGTTTTTAGACATGGTTACATTTTTTGTTCCTACTGGTTTTGATAATCAGAAAAACAAACAAACAATTTTTACGGTTACGCTGGATTCGCATCGTTCTCTTCTGGCTCAAGTAAATCACATTATCTATCTGTTATAATATCGTATAATTCATCAAATGACAGGTCAGCTTTCTTATCTTCCAGGAGATTAGATTAAAAAAATCAAGACATTTGAGATAGCAAATTGGTTGTTTGTTTTTACAAGATTTCAATTAATGTTGCTTTTTAAAATTTTTTTTATACATATTTGTGATGTTTTGTTTCCGTCTTGTTTGTGTGTGAAATGACTTGTGAGGGGGAGGCCTCACAGGGGGATCCAGTGCTACAGATATCCCCAAGGATAAGAGCTTAGAGGTGTTTTTATAAGTTTCCAGTTGCTACAGTATCCATGGATAAGTTTAAGGAGTAGTGTTGTTATTATGTTTTTGTTGTATTCTGTTTTTGTTGTATCATCTCCAGTTTCTCAGATACGTGTACGCAAGGTGTTTCGCCAACTGTGCAGGCGTATGTTACTGCATAGTCTGCATACCACGTTTCTGGTGGGCGTGCTTACTGGATGTTTTTATATATTTCTCCATTAGCCAACCACTGGCATGAGTTACAGGATGTTCAACATGCCCGTTTGATATTCTACATGCGTGTAACACACGAAGGGGGTTTAAGTACTGGCAGGATTGCATAAATGTTGATCCGAGAGATCGGGAAAACTATCCATCCTTTACCACCAGGCAGAAGTGTATTAAGGAGAGAGAGAAAGAGAGAGAGAAAGAAGGAGAGAGAGAGAGAGAGAGAGAGAGACAGAGAGAGAGAGAGAAGAAGGAGAGAGAGAGAGAGGACAGAGAGAAGAGAGAGAGACAGAGAGAGAGACAGAGAGAGAGAGAGAGACAGAGAGAGAGAGAGAGACAGAGAGAGAGAGAGAGAGAGAGACAGAGAGAGACAGAGAGAGACAGAGAGAGAGAGAGAGACAGAGAGAGAGACAGGAGAGACACAGAGAGAGAGAGAGAGACAGAGAGAGAGAGAAGAGAGAGCAGAGACAGACAGAGACAGACAGAGGAGAGAGAGACAGGGGAGAAGACAGAGAGAGACAGAGAGAGACAGAGACAGAGAGAGACAGAGAGAGAGAAGACGAGAAGAGAGAGAGAGAGAGACGAGAGAGAGGACCTTCCGATTTGAAGCCTAACGTTTAATCACTGATGCTGTAGTCAAAATGGTGTCCGATGCCTAATTTTTGTTTCTCTTGAGGTTGACATGGTCCTGAACGTGACTGTGTGATGCTTGTAGGAGAAATTATACTTTGTTGTTTTGTTGTCATTTTTTTTATCTGTTGCTGTCCCAGTTTCTGCACTGGTTCTTGGTCACTACCCCCACAACGCCTGTTTCGTTCTCCGACACACTGCCAAACTCACTCAGACTGTGGTCATCATGAGTACACAGCATTGAGAGTCACAGACTCTGTGACGATCTATCACCATGTTATGACAATGAGAATGGGTATGACACTGATGATGTTGAACTGTGTCAACAAGGTTTTCCTGCCATTTATAAACAGGTTTGGCTCAACTTAGATTACACATCTAATACAGTGCATAGTAGTGTCAGATGAGTAAGGTCTAAATATTTAATCATGGTCCAATATTTGATTCACTGTCCAAAAAATGTGGAAAAAACAGGTAGAGTAAATACTTGTATGTCAGCTATTCATAAACTAGCAGTAAATACTTGTATGTCAGCTATTCATAAACTATCAGTTTTGCTCTGGGAAGAGCTGGACAACAGAAGGTCCTCTCCCCTCTCAAGCAAGTGTCATCATCATCATCATCATCATCATCATCATCGTGTGCCCTGCTGCATAGCATTGGTGATCATTGCTGTCTAGACATATTTATCCTTTGTCGCTGCAAGTACGTTTCCCACCCTCTCTGTCCTCAGCCAATCTGCAAGTCCGTCCAATATATTTTCTCTGGGTCTACCTGGTGTTCTCTTTCCCTTTAGCTTTTCTGTTGTGACCTGGTGCCCTAATTTCTCTTTCCTCATAAAATGTCCTATAAATGTTGCTTGTCTTTTCCTAATCTTCTTTATTAATGTTCTTCTTGTGTCTGCCTCCTTCAAGACTGTCTCGGTTGTTTTCTTTGCTGTCCGTGAAACTCTCAACATTCTTCATAGAAATCACATATCAGTCGTCTCAGTTTTGTTCTGACTTTTGCGGGTTGACTGTCCACGCCTCACGACCGTACTACTGCATCGGTTCTGTATAACGCTCAAGAACTGTCTTCCTCAACTCTCTTCAAAAGGAGGTGTGTAGACTCTAAACTCCTTACACTCTAAGGGGACCGGGTTACATCCAGAGCATAAATCTTGGATACCCGTCAAATATTGGACCATAATTACTTAGACGTTACGAATCTGACAATAGTAATGCATTATACCATGGTCAGTTTTGGGTCAAATCTGTTCATAACCGACCGGAAAACCTTGTTGATACAATAAAACTGTTTAATTCATGCTATCAGAAATGATCTCTGAAAAAAAAAATCACAGAAACCACTTGACTTTCAATGTGAATTTCAGAGCAAATCGTGTTAAAGGTGCACAGAAGGGAGATTATCCGTATAGCGTGACCAGACTTTTTCTTATCTTCTTATGGCTTTGTGGTCGATCTTACAGCTGCCTTGCTGCCCATCCATTTTTATTTCCTCATTTCTCCCCATGTCATTGATGTCTTGATCTGTTTTGGACATTGCCAGTTTTGACAGGTCTAGAGTTTTTGGTGTCAAAGAGAGCATGAGAATTAGATTAAGAAGGTCGAGTCATTCTGACAATCTTCCGTTTTTGAAGTACAAAAATATCACTACAGAAAGTCCAGGATTTGTTCTTTTCAAGGTCACCGTGACCTTGGTGTTTCCCTTTCTTTCTTTTCCTTTCTACTTTCTTTCTTTCTTTTCCTTTTCTTTCTTTCTTTCTTTTCTTTTTCTTTCTTTTTTTCTTTCTTTCTTGCCATCTTTCTTTCTTTCTCTCGTACTTTCCTTCTTTCTTCTTCATAAAGAAGAAGAAGAAGCAGAAGACGAAGAAGAAGCAGAAGAAGAAGAAGAAGAAGAAGAAGAAGAAGAAGAAGAAGAAGAAGAAGAAGAAGAAGAAGCAGAAGAAGAAGAAGCAGAATAAGAAGAAGAAGAAGAAGAAGAAGAAGCAGAAGAAGAAGAAGCAGAATAATAATAAGAAGAAGAAGCAGAAGAAGAAGAAGCAGAATAAGAAGAAGAAGAAGAAGAAGACGAAGCAGAAGAAGAATAAGAAGAAGATGCGGAAGAAGAAGAAGAATATGAAGAAGAAGAGAAAGAAGGAGGAGGAGGGGAGAACAAGAAGAAGAAGAAGAAGAATTGCGAAGAAGAAGAAGGAGATGAAGAAGAAGAAGAATTGCGAAGAAGAAGAAGAATTGCGAAGAAGAAGAAGAAGAAGAATTGCGAAGAAGAATGCGAAGAAGAAGAAGAAGAAGAAGAAGAAGAAGAAGAAGAAGAAGAAGAAGAAGAAGAAGAAGAAAACGAAGAAGAAGAAAGAAGAAGAAGAACACGAAGAAGAAGAACACGAAGAAGAAAACGAAGAAAACGAAAAAGAAAAAGAAGAAGAAGAAGAAGAAGAAGAAGAAGAAGAAGAAGAAGAAGAAGAAGAAGAAGAAGAAGAAGAAGAAGAAGAAGAAGAAGGAAGAAGGAAGAAGGAAGAAGAAGGATGAAGAAGGAAGAAGAAGAAGAATGCGAAGAATGCGAAGAATGCGAAGAAGAAGAAGAAGAAGAGAAGAAGAAGAAGAAGAAGAAGGAGAAGAAGAAGAAGAATTGCGAAGAAGAATTGCGAAGAAGAATTGCGAAGAAGAAGAAGAAGATTTGCGAAGAATTGCGAAGAAGAATTGCGAAGAAGAAGAAGAATGCGAAGAAGAAGAATGCGAAGAAGAAGAATGCGAAGAAGAATGCGAAGAAGAAGAAGAAGAATGCGAAGAAGAAGAAGAAGAATGCGAAGAATGCGAAGAAGAATGCGAAGAAGAATGCGAAGAAGAATGCGAAGAAGAATGCGAAGAATGCGAAGAAGAATGCGAAGAAGAAGAAGAATGCGAAGAAGAAGAAGAATGCGAAGAAGAAGAATGCGAAGAAGAAGAATGCGAAGAAGAATGCGAAGAAGAAGAAGAATGCGAAGAAGGAAGAAGAAGAATGCGAAGAAGAAGAAGAAGAATGCGAAGAAGAAGAAGAATGCGAAGAAGAAGAAGAAGAAGAAGAATGCGAAGAAGAAGAAGAAGAAGAATGCGAAAAAAGAAGAATGCGAAGAATGCGAAGAAGAAGAAGATGAAGAAGAAGAATTGCGAAGAAGAATTGCGAAGAAGAAGAAGAAGAATTGCGAAGAAGATGAATTGCAAAGAAGAATTGCGAAGAAGAAGAAGAAGAATTGCGAAGAAGAAGAAGAAGAATTGCGAAGAAGAAGAAGAATTGCGAAGAATTGCGAAGAAGAATGAAAAGAATGCGAAGAATTGCGAAGAAGAATTGCGAAGAATTGCGAAGAAGAATTGCGAAGAAGAAGAAGAAGAATTGCGAAGAAGAAGAAGAATTGCGAAGAAGAAGAAGAAGAAGAATTGCGAAGAAGAATTGCGAAGAATTGCGAAGAAGAATTGCGAAGAAGAATTGCGAAGAATTGCGAAGAATTGCGAAGAAGAAGAAGAAGAATTGCGAAGAAGAATTGCGAAGAAGAATTGCGAAGAAGAATTGCGAAGAAGAAGAATTGCGAAGAAGAAGAATTGCGAAGAAGAAGAAGAATGCGAAGAAGAATGCGAAGAAGAAAGAAGAAGAAGAAGAAGAAGAAGAAGAAGAAGAAGAAGAAGGAATGCGAAGAAGAAGAAGAAGAAGAAGAAGAGGAAGAAGAAGAAGAATGCGAAGAATGCGAAGAATGCGAAGCGAAGAATGCGAAGAAGAAGAATGCGAAGGAAGAATGCGAAGAAGAAGAAGAAGAAGAATTGCGAAGAAGAATGCGAAGAAGAAGAAGAAGAAGAATTGCGAAGAAGAAGAAGAAAGAATTGCGAAGAAGAAGAATTGCGAAGAAGAAGAAGAAGAGAAGAAGAAGAAGAAGAAGAAGAAGAAGAAGAAGAAGAAGAAGAATAAAGCGCTGGACACCTGACATTGCTTACATCTTTGACATGCATATGTGATGTTCCGTGTTCAATTTCACACAAAGAAGGTTCAGGCATTAGCAAGTCTGAGCATGGCATGCCCACCTGTGTGATCAGAGAGAGATCTCCCCACCTTTCGCCCACCCGGCAGTACGCAAGCAGGTTCGAACTCTGTCCTTCCAATCAGGAGGGCAGTTTCTTAAGTTACCGACTATCGCGACTTTTTTACCTCTGTTTTAAAGAAGGAGGGAGGGGGTTCGTTTTCTTCTGTAGGCACATGTAAAGTTATTTGTTACTTGTTATTTTTGTTTAAAGCCCAGCCGACTGCGTAGTCCTATCAGAACTATAACCGTTTCAAAACATACACAGTACCTCAACAGGAAAAAAAATTAACCAGGAAAAGAAAATTTAGTACACCTATCAGTGCATTCGCGCACATATTCTAAGGAGTTGCCCCTGGCGTTGACCACTCAGTCCAATTTATCACACAATGGATTAAAAAAAAAACCCCACCTGATTACAAATTTAAACATAACCAAAGACACTAAAAATGGGCCTAAATTATCTATAATTGCTTCCGAATATCTCATTTCTTTAGAGCCAAAAATGCACTTAATACAAAGTCATGTACCCAGTTATCAATCCTACGAGAAAGTACGTAAGGCTTTATCAAACACATACAGGCGAATGGACCAACAAGGGCAGAAAATGATAGGAAGAAATGACAGAGAGCAAAAAGGAACAAGGCAGAAACAAAGACAGTTACACAAAAGATAAAATTTCTAGCACAAAATTTCCAGAAGATGGGATATTAATACTGAAAGAGCCCCCGGCATCCCCGCGAGGGGACAAGCAAGGTTAAAACAGCGACAAGGGCGATGAGATGGGCACTGTCCCCTATACATGTAATTCTGTCCCCCGATAGAATTCGACTTTCTAACATCTCTCCACCTCCCGCTTGTGGTAAAAGCTTTTTCATTTTTTTTACCTTGAATCTAAGCAAGACTGGAGGGGTAGCCTACAACCCTTCTCTTTTAAACTCTGCTGTGCACTCCTCGCCCTTCAGTTTATCTGGCAGCGGCAAAGCCCATGCGAATATGTATCGATATGCACTGATTTGAACGAAAGCCAGCTGCATGCATTTCAAGGTCTGGGCCTCAACTGACTTTCACCCTCAATTATTTCAACATCCATTGCTGTCATGCTGTAGCGAAGGGGAAGAGGGAAAGAGAGGGAGAGAGAGAGAGAGAGAGAGAGAGAGAGAGAGAGAGGGAGAGAGGGAGAGAGAGAGAGAGAGAGAGAGAGAGAGAGAAAGAGAGAGAGAGAGAGAAAGGAGTGTCTTCGAGTACTCATGCATCCATGTGTGTATGTGTGTGTGTGTGTGTGTGTGTGTGTGTGTGTGTGTGTGTGTGTGTGTGTGTGTGTGTGTGTGTGTGTGTGTGTGTGTGTGTGTGTGTGTGTGTGTGTGTGTGTTCTTTTGTTACTTAACATCTATTCACTTGCACGCTTTTAGATAGTGTATCTGTGTTTTTGTGACATTTTTTTGTGCGTTTGTGTATGTGTGTGTATATGCGCATAGCCGTACCACTCTGTGTGTGTGTGTGGGAGAGAGAGAGAGAGAAGGAGAGAGAGAGAGAGAGAGAGAGAGAGAGAGAGAGAGGAGAGAGAGAGAGAGAGAGAGGAGAGCACGTGTAGGAGGCCGCAGATGTAAAGTCCCTGAGTAAGGAGTTTTCAATCACACCAAATAACTGCCTGAGCATCAGTGGCAATACGTACAGTAGTGTGATCACTTGTACCCAGATTAGCGGAATGAAACAGCAGAAACATATTAACACAGGATGATAACTATATCAATGTGTGAACTATACCCTACAGCAATCAGCTACATCATGCCCCACAGCCGGTCTTTGTTTTGGTGTAAAGAGTGTGATGGTGATGATGATGATGGCTACGACAACGATGATGATGATGGCGACGAAGACGACGACGACGATGATGATGAGACGACGACGACGACGACGACGATGGTGATGGTGACAACGACGACGACGACGACGACAGTAATGACGATGATGATGCTTGATGCTTGATGAGGAGGAGGGACGATGATGATGATGCTTGAAGATAATGATGCTGCTGCTGATGATTGCTTGAAAGATCTGAATTATAATAACAGTGTCGATCATAGTAATGGTACCGAAAATAAATACTGATAACAATGACATATGAACATAAAGA
The DNA here is from genome assembly GCA_030674185.1 of Monoplex corrugatus. Lineage (NCBI taxonomy): Eukaryota > Metazoa > Mollusca > Gastropoda > Littorinimorpha > Ranellidae > Monoplex > Monoplex corrugatus. Next base: position 31,883,807 of record CM060308.1, read on the forward strand.
AGATAGTCATCACCATATGTAACTGGTAATGATAACTGATGATGATAATGATATGTACAATGAACAAAGAATGTCATTACTATCATAACGATACACAGAGCCGTCCACAGAGTTTGTTACATGTGATGGTGATGATGATGATGAAAACAGTATCAGTACAATATTAGATAATCTGACGATTTGTTGTTAAAGTGATGAAAGACGAACAAAATGATGATAGCAAAGGATATATGACATAGACGCAAATCTAGTTATTTCTCCTACAGAGTTAACCCTCTGACTTCTGCACTCTATTCATCAATTGCAAAAACTTAACCTTTTGATTTCCTCACCCTATCCACCAGCTTCCTGGTGGATATGGTGAGGGAGTCAAAGGGTTAAGTTTTTGCTTTGCTAGCATGGTTTACAATGCAGGATGCTGGTGGATAGGGTGCAGGAGTCAAAGGGTTAATAAAATGAATAGAAAGGCTAGCACCTCCAGCATGGCCAGCTTTTTTGTGTGTGTTTTCTTCTGTTGCCTAGGTTTAATTTTTGTTCTTCAAGAGTTTAGTGGTACAGTTATATATGTCACTGGTTAAAAAGTTTCCATTAATTTTGTAAGTTTACTGTGTGAAGTAGGCTTTTGTTAGGAGATGCTGAGCTTTGATAATAATAATAATAATTAATAATTACAATATTTATATAGCGCAAAATCTTGATAAAATTAAATCTAAGCGCTGAAGCAGACACACACGCACGCACGCACGCACGCACGCACGCACGCACGCACGCACACACACGCACACACACACAAACACACACACACACACACACACACACACACACACACACACACACACACACACGCATGGCTATAAATGGGGAGAAAGAATAAAAGCAATAAAAGCAAGAATAAAAGCAATGGAAAATTATAGAGAGCATAGCATATACAATTATTATTATAACCATGTGATTCCCCTCCGAGCGGAGACAGGCTGCAGAGGGGGGGGGGGGGGGGTTGAGTGAGGTTAGGATTTTATGCGGAGGAGAAAAGGTGAGTTTTGAGAGCGGACTTGAAGGAGACAAAAGTACGTTGCTGACGGACTGAGAGAGGAAGTTTGTTCCAGGAGAGTGGACCAGAAACAGAGAAGGCTCGTGGACCATAGGTATTGAGCTTAGTGCGTGGAAAGCGAAAAGTCAGAGGATCGGAGGCAGAGCGGAGGGTACGTAAGGGAACATAGATCTCAAGTAGGCTTGACAGGTAATCGGGGGCTGCGTTATTGAGGTTTTTGTAGCACATGGTGTCTAGTTTGTACTGTATGCGCTTTGATACAGGGAGCCAGTGAAGTTGTGCCAGGAGAGGAGATATGTGGTCAGCTTTTTTCTTTTTGAGTACAAGGCGTACAGCATTGTTTTGAATGCGCTGTAGGATGTGAATGGTGGAGGCAGGAAGACCAGACAGGAGTGCATTGCAATAGTCAATGCGAGACATTATGAAGGAGAGAACGAGTTTTGCAGTTGTTTCGACAGAGAGATACTTCCTGATCAGCCTTATACGATGGAGATGATAGTAGCAAGATCTGGCAGTTTGAGAAACAAAGTTGTTCATGGAGAGGATAGAGTCAATGCAGACACCAAGGTTTTTAGCTGAATCAGAAATTGGGACTGATGTGTTACATAATGGGAGAGAAAGAGGAGGCAGCTGGGAAAGTTTCTGATGGGTGCCAATGAGGATAGCTTCTGTCTTGTCGTCATTAAGCTGAAGTTTGTTGAACGTCATCCAGTTCTTAATGTCCGAGTAACACTCAGTGGTGCGAGTCAACAGGCGCTGTATATTATCAGGTGAGTCACTGTCTTGAAGTTGGGTGTCATCAGCATAGAAGTGGTGTTTTATAGAGTGGGAGTTGATGATGGTGGACAGGGGGGAGGTGTAAAGAGTGAAAAGAACAGGGCCAAGGACAGATCCTTGTGGAACACCACAGGTCAGGTATGCAGGTTGAGAGTAAGTGCCATTGATGAGAACAGTTTGTTTTCTGTTTGATAAATACGAAGTGAAAAAGGAGAGAGCAATGTCAGAGATGCCAAAAGTATGATGAAGTCTAGAAAGGAGAATACCATGGTCAGTGGTATCGAAGGCTGCAGACAGATCAAGGAGTGTGAGGAGAGAGACTTTGCCAGTATCAGTTGCAAGGAGGATATTGTTGAGAATGTGTAGTATGGCAGTTTCAGTGCTATGGCACTGGCGGTAGGCTGACTGGAAAGGATTGAGGAGATTGTTGGCAGACAGGTGAGAGTTCAGCTGGTTGAGGACGACTTTTTCAAGGAGTTTTGACAAGAAAGAGAGATTAGAGATAGGCCGGTAATTTTTCAGTTCATTTGGGTCTAAATTGTGTTTCTTGAGGAGAGGGTGAACAATAGCAGACTTGAAAGAATCTGGGACAGTTCCAGTTTGAAGAGAAGTGTTGATGATGTCAGTGATGAATGGAAGGAGAGTAGGGAGACAGTCGGAGTAGAGAGAACCTGGAAGAGGATCCAGTTCGCAGGTTTTGAACGGCATGGATCTGATTGTGTTGAAAATTTCTTCTTGTGAGACTGGGGTAAAAGTAGTAAGACGTGTGCCAGAGAAGGAAGGGTCAGGTGGGCATGGTTGACAGGGTGTCCTGTCAAGCCTGTCACGAAGAGTTTGTATTTTGGTGGTGAAATACTTGGAGAATACCGATGAGAGCAAGCTTATCTCAAGCTATCAACCTCCCACACAAACAGCCTCCAAAGAATCATGCAAATCGTCTAGCCCAGCACAATCTCCAACCAGCTACAACTGGACCAATGCAATTAAGAGAGTGTGGGCACCATTGTCTTGGAAAGACGATGGAGATGGATTGGGTACATCATCCACAGAGAGCATGATAACATCACCCGGATTGCCCTTCACTAGACACCAGATGGAAGACGAAAGATAGGAAGTCACGAGGACATCTGGCTAGGAACACTAGACGGAGATCTTAAGGCCCTGAAACACACCTGGGTATTATATGGAGGCTGGTCCAGAAAGTTTGGGATACTGTATAGAACCTGGCCTGGAACAGACAGAAGCGAAGAACCTTCATTGCTGGTACATAATGGGCAGAAGGTGAGTACGTCCGATACTATACCACGGGAGAGATTACTACAGGATGCAATACTAACAGTATAATTCGAAAGTCTAGGCATGCACTGGTGCGCTCGTTTGGCTTTCTCTCTCTGCTTTCTCTTCCCATAGAAATATGCAACAACATATGCATACGTGTTACATGCAGCTCACAGTATGATGCCAAATGATTTAATACAACAGTAGTAGGATACTGTGGCAGTATATCTATCCTAAATGTTCTGATGCAGTATGATTCAGTACAATTCAGTACAACTCAATTTAATTTCAATACTTTGAGCATGAACAGACTTCTGTTTTTTCTCTGCTTTCCTCTTCCAAAAAGTTTTAAAACAGGCAACTATGCATAAGTGTAGCAAACAGTTTATGATAGGATGCTGTAGCAGTATGATATGATGCAGTATGATATGATGCAGTATGATATGATGCAGTATGATATGATGCAGTATGATTCAGTACAATTCAGTGCGACTCAATTTCATTCCAATACTTTCAGCATGAACAGACTTTTATTCTTTCTCTGCTTTCATCTTCTAAAAAATCTCTAAACCAGGCAACTATGCATAGGTGTAGCAGTTTACGATAGGATTTGATACAAGACAATATGATATGATACAATACAGTATCATACAATGTGATGCCTTGCGATGCAGTTTGGTATTGAAAAGTACCGTTCAACGTTTATTCCAAAGTTTGAGTGTGAGCTTTTTCTCTCTCGGTTTTAGTCTCTGCTTCCACGTTCCAGAAATCCTTGTAACAGACTAGACGTACGTGTTTCACGCAGCCTCTCTAGTCATTAACGCCTCTGGCAAGATTTCCTTCAGATACGACCCTCCCTCATCCGTTTCCCCCACCTCAAGTTCAACCATAAACTCCCCTCCCCTTTCGTTTTTACTTCCTTGCGTTCTTCCCTTCTTTTTATTTCTACCCTCTTTCTTGTTAACGACCTTGCAAGCCAATCTCATTAGGCTTCCGTGGTTTTGCTGGTTTTGTTTTGTTTTGTTTTTTCGTCTGTTTTCTTTTCAGAGTCGAGAAGAGATTGATGCTCATCGACCCAGAGCATTTTCTCTTTCTCCTAGTTTTCAGGTCTTGATTCTTTCTCTACGTCTTTTGCCTTGTATGCGTATCTGACTGTTTGTTTGTCTGTCTGTTTGATACGTTCGCTATACATGCTTGTCTGTCTGTCTGATGCGTCACGCTATGCATGCTGTTTACGTACCTCGTCATTAGGGACCCGGCAAGTAAGTCGTTCAAGTGTCTCCCTGTCTTTTTCCCCTCGTCTTTTTCTTTCCGTTTGTAACACGTTCACCTGATGCTCATCCCACCTGTGAAAGGCTGTGTCAAACGGTGACTGATACATTCACTGGTTCATTTGTTTATTTGGTCTGTTTTTTTTTTTATCTATTGATTGATTGATTAATTTTACTGTTTGTTTATTTGTTCTGTTTTTTGTTGTTGTATTTATTGAGCTGGAGGGAAGGAGAGCACCAGGTAGACCCAGGGAGAAGATACTAGACGGACTTGCAGAGTGGCTGAAGACAAGGAGGGTGGAAGAGATGCTTGAGGCAACAAGAGATAGAGACAGATGGAAGTCCATAATCGCCAACGCCATGCGGCAAGGCACCATGTTGATGTTGATGATTATTGATTGATTGATTAATTTTACCTTTTGTTTATTTGTTCTGTTGTTTCTTTAACTATTGATTGATTGATTCATTTTACTGTCTGGGCATGAACTGACTTCTGGGTAACCAGTCAATGACTTACTGTATCATTCTTCTTCTCTACTCAATGAATGTCACTTTACCTTTCCTTTACCTGGTTGTTGTTTTTGACGTGGTGTTAGCCCTGATATGGCTGTAGTAGTCGGCTGGGCTACCAGCAGTATGAAATTGGAATTCCTTCTCCTTTCCCCCTCCTCCTTCCTCTCTCCCCCTCTTTCTCAGTGTTCAAATATTTCAGTAAAGATTTTTATACCTGCTTATGGATGTATGTCTACAAATGTCTGTCAAAGGTCCATTTTCATGGGTAAATCGGTCGCAAATGCTCAAGATTCACATAGCATGGCCCATTGTGAGTCCTTTTTTTCACATTGGACGGAGCAACAGGGAAGTTTCAGTCTTTTTCTCCTAATTTTTGTATCTCGTGTTTGTTTGTTTGTAATCTTACGCTTGACAAAGACCAGTTGACCGAAAAGTTGCACCTGTCTTGTCTTGTATGAAATACACATTTTTATTCTTTTTTCGTTTTTTTTGTTTTATTCCTGTTTGCTTGAACGCGGGCAGTCACACTTGTTTTGGATTCCACTGAGCTGTGTCACAGTGTCCCAAACCACTAACGTGCTGTGGTGTTTTCACTTGTTTCGATGTCAGCGTCTGTTGCTGTCAATGCGTTGGAAGAACTGTGAGATTATTTGCATTGCATAACTGTTTGGTTTTGTTGACTCTCCAAACACGGAAGAGGCAAAGAATAATATTGCTCTTCATCAGCACAGGAATCAGCCAAGCAGATAACACTCGTTCAAGTCTATCGCTGTTACGTTTCTCATCATTATTGCCACTGCTATTGCTCCTTGCTGTTGCTAACATTACCGTTGTTGCTGCTGCTGCTGCTGCCGCTACCAGTCATTGCCACTATTACACTTGGAACAGTATAATGATGCTTTTGTTATCTATGCTGTTGCCATAGTTATTGCCACAACTACAACTGGAACAGTGTAATGATGTGTTTGTTATCTATGCTGTTGCCATAGTTATTGCCACTACTACGACTGGAACAGTGTAATGATGTGTTTGTTATTATGCTGTTGCCATAGTTATAGCCACTACTACGACTGGAACAGTGTAATGATGTGTTTGTTATCTGTCTTGTTGCCATAGTTATTGCCACTACTACGACTGGAACAGTGTAATGATGTGTTTGTTATCTATGCTGTTGCCATAGTTATAGCCACTACTACGACTGGAACAGTGTAATGATGGTTTTGTTATCTATGCTGTTGCCATAGTTATAGCCACTACTACGACTGGAACAGTGTAATGATGTGTTTGTTATCTATGCTGTTGCCATA
>CM060308.1:31895003-31900003 GCA_030674185.1 Monoplex corrugatus
AGCACATCCCACTCATCCTGAACAGCCAAGCACACCCACTCACCGACCCAAGCACATCCACTTACCTGAACAGCCCAAGCACCACCCACTCACCCTGAAACAGCAAAGCACCACCCACTCACCCGAAACAGCCCAAGCCATCCCACATCACCCCAAAACAGCCCTAACACCACCCACTCCCCCGAACAGCCCAAGCACATCCCACTCACCCTGAAACAGCCCAAGCACCATCACCCAACCCAACCCCACTTGAACACCACCCCCAAGCACACATCCCACTACTACACCCAGACATAACAGCCCAAGCACCACCCACTCACCCTGAAACAGCCCAAGCACATCCCACTCACCTGAAACAGCCCAAGCACACCACTCACCCTGAAACAGCCCAAGCACCACCCACTCACCCCGCCAATACGTCCGTGTATACATGCATCTATACATATGTGTATATTACATATGTCTCTGTCTGTCTGTCTGTCCGTCTGCCTGTCTGTGTCTCTGTGTCTCTGTGTCTGTCTGTCTCTGTCTCTATGTATGTTTCTGTCTCTGTCTGTCTGTTTGTTTGTCTGTCTGCCTGTCTGTCTATCTGTCTGCTTCTCTCTCTCTCTCTCTCTCTCTCTCTCTCTCTCTCTCTTTCTCTCTCTCGGTATAAAACTCTCCACTGTACACACATAAACATGCACGCAAAACGCACACACACACATATATGCAACTTCATCAACTGCCTTCCCTACCCCCCTGCACACATACCACACACACCACACACACACACACACACACACACACACACACACTCTCTCTCTCACACACACATGCATACACACACACACACACACACACACACTCAAACAAACAAACAAACACACACACACACACACACACACACACACACACACACACACACACACACACACACACACACTGACCACCACCAAAAAGGCAGCCAAAAGGTTACCGAATGCTGACCTTTTATCCGTGTAAACCAATCCAGAACTAATCAGGATGAATGGTGTAAGAAAAGGCAGAAGTGCACCCTATGAAAGGCCTTAGAAAAAGAAAAAAAAACAACAAAAATCTTACATCATGGTTCTTCTTCCATGTCAGCCATTTCATCCAGAAAACCAGGATCGTTCTCGATACAAGTCATTCACTACCTGTTCCTTCAACGAACTTGAGGATCAGTTGGAGGTGGGGGTAAAGTTGGGGAAGAAACACACGAACTGGGTTTAAGTAGTTACAGGATCAATGGTAGATGTCAGTTGTAGGAGGATTCCAAGTACAGAATGGATACAGGTGATGTGAAGGTCTCTGACTTGGTCTGGTTCCGTGACTGAGTAATCATTGTCGCTAGTCATCATCATGTGCCCTGCCGCATGGCGTTAGCGATCATGGCCCTCCGTACGAATCTATCCCTTGTCGCTGCAAGTACATCTCCCACCCTCTCCGTCCTCAGCCACTCCGCAAGTCCGTCCAATATTTTCTCCCTGGGTCTACCTGTGCTCTTTTTCCCCCTCCAGCATTCCTTTTGTGACTAGTTGCTCTAATTTCTCTTGCCTTATAAAATGTCCTGTAAATGTTGCCTGTCTTTTCCTAATCTTCTTCATTAATGTTCTGTTTGTGTTTTCCTCTTTTAAGACTGTCTCGTTTGTTTTCTTTACTGTTCATGGACCTCTCAACCTGCTTCTTAGAAACTACATTAATTTTCTGGTTGCCTCGATTTTGTTTTACTTTGCGTATTGACTACCCACGCCTCACAACCATACAACAGTATCGGCTCTCTATAACATTGAAGAACTTTCTTCCTGGTGTTAATTGATAGGCATTTGTTGGTAAGAACGCTTTTCATCTTCTTGAATGCTGTTTTGGCTTGGCCGATTCTGCTGGCTATTTCTGATGTGAATCATTGTCGTTAGTAGGGGTTTTGAATTACTCTGTCACAGAGCCAGACTAAATGAAAGACCTTTACATGACCTGGATCCATTCTGGTAGTTGAACTTCGTCTGAACAGCTGGAATGATCCTACACAGGTACCTGTTTCACCCTGTAACAGGTGTCCACTGGTGAGTAATTATTGTCGCAAGTAAAGGGTCTTAAGAAATAGTCAGCAGAATCGGCCATGGTAAAACAGCATTTAAGAAAACGAAAAAAGTTCCTACCGACAAATGCCTATCAATTAACATCAGGAAGAGAGTTCTTCAGTGTCACATAGAACCCATATTGTTGTACGGACGTGAAGCGTGGACAGTCAACACTCAAAGTCAGAACCAGATTGAGGCAGGTAAATGTGGTTTCTAAGAAGAATGTTAAGAGTTACACGGACAGCAAAGAAAACAAACTAGACAGGCTTGAAAGAGGCAAACACAAAACGACTATATCAGTGAAGAAGATTAGGAAAAGACAAGGAACATTAATAGGACATTTTATGAGGAAAGTGAAATTAGAGCACCTAGTCACAACAGGTAAGCTGGAGGGAAAAAGAGCACCAGGTAGACCCAGAGAGAAAATATTGGACAGACTTGCGGAGAGGGTGAAGACGGAGAGGATGGAAGACGTACTTTCAGCGACAAGGGATAGATTCGTATAGAGGGCCATGCTCGCCAACGCCATGCGGCAGGGCACATGATGATGAAAGGGTCTTAAACAGAGCTGATGAAAAACAAAATAAAAACCCCTCCAAGACAGCAAAAATCACGATCAACGGTCAACAATAAGAGACAGTCAATAAACTCAAATACCTTGGCGCCATCATCGCCAAGATTATTCGAAGCCAGAAGTGAACATCGCTGAATGGACTGGAAGAAGCCTTGCCGAAATCCAGGCAGTGGTACACAACCGTAACAAATGGGAGCTTGTGGTGCGGCATTTCATCATGCACTGCCCCTGTGACGGTTGAAATTATGGAAGTTGCCCCTTCAACCGTTGAAATTAAAGAAGTCGTAAGTCATAAGTAGGAGTGTAGTAGACAGTGTCCTTAACTCCCGCACTTTGTCCACCAGCATCCTGCATTGTCAACCAATCTAGCAAAGCAAAAAAACTTAACCCTTTGATTCCTTCACCCTATTCACCAGTTTCCTGCAGGAAGCTGGTGGATAGGGTGAGGGAATCAAAGGGTTGTTTTTGGTGTTGATGGATAGGGTGAGGGAGTCAAAAGGTTTAAGTTTTTGCTTTGCTAGCATGGTTGACAATGCAGGATGCTGATGGACAGGATGTGGGGAGTCAAAGGGTTTTATGAGCGCCATACAAAAAGACAGAAAATGAACAAATACTGCCATTTCTTCATTTTTCTGTTTTGTATGGCGCTTGTTTTGCATGAAAACATTTTCTGCAGGAAATAGCTGCAATTTTGATTCCTGCTGTCGTTTGGATTTGGAAAGACATCAAGATCGCAATCTGTGTTCTGAAAACAGGAAATACACACACACACACACACACACACACACACACACACACACACACACACACACACACACACACACACACACACACACACACACACACAAGAGAAAGAAAACATTAGAAAAACATGCTCGATATAGACAGAGTGAATAAATGCATGAATGAAGAAATGAATGAATGAATGCATGAATGAATGAATGAATGAATGAAGGAAGCAAGCAAGCAAACAAGGAAGGAAGGAAGGAAGGAAGGAAGCAAGCAAGCAAGCAAGAAAGGAAGGAAGGCAGGAAGCAAGGAAGGAAGGAAGGAAGGAAGCAAGGAAGGAAGGAAGGAAGGAAGCAAAGAAGGAAGCAAGGAAGGAAGGAAGGAAGGAAGCAAAGAAGGAAGCAAGGAAGGAAGGAAGGAAGCAAAGAAGGAAGCAAGGAAGGAAGGAAGGAAGCAAGGAAGCAAGCAAGGAAGGAAGGAAGCAAAGAAGGAAGCAAGCAAGGAAGGAAGGAAGAAAGCAAAGAAGGAAGCAAGGAAGGAAGGAAGGAAGGAAGGAAGCAAAGAAGGAAGCAAGGAAGGAAGGAAGCAAGCAAGGAAGGAAGGAAGGAAGCAAAGAAGGAAGCAAGGAAGGAAGGAAGGAAGCAAGGAAGCAAGCAAGGAAGGAAGGAAGGAAGCAAAGAAGGAAGCAAGGAAGGAAGGAAGGAAGCAAAGAAGGAAGCAAGGAAGGAAGGAAGAGGAAGCAAGGAAGCAAGCAAGGAAGGAAGGAAGCAAAGAAGGAAGCAAGCAAGGAAGGAAGGAAGAAAGCAAAGAAGGAAGCAAGGAAGGAAGGAAGAAAGCAAAGAAGGAAGCAAGGAAGGAAGGAAGGAAGCAAGGAAGGAAGCAAGGAAGGAAGGAAGGAAGCAAGGAAGGAAGCAAGGAAGGAAGGAAGCAAAGAAGGAAGCAAGCAAGGAAGGAAGGAAGAAAGCAAAGAAGGAAGGAAGGAAGGAAGCAAGGAAGGAAGCAAGCAAGAAAGGAAGGAAACATAAGAGTAAAGCTAAAGGAAAACAAGGAGGAAAAGTGTCTAAATCAGAAGTGATCTCGTCTTTTAATACCGTTTGCAACGGGAAAGGGTGGACAGACAGGTAGAAATACATACACACATACAGACATACATACGTACAGACAGACAGACAGACAGACAGAATGTCAGAATCAATGTGACATAAGAGAAATTTGTACCCAAGTCCAACATCATATCACAAACAGAAATATTATAAATAGTCTTTGTCATTATACAAAAGCGAGCGTACATGCAATACACATCTTTCTTGAACAAAACTTAAGCAACTTTTCAAAAATTACCGTCCAACCCACAACAATGGCTCGTAAGTCCATGGTCCCAGACATCTGTACAGTGTAAACCTGCTGCAAATGGAAACACAAGTGCACATTAGAATCAGCTCAAAGGTATGAATAAAGTATTTGAATTCTTTATGCATATGCAACACACACACGTACACACACACACACGCACGCACACACACACACACACACCCACACCCACACACACCCACACACACACACACACACACACACACACACACACACACGCGCGCGCGCGCAAGCACGCACACATA
>CM060308.1:31902503-31910003 GCA_030674185.1 Monoplex corrugatus
CCACTTGATAGGTAAAGGGTGAAGCTTTTTCTTATATTGTGTATGTATATACAGACACAGAGAACATTAAATATAGTCGTTAAAGATCTTGTGAGCCGTTGTCAGTCTTTTGTGGTTTATGGAAGCACGAAGACAACCAGAATGCACACCCTAGAAACTGGAATATGACTGCCATAATGAGGGTATATTCGTGTAAAAAACCCACTCTTATAAGCCCATTCTCAATTTTATTCTATTCGTCTGTCTACCAGTCTGGCTGTCTCTGTCTGTCTCTCTGTTTGTCTCTTTGTCTCTGTCTCTCTGACTTCGTCTCTCTCTGTCTATCTCAGTGACTTCTCTCTGTCTCTGTCTGTCTCTGACTCTGTCTCCGCTTCTGTCTCTGTCTCTCTGTCCTTCTATCTATCTCTCTGTGTGTGATCAGCATCACTTCTGTGGATGGTTGGCTGCCTGCACTGCTTTGAATACCTTTTTTCGCAATTCGTACCACTTCTTCAGGAGGTTGAGCATTTCTGTTCAGACCAGTCCATTCTTTCATTATTTCCATATTGTTGGCTTTCAGTCATATACCCCTTCTGCTACCCTCGCTCTTTCTTTGAATGACGTTTTCCATTAGGGAGTACATCTTGTGTCTGGCTGCATATCCAACCGAAAAAAGTGGTCTTTTTTTTTCTTCATAATGAAACCGAGAGTTGTCTTTCTACTGCTACTTCTTCTAAGAAACTTTTGTTTGGTCTTGTGTCTTTCTAGCTAATTCTTCTGTAAAACCACATTTCAGGAGTATTGATCTTTTTGGTATTGCTTTGTCTTAGCATCCATTCCTGTGCTCCATACCTCATAACCGTCCATATATCAGAACCACGCATTATTTTCATCGTCAAAGTTTTTCCCAGTTGACTTATCCTTACAGATATTGACTGGCTCTATCATTCTTTTCTTCGTCTTTTTTTGTTCTTGTGTTTATATCGAATGCATAGTCACTATTGTGTGATTTTATTTAAACTAGGTATTTGAATTGATGTAGTTGTTCAAGTTCTTTGCTTTGTAATTTTTGTTGGTTCTGTGGGCCTTCCCCGACATAGATCACGTTTGTTTTTTAGGCATTAACTTTTAGGCATTTTTTATACTCCTGCGTTGTTGATCTCGTCGAGGAGGATTTTCGCTTCTGTGTGATTTGTTCCAATTAACATTCAGGTACAGAGGACATTTGGTATCTGAAATAACGAGGTAACGATGATAACAACAATATTAACAGCAGCAAAAGCACTCTTACTACTGACATATCCACCACTTGCTGCCATCATCATCGTCATCACCGCCACCACCCCAGCCACCACCATCACCACCACCACCACCACCACCACCACCATCATCATCATCATCAACAAACAAGAACAACAACATCATCATCGTAACAACACCCCAGCTACCACCTTCACCGCTCCAATCACACCACCCCCAAACGTCAATTATCAAGGACGTTTCCTCCGAGTTAAGTTTTAACGAAATGGAAGACACGTTTCAGACGATCGTGCACATGGAACATTCACCTTTCAGAGGGAATGTGTGTCAGGCCAGAAAGACACACTAATGGACGCCCTCTCGGATCACACATGAACACATGCGCGAGCGCGCGCGCGCGCGCGCACACACACACACACACACACGCACGCACACACAAATATGCACATACAAATATGCACATACAGTCCTGTCTACAGCCCCACCTGTCACACACACACACACACACCACACACACACACACACACACACACACACACACACACACACACACACACTCGCACACACACACACAAACACAGACACACACACACAGACACACACACACAGACACACACACACACACACACACACACACACACACACTCTCTCTCTCTCTCTCTCTCACACACACACATCTGCACATGCACATACGCAAACTCAAAACCTCATCTTATCCCTCCACTCCCACCCCCATCTTCCTCACACCCCCACCCCCCACACGAACCATTGACCTTCAAGCAAAACAACACAAAACTCACTGACATCAAAGGCCTTTTATCTCTGTGTCAAGCGATCCAAGATAATTAAGGTGAATTAGACAAGATAAGAGAACCGTGCGCCTTGTGAAGACCTTTCAGACAGGAAGGAATCTTACGTCATGGGGTCGTCTGCTGTGTAACCCATTCTCTCAGCCCAAGAAAACCAGGAATCGTTTGTGACACAGAAGTTCACTGGCCGCTAACCTTCACTGAACGTCAGGACCGGTCAGGTCGTTACACCTTAATCCTGGACTAAGTCTTTACCAGATGAATGATAGACGCTAGCCGACGGGTAAAACACTCTTGGGTAGAAGGATTCCATTATCAGATAAAGAATACTGTGTGTGTGTGTGTGTGTGTGTGTGTGTGTGTGTGTGTGTGTGTGTGTGTGTGTGTGTGTGTGTGTGTGTGCCTGTAAAATACAGATAATGTGGAAACTGTCTGTCTGTCTGTAGGATACAGACGATGTGGAAACTGTATGTCTGTAGGATACAGATGATGTGGAAACTGTATGTTGTAGGATACAGACGATGTGGAAACTGTCTGTATGTAGGATACAGATGATGTGGAAACTGTATGTCTGTAGGATACAGATGATGTGGAAACTGTATGTATGTCTGTAGGATACAGATGATGTGGAAACTGTATGTATGTCTGTAGGATACAGATGATGTGGAAACTGTATGTATGTCTGTAGGATACAGATGATGTGGAAACTGTCTGTATGTAGGATACAGATGATGTGGAAACTGTATGTATGTCTGTAGGATACAGACGATGTGGAAACTGTATGTATGTAGGATACAGATGATGTGGAAACTGTATGTATGTCTGTAGGATACAGATGATGTGGAAACTGTATGTCTGTCTGTAGGATACAGATGATGTGGAAACTGTATGTCTGTCTGTAGGATACAGATGATGTGGAAACTGTATGTATGTCTGTAGGATACAGATGATGTGGAAACTGTATGTCTGTCTGTAGGATACAGATGATGTGGAAACTGTATGTATGTCTGTAGGATACAGATGATGTGGAAACTGTCTGTATGTAGGATACAGATGATGTGGAAACTGTATGTCTGTCTGTAGGATACAGATGATGTGGAAACTGTATGTATGTCTGTAGGATGCAGGTGATGTGGAAACTGTATGTCTGTAGGATACAGACGATGTGGAAACTGTATGTATGTAGGATACAGATGATGTGGAAACTGTATGTATGTCTGTAGGATACAGATGATGTGGAAACTGTATGTATGTCTGTAGGATACAGATGATGTGGAAACTGTATGTCTGTAGGATACAGACAATGTGGAAACTGTATGTCTGTAGGATACAGATGATGTGGAAACTGTATGTATGCAGGATACAGATGATGTGGAAACTGTATGTCTGTAGGATACAGACAATGTGGAAACTGTATGTCTGTAGGATACAGGTGATGTGGAAACAGTCTGTATGTCTGTAGGATACAGACGATGTGGAAACGTGTATGTCTGTAGGATACAGATAATGTGGAAACTGTATGTCTGTAGGATACAGGTGATGTGGAAACTGTCTGATGTCTGTAGGATACAGATGATGTGGAAACTGTATGTCTGTAGGATACAGATGATGTGGAAACTGTATGTATGCAGGATACAGATGATGTGGAAACTGTATGTCTGTAGGATACAGATGATGTGGAAACTGTATGTCTGTAGGATACAGGTGATGTGGAAACTGTATGTCTGTAGGATACAGATGATGTGGAAACTGTATGTATGAGGATACAGATGATGTGGAAACTGTATGTATGCAGGATACAGTGATGTGGAAACTGTATGTCTGTAGGATACAGATATGTGGAAACTGTATGTCTGTAGGATACAGACGATGTGGAAACTGTATGACTGACTCAGGATACAGATGATGTGGAAACTGTACTGCTGATCAGGATACAGATGATGTGGAAACTGTCATGACTGACTACAGGATACAGACGATGTGGAAACTGTCTGACTGACTCAGGATACAGATGATGTGGAAACTGTCTGACTGACTACAGGATACAGACGATGTGGAAACTGTCTGACTGACTACAGGATACAGATGATGTGGAAACTGTCTGACTGACTACAGGATACAGATGATGTGGAAACTGTATGACTGACTACAGGATACAGATGATGTAGAAACTGTCTGACTGGACTACAGGTTTAACAGATGATTGGACAACTGTTGAACTGACTACGTAGGATACAGATTGTAATTTTGCTGAAACAGTGATGGAACTGACTACAGGATACAGATGATGTGGAAACTGTATGACTGACTACAGGATACAGACGATGTAGAAACTGTCTGACTGACTACAGGATACAGACGATGAGAAACTGTCTGACTGACTACAGGATACAGACGATGTAGAAAACTGTCTGACTGACTACAGGATACAGAT
The DNA here is from genome assembly GCA_030674185.1 of Monoplex corrugatus. NCBI lineage: Eukaryota > Metazoa > Mollusca > Gastropoda > Littorinimorpha > Ranellidae > Monoplex > Monoplex corrugatus. The sequence continues at coordinate 31,906,986 of CM060308.1, forward strand.
GATGTAGAAACTGTCTGACTGACTACAGGATACAGATGATGTGGAAACTGTCTGACTGACTACAGGATACAGATGATGTGGAAACTGTCTGACTGACTACAGGATACAGACGATGTGGAAACTGTCTGACTGACTACAGGATACAGATGATGTGGAAACTGTCTGACTGACTACAGGATACAGATGATGAGAAACGTTGCTGTCTGACTAACAGGATACAGATGATGTGGAAACTGTATGACTGACTACAGGATACAGACGATGTGGAAACTGTCTGACTGACTACAGGATACAGATGATGTGGAAACTGTCTGACTGACTACAGGATACAGATGATGTAGAAATTGTCTGACTGACTACAGGATACAGATGATGTGGAAACTGTATGACTGACTACAGGATACAGACGATGTGGAAACTGTCTGACTGACTACAGGATACAGATGATGTGGAAACTGTCTGACTGACTACAGGATACAGATGATGTAGAAACTGTCTGACTGACTACAGGATACAGATGATGTAGAAACTGTCTGACTGACTACAGGATACAGATGATGTGGAAACTGTCTGACTGACTACAGGATACAGATGATGTAGAAACTGTCTGACTGACTACAGGATACAGATGATGTAGAAACTGTCTGACTGACTACAGGATACAGATGATGTGGAAACTGTCTGACTGACTACAGGATACAGATGATGTGGAAACTGTCTGACTGACTACAGGATACAGATGATGTGGAAACTGTCTGACTGACTACAGGATACAGACGATGTGGAAACTGTCTGACTGACTACAGGATACAGACGATGTTGAAACTGTCTGACTGACTACAGGATACAGATGATGTAGAAACTGTCGGTCTGTCTGTCTGCAGGGAACAGATGGTGTGGAAATTGTCTGTCTGTCCGTCGGTCTGTCTGTCCATTTGTTCGTCTGTCTGTCTGCAGAATACAGATGAGATGGAAAATGTTCCTGTACCAAACGTTTTCGCCAATCCTGTCACAAACTGCACTAGGAGAAGAAATTCTAATCTTCATGCAGGCAATGTTTAAGAATATAATTTTTTGAAATGAATACAATTCAATTTTGTATTTTTTTTTTTAGAAAAGAATAATGCAGTTTCGTACTTTAAAAACATTAATTCAATTTTATATTTTCTGTAAAGAAATGACTGCAATGTTGTACTTTCTTTGAAAATATTCTCGTGATGGCCTAGTGATAACAAATGGGATGGGATTTGATTATCCCTATTGTCGGTATTGCATTGTTCTGGCGTCTTCTGGCTGTCATAGTTCACAGAACAGAGTTAATTGACAGCAAGATCAAGATCGTTCAGATTATCCACTTATGTCATGGGTATCCAAACTATCAATTATGATCATATATATTATAGTGTAAACAGCTATCAGAGTGAATCGACAGTAAGATCAGAGGAAATAAGAGTGAAGCAGGGAGAATTTTAACTATCAGCTAAGTAGCATAACTCTTGAGAGTCACGGAGTTATCTCCCATGTAGAATTTCTCAAACCCAAAATAGTTTGCGCTACCCATTCAACTAGCATAGACGCAGCCACAAAGCATAAAGTGGTAAGCTCAGAACATTCTTTAAGAAATTCTCGGAGGAGAAAAATTAATTTTTTTAAAGTACGAAACTGCATTATTCTTTTCTAAAAAAGAAGTACAAAACTGTATTCATTTCAAAAAATATAATTCTTAAACATTGCCCGCATGAAGATTAGAATTTCTCCTCCTGCGTCTATGCTAGCTGAATGGGTAGCGCAAACTGTGTTGGGTTTGAGAAATTCTACATGGGAGATAACTCCGTGACTCTTAAGAGTTATGTTACTTAGTAAGATCAGAGTCAGATGTTCTATCTCTGTCATGAGTATCCAAACTATCTCTGTCATGAGTATCCAAACTACATGTATCAATTATGATAATGTATATTATAATGTACAACAGCTATCCATGTCTGCTGACGGGTGCTGAAGTCAAGTCCGGAGATTCTGGGTTCAGTCCCTCTAGACACATCTGTATGGTGGGTGAAATGTGGAGATTTTTCCCATCTCCCAGGTCAACATGTGTGCAAAACTGCCTGGGCCTTGACATCCTTCACGTGTACACAAATGCAAAATTTCAACGATCCTGTAAGTTGTAACAGCGGCTGGCTTGCGGAAACATGAAAACACTCTGCATGTACATGTAAGCAACGGCAATTTCACTTTAAGCTAATAACTTCCTACCGTTGGCAAATAAAGCTTCATTATTGTTGTCATTATCATTATCACTGCATGTGGCTCTAACACCACAGCATTACATTTGAGCTCTGATCTTAACAAAATACCCGCAAAGGGTAAATCTGAGACATTTTGCGCTAAGAAAGGAGAAACTACCTCAAGTAGAAAAACCTCTAATCTCGTGGGGAATACGATCTACAGAGTAGAGCTTGGTCAATTATTGCTTTTGCTTTCTGGAAGGAGTGAATTATGGTTATCCCAATATTCGTTTTTTTTCCACATCTTCAAAGCGGAATATTTCAAAAGAAAGCATTATCTTAACTGAATTAAAGCAGCTTTAGAATCAAACAACTCATTATTTGGCTGTTTTCTAGATAGCCATATAAGTTAAAATCACATAATGTAAATAATCACACACGTCAATACCAGAGACAGCTGTGCACAGAAATGCTCAATCAGATGATTTTTGAAGAAAAAATACAGGAGTGGATTAACATTCAGAATATTGTACTTGTCCTGTGAACATTGCTGTTGTGTGTGAAAATTTGATTTTTCAAGGATTTTTATTTGTTTCATAGTTCTTTGTCTGTCATACAGTCCAAATGTCTTGTCTGCTGCATAAAGTACTTAGTGAATCAGAAATTCTCCTCAATGAAAATTCTCTGTTTCTTACTTTGAAAATTATATATGCCAAAATGAGAGTTATAGGATGAATAAAATTTGATAGTGTGTGTTATTTTTTCGTTACCACATTGCTTGTTTGAAGTCCGT
>CM060308.1:31917503-31930003 GCA_030674185.1 Monoplex corrugatus
AATGCAGAAAGGAAATGATAATAGTATACTCCCTTTGCCGGAAAAGGATTACGTCAGCAATGCGGTCATTTTCTATTTATATACTCAAAACTGAAACAACGGTTCAGGGCACGAAATCCTCATGACGCGGTCCACGGAGAGAGAAAACTGAGTCACGAGGATCTCGTGACGCGGTATGGAATGTGTTAAAGAAAGAAACAAGTAAAGAAAGAACGAAAGAAAAGTATATTAAAGATACACTGAAAGAAAGAAGGGTGGACAGAAAGAATGGGAAAGCTATCAAAAGAAAGAGAGGAAGAGAAGAGGGAACAGTATCCAAAGAAGCAGGCTCTCTATGTCTTTCTTTTTAGTTCAGACCTCAGAGATTAAGAGATAGAGAAAGGGAGAAGGAGGAGGGAGAGAGAGAGAGAGGGGGGGGGGGGAGAGACAGAGAGAGAGACAGAGAGATGGAGACAGAGAGAGACAGAGAGAGGGAGAAAGAGAGACAGACAGACAGAGATATATATAGAGAGAGTGAGAGACAGACAGACAGATAGAAAGAGAGAGACAGAGAGAGAGAGAGAGAGTTAGACAGAGAGACAGAAAGAGACAGAGAGAAAACAGAAAGAGAGAGAGAGACATACATACATACATACATACATACATACAGACAGACAGACAGACAGAGAGAGAGAGAGAGAGAGGGAGGAGACAGACAGACAGACAGACAGACAGACAGACAGACAGACAGACAGACACAGAAATCCCCTTTGCCACGGCTATGAGCCAGCCAGCAAGAAACAAGATGGTTGCCAGACTCGCCCAAAGTGCTACAAATACGAAACAGACAAACAGATAATCAAAGCTAGGAACTTAGGTTTCATTCTTGACTCTTCTCTCTCCATGAAAGATCACGTTTCCAAAGTCTGCCAGCTTTCTTATTTTGAATTGAAAAGGATTGGATCTATCAGAAACTTTCTCAGTGTAGATGCCACCAAGATTCTTGTCACTTCCTGTATTCTGTCGAGACTTGACTACTGTAACTCTCTCCTCATGGGCTGCCCGAACACTGTTCTCTATCCTATGCAGAAAGTTCAAAATTCAGCTGCACGCCTTATTCTTAAGGCATCCCGTCAACAACCTTGCACTCCTTTGCTTCACCAACTGCACTGGTTACCAATATCTCAGAGAATTAAGTACAAGACTGCTTGCATCTGCTTCAATTCTATCTCTGGTTCTGCTCCTGAGTATATTTCTGATATTCTGCACTTGTATACTCCATCTCGGTCTCTCCGCTCTTCCTCTGATTCAAGACTCCTCAGGCAGATACAGTATAACCGCAAATCTCATGGCTTTCGCTCACTTTCGCATTTCGGTCCCCAGTTTTGGAACTCTCTTCCCAAGAAATTACGCCACTCTCCGTCCATTTCTTCTTTCAAGTCAAACTTGAAAACACACCTTTTCCAGCAGTATTTCGACATCTGATCACTTTTCCCCACATCACCTTGTCGGCTGGCTGATATGTGTAATTGGATTTTGTGTATGCGCGTGGGGGTGGGGGGTAGTAGGGAAGGGGTGGAATAATAGTTTATATGGAGTAACTGAGTGAAAAGTGTTTAATTGGAATGAATCTGATATTTGATTGAATTGCGTGGTATGCATATTTTGAAGATTGCGAATGTAAATCATTATGTTATGTGATTATGATGTATGTATGTATTTGATTGTCATTTGATGATGTGTAAGTTGTTGTGTAGTCTTGTATTTACTGACTTCCTATTATATCTCCCATTCCCCAGCGCCTAGATCCAGTGGCTTAGTGCGCTTTATAAGTCCTAGGTATTATTATTATTAAACAGACAGGGGAAAGGGACCCAAAACAGACCAACAGACAAACACCATAATACAGAGAGGTCTATTTTCCTGTGGCTGTGGACCAACAAGCGGAAAAAAAAAAGAAAGAAAGAAGAAGAAGAAAAAAAAAGATGGCTGCCTGACCTCATGGGGCCGACGATGCACTCCCTTTATAAATCAAACCGGAAATGCCGTGTCTCGAAAAGTATTCCTTCTTGGTGGAGCTATTTTCAGATCGTTTCCGCACGGAAGTTAACTCGCTGTAACTCATCCGGATTATGCCACAGATTAAAAGGTCGCCTAAACATGTGTAAGAGGGTAAAATAGACCAGATTCCTTAAAAAAAAAAAAAAGACCGTTCATTTCGTGCCAAGATGTCCAAAACCCCGGGTTGATCCTTATTCAAGTCTGAGGGAATGTAGGACTGCAGGAACATTGGTCCCTCCCCCATCTTGAAAGCCGCAGTTCGTACAGGTGGTAATTTTTTTTTTTTTATTATTCAGTAACATTATATTAGATATTTATTATTCAGTGATATTACGTGAAAATATTTATTATTCAGTAATATTACGTTAAACATTTATCACTCATTGATATAACGTTTTAAAATACTTATTATTCAGTAATATTCGATGTCATTGTTATTGTAAACCGTTCTTGTATTGGGCTATTCTCCAAATCTGTAATATCAAAATATTATGGGTTTATTGCACATTGTATAGAATCAGAGAGAGAGAGAGAGAGAGAGAGAGGAGGAGAGAGAGAGAGAGGAGAGAGAGAGAGAGAGAGAGGAGAGAGAGAGAGAGAGAGAGAGACAAACAGACAGAAAGAGGCAGACAGATACAAAAAGACACAGGGAGAGAGAGAAAGGCACGGGAAGAGAGAGGGAGAGAGAAGAGAGAGAGAGAAAGAAAAAGAGTAGAAAAGGGAGGAGAGACAGAGACAGAGACACAGAGAGAGAGAGAGACAGAGACAAGATAGACAGATAGACTCAGTCAGGGAGAGAGAGTGGAAGAGAGACGAGAACGAGAGGGGGAGGGGGAGAGAGAGGGGAAGAGAGAAAGAAAGAAATAAGAAGAAGAAGAAGAAGAGGAATAAGAAGAAGAAGAAGGAGAGAGAGAGAAAGGAGAGAAAGAGAGAGAGAGAGAGAGAAAGAGAGAGAGAGAGAGAGAAAGAGAGAGAGAGAGAGAGAGAGAGAGAGAGAGAGAGTTGGTTCTGAGTGATGGTATGGAAGCCAAATTGCAGAAGGGGATAGACGAATGTACCACAGCCCTGGTCTCATAATGATCGCACTTTCAGTGGGTTTGGAGGTGTGTTTGAGAGCTGAAATAAGCAGTGTGTGTGTGGGAGAGGGGGAGAGTGATATAAAAAACGGTGCAGAGGATGGGGGTAACAAAAGAAAAAAATGGCCAAGATGCCGAAGTAGTTAGTGCATGTACTATAAACTGGAAGGTCGTGGGTTTTTACCTCATCATTTAAAACATTGTAGGATTTTTCACCTTAACCGTTTCCTACAAAGAGTTAAAAAAAAGATATGGGCTCGTTTGGGAACACTGGAGCCATACAGTCGAGTCTCATCCGATTTACGGATTTTGTCGGTGAATTGCAGTGGTACTCGAATTTGTTTTTACCAACACCGCAGGTTTCTGTAGCTCTCGGGCCTGTTCGAAGCCAGAATATATCATCATAAAAGTACGTGAAGAGTACGGTTCTGTCACTCAGTCTCAGTCTGGAATGAAACTCGGCAGCAACATCACTGTTATCCCCATTTTCACCACCACCATTATAATCATCAGGTGCCGCACGGCGTTGGCGATCATGGACTTCCATCTGTCTCTATCTCTCGTTGCCCCTAGCATCTCCCCCACCCTCCTCGTCCCCAGCCACTCTGCAAGTCCGTCCAGTATTTTTCCCTGGGTCTACCTGGTGCTCTCTTTCCCTCCAGCTTTCCCATTGTGACCAGGTGCTCCAAATCCCCCTTCCTCATAAAATGGCCTATAAATGTTGCCTGTCTTTTCCTAATCTTTCTTTTGAGTGATCTACTTGTGTCTGCCTCCATCAAATCAAGACTGTCTCGTTTGTTTTCTTTGCTGTCCATGGAACTCTCAACATTCTTCTGAGAAACCACATCTCGGCTGTCTCAATCTTGTTCTGGCTTTGCTTGTTGACTGTCCACGCCTCACATCCGTACAACAGTATTGGTTCTATACAACATTCAAGAACTCTCTTCCTGATGTTAATTGATAGGCATTTGTTGGTAAGAATGCTTTTCATCTTCTTGAATGCTGTTTTGGCTTGGCCGATTCTGCCGGCGATTTCTGATGTGCATCTGCCGTCTGATGAAATGATCGTTCTCAGGTATTTAAATTTATCAACCTGTGTCAAGGTTGTGCCATTTGCTGTTATTTTGCATGAGGGGATTTCATGTTTTTTACTGATCACCATGACTTTTCACCACCACCATCATCATCATCAGGTGCCCTGCCGCATGGCGTTGGCGATCATGGACTGCATCTGTCTCTATCTCTCGTTGCCCCTAGCATCTCTCCCACTCCCTCATCCCCAGCCACTCTGCAAGTCCGTCCAGCATTTCTCCCTGGGTCTACCCGGTGCTCTCTTTCCCTCCAGCTTTCCCGTTGTGACCAGGTGCTCCAAATCCCCCTTCCTCATAAAATGGCCTATAAATGTTGCCTGTCTTTTCCTAATCTTCCTTATGAGTGATCTACTTGTGTCTGCCTCTATCAAGACTGTCTCATTTATTTTCTTTGCTGTCCATGGAACTCTCAACATTCTTCTTAGAAACCACATCTCGGCTGCCTCAATCTTGTTCTGGCTTTGTTTGTTGACTGTCCACGCCTCACATCCGTACAACAGTATTGGTTCTATATAACATTCAAGAACTCTCTTCCTGATGTTAATTGATAGGCATTTGTTTCACCACCATAGCATTGTGAAAAAACATGTATCCCAGGTTTTCTGTGGCCATTATGGTCCTGTTCTCAAAGGGACATCACTTTCGGTAGGGTTGGAGGTGGTGTCAAGAGTCGAAACGTGCGCAGCGTGAAATGACAGAAAAGCAGTGAAAAGATGGGATACAAAAAGAAAAGAAAACCCAATGGACACAAAACGCAGATGGGAAATGGGCATTCAGCAATATCATAATTCTCCGTCTTCAGGGCATCAGCCATAAATAATCGTCTGTTCAATGAAAAAAAAGTAACAATCATAAAAAAATACTAATCACAGACACAGAATCACAATACAAATAGGGGTTGTATTTCAAAGAGAAAATGTTCATATCTTGGTTTAATTTCGAGACAGAAAAAGTTGATATCCTTGAGTTTAATTTCGAGACAGAAAAAGGTTAATATCCTTGTTTAATTTCGAGACAGAAAAAGATTAATATCCTTGTTTGATTTCGAGACAGGAAAAGGCTAATATCGTTTGTGTTAAATTTCAAGACAGAAAAAAATTAGGATCCTTGCGTTTAATTTCAAAACAGGAAAAAATCAATGTCTGTTTGTTTGAGCACGGTTTACGTAATCTTGACGATACATTTGAAACTGTTCTGAAATGACAAACTGATAGCACGGCTTGGTCATCTTTACATTGTCTGACTAGTTACACACGTTTACTGTCAGTATCGCCTGTTCATGACTTCTTCAGAGAAGGCCTGTAACAGCCACATTCGAACATTCTTCTCTTCTTCTTTCTTCTTCTTCTTCTTCTTCTTCTTCTTTTTCTTTCTTCTTCTTCTTCTTCTTCTTCTTCTTCTTCTTCTTCTTCTTCTTCTTCTTCTTCTTCTTTTCTTCTTCTTCTTCTTCTTCTTCTTCTTCTTCTTCTTCTTCTTCTTCTTCTTCTTCTTCTTCTTCTTCTTCTTCTTCTTCTTCTTCTTCTTCTTCTTCTTCTTCTTCTTCTTCTTCTTCTTCTTCTTCTTCTTCTTCTTCTTCTTCTTCTTCTTCTTCTTCTTCTCTTCTTCTTCTTCTTCTTCTTCTTCTTCTTCTTCTTCTTCTTCTTCTTCTTCTTCTTCTTTCTTCTTCTTCTTCTTCTTCTTCTTCTTCTTCTTCTTCTTCTTCTTCTTCTTCTTCTTCTTCTTCTTCTTCTTCTTCTTCTTCTTCTTCTTCTTCTTCTTCTTCTTCTTCTTCTTCTTCTTCTTCTTCTTCTTCTTCTTCTTCTTCTTCTTCTTCTTCTTCTTCTTCTTCTTTCTTCTTCTTTCTTCTTCTTCTTCTTCTTCTTCTTTCTTCTTCTTCTTCTTCTTCTTCTTCTTCTTCTTCTTCTTCTTCTTCTTCTTCTTCTTCTTCTTCTTCTTCTTCTTCTTCTTCTTCTTCTTCTTCTTCTTCTTCTTCTTCTTCTTCTTTTCTTCTTCTTCTTCTTCTTCTTCTTCTTCTCTTCTTCTTCTTCTTTTCTTCTTCTTCTTCTTCTTCTTCTTCTTCTTCTTCTTCTTCTTCTTTCTTCTTCTTCTTCTTCTTCTTCTTCTTCTTCTTCTTCTTCTTCTTCTTCTTCTTCTTCTTCTTCTTCTTCTTCTTCTTCTCTCTTCTTCTTCTTCTTCTTCTTCTTCTTCTTCTTCTTCTTCTTCTTCTTCTTCTTCTTCTTCTTCTTCTTCTTCTTCTTCTTCTTCTTCTTCTTCTTCTTCTTCTTCTTCTTCTTCTTCTTCTTCTTCTTCTTCTTCTTCATTTCTTCATCTTCTTCATCATCATTCTTCTTCTTCTTCTTCTTCTTCTTCTTCTTCTTCTTCTTCTTCTTCTTCTTCTTCTTCTTCTTCTTCTTCTTCTTCTTCTTCTTCTTCTTCTTCTTCTTCTTCTTCTTCTTCTTCTTCTTCTTCTTCTTCTTCTTCTTCTTCTTCTTCTTCTTCTTCTTCTTCTTCTTCTTCTTCTTCTTCTTCTTCTTCTTCTTCTTCTTCTCCTTTTCTTCTCCTTTCCTTCTTTCCTTCTCCTTCTTCTTCTTCTTCTTCTTCCTCCTCCTCCTCCTCCTTCTTCTTTTTCTTCTTCTTCTTCTTTTTTTCCCTTTTTTTTTCAAGAGGTTGCTCCATTGTATCCACTCACTTACCTCTGTAGATTTACTCTTCATCTGGCTCAGAATCTGGATGAATTATTGATTATTACTTTCCGTGCGGAAACGATTCGAAAATAGCTACGCCAGGAAGGAATATATCTTGAGACAGGGCATTTCTCGTTTGATTTACCACGGAGCACATCAGCGTCCTGCGTGAAATCTGGTAGACATTTTTTTTCACTTTAGGCAGCCTTATTCTTGTTCCTGTTGCTTAAAGCCTAGCCGACTGCGCAGAGCCATATCAGGGTTATGATCAAAACTTTCACAATATTTTGTTAAAAATAAAACAAAACATCTAGAAAAGAAAATTAAGTATACATATCAACGCCCCTCACATTGACCATTCCGTCCAATTTATCGCCATAAATATCAACTAAGTAACATAATTCTTGAGAGTCACGGAGTTATCTCCCATGTAGAATTTCTCAAACCCAACAACAGTTTGCGCTATCCATTCAGCTAGCATATCATAAATACCTAGTGTGAAATCAACATTCTTTTTCTTCTTTCTCTTATTGGTATCGCCATAAAGTTAAGGAGAAAAAACAAAACAAAAACAGGATACAAGTGTAAACATAACCAAGGACACTAATACATATATAGAAACTGGCATAAATTACCTAAAATTGCTTCTGCACAACACGTTTCCTTAGGGCTAAAGACTGAATCTATACATGAACTTCTTCTTCTTCTTCTTTCTCTTCTTTCTCTTCTTCTTTCTCTTCGTCTTCTTCTTCTTCTTCTTTTTCTTCTTCTTCTTTCTCTTCTTCTTCTTCTTCTTCTTCTTTCTTTTCGTCTTCTTCTTCTTCTTCTTTTTCTTCTTCTTCTTCTTCTTTCTCTTCGTCTTCTTCTTCTTCTTCTTCTTCCTCTTCTTCTTCTTCTTCTTTCTCTTCGTCTTCTTCTTCTTCTTTTTCTTCTTCTTCTTTCTCTTCTTCTTCTTCTTCTATCTCTTCGTCTTCTTCTTCTTCTTTCTCTTCTTCTTCTTCTTCTTTCTCTTCTTCTTCTTCTTCTTTCTCTTCTTCTTCTTCCTCTTCTTCTTTCTCTTCTTCTTCTTCTTCTTTCTCTTCTTCTTCTTCTTTCTCTTCTTCTTCTTCTTCTTTATCTTCTTCTTCTTCTTCTTCTTCTTCTTTTTATTTTTCTTCTTCTCTTTCTTCTTCTCTTTCTTCTTCTCCACCTCCTCCATCTTGTGCCAGTGTGTGTTTGCTTTGCGGTCTTCTCTCATTTGTGTCTTAGTCTCTCTCTGTTTCTCTGTCACTGATTCTCTCTCTCTCTCTACATAAACTTCTTCTTCTTCTTCTTTCTCTTCTTCTTCTTTCTCTTCTTCTTTCTCTTCTTCTTCTCCTTCTTCTTCTTCTTCTTCATTAATACATATATAGAAACTGGCATAATTTTTTTTACTTTCGGCAGAAGAAGAAGAAGAAGAAGAAGGAAAGAAGAAGGAGAAGTTAATGTATTCATTCCGTTTTTGGCCCCAAGGAAATGTGATGTGCAGATGCAATTTTAGGTAAAAAAAATGTCTACCAGATTTCACGCAGGACGCTGATGTGCTCCGCGGTAAATCAAACGAGAAATGCCCTGTCTCGAGATATATTCCTTCCTGGCGTAGCTATTTTCGAATCGTTTCTGCACGGAAGGTAACGGTCAATAATTCGTCCAGATTTTGAGCCAGATGAAGAGTAGGTCTACAGAGGTAAGTGAGTGGATACAATGGAGCAAAGTATCAATTCTAGTATAACAGGAAGTATGTAAGGCTTTACAGAACACATACAGCGGAATGGATCAGAAAGCCAGAAAATGATAGGAAGAGACGACAGAAAGCAAGAGAGAAAAGTAGAATCAAAGCGAGCGACAGGAAAGAGAAAATCTCTGGTACCAAATTTCCAAAAGGTGGGGACACGTTTTTGACGTTCCCACGTAGAAATCTTGTTTGCTCAGTTACAGCTACCCAGATCTCTCTCTCTCTCTTTCTCTCTCTCTCTCTCTCTCTCTCTTTCTGTCGCTCTCTCTCTTTCTCACTCTCACTCTCTCTCTCTCTCCGATTCTTTAAAATGCGCAATAAATCCAAGCAGTTTAGAGAATAGCCCTAGATGGATTTGACAAGAACTTGAGAGGAAAAGCGCTGGAACGAAATGAATGGAAGCAGCTGAGGAAGGCCTACGCCCAACAATGGACTTTCGATGGCTGAAAGATAGATAGATAGACACCAGACAGACAGACAGACAGACAGACAGACAGACAGACAGTTTCTCCAGGGCTTGTGGATACTGCACTAGATAGTTTCTCTAGCGCTAGTGGACGCTGCACTAGATAGTTTCTCCAGCGCTAATGGACGCTGCACTAGATAGTTTCTCCAGCGTTAGTGGACACTGTACTAGATAGTTTCTCTAGTGCTAGTGGATACTGCACTAGATAGTTTCTCCAGGGCTAATGGACACTGCACTAGATAGTTTCTCCAGCACTAGTGGACGCTGCACTAGATAGTTTCTCCAGCACTAGTGGACGCTGCACTAGATAGTTTCTTCAGCACTAGTGGACGCTGCACTACATAGTTTCTCCAGGGCTAGTGGACGCTGCACTAGATAGTTTCTCCAGCACTAGTGGACACTGCACTAGATAGCTCTCCAGCACTAGTGGATACTGCAATAGATAGTTTCTCCAGCACTAGTGGACGCTGCACTGGATAGTTTCTCCAGCACTAGTGGACGCTGCACTGGATAGTTTCTCCAGCGCTAGTGGACGCTGCACTAGATAGTTTCTCCAGCGCCAGAGGACACTGCACTAGATAGTTTCTCCAGCGCTAGTGGACGCTGCACGTGATACTCGTAGTTTCTCCAGCGCTAGAGGACGCTGCACTAAGGAGGAATCTTCTGGGGCATGCCATCTTCCTCTTCTTAGGCTGGTTGACAGGTTGGAAAATTGGACAGCGGGTGGAGGATGCAAATTGCAAATGATGAATGACTTTACGCATGCAGAAACAGACACGCGCGCGCACGTTCAGACATACGTTTTCACGTTTTCACACGCGCTCGCGCTTATAAACGCACACACGTACACGCACAGGCAGACGCACACAACCACACACACACACACGCGCGCGCGCGCACACACACACACACACAGACACAGACACACACACACACACACACACACACACACACACACACACACACACACACACACCTTGTTCATTCTTCAATGTTTAATAGATCCTTTTACCCTAGTTTGGGGCACGGAGAATAACAGCAAATGTATCAAACAGATATATTCCAGTGGGGTTAACATGTAACACGAAGCAGAAAGAAGTTATAACAGTCCACACACACACACACCCACGCACACACACACACACACACACACACACACACACACACACACACACACACACACACACACACACACACACACACACACACACACACACACACACACACACACACACACACACAGAAAATTACATTTGAAATTGCCTTATGATAGGACACCCAAACGTCAGATGTTTAGAAGATATACAATATCAGAACATCTGATAAATTTGCTTATTTCAGTTGATTTATTCTTCTGAAACTGGAGCTACACAACGAGAACATTGATTTAACTGAGAGAGACAGAGAGAGATAGATAGATAGATAGATAGATAGATAGATAGATAGATAGATAGAGAGAGAGAGAGAGAGAGAGAGAGAGAGAGAGAGAGAGAGAGAGAGCGAGAGAGAGAGCCCATCATTAGCCCGACAGTTGACCTATTTCTCTGTCTGAATGTCGTTTGAATAAATTTCAATTGATGCAAAAGAGCATATAGCTAAACGACTTAAGTTCAGTCAAATAATTCGAAAAACATACTCTTTCTGAGAAATATGAAAATGCTTTAAAAGAGAAAAAAAAAAAGAAAAGGAAAGAAAAGAAAAGCTTGCACTCTCTCCATACCTGGCGCCTGGTGCTATTCAGCTCGTATTTACTATATTACCCATAATGTTGACACACATTTTGTAGAAGGTCATGTGGCATTTCTTGCCGGGTGTTTTCAAACATGAAAAATACTGTACTAAAAGTAACAGTTTTGTTCCCAATTCTTTTTAATCCCATACAACAAATCAAATATGAAAACTTGTTAATTCACTCAGTAGGATTCGCATTCTGAGTTCTGATCATTGTGAAGGCAGAATGTCGCTTTGACTCCGGTTTTGTTTCTGGAATGAAATTTTTACCAGCATTGTGTTGTCAGTGGTTTGTGATGCCTTTCTTTTAGTTGATGCTAAGGTTTCTGCATTCGGGTTAAAGTCGTTCATTCAGAGACAGTAACGCTTTGAAGTTGTTGTTTACAAACCGCTTAATAATAATTAAGATTAATTTGAAGCCGTTTGTAAAACAAGTTTTAAAAAACATTGTTGTCTGTGATTAGATAGATACATACATTTGGTCCCTGATTATATGGATACATACATCTATCGGAGCCAACTGTATGTATCCATATAATCGTGGACCAGATGTATGTATCTATCTAATCACCGACAACAATGTTTTGCAAGTTATTTTACAAACGGCTTCAAATTATTCTGTCAGATCGAAATACATGTATCTGCCTCATCAGCAAATATTTTTCTTACATCAGATTTTTCTGTATGTCTCTGTAGAATGGAAATTCTTCTTAATTCGTCAGAGAACACATGGGTTTAAACAAGGGCATACCCAGAGGTTGCCCTTTTCATATCACAATATCCAATACCCGACAGTGTCTTGTCAAAATCCATAACATGGCGTGGGTGTTGAGGTTCAAAGACCAGGGAGCCGTCGACCAAATTTCTTTTTTTATTGATCTTCATCATGATTATGTTCTTCTTTTATAATGGATCATCTTACAGATCGTATCTAAAATGCTAAGCTCAATGTATAGGGCGGTCTCGGCGTTGCCTTTTGAACCTTTTGAACTTTTTATCTTTAAGATATATACGCACACCTACAGAATCACAGAATCAAAGAAAGTGAGAGACCGGTGCTGCAGTTAAAAAAAAGAGGGGTGGGGTTAGGGAGGGAAGGAGAAAAACGGCCAACAAATCAAGCAAGCAGGCAAGCAAGCAAGCCAGTCAGCCAGTCAGCCAGTCAGTCAGTCAGCCAGCCAGCCAGTCAGTCAGTCAGCCAGCCAGTCAGTCAGCCAGCCAGCCAGTCAGTCAGTCAGCCAGCCAGTCAGTCAGTCAGTCAGCCAGTCAGCCAGTCAGTCAGTCAGCCAGTCAGTCAGTCAGCCAGCAGCCAGCAGCCAGCAAACAAACAAGCAAGCAAGCCAGTCAGCCAGCAAGCAAGCCAGTCAGCCAGCAAGCAAGCCAGTCAGCCAGCAGCCAGCAAACAAACTAGCAAACAAGCAAGTAAGCAAGCAAGCAAGCCAGTCAGTCAGTCAGCCAGCCAGCCAGTCAGCCAGCCAGCAAGCAAACAAGCAGGCAAGCAAGGAAGCAAGCAAGCAACCTACCAACCAACCTACCAACCAAGGGATGAAGAAGTTTCATATTCAGAGTCTTCATAAGATGGCGTCTCCGCGCTCTGAATAAATTCCATGTATGCACTGACGCCTAAGATGCCATGTGAACGATAAGACCCACACTGATCGTGGCATAAGCTATGAACCT
>CM060308.1:31937503-31940003 GCA_030674185.1 Monoplex corrugatus
TGCCAGAGAAGGAAGGGTCAGGTGGGCATGGTTGACAGGGTGTCCTGTCAAGCCTGTCACGAAGAGTTTGTATTTTGGTGGTGAAATAGTTGGAGAATACAGATGGGAGTTCTTCATTTGTATGTTTTGTTGGGAGAGGTAAATCTTTTCGTGTGCCAAGGAGATGATTCATGGTTGTAAAGAGTTCTTTTGAAGAAGAGGCATTCAGGATTTTGGTTTGGAAATAGCTTGTTTTTGCTGATGCAATGAGGGTGGATACTTTTGTTTTAGAGGCTTGGAAAAGTTGCCTGTGTACAGTGAGTTTGGATTTGCGCCAGCGGCGCTCTGCTCTGCGGCGGGCACGTTTTGCACAGGCGATCTCAT
Source organism: Monoplex corrugatus (assembly GCA_030674185.1). Taxonomy (NCBI): domain Eukaryota; kingdom Metazoa; phylum Mollusca; class Gastropoda; order Littorinimorpha; family Ranellidae; genus Monoplex; species Monoplex corrugatus. Next base: position 31,937,867 of record CM060308.1, read on the forward strand.
GAGTGAGCCAGGGGGTAGGGGGGCGGTCAGGTAAAAGACGGGTTGTGGCTGGAGCATGAGTGTCCAGAAGATGGTGGAGAGTAGTATAGAATTCATCGGCAAGGTTATGTGACTTTTCAGAAAGGAGACGGGAGGCATCAGATGAAAATGTGGAGAGGTCGATAGATTTGAGATTGCGTCGAGTCACTGTGCGCATGGTACGGGAAGGAGGAGAAATGTCGAGAGAACAGAGAATTGCAGAGTGGTCAGATGGAAGGGCTGAAGTTAGACGGGTAGAAAGAACTAAGCAGTTGTCAGTAGCTGAATTGTGGTGATCACGAGAAATGATCCAGTCAAGAATGTGACCTTTTTGATGGGTTGGTTCAGAAATGTGTTGAGTCATATTGTGATTGGACAGAGAGTTGATGATATGTCTTGTGTCATAACGATGAGTGTTGTCATAGTGGACATTGATGTCACCTAGAATGATGAGATTTCCAGGTAAGAGGCAGTAGTGGTCAAGCAATTGGTCAAAGTCAGAGAGAAACGTGGATGTGGTGAGTTTGTTGGCAGAGCTAGGTGGGGGTCGATAGACACAGGAGAAGGTGATGGGGTGAGGGGTGGATTGGAAGGATACTTCAACGTGCTCGAAAGAAGGATGGGAGAAAGGCAGAGACTGCGAGAAAGATAGGCGGGAATGGAGTGAGTCGTTGTAGAGGATGGCGATACCGCCACCTCGGGATGAGCGATGGAAAGAAGCAAGCCTGTAACCACTCGGAGTGAGGCTAACATGTATAGGTTCGTGACCAAGGGGGTTAAGCCATGTCTCTGTGATAAAAGCAATGTCAACATGCTCATCTGCGATAAAATCAGCAATGACTTCGGCTTTGCCATCAGTGCATGTTGACTGAGCATTAAAAAGGCATAGTTTCAGCCTATCACAGTCATATGGTGGCGGCCGAGGTGGCGACGAAGGCGGCACCAACGGGACAGAAGGCGAAAGCGGCACCGGCGGGACAGAAGGCGAAGGCGGCACCATCAGGACAGTAGGCGAAGGCGAAGACGGCAGAGGAGGAGACAAAGCTTGCAGCAGCGAGGTCGAGGGCAGGGGCAGTGGAGGAGAAGAAGAAGCAGGAGACGAAAAGTGGCGTCGGGCAGGAGGCAGGTTGTGCCAAAGACGGTGGAGACGTCCACCATGACAGGATCGCGCAGTGCGGGGCTTAGGACACAGCCCCAGTGTTCGTATTCGCTGGTAGACGCCTCCACCGAGGTAGCATTTGCTGTGTTTAAAAAGTGTCAGTCCAATTTGTTTTATAAAAGACGGGTCCATAATTGCGAGCCAGGCAGGAGAGGAAGACACTTGCAGGTTGGTGTGTGGGTTGGTCAGTTCACAACACTAAAATCCAGAGAACGCAGAACACAAAGGTTTGGAAGCTGTAGCGTTGGGCGAACACAGTAGGCTAAGGTGTAAACACAGTTCACAGATAAAATGTCCGACTAGAGCGGCTGAATTAAAATGATGAAAAGTAGGTATAAAAACTTTAAAATCGGATTATCTGGTAAAATATTCAAAATTAAAAAAAAATTATTTACATCACCGTGTGTCAGGATTTCAAAGCAACAAACATACAAAATTCAATGCATAAAACCAAATAGAACCACGATAAAATCACTGTAAAACACCACACACACTTTTGCTGCCTGCTGGCGCGACATCTACTCACAAAGAGTTCTTTTGAAGAAGAGGCATTCAGGATTTTGGTTTGGAAATAGCTTGTTTTTGCTGATGCAATGAGGGTTCCCAGGAAATTGGGGAAAGGGGAATTTATCTAACCCTATACTGACATCACCAGAACAACAATGATGTTAAACCTTTGACTCCCGCACCCTGTCCACCAGCATCCTGCATTGCCAATCATGCTAGCAAAGCAAAAATTTAACTCTTTAATTCCCTCACCCTATCGACCGGCTTCCTGCAGGAAGCTGGTGGATAGGGTGAAGGAATACAAGAGTTAACTTTTTGCAATTGGTGGATAGGGTGTGAGAGTCAAAGGGTTAAGACGGGACAATGAGAAGGCCAGTTTTAGTGTAGCACAGGCCAGGATTCCAACCCACAACCATCATCATCATCATCAGGTGCCTTGCCGCATGGCGTTGG
>CM060308.1:31947503-31950003 GCA_030674185.1 Monoplex corrugatus
CCAGGTTGAAAATCTCTGGACTGTTACAACCTGTCCACTCCTGGATGTTTCCCAGGTAATTTGTTCCGTGGTCTTCCCCTTTCTCTTTTGCCCTCGACTTGAGACAAACCTTCTAAAATACTGACACAGCGTGATATATTGCTTTGCTGTAATGTTTAGATTTCTTGTTTCCCCCGTGGGGATGCCGGGGACTCTTTCAGTATAAATAGTATCCCCACATTCTGGAAATTCTGTGCTAGAAATTTCCTTTTTTTTGTCACTCTCTTTGTTTCTGCCTTGTTCCTTTGCTTTCTGTCATTTCTACTTATAATTTTCTGCTTTAAAGTTCCATGTGTTCGATAAAGTCTTACGTACTTTTTCTAAGGTTAGAAAATTGGGTACATGTATTAAGTGCATTTTTGGCTCTGGGGAGGTGAGATATGCGGAAGAAATTTTAGGTAATTTATTCTTTGGTGTCCTTAGGTATGCTTATATTTGTATTCAGGTGGTTTTTTTTTTAAAATCCCCTTTGTGATAAATTGGACGGAGTGGTCAACGCCAGGGACATGTCCTTAGATTATGTCCACTCCCCTTGATGTTTCCCAGGTAATTTGTCCGTAGTCTTCCCTTTCCTCTTTTGCCCTCGACTTGAGAAAAACCTCCTGAAATACTGACACGGCGTGACAGTTTGTTTTGCTGTTATGTTTACTTTCTTGTTGTCGGGACTGTTGCTGTTACTGTTATTGGTGGTGCGGTGGTGATTTTCTTGGTTTCAGGTTTTGTCAAATCCCTTTTGAATCAGCGTAGATTTCTTTTTTACGTGTGTGTATGAGGAAGGTGTGTAAACAGCCATTTTCTCGAAAGGTTCTCACTATGTTTAAAATCTATGCGGTGCAAGTGAAATTTTATTTTAATCGAAGCCTCTTCAAGGTCATAATGACATTGAAAAGGACAAAATCAAATCTGCAGTGGGTGGGTAAATTCTTTTCTCTCTAAAAAGGAAGATAGTTAGAATGGCTTGACTATCTCTTTCGTCTGCTCATGTTTGTGCAGTGTCAATCATGTGTGATAAATAATGCCAGCGCCATGTTTACTTTGCATCAAGCTAACGTTTGTGTTACATTTTGTGTTATTTTGAAGATATTTCAGCCCGATGTTTTGGCCCTAACCATTCAACCGTGGACATTCTGTGCTCCCCCCTCCCCCTTTCTCTCTCTCTTTCTCTCTCTCTCTGTCTCTCTCTCTCTGTCTGTTTCAGTCTGTCTGTCTGTCTGTCTATCTCTGTCTCTCTCTGTCTGTTAATCTGTCTGTCTCTTTCACACACATGCACACATGCGCATAATGTCATCGCCCTCTTTGTCTCTCTTTTTCAAACACAAACACTGAGACACGCAAAACACACACACACACACGCACACACACACAGCACACACACACACACCACACACACACACACACGCACACACAAACACAGCATTAGATGGAGTATGCAGACTGTGCATCAACATGTCACCTGCATGGTGTGGTCCAGGCAATGGCGTAGAAAATGGGGGGGGGGGGGGGGAAGCTGAGCACAGAGGTAACCCCCCCCCCCCCCCCCGAGTGCGATGATCCTGAAAAAAAAAACGTGTGTGTATGCATGCATGTCTGGTGTAGACGCGTGCGATTTCTCACTGTATCGAAATCTGACATCACTCACACTGGGATCAGCCTAAAAAACAGAAACCACCCTGCTGCCAAAACACGTGATCTTGAAAGAGACCCCTCACGTGATATGCAAATTAAGAACCATAGAGAGAAAGGGTTTATCACGTGCACAGACAGTGCTCTCAGACACTGTGCAGTCCTCAGGAATACATAATCTATTGCAAGCGTGTGTGCACGTGTGTTTCACGTCTGATGTCTGTCTTACATCAGGCCAGCCTTTTCAGTCTTAAAGCTTTTTTTTTCTAATAGAGAGAATGGAGAGATTGTTTCATACTAAGCAGAGAATGTGTGTGTGTGTGTGTGTGTGTGTGTGTGTGTGTGTGTGTGTGTGTGTGTGTGGGGTGGTGTGGTGTGGTGTGTGGTGTGTGTGAGAGAGAGAAAGAGAGAGAGTGTGTGTGTGGTTGTGTGTTTGTGTGAGTGTGTGTGTGTGTGTGTTGCGTGTGCTGTGTGTGGTCGTGTGGTGTGTGTGTGCGTGTGGTGTGTGTGTGTGTGTGCATGTGTGTGTGTGTGTATGGGTAGGGGAGGGTGTCTGTCTGTCCGTCCGTCTGCCTCAAGACAAATCTGCACGAACAAGATTTTCTCAGTTCTTCATTAATGAATCTTCACCCAATTTCATTCAAAACTGTGGATTCTTGGGGAGTTACGAAATCATAGGTTTAAAAACTAAAGCTCCAAAATCAAGGTCACTTGGACCAAACAGAATGCCAAATTCGGCACTTGTTGAGGAAATGTGTGTGAGTAGCATTTTCTCAAGAACTTCTGACAATAATTATATAAAATCTATTTTCACAGTTGTGAAAGTCTACTGAAATCC
>CM060308.1:31955003-31960003 GCA_030674185.1 Monoplex corrugatus
TGAGGGAGTCAAAGGGTTACATTTTTGTTTTGCTATCATAGTTGACAATGCAGGATGCCAGTAGACAGGTGCTGGATTCAAAGGGTTAATGGGTCTCAGAGAGATGGTAGTGTTCCACTTGGATGATTGCCTCCTTAGTTCTGGCTTCTAGTTTCAGGTTTCGTCGATGACAACTATCCAGTGTAAAAAGCTGTCACCCTCGTTTTTATACCAGGTTAACAGTCTCTGTATCAGTGATGTTTTGTAAAGCATTGCTGGACTCACCTCACCTTTCTGCACACGATTTATTCCAAATGTACTTATTAACATTGCATGAACTGATACACGATTGATATCAATGTCATGAGTGATCCCTTCACGCATTATTTGTCTGCCATCATTCTCGTCAGTAGATTCAACTGGCCTCCCTGGATTATGCTTGTCTTTAACATCATATTATCCCCCATGGGGATCCTGAGGGCAAGGGGAGGGGGGCTTTTTCAGTGTAAATAATATCCCCACCTTCTGGAAATTCTCTGCTAGAGATTTCCTCTTTTCTGTCACTCTCTTTGTTTCTGCCTTATTCCTTTGCTTTCTGTCATTTCTTCCTATCGTTTTCTGCCTTGATGGTCCATTCACCTGAATATGTTCGATAAAGTCTTACGTACATTCTCTTAGGATTGATGTATTAAGTGCCTTTTTGGCTCGAGGGAGACGAGACATGCGGAAGCACTTTTAAGTAATTTAGGCCCGTTTTTATATGTCTTAGTGTCCTCAGCTAAATTAAAATTTGTATTCAGGTATGTTTTTTAAATCCCCTGTGCGATAAATTGGCATCTGTTTAGATTATGTGCGCGAATGCATTGATATGTTTACTTAATTTTCTCTCCCTCCCCCTCCCCATTTGAAGTATTGTGTATGTTTTGAAATGGCTATAGCCCTATATGGTTCTATGCAGTCGGCTGGGCTTTGAACAATAGTAACAATACATAACAATAAACAATAAGATCATATTGTCTGTCTTTAAAGAATGACGTCTCGATTTAACTGTAGCCTACTGAAGAGCTCATGCCTCAGGAACATTTTGTAGGTGTTTTGATGTATCTGAACTTAGAACCTCTTTTATGAAATTCAGTTTTATTGTAAAAGTGTTGTTCAACACTAAACGTGGTCATGGTAGCTTCACACAACTGTACTGAACGTGACACATGACAAATGAAATCATACAGTTTGCAGGCAATTTCTGAATTAGGTCAAGGAATAATCAAGCCAGAAGTACTGCAGCGGTTACTTTTGAAGTTATTTGGACTTTAAAATTTAAAAAAAATAATTGTGCGTGTGGTTGGCATTTCTAACGTCAGTCTTACGTTGTTAGTCATACATCTGTCGTGTGTTTGTTATTTTATGTCTGACTTTGAGCCATATGCCTCTCCCTCCCTCCCTCCCTTCCCCCATATCATTCTCTAACATTTACATCGAACCTAATAATTTAGCATATTTCAGGTTTCATGTATGAATATATACATATTTTTTTGTTTTGCTTTCAGCATCTAGTTTAGTTTTGTGAACTTTATGTGATGCCAGCTTGTAATATATAAGAAGATTATGATTATACTTTATGTCTGTTTATGCTTATGTGTGTGTGTGTGTGTGTGTGTGTGTGTGTGTGTGTGTGTGTGTGTGTGTGTGTGTGTGTGTGTGTGTGTGTTTGTGTGTGTGAGTGTGTGTGTAAATGAGTGTGAGTGTGTGTGTTTGTGTGTGTGTGTATGTGTGTGTGAGAGAGAGAGAGAGAGTGTGTGTGTGTGTGTGTGTGTGTGTTTGTGTGTGTGTGTGTGTGTGTGCGCGCGCGCGCGCGCGCGCGTGTGTGTGTGTGTTCATGTGTGTGTATGTGAGAGTTTTCATTCGTGTGTGTGCGTGTGTACCAAGTGACTAAACCTGTGACTCTGAAACATACACGTCACCTGATTTGCCAGTCTGGAGTCATACAGGAAAGAGTTTGTCACGCGCACAGACAGTGCTGTCAGACAGCGTGGAGTCTGTGGAAAAACGTAGCGTGCTGTGCGTGTGGTTGGCACTTCTAACGTCAGTCTTACGTTATTAGTCATGCGTCCGTCGTGTGTTTGCTTATTTTATGTCTGACTTTGAGCTATATGCCTCTCCCTCCTTCTTTCCCCACTCTCCCATATCATTTCTATCATTTACACCGATCCTAATATTTTTTGCATATTTTAGGTTTCATGTATGAATATATTGTTTTTGCTTTAATGTATACAAGTTTACTTTTGTGAGTGGCATCTGATGCCAGCTTGTAAGGAAGAAGATTATGATTATACTCTATGTGTACTTGTTCTTTGATTTAACGTCTTTTCACTATAAGTGATATCAGACGGGGGGGGGGGGGGGGGGGGGGATGGAGGATGAGAGTTGGGCGGGTTGGATTGAGGCAGAGGGGAGACAGTAAAAGTCTTAAGTAAGTGGGAGAATAGAAAAATGGAACAAGAACTTAACACTAACAATTAACATTAACAACGTGAAGGGAAAATTTAAGACTAGAATTCAAACTGCAGAGAGAAACTTAAAGTAATGCATTAACAGGACTGTGAACCAATGATTCTGAAATCTTAACTAACAAAGATTGATCTGAATGTTTGTTTGTGCTTACATGTGTGTGGTGTGTGTGTGTGTGGTGTGTGGTGTGTGTGTGTGTGTGTGTGTGTGTGTGTGTGTGTGTGTGTGTGTGTGTGTGTATGTATGTATGTTATACGTGTATGTGTGTGTGTTATGTGTGTATGTGTATGTGTGTGTGTACGCATGCGTGCGTGCACGTGTGTGAATACGTGCGTGGTCGTATGCTCATGGGTATATCTGCACCTGTAAATGCGAAAAAACTGGCATGACTGCCAGACGCTGTATCTTTTCCTGTTCTTAGCTATATAAAGAAAAAATATCTGCTAATTTCACATAGTTTTGTTCACTAATAATCAGACGATGGAAACCTGTTTGTTTTTCACAGACAGGAATGCAAAACACAAAGAACTTTTTTTTTCACCTTTTTTTAAATTAATTTTTTAACATGAATAAACATCAACAAACATGTAGTAACAAAACAAAACAGAGAACTTTTTTTGTGCTGTGTTGAAGAGAATGGTCTGGCTGCTTGTTCAAGTAACTGAGGTATCAACACACACTTCTGTCTGTTGTTAGTGGTATTGTTCTAAGCTGGTTATGATTAGTTGCCAGGTTTTTCTTTTATCTGATTGATTGTATGTCTGGTGTAGTAGTCTTTACTGATCAAGCCATCCTTGGGTTATATGCATGCTGAGCTACTACTACTACTACTGCTGCTGTTGCTGCTATACTACTACTACTTATTGTTGTTGTTATTATCATTATTATTATCATTATTATTACTTTTATTATTATATTATCATCATCATCATTATTATCATTACTATCATTATCATCATTATTATTACTGTTATCATTATTATCATTATCATCATATTATTATCATCATCATTATTATTATTACTATTGTTGATGTTGTTTAAAGCCCAGCAGACTGTGCAAATCGTATCAGGGCCATAATCATCTCAAAACACTATACCTCATCGACCCTGACCAAAGGGGAAAAATCTGGAAAAGAAAATTAAGCACATATACCAATGCATTCGAGTACATAATCTATGGATATATACCTGGCATTAACATTCCACCCAATTTATCGCTAAGGAGAGGGGGGGGGGGGGTTAAAAATCAAACCCAAATACAAATGTACAAACATACATCAAGTACACTAAAACATAAAAACTGGCCTAAATTACTGAAAATTGCTTGAGCACATCACATTCCTGTAGAGCCAAAAGTACAGTTAATACCTGTACCCAATTATCAATCCTAACAGAAAATATGCAAAACCTTATGAAACACATACAGGTGGATAAGCAAGCAAGGCAGAAAATGATAGGAAGAGATGACGGAAAGCAAGGAGCAAAGCAGAAACGAAGAAAGTGATAGAAAAAAAGGCAAATTTCTGGTACAGAATTTCCAGAGGGTGAGGATACTTTTTATACTGAAAGGGTCCATGATATCTTCATGGGAGTATTTCTACTGCTGCACTATATCTGCTGCTGCTGTTGCTGGTGCTGCTGTTGCTGGTGCTATTACTACTGCTGCTGTTGCTGGTGCTATTACTACTGCTGCTGTTGCTGGTGCTATTACTACTGCTGCTGTTGCTGGTGCTATTACTACTGCTGCTGTTGCTATTGCTATTACTACTGCTGCTGTTGCTTGTATTACTACTGGTTGCTGATCTATCTACTGCTGCTGTTGCTGGTGCTATTACTACTGCTGCTGTTGCTGCTGCTATTACTACTGCTGCTGTTGCTGGTGCTATTACTACTGCTGCTGTTGCTGGTGCTATTACTACTGCTGCTGTTGCTGGTGCTATTACTACTGCTGCTGTTGTGGTGCTATTACTACTGCTGCTGCTTGCTGGTGCTATTACTACTGCTGCTGTTGCTGGTGCTATTACTACTGGCTGTTGCTGTGTATTACTACTGCTGCGTGCTGTGCTATTACTACTGCTGCTGTTGCTGTGCTATTACTACTGCTGCTGTTGCTGGTGCTATTACTACTGCTGCTGTTGCTGGTGCTATTACTACTGCTGCTGTTGCTGGTGCTATTACTACTGCTGCTGTTGCTGGTGCTATTACTACTGCTGCTGTTGCTGGTGCTATTACTACTGCTGCTGTTGCTGGTGCTATTACTACTGCTGCTGTTGCTGGTGCTATTACTACTGCTGCTGTTGCTGGTGCTATTACTACCTGCTGCTGTTGCTGGTGCTATTACTACTGCTGCTGTTGCTGGTGCTATTACTACTGCTGCTGTTGCTGGTGCTATTACTACTGCTGCTGTTGCTGGTGCTATTACTACTGCTGCTGTTGCTGGTGCTATTACTACTGCTGCTGTTGCTGGTGCTATTACTACTGCTGCTGTTGCTGGTGCTATTACTACTGCTG
>CM060308.1:31970003-31972503 GCA_030674185.1 Monoplex corrugatus
ATAGCTGACCTTTATGAGAGAGAGAGAGAGAGAGAGAGAGAGAGAGAGAAGAGTGTGTGGTGTGTGTGTGTGTGTGAGTAAAAAAAAAGAGAGAGAAAGATTTTATTGATATGGAAAGAAAAATAAAAGGTCTGTATTCACATGAAGATTTTTATCTAGTGTTTCTGTTCACTGTTCTTTTTTTTTCACTTATTTAATCTAATCTATTGTTATCTTTGATAACTGTCTCTTGCTGTTCGTTACTAAATATATGTATATATATATATATATATATATATATATACATATATATATATATTGTGTGTGTGTGTGTTAATGTGTGTGTGTGTGTGGGGGGGGGGGGGGTTGTGTGCGTGAAAGAAGGAGAGTAAGACTTATGCGTTTCTGGTACCTACGATTTGATATTATCTTATTGTCTATTTGAATTCAAGACGAAATGTCTGTGCGTACATACTGTGGTATTTATTTTATTTATTTAACATTTATTATCTAACTGTCTTACTGTCTGTATTATTCTTGTAAATTGATTATGCGTGCTAACGAGTGTTATTTCATACATATATTATTATACTACACATAACAACACACACACACACACACACACACACACACACACACACACACACACACACACAACACACACACACACACATATATATATATATATATATATATATATATATACATACATATATATGCATATAATGTGCGTTATCCATCTATCTATCCATCCATCCATCTATCTATCTATCTATCTATCTATCTATCTATCTATCTATCTATCTATCTATCTATCTATCTGTCTATCTATCTATCTATCTGTCTATCTATCTATTTATCTATGTACACGCGCACGCACGCACGCGCACGCGCGCGTGCATGTTTTTTGTTTGTGTTTGTGTGTGTGTGTGTGTGTGTGTGTGTGTGTGTGTGTGTGTGTGTGTTTCCTATTGCTGTCACTGTGTGAACTTTTAAGTAATGGTTTATTACTGTGCAAAGTGCAACGAGCGTTTCATCTGACATGGATCGTTCGCGCTACACAAATAGAATTATTGTTATTACAGTATAATTATGACCTATCCTGGAAGCACATATTCTTCAACAGGCGCTGCATTTGAAGGCGTCCTGTAGTCTTGGGTTGTGCTACCGCCAGTCCGTCTCCTGTTGAATAAACACCTGTTCTGCAGTGTTCAAAGGTGCACCTCTGTCACCAGCATCAGGCCAGCTCATGGTTTATGTGCAGGTTTAAAGGCTTGTGCCACGATCACCATACACATGGCACCTGTGACGTTAGTGCATATGGAATTCATTCTGAGCGCGGAGACGTCATCATGAGAAACTGAAACTGTCGCCAGCTCACTGTGTTGCGGACGATGTCTTCCCATTTGCTGTTTTGATGCCACAGCTGATCGGGTTGGCCTTCAGCTTGTCCCTGTCTGACTTTGATGGGATGCTCTGGTCATGGTGTCCTGGCTTCAGCTCTCCTACAGATGTCCCTTCCGGACTTGGTTGTCTCCCATGCGGACAGTGCACTTTGTTCTACGAAGCTAACATTCTGATGAGTAAACATTCCTTAGTTGGGAAAAAATATTGGACGGACTTGCAGGGTGGCTGAGGACAGAGAGGGTGGAAGATGTGCTTGCGGCACCAAGGGACAGATGCATATGGAGGGCCATGATCGCCAACGCCGTGTGGCAGGGCACTTAATGATGATGAGTTGGCAAGCACACTTCTTCAATACGCTTGAATGTACAGTCGGTCTTGTGACGTGATGTTGCAGATCTTGTGCAGACATCTGTGATGGAACTGTTCCGGATATGGTATGTGAGGTCGGTAGCTAGTCCAGGTCTCCTATCAGTGCAGCAGTCTCAGCCGAGATTAATCACAGCCAAACATGATTGTCCAATGGACTGGTGATCGCTCAGGACCTGGCCAGCTCATGGGTATATGTGTGCAGGCTTAAGGCTTGTGCCATGATTACCATCACATGGCATCTGTGACGTTAGTGCTTATGGCTTTCATTCCGAGCGTGGAGGTGTCCTCTTGAGAAACTGAAACAGAAACTGGTGATCAGATATGTGCCATAGCCTGAGCACATTGCCCCATTGCAGCCAACAATACCTGTTACTCTTTTGGTAAAACAATGAGCGTTGGGAGATGGGCTCTGCTCTCATATTGCTGGGGAAACTAGGGTCTCTAACGTCTCCCTCCCCAACGACTGCTCAGCTGCTGGGAAATCTTCAGCTTGTTTATTTTTTTAAGGAATTCCGCTTTACGAGATGGCCAATGAAACCTGTTAAAATGCCTTATAAACCGTTCAGTATTCCCCTTTCCCACAATGTAAAACTCCCTTATAACAGTTGATCTTCATCACCGTCATCCCCTACCTCTTAAAATTCCTTTATAAAAGTTGTTCAGTATTCCCCTTCTCCACATTTTAAAATTCCGTTATAAATGTTGTTCAGTGTTCCCCTCCCCGACGTCTTAAAATTCCCTTCTA
>CM060308.1:31977503-31982503 GCA_030674185.1 Monoplex corrugatus
TGAGTCTAATGCAAAATTCCAGTTTATTAAGGAAAAGCATGCATGTGAAATGTTTCAGGGCAAATGTGCACTTCCTCCCTCTGTTGAGAAAAAGAAATGCTCGCAGTTGCTTCTTTCAGCACCACGCCAAGTGTTAGACATTACATGCTTTTACGCATTCCAGAATGAAACTGAAAATGCAATGAAAATTCCTTTTAAGATGTAAAGGTGTATAATTATCATTTTATTCTCTGACACGAGAACGATCAGCTGTTAAGAAAAACAAAAGAAAAACAAAAACAAACTACAGTTGTCGCTAGAATGTCGATTATTTTAAACAAAAATGTTAATTTCCCTCCCCAGCCCCTTCCCCCATTCTTTCTTCTTCTTCTTCTTCTTCTTGTTATCATCATCATCGTCATCATCATCATCATCATCATCATCGTCTCGTCGTCGTCGTCGTCGTCAAATAATCACTCACTCACTCACTCACTCACTCACTCACTCACTCACTCACTCACTCACTCACTCACTCACTCATCGATCGATCGATCGAAGCGAAGCAAGCAAGCAAGCAAGCAAGCAAGCAACCAACCAATCAAACACATCAATCAATCAATCAATCAATCATCATCATCATCATCACAGCAGCAGCAGCAGCATTGTTGTTGTTGTTGTTGTTGATGCTGCTGCTGCTGCTGGTGCTTCAACTTCTGTGTCGCTCAGTGGCGTTGGTCCCACGCCGGTCGTTCTACCTTTTCTAACTTAGCACCAGCCCCAGGCTCATTCAGTCGAGTCCTGAGCCAGGTAGGCCAGGAAGGCCACGGGAGCCAGAGGTATCAGGACACCATGGGGTCCCCCACCAGAGAGGGTCACATGGGCAGAGTTCAACAGTGCCTGTTCTGATCCAACCCACTAAGGACACTATCTCTATGGCACCCCTACTAACGATGGTAATCGCTCAGTCGCTCGGTGATATGGCCGACGGGGATAACCATCCCAGGGAAGTGGGGGAAGGGGGACTTATCTAATCCTATACTGCACCACCAAACAACAATGATGTTAAGATTGGATGGTGAGAAGGCCGGTTTTAGTGTAGCTCATCTCAGAATTCCAACCCATATCCATTAGTATGTGAATCCGGCTCTCAACCAACTGAGCTACTTAAGCCCACAGACCAAATGAGATACTCGTCTCCCCTTTTTTTTTTTTTTTTTTTCGTCCAAGTTGGGGGAATTTGAAACAGTAACGGATGGAACTGGTACCCATGCTCAAAAGTAGAAGTAATAGTAGTAGTAGTAATAGTCGTAATAGTAGTAGTAGTAGTTGTAGTAGTCATAGTAGTAGTAGCATCAGCAACAGCAGTTGTATGAGTAGTAGCAGCAGCAGCAACAGCAGCAGTAGTAGTAGTAGTAGCAGCGGCAGTAGTAGTAGTAGTTGTTGTTATTGCTATTGCTATTGTAATTGTTATTGATATTGTTTTTATTGTTGTTATTTTAAGTTCAGCCGACTGCACAGAACCATATCAGGGCTATGACCATCTCAGAAAAGTACACCATAGCTCGCTGGAAGAAAAAAACAACAACAGAAAAAATGAATTGGAAAAGAAAATTAAGTAAACAATCAATGAATTCGCGCACATAATCTAAAAATATACACCTGACGTTGACCACTCCATCACAGTAGTAGTAGTAGTAGTAGTTTGTAGTAGTAGTAGAGTAGTAGTAGTAGTAGTAGTAGTAGTGAGTAGTATTGTTATTATGAATAGTTCTTGCATAACGGTATTCTTCAAACGCATTTACAGTCACAGTGAATACAAAGGATTCACACCATTCAGTAGAACATGGAGAACTCAAGCTGTCAAGCTGTTAAGTGAGCTGACTTCCCCCTTTGGGTTGCCGGGGGCTCTTTCAGTATAAATAGTATCCCCACCTTCTGGAAATTCTGTGCTAGAAATTTCCTCTTTTCTGTAACTCTCTTTGTTTCTGCCTTGTTGCCTTGCTTTCTGTCATTTCTACTTATTTTCTGCCTTAGTGGTCTATTCACCTGTATTTTTTCCATAAAGTCTTACGTACTTTTTCTTCGGATTGATAATTGGGTACATGTATTAAGTGCATTTTTGGCTCTAAGGAGGTGGGATATGCGGAAGCAATTTTAGGTAATTTATGGCCTGTTTTTATACATGTTTTGGTGTCCTTATGTATGCTTATATTTGTATTCAGGTGTTTTTTAAATCTCCCCTGTGCGATAAATCGGACGGAATGGTCCTACGCTGGGAGCATGTCCTTAGATTATGTGCGCGAATGCATTGATATGTGTGCTTAATTTTGTTTTCTTTTTTTTTTTCCTGTTGAAGTTTTGTGTGTTTTGAAACGGTTATAGCCCTGATATGGCTCTGCGCAGTCGGCTGGGCGTCAAACAACAATAAAAGAAAGTAAAAGAAAGTGAGCTGACTACACTCCACCATGTTGTTTCACAGTCTGCATCTCTTGTGGACGTGCAAGCTGGGTGTTGTCATGTTTCCTTAAGCCAGCCACTGACATGGCTTACATGATCTTTAACAAACATTTTTGGTATTTCGCATGCATATACGTGTATGTGTGTGTGTGTGTGTGTGTGTGTGTGTGTCTGTGTGCGTGCGTGTGTGTGTATTTGTTTATTTGTTTGTGTGTGTATGTGTGTGTGCATGTGCATGTGTGTGTGTGTATGTTTGTTTGGGTGTGCATGTATATATGTGTGTGCGTGTATGTATGTGTGCGTGTATGTGCATATGCATGTGTGTGTGTGTGTGTGTGCGTGCGTGCGTGCGTGTGTGTGTGTGTGTGTGTATGTGTGTGTGTATGACTAGATGAGGCACTGTCAGGAGGTCGTATTGTTATGACACGCCAGACAGCGAGGGCATAGCGTGTCTGGAAACCCAATCCGTGGGTTCAATTGGCTCCAGTGGCCAAATTAAATGGCGTGGCGCCTGTCACGTCAACCTTACAACGCTGACTTAGTTGCCGCACGGCAAGTAAAGCTGAGCAGTCTGTTTATAAAGAAATCTGTGGATTCTACCTTTGTGTTTTTCTGGATCCTTTTACTAGGAAATCTCTACTGCTACATTATATCGGCAGGACAGACTTCTGTTTTTCTTGATTTCTTTAACTAGGAAATCTCTGCCGCTACATTATATCGACAGGACAGACTTGTTTTCCTGAATCCTTTAACTAGGAAATCTCTACCGCTACATTATATCGACAGGACAGACTTGTTTTTCCTGAATCCTTTAACTAGGAAATCTCTACCGCTACATTATATCGACAGGACAGGCTTGTGTTTTCTGAATCCTTTAACTAGGAAATCTCTACCGCTACATGATATCGACAGGACATATTATGTTTTTCTGATTCCTTTAACTAGGAAATCTCTACCGCTACATGATATCGACAGGACATATTATGTTTTTCTGATTCATTTAACTAGGAAATCTCTGCCGCTACACATCATATCGACAGGACAGACTTGTGTTTTTCTGATTCCTTTAACTAGGAAATCTCTGCCGCTACACATCATATCGACAGGACATATTATGTTTTTCTGGTTTCTTTAACTAGGAAATCTCTACTGCTACATTATATCAACAGGACAGACTTCTGTTTTTCCTGATTCCTTTAACTAGGAAATCTCTTCTACTACATTATATCAACAGGACATACTATATTTTTCCTGAATCCTTTAACTAGGAAATCTCTACCGCTACATTATATCGACAGGACAGACTTGTGTTTTCTGAATCCTTTAACTAGGAAATCTCTACTGCTACATTATATCGACAGGACAGACTTGTGTTTTTCTGGTTTGTTTAACTAGGAAATATCTACTGCTACATTATATCGACAGGACAGACTTACAAATGGACATACATATGTATATACATATAGCTGGACTTCCCTCTGGTTAATCTGAAACATCCTCCCACCTTTTATGTACTTAAAAGGACAAACAACGAAGAAGACTGAAATGGCATCAGCTGGAAAGCAAGTTTCCAGCTGCCTTTGACCTTTCGGGATTCTGTTAGTGTCGGGAGATGTTTTACGTGCGTGGAATTTCATTGAGCTTTTGTTTACGTGTGTGTGTGTGTTTGTGTGTTTGTTCGTTCTTTCATCTGTTTTGTTGTTGTTGTTGGTTTATTGGTTTATTTGTTCTTGTATGTTTGCTTGTTTGTTTTTTGTTTGTTAATTGTTTATTAGTGCGATGTGTTTGTGAAACAGCCAGCGCTGTTTCCTTTTCGTAATTAGAAAATCGACTGATGTGTTTTCTGTTTCTGTGTCTTAGTGTGTTAGCTTTTAAGCTTATTTAATCTCGCTGTCGTTTGCAGCTGCCCATTTGTAAATTTGTTGTTAAATGGATGAGCACATTTTTTTCCATTACGTTTAACCTTTTACATTCCACGATTGTGCTGTCTGTTTTGTTTCGTTTTATTTTTGTGTTTTTCTAATTCCTTCTTGTTGTATTTAGTCCGTAAATTTCTTATTTTTCTCGTTTGGTCGTATGTGTTCGTATAATCATACGTGTGTGTGTGTGTGTGTGTGTGTGTGTGTGTGTGTGTGTGTGTGTGTGGTGTGTGTGTGTGTGTGTGTGTGTGTGTGTGTTGTGTGTGTGTGTGTGTGTGTGTGATGGTCTTCGATTTAATGTCTATTCACTAAAGTGATTTTAGACCAAAAAAAAAAAAAAAAAAGGGGGGGGGGATACAGGAAGAGTGAAGAGGGTATTTGTGTGTGTGTGTGTGTGTGTGTGTGTGTGTGTGTGTGTGTGTGTGTGTGTGTGTGTGTGTGTGTGTGTGTGTATGTGTGTGTGTGTGTGTGTGTGTGTGTGTGTGTGTTGTATTCGAGTGTGTCTGTATTTACAAAAGCTTACGTGCTTGTGTACGTAAGTATATGGGTGTGTGTATGACTACAGTCATGTCTGTGTATGTTTGTATTTGTGTGTGTGTTATCTATCTATCTATCTATATCTATCTATCTATCTATCTATCTATC
>CM060308.1:31987503-31992503 GCA_030674185.1 Monoplex corrugatus
ACTTTCTTACCTACGTATCAATTTCTGTCTCTCTCAAATGACAGCAAATCCTGTTACTACTTTACACCCCCACGTATCATATATTATTGATTTATTGATACATTTCTTCTACAGTAGCTTTAGTATTTAGTGGACATATGTAGATAAGCAATGGGGAGCTTATAACAGCTTTTAGCAAATAACTTTTACAGGTGAAAAGTGATGTTCTCTCTCTCTCTTACGTTGTCTCTGTCTGTCTGTCTGTCTCTCTCTCTCTGTCTCTGTCTCTTTCTCTCCATCTCTCACTCACTCACTCACTCTCTCTCTCTCTCATTGTCTCTCTCTTGTTTCACTTTCTCTACATCTCTCTCTCTCTTTATCTCTCTCTGTATGTGCCCCCCCTCTCTCTCTTTCTCCATCTGTCTCTCGCACTAAAACAGTGTATGCTGCTCTTTGAGATGTTTGTATCTTATGTTATTAATACACTGGTGCACATTTCACTGTGTAGTTGTAAGCAGATATGTGTAGATTAGCAACAGTACATTTGGAAAAAAAAAACCAACAACAAAAAAACAAACAAATAACAAAAAACCAGCTCTTAATCACTAATGCCATCCTTCCTTTCTTTCTCCTCCTCCTCCTCTTCTTCTTCTTTTTCTTCTTCTTTCTTCTCTCTCTCTCTCTGTTTCCCTCTCCTTCTCTCTCTTTCTCCCTCTCTTCTCTTCCCCCTCTGTTTCCCCCTCCAGTCTTTCTCTCGCTACCACCACCACCAAACAACAACAAAATAAAATATTATATTGATATGATAACCACAGCTATCTCCCTCCTTCTCCACCCCTCCCCTTCCCCAATCAAACATTCTCAGACGAAATTTGAATAATAAGAAAAAAAAAATCACAGTAGGAATAATAATTTCAAAAAAAAAATGTCTGAGCTGAAGACGTCAGTCCGGCCTCAATGTTTCCACCCTGGTATCTATAGTGATGCCATGGTAAGGTTGTTGTCCAAAAATGATGTGCGAAGCCCGTGGGAGTTAAAACACACAGTTCAGATAGACTGTCCACCGACAGAGAGGTAAATGTCAGTGACCCCAAGACTTGATTTAATTAAAGCCAGTGTATATTTCATGCTATGTTCACGAAGATTGATGAGGTAGGTCATTCTGTGAGACAGGGTTGGGGGGGGGGGGGTAGGGGTGGGGGAGGGGGGCCAAGTAGAAGAGAAAGATACATTTAAACGCAATATTACACTTTCCTGCTTCTCTCTCTGTCTCTCTCTGTCTCTCTCTCTCTTTCTCTCTCTCTCTGTCCTCAATCTCTCTCTCTCCCCTCCCTTTCTCTCTATATCCCTCTCTCCGTCCCTCTCTGTCTTTCTCTGTCTGTCTGTCTGTCTCTCTCTCTTCCCCCTCTGTCTCCTCCTCTCTTTCTCTCACCACCACCACCACCACCACCACCACCAAACAACAACAAAATATATACATTATATTGATATGATAACCACAACTTTCTCCCTCCCAATCAAACATCCTCAGATGAGATTTAATTCAGGAGAAAAAAAATCACAGTAGTAATTACAATTTAAAGAGAAAAAAGTTCTAAACTGAAAACGTCAGTCCAGCCTCAATGTTTCCACCCTGGTATCTATAGTGATGCCATGGTAAGGTTGTTGTCCAAAAATGATGTGCAAAGCCCGTGGGAGTTAAAACACACAGTTCACATAGACTGTCCACCCACAGAGAGGTAAATGTCAGCGACCGCAAGACTTGATTTAATTAAAGCCAGTGTATATTTCATGCTATGTTCACGAAGATTGACGAGGTAGGTAATTCTGTCAGACAGAGTTGCGGAGGGGTGGGGGAGGGGGGGTTGGGTTGGGGGAGTGGGGCAAGTAGAAGAGAAAGATACATCTAAATGCAATATTACACTTTCCTGCTTCTCTCTCTATCTCTCTCTCTGTCTCTGTGTGTGTGTGTGTCTCTCTGTGTGTGTCTCTCTCTTTCTCTCTCTCTGTTCTCAGTCTCTCTCTCTCTCCCCTCCCTTTCTCTCTATGTCCCTCTCTCTGTCCCTCTCTGTCTTTCTCTGTCTGTCTGTCTCTCTCTTCCCCTCTGTCTCTTCCTCTCTTTTTCTCACCACCACCCACCAAACAAACAACCACAAAATAAATATTATATTGATATGATAACCACAACTTTCTCCCTCCCAATCAAACATTCTCAGATGAGATTTAATTCAGGAGAAAAAAATCACAGTAGTAATTACAATTTAAAGAGAAAAAGGTTCTAAACTGAAAACGTCAGTCCAGCCTCAATGTTTCCACCCTGGTATCTATAGTGATGCCATGGTAAGGTTGTTGTCCAAAAATGATGTGCAAAGCCCGTGGGAGTTAAAACACACAGTTCACATAGACTGTCCACCCACAGAGAGGTAAATGTCAGCGACCGCAAGACTTGATTTAATTAAAGCCAGTGTATATTTCATGCTATGTTCACGAAGATTGACGAGGTAGGTAATTCTGTCAGACAGGGTTGGGGGGGGGGGGGGGGGGGGGGTTGGGTTGGGGGAGGGGGGCAAGTAGAAGAGAAAGATACATCTAAATGCAATATTACACTTTCCTGCTTCTCTCTCTCTCTCTCTCTGTCTCTGTCTCTGTCTATCTGTCTGTCTGTCTGTCTCTGTCTCTGTCTCTCTCTCTGTCCTCAATCTCTCTCTCTCCCCTCCCTTTCTCTCTATGTCCCTCTCTCTGTCCCTCTCTGTCTTTCTCTGTCTGTCTCTCTGTCTGTCTGTCTCTCTCTTCCTCCTCTGTCTCCTCCTCTCTTTCTCTCACCACCACCACCACCAACAAACAACCACAAAATAAATATTATATTGATATGATAACCACAGCTTTCTCCCTCCCAATCAAACATTCTCAGATGAGATTTAATTCAGGAGAAAAAAATCACAGTAGTATATTACAATTTAAAGAAAAAAAATGTCTAAGCTGATGACGTCAGTCCAGCCTCAATGTTTCCAGCCTGGTATCTATAGTGATGCCATGGTAAGGTTGTTGTCCAAAAAAGATGTGCAAAGCTCGTGGGAGTTAAAGCATACAGTTCACATAGACTGTCCACCCACAGAGAGGTAAATTTCAGTGACCCCAAGACTTGATTTAATTAAAGCCAGTGTACATCTCATGCTATGTTCACGAAGATTGACGAGGTAGGTCATTCTGTGAGGAGGGGTGGAGGGGATGGGTGGGTTAGGTTGGGTTGAGGGAAGGGGAGGGGGATGGAAGTAGAAGAGAAAAAATACATTTAAATGCAATATTACATGCTCTCTGCCTCTCTCTCTGTTTCTGTCTCTGTCTGTCTGTCTGTATGTCTGTCTGTCTGTCTGTCTTCTCTTTTCTCTCCTCAATTTCTCTGTATCCCCCTGAAACTGTTTAATAAACGTTTTGATGATGGCATATTTCCAGAAAGTTGGTCAGAATCAATAATTTTACCATTATTTAAGAAAGGGGATGCCAGTAATCCAAATAATTATAGAGGAATTTCTCTCTGTAATATAAGCAGTAAATTGTCTAGTACCATTATCAATAAAAGGTTACAGGAATGGGTTGCAATTAATGACATTACAGATCACCAAGCTGACTTTAAGAGGGGGTATTCTACAATAGATCATATGTTTGTTCTCCTTTCATTTATTCAGAAACTGTGTTCTTGTAATAGAAAATTTTATGTTGCTTTTCTTGATTTTGAAAAAGCATTTGATTCTATTGATAGAAATTTGCTTTGGCCGATTTTGTTGAGGAATGGTGTAAATGGCAAATTGTTTCAATGTATGAAGGCAATGTATCAAAATGTTAAATGTCGAATCTGCTGTGGGCTTCATTTTACAGATTTTATTCAGTGTACAACTGGAGTTAAACATGGAGATGTCTGTAGCCCTGTGTTATTTTCTATGTTTATCAATGAGCTTGCTCTGGAGGTTATCAGCAATGGTCATCATGAGGCCAAATTTCCACAGGATTTGTCAGAATTGTTTATTCTTTTGTTGGCAGATGATGTGTTGTTGTTATCTGAAACGGTTGTAGGTTTACAGAGGCACTTAAATACTCTACACAAAGCGGCTATTTCTTTGCATCTTAAGGTAAATCTGAATAATAGTAATGTTGTCGTGTTTAGAGAAGGAGGACATTTAGCTACTAGAGAGAGATGGGTGTACAATGATATAGTTATGCCTGTTGTAAATGCATATAAGTACCTGGGAATTTATTTTTCTACACGTTTGAGTTTTACTCTGGGCTGTAAAAATATTGCTACCAGGGCAAAAAAATGCATTGATATGTGTGATGAAAATATTGAATATATTGAATAACAATTCATTTTATGTACTTGTCAAAATATTTGACTCACAAATACAGCCAATTTTGCTGTATGGAGCAGAAATTTGGGGATTAGATAAGGCAGTCATGCATTGTGAAGCTGTACACTTATTTGCTTTGAAAAGATTTTTAGGACTGGATAAGCGCACATTTAATGATTTAGTATATGGAGAAGCAAACAGATACCCATTGTTCGTTCATTCAGTTGTACGATGTATTCAATTCTGGTTAAAACTATTGCACATGGAATACAGTACACTGCCGAAAAAATCCTATAAGATGCTATTTGATCTAGATTATAAAGGTAAGAAGAATTGGGTAACTAGTGTACGTATGTGTGTGAATGAATATGGGGTTTGGTGATGTTTGGTTTTTCCAAGGAGCTGGCGACGAGAGACAGTTTATCCGTGATTTTCGGCAAAGACAGATTGATTGTAGATGACAAAAGTGGAATGAGCAGACAAGTGGAAGATATGATTTTTACAGAACTGTCATAGATTCTCACAGTGTTAAACCATACATAAGCCTTGATCTGGATATTAATTTGAAAAAAAAGCAATAGCAACTTTGAAAGTCCATCAATTGAGATACAAGCAACATAGAGAGTCTGATTTGCTCTGTCCCTAATGTATGCAAGCTAAAGAAGACGAAATACATTT
>CM060308.1:31997503-32000003 GCA_030674185.1 Monoplex corrugatus
AATACATTAAAAGTGCTTTGCTGGTTTAAACATGCAACAAATACATAAAAAGTGCTTTGCTTTTTTAAACACGCAACGAATACACAAAAAGCACTTTGCTGTTTTGAACACGCAACGAATACATAAAAAGTATTTTGCTGTTTTACACACGCAACGAATACATAAAAAGTACTTTGCTGTTTTGAACACGCAACGTTTACATAAAAAGTGCCTTGTTGGTTTAAACATGCAACAAATACACAAAAAGTACTTTGCTGTTTTAAACATGCAACGAATACATAAAAAGTACTTTGCTGTTTTAAACACGCAACGAGTACATAAAAAGTACTTTGCTGTTTTAAACATGCAACGAATACATAAAAAGTACTTTGCTATTTTAAACATGCAACGAATACATAAAAAGTACTTTGCTATTTTAAACATGCAACGAATACATAAAAAGTACTTTGCTATTTTAAACATGCAACGAATACATAAAAAGTACTTTGCTATTTTAAACATGCAACGAATACATAAAAAGTACTTTGCTATTTTAAACATGCAACGAATACATAAAAAGTACTTTGCTGTTTTAAACACGCAACGAATACATAAAAAACTGCTTTGCTGTTTTAAACACGCAACGAATACATAAAAAATACTTTGCTGTTTTAAACACGCAACGGATACATAAAAAGTACTTAGCTGTTTTGAACACGCAACGAATACATAAAAAGTACTTTCCTATTTTAAACACGCAACAAATACATAAAAAGTACTTTGATGTTTGTACACGCAATGAATACATGAAAAGTACTTTCCTGTTCTAAACACGCAATGAATACATGAAAAGTACTTTCCTGTTTTAAACACGCAACGAATACATAAAAAGTGCTTTGCTGGTATAAACACGCAACAAAAACATAAAAAGTACTTTGCTGTTTTAAACACGCAATGAATACATAAAAAGAACTTTGCTGTTTTGAATACGCAACGATTACATAAGAAGTACTATGCTGTTTTAAACACGCAATGAATACATAAAAAGTACTTTGCTGTTTTGAACACGCAACGAATACATAAAAAGTACTTTGCTGTTTTAAACACGCAATGAATACATAAAAAGTACTTTGCTGTTTTGTACACGCAACGAACACATAACAAGTACTTTGCTGTTTTGCTTCACGTTTACTTTACAAGCAAAGCCAGAACAAGATTGAGACAGCCGAGATGTGGTTTCTAAGAAGAATGTTGAGAGTTCCATGGACAGCAAAGGAAACAAACCAGACAGTCTTGATGGAGGCAGACAAGAGTAGATCACTCACAAGGAAGATTAGGAAAAGACAGGCAACATTTATAGGCCATTTTATGAGGAAGGGGGAATTGGAGCACCTGGTCACAACGGGAAAGCTGGAGGGAAAGAGAGCACCAGGTAGACCCAGGGAGAAGATACTAGACGGACTTGCAGAGTGGCTGGGGACAAGGAGGGTGGAAGAGATACTTGGGGCAACAAGAGATAGAGACAGATGGAAGTCCATAATCGCCAACGCCATGCGGTAAGGCACCTGATGATGATGATGATGATTACTGTAAACTATTTAACAGTCTTGATGTCGGGTACTGTTCCTGAAAAACGGGCTGTTGGTTTGATTCTACCTTTTTATAAAGACAAAGGCGATAAATTTGACTGTGATAATTACAGAGGGATTACTCTTTTGAGCTGTGTTGATAAGTTGTTCACAAAACTACAGAGGTTATTACTCTTGTGAGCTGTGTTGATAAGTTGTTCACAAACTACAGAGGTATTACTCTTGTGAGCTGTGTTGGATAAGTTGTTCACAAACTACAGAGGTATTACTCTTGTGAGTTGTATTGGTAAGTTGTTCACAAATATTTTGAATAGGGGTTTCAATGCATTTCTTGAAGATAATACATTTACTGTCTGAATTTCAGGCAGGATTCAGACGTTCACGTTCCACATTGGATTATGCTTTTGTTTTGTAATCTTTGATCAAATTTTTTTTGTAATGGAAATGGAAAAATTGTACTATGCCTTTTTTGATTACAAAAAAAGTTTTTGATTCCCTCTGGAGAGAAAGCTTATGGTTTCTACTCTTTAAGGAAGGTATCGATGTCAAATTTGTTTTTACGAAGAATGTTGTCAGTATATATAATCAAAATAAATCTTGTGTTTTTGTGAATAGCAATTACTCAAGTTCTCTGTGACAGTTATAGGGGGGGGGGGGGGGTGGGGAGGGGTCACACAAGGTGACAGTCTTTCAGTTGTTTGTTTTCTCTGTATTGAAATGATCTTGAGCGGTATCTGTTAGTCAAGCTTTGTTTACCATATTGAACTAACTCTGGTGTCACGAATGTGGATCTGATTCATTACACTCAGTTACTATTATTGCATTATGCTGATTGTATACTTTTATTATAAGACACTAGGAGAGGCGTACAGTCTCTAGATACTCTACGTGATTGTGGTACTCACTGGAAACTTACAGTTACTAAAATAAAA
>CM060308.1:32005003-32017503 GCA_030674185.1 Monoplex corrugatus
TGAGCTTTTTCAAATTTCGGTCGGAGGAAAACTTCTCATCTGTATATGTATGTCAATACAGGCTCAGAAACATTTTCAAATCTGCAGTTGGACCAACAAAGTGGTGCAACTTATAGAGATTGTTGTTTGCTGGGCTTGATCATGTTGTTGATTTGGTCGTCGTCGTCATAGTTGTTGCTGCTGCTGCTGTTGTTGATGTTGATAATATGCTAATGACGATGACAATGATGACGAAATTTTGTAGAAAACAAATTTATTCGCAACCCGGTGCTTCTATGATAATCCGGTAACAGGGAGAGTATTCACATTGCTTGACCATCTCATGGTCTTTTTTTTTTTTTTTTTTTTTCCTTCGAATTATTCTCTCTGATCGGTGCTTCTCACATTTGCAGATATTATTTAACGATCCCTCCCGCTCATTACTATCATCTTCATCTAATTTTCCTCCCTTTGCCCTACCCCAACTTCACAGTCTTCCTGTCACCCCCCCCCCCGCCCTCACCCTCCGTCTACCCCCCACCCACCCACTCTAACCCTCTTCCTTTCTATGATTCTTCCGTGGTGGCAGCCATCCAAGAATCTTGTCTAGTTATTGCCAGGCATTCCTGCTGTGCATTTCTCGCCAAATTGCTGTTTGTGTTTGTCTGTCTGTCTGTCTTTTTGTCCGGGATCGGTCTGTCTCTCGGTCTGTCTGTCTGTCTGTCTGTCTGTCCGCTCGCATGTGTGTGGGGGTCTGTCTTGTTGCTTTTCTTCTTCTCCTGGTGTGTGTCTCTGTCTCTGTCTCTGTCTCTCGCGGCTGTCTGTCACCCTGCCGATTTCTCCCTACGTTCTCTGTTTTTCTATCGGTCTCTCTCTCTTTCTCTCTCTCTCTCTTTCTCTCTCTCTCTCTCCCCTCCCTCCCTTCCTCTCTCCTTCCCTCCCTCTCTCCCTCCCTCCCTTCCTCTGTCTCTGTCTGCCTCTCTCCCCTCTCTCCCTTCCCTCCCTCCCCTCTCCTCCCTATCTCTCTCTCCCTCCCTCTCTCGCTCTCTCCCTCCCTCCTCTCTTCTCCCCTCTTCTCCTCCCTCCCTCCCTCCCTCCCTCTCTGTCTGTTTGTCTCCCTTTCTCTCATCTCTGTTTGTCTCCCTCCCTCCTCTCCCTCCCTCTCTCTTTCCCTCTCTCTCCCTCTCTGTCTCCCTCTCTCCCCCTCCCTCTCTCTCCCTCCCACCCTCTCTCTCTCCCTCTCTTTCTCCCTCTCTCTCTGTGTGTCTTTCTGTCTGTCTGTCTGTCTCTCTTCCTCTTTCTCTCCCTCCCTCTCTCTCTTCTTCTCTCTCCCTAGCGCACTAGTGCAACATACTACCGTCTGGAAGATTGTGGGTTTGAACCCCATCAGTTCTGTCAAAACCATTGTGGGAAATGTCGGCCCCCACCGGTTTCTACCTAGAACAGAGCATGGTATGTATCGGTTGATTGGAAAGACAGGGTGGAACCACACAGCCCAGTTTCATCTACTTCACAAATGCGTCATTGAGGGGTCCTGATCAACACCGCAGCAGGTGTCTGTATTTCTCGGGCCAGGTTGACGCCAGGGCATATTTATGAAAGGGGGCGTAGAAATGGAAGTGTGTTTCAGCATGATTGTGATCCCTATCATCATGCGTCATAGAATGACAAAAAAATTACCCCTAACCCTATGATCAGTGAAACGGCTCAGAAATGAGACAGAATGCGAAAGGGTTTGTTCTCTCTTTTCTCTCTCTCTCTCTCTCTCTCTCGCTCACTCGCTCACTCGCTCTCTCTCTCTCGCTTTCTCTCTTCCTTTCTGTCTCTCTCTCCCTCCCTCTCCCTCTCCCTCCCTCTCTCCCTCCCTTCCTCCTCACTCTTCTCCCTCCCTCTCTCCCTCCCTCCCTTCATATCCGTACAAAAGTATTGGTTCTATATACTGTTTAAGAACTCTCTTCCTGATGTTAATTGACAAGCATCTGTTGGTAAGAACGTTTTTGTCTTTTCTTGATTGCTTTTCTTTAGCTTGGCCGATTCTGCTTGGCTATTTCAAATATGCATCTGCTGTTTGGTGACATGACTGTTCCCAGATACTTGAAGTTATCAACTTGTCTCAGTGTTGTGCCATTTGCTGTTATTTTGCATGAGAGAATCCCCCCACCCCTCCTTTTTGTTTTATTTACTGATTACCATGACTTAGTCTTCTATGATGACGATGATGATAATGATCTATCTGCTAGGATTTAAACCCACAAACTCCCAGTCATTAGTATGTTACGCTAACCACTTCGCCACACTATCTGGTCCCATTTCGATCGTTGATTTGTTCACTGTCTCGTGTTTCAGGCACCTTCGTGTCAGCATGGACGAGCCTGTGCGGATGTAAGACACGCCTGGGAGCCCCTGCCAAGGCGTTTGGCCTGAACATGCTGGCTGCCTTCCTACAGATGGTCACCTTCGTGCTCATTGTGGGCTGGGTGTGGAGCATCATCTGGGGCATGAACTTCGTCCAGATAGCCAGTATGTCTGCTCTTTGGATTTTGCCTGTGTAGATCTAGATGTCTTCGTGAAGTATACTGTGTACTGTATTGTGAATGGGAGTGGGTGGGTGGGTGGGGGAGGGGGAGGAGGAAGAGCACGTGAGGCGTGGTGGTGGATGGGTGGGTGGGGGAAGGGGAGGGGGGGAGGAAGAGCGCGTGAGATGTGGTGGTGGATGGGTGGGTGGGGGCAATTGTTATTCTGTTTTATCAGGAATCCAAAGTAGTAAAATCTAGGTGGCGGATCAGGAATCTGGGGTGTTGTC
The DNA here is from genome assembly GCA_030674185.1 of Monoplex corrugatus. NCBI lineage: Eukaryota > Metazoa > Mollusca > Gastropoda > Littorinimorpha > Ranellidae > Monoplex > Monoplex corrugatus. The sequence goes on from CM060308.1 coordinate 32,007,786, forward strand.
CTAGTAATTCATACAGCCAGTATATGTATGTATTCCCTTTGTTCATCTGCTCGTCTTTATTTATGACTTAGGCCGAGGCAGTCAAGTGTGCAAATGTCAAACTTCCATCCAGAAGGCCTGGGTTCGATCCCCATAGATAGCTCCGCCTTATGGGTAAGGAGTGGAGATATTTCTGATCTCCCGGGTCAACATGTTGCAGACAGGCCAGTGCCTAATTATTCCCCCTTCGTGTGTACATGCATGCAGACTATGGAATATGTTCGTTAAAGATCCTGTAAGTCATGTCAGTGTCAGGTGTCTTATAGAAACGTGAAAACACCCAGTGTGCACGCCCACCGAAAATACAGACTGTGCAATAAATTAATGGAGAGTGGTCAGCTCGCCTCTCAGGTCGAGTATTCGGTGCTCTATTATAAAGTAGGGACTGTCATGCGGCGCAGGTGACACTACGACCGTCAGCCAGCTACTGCGACCAAAATTAAATTCAACACCAAAATAGCAACATGGAATATAAGAACAATGCTGCAGAAAGGTAAATTAGACAACATCAAAATGGAGATGGAAAGGCTTAACATTAGTATTTTAGGACTGGGGGAAGTGAGATGGAAGGGGCAGGCATGATAACATCAGGGGAATATACAGTGATATACTCTGGTGGTAATTCACATGAAAGATGGACAAAGACAAATCAAAAGCAGTTAAGGGATACTGGGCAGTGTCCGACAGAGTTTTACTGGTCAAATTCGGAGGCAAACCTTTTGATATCAACATCATACAGGTGTATGCACCAACATCCGCAAGTACTCAGGAAGACATCGATCAACTTCTATGAAGTTTTAGAGATGGCCAAGGTCCAATGTAAATCACAAGAAGTTACAGTCATAATGGGAGATTTTAATGCTAAAGTGGGACAGGATAGGGTGGAGGATATATTGGACCTCATGGCCTTGGTACACAAAATGAAAGAGGGGGGAAGCTTGTAGAATGGGCACAGATGAATGAGTTCATAGTAGGAACACCTGGTTTGAGCAGCCTAACAGAAGAAAATGGACTTGGATGAGTCCAGGAGATAATACCAAAAATCAAATTGACTACATCCTGATCAACAAAAGATTTAGAAATTCTTTACTGTCAGCAAAAACACTACCAGGTGCAGACTGCAACAGTGACCACAATCCGGTAGTGGGAAGGTTTAGGCTGAAATTGAGGAAAAGGAAACAGACCAAAAGCAACATCAAACTAAACCTTGGACTCTTAAAGTCAGATGAAATGATACGTCAAAAATTAATGTACATGTTCAAAACAAATTCAGTGCTCTGGAAGACGTTGGTGACAGTGAGGAACAATGGACAAAGTTGAGAAGTTCTATAAATGAAGCTTGTAAAGAAATCCCTAAGGCAAATAGAAAAGCAAAAAAGAGTTGGATGACTAATGAAATTTTGGGCCTGATGGAGAAAGGAGGAAGGCAAAGAGAAACGAGGAGATATACAGGGAAGATAAACAAAGAAATCAGGTATAGGTGCAATGAAGCTAAGGAAGCTTGGCTGAACACAAAATGCAAAGAGATAGGAGAACGACACAAAATGGATCCTCAGGGTATGTACAGACGAATTGAAGAAATTGTCCACAGGAAAAATGCATGCACATCAACTGGTTGCTTAAAATCGAAAGATGGCACGCTTATCATGGAGAAAGACAAAATATTAGACAGATGGGGAGAGTACATTAAAGACCTTTTTGAGGATGACAGAAACGAAGAACACATTATAAAAAAGAACTTTGAAGGACCACCCATAATGAAAGATGAAGTTAGAGCAGCACTGAAAAAGATGAAACCAGGAAAGCCCAGGACCAGACACATTACTACAGAGATGATTGAAGCCCTGGAGGAATTTGGCATAGAAAAAATAATAGTCCTCCTAAATGAAATTTATGACACTGGAAAAATCCCCAAAGATATGTCAAAATCAATTTTCATTGCATTTCCAAAGAAGACAGGGGCTATAGAATGCGAACTCCATCGCACAATCAGTTTGATGAGTCATGTAACAAAAATCCTGTTAAGAATAATCATGATGAGGACAAGGAATAGAATCAAAAGAGAAATAGCAGAACAGTGTGGATTTGTGGAGGGGAAATGAACTATTAATGCCATATACAACATAAGAACTATCACAGAGAGGTCAATTGAGATGAATAAGGATTTGTATTTATGCTTTGTTGACTATACCAAGGCTTTCGATCGGGTACGACATGATGAATTGATCAACCAACTGGAGAGACTCAATGTCGATGGAAAAGATCTACGAATAATCAGGAATATGTACTGGGAACAAACAGCTGCAATGAGAATAGAAAACAATATAAGCTCTTTTCAAAACATCAAAAGAGGAGTCAGACAGGGTTGTGTTTTGTCACCAGATCTGTTTTCACTATATAGCGAAAACATCATGAGAAACCTAGAAGTAGACCCTGGATTAAAGGTTGGAGGAAAAATGATAAACAACATTCGATACGCAGATGACACCGTTCTAATTGCAGAAAATGAAAGGGACCTACAAAACCTTGTGAATATATGAGAAATAGAAAGCAAAGGTAAGGGGATGGAACTAAACAGCAGGAAAACTGAAGTCATGGTGATCAGTAAAAAACATGAAATCTCCTCATGCAAAATAACACAAATGGCACAAGCTTGACACAGGTTAATAAATTCAAATACCTGGGAACGGTCATTTCATCAGACGGCAGATGCACATCGGAAATAGCTGGCAGAATCGGCCAAGCCAAAACAGCATTCAAGAAGATGACAAGCATTCTTACCAACAAATGCCTATCAATTAACATCAGGAAGAGAGTCCTTGAATGTTATATAGAACCAATACTGTTGTATGGATGCGAGGCGTGGACAGTCAGCAAGCAAAGCCAGAGCAGGATTGAGGCAGCCGAGATGTTGTTTCTAAGAAGAATGTTGAGAGTTCCATGGACAGCAAAGAAAACAAACGAGACAGTCTTGATGGAGGCAGACACAAGTAGATCACTCATAAGGAAGATTAGGAAAAGACAAGCAACATTTATAGGCCATTTTATGAGGAAGGGGGATTTAGAGCACCTGGTCACAACGGGAAAGCTGGAGGGAAAGAGAGCACCAGGTAGACCCAGGGAGAGAATGCTGGACGGACTTGCAGAGTGGCTGGGGATGAAGAGGGTGGGGGAGATGCTAGGGGTAACGAGAGATAGAGACAGATGGAAGTCCATGATCGCCAACGCCATGTGGCAGGGCACCTGATGATGATGATGATGATTATAAATCTGATCATGCGTAAGGCGCAGTGAGTCCAAATCACTTTGGAGAGTAACACTATCCACTAATGATAATATAATAATAATAATAATAATGATGATAATGATAATAATAATAATGATAATAATAATAATAGTAATAAGAAGCAGAAGAAGAAGAAAAAATAATGATAATACACAAATAAATAATTGAATGAATAAATAAGGAAGTAAACAAATAAAAACAATAATGATAATAGTAATAATAACAACAACCGACAAAGAATAATGAAAATAGAAAAATAATGATAATAGTGATAGTAATAATAATAATATTAATAATAATAATAATAATGGACGTTTGGCTTTTTCTCTGTTGTGGGGAAGGATTTTCTGTTTAAATTTTGTTGTATCAAGAAACTTGTTGTAGAACTGGATAATGAATCTAGGGCATGAATTCACGATCAGCTGGTTAGTTAATATTTGGGAGATGTTGTTTCGGAGAAATTTGTTTCATTCTATTTCATTAGAAATCTTTAAACAGGATGTGCATGTTGGCTTGGGGCGCGATCTCCTTGAACATAACCAGTGGGTGCACGTGTGTATGTGTGTGTGTGTGTGTGTGTGTGTGTGTGTGTGTGTGTGTGTGTGTGTGTGTGTGTGTGTGTGTGTGTGTGTGTTGTGTGTGGTGTGTGTGTGTGTTTATGTATGTGTGTGTGTGTGTGCATGTGTGTGTGTGTGTGTGTGTGTGTGTGTGTGTGTGTGTGTGTGTGTGTGTGTGTGTGTGTGTGTGGTGTGTTTCATTTGTGAATCTTAGATGCCTTGGAATGTATTTACCTTGTATATTTGTGTGCGTGCGTCCGCGCATTCGTGCGTAGATATTTGTATGTTTTCGTATATATATGTTTCTGTATGTGTGCGTGCGTTTCAGATATTTGTTTGTTTTTGTTTTCAAGTGAAATTAATTTTGTGCTAATTTCATTTGATCATCTTTTGTGATAGAATTTAGGTGTTTGAGCAGTACGTGTGCCTTGGTGGGTGGATGTCCTGTTGGTGTTAAGGGTTGAGAGATTTTGTTTTGTTTGGTTGTTTTTTTTTTGTGTTTGTTTTTTTTTGTTGTTGTTGGTTTTGTTTTGTTTGTTTTTGTTTTTCGTTTTGGTCGTGTTCCGTTCGGGATAATTGTTTTGATTTTCAAATCATCGGGTATTTGAACTGGGTTGTTCTCATAGGTCTATAATATGAGGGGTGAACTTCCTACAGATAGCTAGTGCGTGTTGCGTGTGTAGATCTGGTTGTCTTCTTGCTGTTTGGGCCAAGAGTTTGGGCTGTTTTATGCGTGAATAGTCTGTTTACATTTTGTTTCATCGTGAATCTGAAGCGGTTAAAGGTGTACATGTTGGCTGGGGAATCGTAGATATGATTAGATAGCCACTACCATGGTGCCTCTTGCCTTTAGCGATCTGTATGTCTTTTGGGTGTTAAGAGTTTGAAATTTGGAGTTTGTTCAAAAGGGATTCATCACACTTGTACAGTTCCATATGCGCTCCACCCAAGTCAGCCAGCGATAACCTGACAGACTCCATGAGCCCACCACAAAACCTTATGCGCTGGCAAGGTCTTGAACTGGGGAGCAGAAAAGAGGAGTGGAGGGAGGATCTTTGAAACACTAAGCTGACACCATCAGAATGATAGAAACATTAAGATGGACAGCGAACTGGCCAATGTTTAATGTTGCGGGCTGGGACTGAACCCAAGATATTATATCCTGAGCTCACGGCTCTATCAAAGGAACCAACCGACCCGGGTGATAAGAAATAAAGTCCGGATTATATTCTGTTTTGTTAAAGAGAGTTTTGAAAATGAGTACGAGTCTTGTTGTGTTATGTGATTTTTAGGCTGTGGGTTTGGTTTGGTTTTTTGTCCACATAACCAATAGACGTACGTGTGCCGTGTCAGATCTGAATGTCTTCTTGGTGTTAAATGCGAAGCGTTTGTGTCATGTTCAGTTTGGGAGTTTTGCTTTATTTATTTTTTTAAGATAATGAGAGTCTTGTAAAGTAGTATATTGAAAAGCGTTTGTGTCATGTTCAGTTTGGGGTTTTGCTTTATTTATTTTTTTAAGATAATGAGAGTCTTGTAAAGTAGTATATTGAAAAGCGTTTGTGTCATGTTCAGTTTGAGTGTTTCGGAGTTTTGCTTTATATCGTTTTTAAGATAATGAGAGTCTTGTAAAGTAGTATATTGCAAAGCATTTGTGTCATACTCAGTTTGGAGTTTCGCTTTATTTCGTTTTTTAAGATAATGAGTCTTCTTAAGAAGTATATTGCAAAGCCTTTTTGTCATACTCAGTTTGAGAGTTTTGTTTTCTTTGGTTATTTTTAAGATACATTTGGGACATAAGACAAAGTATACGTATCATAGCTTGACATTAATGAAAAACAAAGCTAAAAATCGTATTTATCATGTTTGTATTATGAAACTTTGATTGTGTGAGTAGTCTTAGTATTGTGAAAGTTTGACGGTGTTAGTAGTCTTTGTGGCATAATGTAGCGTAGCACTTTGCTAGATAGTTATTTGCCTGTGTGTAGTAGACTGCTAGAATTTGTTTGAGCTCATCTTTTACGAAGCTTGTCAGATTTTTTTTTTTTCTTTTTTCCCCTGGAAAAGTTCTGTAGTTGTTTCTAGTTAATCTAGATCCCTACCCCGCCCCCTTCCTGAAGTGTGGGTTGCCATTATGTTGTCATAGCGCCCTTCTGTTGCTGTTGTTATTGTTGGAAATAGACTTAAAATGTGTTTGTGTTCGTTTAGAGTCTTAGTTAAGTAAGTGTTGTGACTACAGCCTTATCACTCTTTGTCTTAGAGCGTTCTATTTCAGTATTTCACTCACCCATATCTTTGTTCTATGGGATTGCCTTTGTTTATTTTGAGTTCTCGGTCATCAAGCCTTGGAATTTAGCACGCAAATTTTATTATACCTATGGTTATGCATCTCTTACGGTTGTTTTGGGGGTCTTTTATGGCATGAGAAATGTGGTGGTGTAGCGCATATGGAGCATATTTTCTTCTTTTCAAAGAACCCACTGTGCATGGAGATCTGTGACCAGAAGGCGAGGTGACGTTCGGAAGTCTTTCCTATGTTGGTCCTCCCCCCCCCCCCCACTCTCCAAGTTATTATTATCTATTTATTGACACAGCTACCACCGGCGATGAAGTATTGGTTCCCATAGAAATTGATGATTATTATCATCCCTTTTAATTTCTTGTTTACAGAAAATGACGACCACATGTTGTTCCCTAGCGTGGGGGAAATTGATGATCTATTTATTTCCACAGCCACCAGCAAAGACGACAAGAAGCGAGATCCGCGTTCACAGCTTATGGAGTGATCGTTTACATTGTGACTGACTCGGGTAGAGTTCCGTTCGTCCCCCTCCCCCACTGTATAACGTGCATGACACTGTTTCCTCTAATCCTGTTGTTTCATCTACTTACCCTGGTGTAACACGCCAGAATGGACTGACCTCAGGCCAGATCTTCCGCTCTGATTCCAACCAAAGAATACTTTTTAAATTTTTTGTTCATATTTTCAACTGTATGGCAGAGGCAGGACTTGGGTTGTAGTACTTTTCAGAGAGAGAGAGAGAAGAGAGAGAGAGAGAGAGAGAGAGAGAGAGAGAGAGGTGAGTGGTGGGTGTGTGAGGTGAGTGTGTGTGTGTGTTGAACCGCTTTCCCGGGTAAATGTCTTTTTAGTAGGTACTTAAAACAGATGATAATCTGAAGGAGCCAACTCAAAACTATGCGGCGGATGCGGTAAAGCATTCCAACATTTCGCTGGAACCACTCTTTTGTCAGCTTGGCTGTGTTTGAGGTGGCGTTGTCGTGCAGAGGGTGATATTATACGCTGACGTTCTTTTTTTTTTTTTTTTTCGACGAACAGCTTCGCTCCGTCTGTCTAGTGTTTCACCATGCTGACTGCACTGTCTGACCACGAGCAGGAAAGCTTTTGTATCCCAGAACATCATTATCATCATCAGGTGCCTTGCCGCATGGCGTTGGCGATCATGGATGGACTTCCATCTGTCTCTATCTCTCGTTGCCCCTAGCATCTCCCCCACCCTCCTCGTCCCCAGCCACTCTGCAAGTCCGTCCGGCATTTTCTCCCTGGGTCTACCTGGTGCTCTCTGTCCCTCCAGCTTTCCCGTTGTGACCAGGTGCTCTAAATCCCCCTTCCTCATAAAATGGCCTATAATGTTGCCTGTCTTTTCCTAATCTTCCTTATGAGTGATGTACTTGTGTCTGCCTCCATCAAGACTGTCTCGTTTGTTTTCTTTGCTGTCCATGGAACTCTCAACATTCTTCTTAGAAACAACATCTCGGCTGCCTCAATCTTGTTCTGGCTTTGCTTGTTGACCGTCCACGCCTCACATCCGTACAACAGTATTGGTTCTATATAACATTCAAGAACTCTCTTCCTGATGTGAATTGATAGGCATTTGTTGGTAAGAATGCTTGTCATCTTCTTGAATGCTGTTTTGGCTTTACCGATTCTGCCGGCTATTTCTGATGTGCATCTGCCGTCTGATGAAATGATCGTTCCCAGATATTTGAATTTATCAACCTGATCCCAGAACATAGTTGCTGTCGATGTCTTCGCTGACTGCTGAAGTGTGAATTTTGGGGGAGCCAGTGACGATGGATGCTTCAAGGTCTGGAATCAACCTTTGTCTCTTGGGTACGTGATGCATCTAGGTCTCCATTGTCCGTGATCATGTGCTCAAGAAAGTTCCCATCGGCTTCCCTGTACTGTGTTCCAGAACCTGAAAAGAAATGCCCATGTGCTGAAACTTGTGTTCTTCAGTCAGTTAGTTTGGCACCCAATGACATCACACTTTCCTATATCTCAACTTCTCGTGAATGATTTCATGGAGTATTTGCTTCAGACGAACAGGTTCCACTGTCAAATCATGTTTAGGTTTTAAAAAACAAATTCAAGATCTGCTTGTCCCTAACTATTAACCAGACACCACAACACACCGAAACGAATCCTAAGAAGACGTGTTGACAAAATCAAGTCAGCTTTTATTTACAACAGTAATACACAATGAAACAAATGAATAAAACACCACCACCACCACCACCACCACCACCACCACCACCACCACCACCACCAACAACAACAACAACAACAACAACAACAACAGCAACCCACCCACAGAACAAAGAAATCGAATAATATGGTGCTTTCAACACCGAATCAGCAGTAATTCAACTGGGTTAATTCATATCCTAACACGGCAGTGGCCCCAGTACATTCAGTATACGATTTCACACATTGAGACAAGTTGTTAAGTTCAAATATGTGTAATCAGACGGCAGATGCGCATAAAAAATATTCAACAGAATTGGCCAAACTAAACAGCAATCAAGAAAATGAAAAGCATTCTAACTTATAAATGCCTATCAATTGACACCAGAAAGAAAAAGTTTCAGTGTTATATAGAACCAATACTGTTATAAGGACACCCCAAAATTATTTGAAGAAATACATAAATAAGGTTGTTAAATGAATTTAATAATTGTCGAAGCAACCCACAAATTGTGTACCCGATAATTCTAAATACACGAATGTAAAACCCAACACCAGTAATCTCCCTTTAGTTACCCACACATTTAACAAGGTTTCGGATGATCTTTCACGAGGTATGTTATTTTGTTATTTCGTCTTTACACACACGCGCGCGCACGCACACACACAACACACACACACACACACACACACACACAATATATATATATATATAACATATGTGTGTGTGTGTGTGTATATGTGTGTGTGTGTTTATATATATATATATATATATATATATATATATATATATATATATATATATATATATATATATATAATTTCCGGTCCGAGTCTGGAGCGTCAGTTTTCTATTTTTTTGTTTTTTTGTTTGTTATTGTAAGTTGACTTCCTCAAAGTTTAGACGATTTGAACACACACACACACACACACACACACACACACACACACACACACACACACACACACACACACACACACACACACACACACACACACACACTCACACACGCACACACACACACACACACACACACACACACCATAATACTCACATTCATGTACAAGTAAGTTTTTGTTATCATAGGCCGGAGTATCAAACATTGGCGGGTGTGAAAATCCCTGGGGGGTAGATCTGGCCTGGATGCATATCTGGAGTATTACAGCCCTTTGTTTTCACCCATACCGCTTACCAATATGATAGTTTTTGTTCTGTCATGATGTGATTCTCCACGTTCTGTTGTGGTTGACTAACACACTGACAGTTCATTTATTTGTTCATTTTATTTTGAAAAAAAAAACGAGGAAGTTTCGAGGTTGTCGTCAATTTAAAATGAAGTATCTCGCGCATAC
>CM060308.1:32022503-32052503 GCA_030674185.1 Monoplex corrugatus
CATAGGGAAACGATTGACTTCATCACCCCACATGACTTGCTAATCTACATACGTATCGAAAATGGCGTTGCAGGCGATTACGAGTTTGGAGCAAAGTAGATCACAACAGCGACGTTTTACTTCTGCTGAAATGATTGCAGTGCTTCAGACTGAAGGATCCGACATCGACGGGTATGATGAAGATGATGGTGAAAGTGTTTCCAGTGATGAAGGCTGCCAGCAAGAAGATACTGACAGTGACTCAGTTTCAGACGATAGTGAAGTGGGAGAGGGAGGTGGGTGTACACGTCACGTGAGGAGAGCGGTCAGTGAGCCACGTACAGTGAGTCACATGTCTGATGAAGATTTCATAGACTTTCTTATGTGTGACTGGCACAAAGATTTTAGTTTTTTCTGCACTTTGCCTCCATTCTCTGGCTCTTGTGGCCTGCATGTCCCAGCTGAGTGCCACGTCCCCATTGATTTCTTCAATCAGTTTGTGACTGAAGTCTTTCTAAATTCTATTGTCATAAACAGATATGCATAAGAGAACTGAGTGGCAAGCAGAATGAGCAGTTCTCCTGCCCTCTGCCACCCATCCCCAGTGGCAGGAAGAACTATAGGAAGTGCCATGTGTGTAGTGCTGGCAGCAGGAGACACACGAAGGTTCAACCGCAGCAAACCCCCAACTGGTGTAAAAAGTGTGGGGTTGCCCTCTGTGACAAACTATGCTAGCCCAACAAAACCATCACCTGCTTCCAATTGTATCACTCAGTGCAGAACTACACTGATATTAGGAAAACAGTGCATAGGGACTGAAGCATCTGGTGTGCTCCTATTTTTTTCCAAATTCCCCTGTGTAACAATTTGTAACATTTGTTTATACAATGTCACTAATAATTTATCTTTTTTTACCCTGAGCAAAGTCTACTTTATTATTTTTGTTGTTGTGCATACAAAGACCTTCTCACCTTTGGCTGTGTGTTCATGGAGCTGATCAAAGTGTGTGACCGTACGGTAATCCTGACCACAAAATTTGGGGTATTTTCAACATGGCATATGAAGAAGAAATATTCAAGGAAGAACTTCAATATTTTGGTATAAACTAACCCAGCATGTAAATATTTAGCTCTGAAAGTTTCATTTTGTTCGTTTATGTTTTGTATTTTGTGTGATTTTTTCCTAACCCTTCAAAATAAGCTGTCTGTGGGGAAAAGCGAGGGGGAAAAACTCTCTGTACCGAGTGAGTATTAAAGAGCCCACTATGACAGTGTACTTCGCTGCAGTATCTGCCAGTGGCAAGAATGACGAGGAAAGTTGAAAAAAAAATCCTTCATAGAGGTGTCTTGCGGAGGAAGAAAGGTTAGACCTCTGAGAAACTTTAAGACAAGCAAGAGGTCCCATCCGGTGTTCTGCAAGGGTTAGGGGGTTTCCTTAATGAGATACCTCTGGAAAGACCCCATAGAAAGGAAGTCTCTTTGAGGGAGCAGTGAAGAGTTCCGCCGTGGATGGATGGGAAACAGTGGGGACTTCCTGAGTGATCCAGGGCAGGTCTAAATCTGGAACCACGGTCGAAGGTTGATCTGCATGTCCCAAAATTTGGGACCGTCGTTGTTGCACAATGTGGATGAAAACAAACGGAGCGAGGGAGATACCCAAGGGGAGAAAGTTGAAATTGTAGATCTCGGAGTCTACACTGAAGCGTAGCCATTTCCTGTCCTGTGGGTGCACGGGGATATGGAAGTAACATCGGACAGATCCAGGCATACAATTCAATGTATGGGGTGAATTGCATCCAGGATGGAACTCACCATTTCCATCCTGAACTTTACAGTCTTGAGGAAGGCGCCGAGGGGGTGACAGGTCGGTGACGGGACGCCATCTGCCGGTAGATTTTGGGACTAGGAAGATTCTGCCATAGAACCCTGGATAAGTCGTGTCCCTGATGGGTTCCATGGCAATTTTTGTCGAGCATGGAGGCGATTTCCTCCCGGAACATCTTGAGTTGAACAATTGACCAAGAGAGCCGGGACTGCAGGGGGAGGGGGGGATGTTGGAGAGTGGGGCTTTCTCTATGCCCAAGGTAGCCGGAAGCCTGACTGTAGGATGTTCAGCAACCTACTGGGAGGCTCCCATTTCTTCCCATACTTTGATTTTGGGAGTAAAGGCTGTGGCTGGGACGGGTGAGTAAGGTATATGACTTTGGTAGTCATTGTCGGTCTCGGCGAGGCCTGACTTGTGGCCTGGCCTGCTTTTGCAAGCCTGAAAGAATGGCCAGTCTGGTCTGCTGTTGTTTATTGGCTTGAGGAGGAGTGGCTTGGAAAGTCAGTCGACGAATGGTGTGGGAGAATTAAGGATCCCTGGTGTAAAGTGAATGCCAGGGCCTGGGTTGTGCTCTTTGGGTTGAGTTGTTTGGAAAGTCCAGGCTTTACGATCTCGATTTACCCCCATGCGTTGGTGAGGGCGGAATCCTAGGGCGAAGGTTTTGGGGATGCTAAAATTCCTTGAGGGTTTCCTGCACCTGCGCCCTGACCTCGTTGGTGACCATGTGAGAGTCTGTGACCGCCCAGCTGGTTGTGGTGGGGAGGGGGGGGGGTGCAGCAAATGGTATCGTGCTACTGGGATAAGTTATAGAAGGAGGAGGAGTATGGACTTGGGAGCAGCGATGACCTCCTCCATGGTGGAATGGGAGGAATTCTCTCTTGAAGATCTAGGGGTTCGGATGCATGGGTGGCGAATTTATGCACGTCCTTTGCGCAGTCCTCCACTTGCGCATAGTTTTCCATCGTATGGTATGGAAGCAGTGGGAGTCTTGGTGTGCTGAGAAAAGGGAGGTGGTGCGTAGGCCGTGGCAGGTGTAGACTTCAGGGGAGCCAAGTGTATACGGCCTTGGGCTGAGAGGCTGAGAGTGAGCCAGATGTGACTTTGGCCTACTTGATGTGTCCAAGACCTTGGTGGGTGGTAGCATTATAGGAAGGAGGGGCCAGGTCCATAGGCTCCGGGTGGGTAGAAGGGAACCCAGTAATGGTTGGGCTGACTGGTGGCATGCGGTGGTCAGGGAGAAGTCGCCTGGGGTCCCGACGATGTCAAGGACAAGGGGCTGCGGGACCCCAGATCTTGGGTAGGAGGAGGTCCGGGAGATACGTGCCAGCTGGTTGCCCAGTGGTGATATGGCCTAGGTATCCATAGGCCCATGGAATGGTGTTGAACCGGAGTCCAACCCTTTTGGAGCGACCCGTTTGCCCTGGGAAACCATAACGTGTTGTCTGGTGTGGAGGGGTGAAGAAAAGTTCCTTCTTTCATCTCCTGCACAGGCAAGAAGGGGTACTCCCTGGCATACCATGCCAAGAGGCAAGTGGGCTGGGCTCACTAGTGCCTCCGGCTCCTCTTGTTCCTACACGGGAGAAAAGAGAGCGCTCTGACATTCCATGCTACGAGAGGCCCTCCATACGAATCTATGGAAGTGTACCTCCTATCTTTCTTGTCCCTATCCACTCTGCAAAAGTATCCAGTATTTTCTCCCAGGGTCTACCTGGATACTCTTTTTACATACGTACCTCCTTCTTTCCTGTTGTGACTAGGTGTTTAGATTTGTCTTAAATGTCTTATAAATGTGCTTGTCTTTTCCTAATCTTCTTCATTAATGTTATTTTCGTGTTTGCTTCTCTCAAGACTGTCTCCATTGTTTACTATGCTGTCCATGGAACTCTTCACATTCTTTGTAGACAGCACATTTCAGCTGCCTCGATCTTGTTTTGACTTTGCTGATTGATTGTCCAGGCCAGGAACCAACACTATTGTACGGATGTGAGGCCTGGGCCTGTGATGTGCCGATAAAACGACACATAAGTATGGCAACAATCTGCCTTTCAGGCTATTTATCTTAATTCCCGTTTTTTTTCCCCCTGAAATATGATTTTTGAGAGCTTCGGACGTGATGAAACTCGCATCTGTCTTTCTTTCTTTCTTTTTGTGTCTTTCTTTCTTTCTTCCTTCCTTCCTTTCTTTCTTTGTTTTGATTTTCTTTAATCTCTCTTTAAAAAAAAGAGATAATATATCGACTGAAGAGGGATGAGTGTGTGTGTGAGTATGTGTGTGTGTGTGTGTGTGTGTGGTGCGTGCGTGCGTGCGTGCGTGCGTGTATGTGTGGGTGTGGGTGTTGTGTGTGTGTGTATGTGTGTGTGGGGTGTGTGTGTGTGACAGAAATGTGTTTGCAAGATTTTCTCACCTGTTTATGGGTGCATCTTTACCAAATCTGGGTCAGGGGAGTGAACCTTATGAGGATTGACAAGTGCTTTAGTTTGGAGTTTTGTTTTCTTTCTTTTCTTCCCTTGTTTATTCGTTGATTTTCCTTCCTTTTTTCCGTTTTGTCGGTCTCTAAATGCGGGATCAGTTGCTCCAGCCATGGGCTTAGAATCTGTTCTCGAGCTCAATTTCAGCGTAAAAAAAATAAAACTTTTGGCCTGTTCCCTAATCTAGTCGTGACCTACATTTTTTTGTGATGTGGCGTGAGCGAAGTGTGGTTTTTGTTTCGTTTCGTTTCGTTTCGGTTCGGTTCGGTTCATTTGTTTTGTTTCGTTTCGGTTCCGTTCGGTTCAGTTTTTGTTTTTTTGTTTTTTTGTTGTTTTGTTTTGTTTTACACATAATCTACGTCCTTCGCGCATACATATCAAAATCTCACCCGCTCATAGGTGTTTGCTCACGGTCAAACAACCACAAGGACCATTTCAGGATTTTGTTATACCAAACACTAGGGAAAGTTAAACGATCCAGCCAAGCGCACATGATTACATCCTCTCTAGAAACTCACCATCAAAGAGAAATTATGCACCAATAGCACATAACCCTCTTAAAGCTCTTAGGGCCAAGAAATGTCCATGGCGTAGCACCCAGCTGCGCTGTTTATCGCATAAGGGATTAATTAAAAACAAAAATAGTTCAAAAGAAAAACAAAATCCACTGAAAAAGGTACAGGTTACTAAATAATTTGACAAGGAAAACATATTTAAAACGTCTGAAGTTCTCCCCCACTGGGGCGTCAGAAACCAAAGCTGTCATCGTATTATGCGAAAAACAGGTGAAGACATCGCAGTTTTCTGAGAAATGGCATGGGTCAAAACAGAAGCAATAAGAGAAAAGTGTGGAAAAATTAGCTAACAGAAATTTGGAACTCAGTGTGAAAGCTTCTGGGGTTTTCAAGGATAGGATAGGCTTTTAGGTTAATCTACAATAGCTCAGTCCAGGAATGGCTAACGTAGAGTTCTTTCCTTTTCCTATTTCTACGCTGGATCGGTTTCCCAACAAAATGATATGAGTTTGATACTGCTATGATTTTCATTTTAAGCCAACGCTTTGAAGCATTATTAAGTTTGATCGAATTACCCACCGTGTTAAAGCCACAGCCAGTTTAAGTATGTTGCAATGAAGTTCATGAAACGACACACATGTTATTGTAATATCTACACCTCAATCCCTTCTGACGAAGGCGATATACAGACATCATCTTTGCTTCTGATCGGTGGGTTACTTCAAAGTAGGTCTGTAACGTTCATTCGGTATAAAAAAAAACTTAAACGTTGTTAGTTTTTTTTAAACAATATTATTATAAATCGTTCTTATGTAACACGATTCTCCAAACTCATTTGGTCTCACCGAGCATTACACATAATCAGACTTTTTAGTTGAGCACGGAGAAACTCAAGCTGTTAGGGGAGATGACCATACTCCACTATGTTGTTGAATAGTCTGCATCTTTGGTAGACGTGCATGCTGGGTGTTTTCATGTTTCCAAAAGTCAGCTGTTTACATGACTTTTAGGATTTTAACGTGCATACATGCATATGTGTTATTCTGCATGTGTGTACACACGAAAGGGGTCTAGACACTGGCATGTCTGCAGACATGTTAACCTGGTCGATTGGAAAATCTCTTATCCTTACCCGCCAGACGGAGACGTACGAGTACAGGCGAATCGAACCCAGGACCTTTCCATCGGAAGTTCAACGTTTACCCACTTGACTGACTAAATAACAATTAGAATTAAAACGTGAAGAAAAGAAAACAAAATATACTATACAAAGCACTTTCGTAATTATGCAGTTGGCCTTAATACAACAGTAACCCGAAACATGATATCGTCTTCTTGATCTTCCTGTCTTTTCAGTGATGTTATTGTTTTATTGTACTTTTGAATAGCTCAAGTTTATTAATGATAGTATTTGTTACTTTGTACATGTCCGCTTCTCCGTTTGTTGGGGTCCTTGGTGTCAGTGGTTCATGGGGGTGTCTATGGAGGGCTTTGGTGGTATTCTCCTTCCGGGAGTGTCTGTCACTCGATCTTGCTCCGCAACTGAGCAATTACTGACATTAGTTCAAGGCTAAGGTGTCCTTTGTGATTATGAGACTAGGTAGGACGTCAGGACCTGGCCAGGTCATGGGGTTATGTACATGATGTGCCATGATCACCATCACGTGGCACCTGTGACGTCAATGCGTCTGGAATTCATTCCAAGCCCGGAGACATCATCTTGAGAAACTGAAACTGAAACTTAGGAGTTCTTAGTAAGTTAAACCAATACAGGCACTGTTGAACTCCACCGAAAGAGACTCAGCAGCGTGCAGCGACTCCTCTTTAGAGGGGCCACGTGATGGCTTGACATCTCTGGCTCCCGTGGGTTTACAGCACTCTACTGAATTATATGGAGCTGGTGATGTGTTAAAGAGCGGGAGTGACAGCATGGAATCAACGCCACCGAAGCGGCACGAAAGCTGGGACAGGAAAAAAAATGTCTTAAAACTCTTATCTTACATTTTCATGATTAAAACTCGCAACTGTCACAGTCAAACCTCACAATCAGAACGATGTAATGAACCAGTCACCGTGATGCAGTGGTTAGTGCAACGGACTAAAGACAGGAAGAGTGTGAGTTCGAACCTCATTAGTTCTGTAAAAGATCATTGTAGGATTCTTCAGCCCAAACCGGGTCCTACCGAGAAATGAGTGTGCTATGGCTCACTGGGAAGAATCAGACCACTACACATTCGAATCTCATTCACTTAATGGATTCGTAATTAAGAGTGATTTTGATAAGGCCTGACCAATACCGCAAGTGTCTGTTTTTCTCAGACTTGGCTGACGACAGGATGTATGATGAAAGTAAGCGTACTGTACAGCCTTGTCAGGAAGTCTGAATCCAAAATGGAACTCCATAGCATCATCATTATCATCACAATCGTCAGGCATTATCCATCAGGTAGCGTAGAAGATATGACAAGAAAAAAGTAATACATACATAAATAAGGTAATAACAATACAGAGAATAAAGAAAACAAACAAACAAAGAAAGAAGAAAGAAAGAAAGAAAGAAAAGAAGAAAGAAAGAAAGAAAAAAGAAACAAACAAACAAAGTTAATGAATAGATCTTTCTCTCCGATATGTTGTAAATGTTTGTTTCTTGGACGCTTTGGGGTCAACGCATGGTGATGATACGTCAGTCGAGAAGCATGCTTGGTTTGCTGTTATGTTATCCTGCAAGAAACTCATTGGAATGAATCGTGTGTGTGGCTTGATTTACAATTAAATTAACATAGTGCATGGTCTTGTTGTTGTCGTTGTTTGTAAGCTTTGTCAGTAAACATTTCATCTAATGCGTACACGTATGCGTGCGTGTGTGTGAGTGAGGGAGAGGGAGGAGATAGAGGGGATAGGGGTGGGGACGGGATGTGTACCCAAATATTGTCAAAATAAGAGATGCGTTTTAGACATTTGTCTTGTTCTTAGTTATATGAAAAAAAAAAAAAAGTCGGAACGGTTAAAGAAGTTCAATACCTGGTTTAGATGATGTTCTTGATGATTATACGCAATGCAGTTAAATGCGTTTTTTAACTGCATTTTGAACCTATCTTTTGTTACATTCAATCGTCTTTGTTTTAGATAAGGGGACGACGTTGCAAGTAAAGTACATGTATACTAAGTAATGATGATTGCGTTCCACACAAATTTTGTTTTTAATATAGGAGTTATAGCATTGGAACCTTTCTTTCTTTCTTCCTTTCTTTGTCTCTTTCTTACTTTCTTTCTTTCTTAACACAATACAAAATATAACTATGTCACCTACTCAAACACAGTTGTCAAACCCATCAGTGCTACCAATGATGAAGAGACGATGCTAGTGTGTAGACAATTACAATATATGAAAGAGTTATCAGGTAGTTAGAATACCCAGAAATAATTTTCTGTTATACACTCTCCGATGGTGGTGGTGGTGGTGATGATGATGATGATGATGATAAGAAGCCAAATCCTTGATCTACAATTCGAATCAAAGAGTATTCTCTCATTATCACCACAGCATTCACAAAGCACAAGCACACACATACCCGGGTTGGGTGGGGGTGGGGTGGGAGGAGAACACAGGAGGGGAGTGGGGTGAAGGGCGTGCACGTAGAGGAGGGGGGGGGGGGAATCGCTGCTGGACATATTTGATTAAAATTCAAATGAAAAAAAAAAAAAAAAAGGTGGAATCAAAGTTTATTTTCAGCAAATATCACAGTTTCAATTAACAGAAAACAGCAGTAATCTTATTCATCCACTAAAAATTTTATTTCAGTTGCTTTAAAACATTTACTTGTTCATCTGTTTATTTATTCATTTATTTCTATCATTCTGTCTTCTGTTGCAGTGTCCGCCGGAGAGCCCCAGAAAATTCCCTATTATGTGCGTCGTCAGAGCAGCGTTGAATGACATCATTCCGTTGACATCACTATTCTGTGTGCGTGTTCTATTTTCTTGTATCATTACGTCATACTCACCATACCAATATAGTGACGTCAAACTCAACGACTTGCAGCAGATCTTGAAAGAAACCCAGTGGCTTGAAAACTCAGAGAACCAATGCTGCCAAAAGTATCCAGTTTTCAGAGAACACAATAATCCCCCCCACCTCCATTCGACAGTGCCAAGAGGGTTGCCAAAATGAACCGGGGGGTACTGCTAACGTGGTGCCAGACTGCGAGAGACATACACGAAGTAACTGAACCTTTTTACTTTGCTTTCATCACTTTTGTACTGATGTTTTCAGCGTATGTCGATGTGTCTGTTTGTGTGTGTGTGTGGCGCGCGCTCGTGTGTGTGTTTGTGTGTATAGATCTGTGTGCTGTATTTTTGGTCGTGTGAAAGCTGGCATGACTTGCGCGAGAATGTAAAATAGGCTTTTTTACAAGGTTTTCTTCTGGAGAATAATTTGGAAGAAAATATTTGTTCTCTCTCTCTCTCTCTCTCTCTCTCTCTCTCTCTCTCTCTCTCTCTCACTCACCCGCACACACACACACTCACTCAGCCACCCATCCACCCTCTCTCTCTCTCTCTGAGTCTTTCTCTCTCTCCTCCCTCCCTCTCTCTCTTTCTCTCTATCTCCCTCCCTCCCCCTCTCTCTCACTCACTCTCATTCTCTCTGTCTGTCTCTGTCTGTGTGTCCTGTCTGTCTCTCTCATTCACTCTTTCTCTGTTCCTCTTTCTCTCTCAAATTGTGCGTTTTTACTCTTATGTTCTAGTCCACCATGCTATAAACATAGATTTAAATTGAATTTGCAAAATATCGATTACAAAAAGGCCGTTATAACAAAAGTTAAAAAGAAACAGAGGACATGATGGGCTGAATTCAAATAATGTATTTGTGATAACTTTATTATTCCCCCCCCCCCTTTCCTTCTCATAATTTTACCCTCTAACCGAGTAGTATTTGCAGAATCTGTGTTGTCATTACTTTCTTTGCAATGGTTTGGACGTATTTGAGTTCCTTATTTCCTTGGTTGTGTTTGCTGTGTAAGAGATATGACATTATGATAAACGATATCACATCAAGCTCATAACGTATATCACGTTTACATCATAATATAACGTATATCACGTTTACGTCATAATTTTATCATATCATTATCAACCACGTAACTACTAACTCCGCTGAAGCGAATGAAATGAGGGTTTACCTTATCCCCGTCAGAGTCTAGAGGTTGTTTAAGAATGATTCATCGCACTCAGACAATCCCATTCGTGCTCACCCAAATCGAATCTGCTAGCAATTATCTGGCATCTCCTTGAGCCTGCGCAAATCAGTATGATTCTGGCAAGGTCTTGAATGGTGAAAAAGGGAATGGGGAGTGGGTGGGGGGAGGGGGAGAAACAGTTCCTATGAAAAACTAAGCTGATACCACCAAAATGGTGATAGACTCTTCTGTAGATTCGACGTATAGTGGTAGTCCTTATCAGATGGTGTGGGTTTTCATGTGGGATACAAGACCGGGATCCTGGAGGCACTTTTTTTTCTTTCTCCAAGCGCTACATGGTATGGAATCCTGCGGCCTTGGGCTCTATTATCGCCGGTCTCTCTTCTGTTGTAAAAAGCAGGCATTCTGTGCTGTTCTTACTTCGAAGGTTCCGCATCGTGTGACGCATGAGGCAGCGCTGAGAGCGTCTCCAACAGGCTCGGTCCACAGATAGTCTGAGGGCATGACTACAGTGTCTATAATAATATAGTCTTGAAGGCATCACTCCAGTGTTTATAGTCGTTAGGGTATCACTTCAGTGTCTATATAGTCTTGAGGGCATCACTCCAGTGTCGTTAGTCTGAGGGCTCACTTTCAGTTTTCTAAATAGTTGAGGCATCTCCAGTGTCTATATCTTGAGGCATCATCTGCATAAGTCCGAGGCATACGTGTGCTGTATATCTGAGGCATGCAGACCTCCAGTGTCCCAATAGTCTGAGGGCATCACTCCAGTGTCGTATATTGAGCATCACTCATGTCTATATAGTCTTGAGGGCATCACTCCAGTGTTGTATAGTCTGGGCATTACTCAGTGTCTGTATAGTTGAGGGCATCACTTCAATGTCTATATAGTCTGAGGGCATCACTCCAGTGTCTTATAGTCTGAGGCATCACTCCAGTGTCTTATAGTCTGAGGGCATCACTCCAGTGTCTATATAGTCCTAGGGCATCACTCCAGTGTCTGTATAGTCTGAGGGCATCACTCCACTGTCTGTATAGTCTGAGGGCATCACTTCAAGTGTCTATATAGTCTGAGGGCATCACTCCAGTGTCTTATAGTCTGAGGTCATCACTCCAGTGTCTGTATAGTCTGAGGGCATCACTCCATGTCTATATAGTCCTAGGGCATCACTCCAGTGTCTGTATAGTCTGAGGTCATCACTCCATGTCTGTATAGTCTGAGGGCATCACTCCAGTGTCTTATAGTCTGAGGGCATCACTCCAGTGTCTTATAGTCTGAGGGCATCACTCCAGTGTCTGTATAGTCTGAGGGCATCACTCCAGTGTCTGTACAGTCTGAGGTCATCACTCCATGTCTATCCACCAGTTGTAGGTTTCTGTCAGCTGTCCGGCGCAGTTTATTTTCGGTCTTCGCCTCATTCTCTGTCTTCCAGGATTCCAGTTCAGGACTTGGTTGGCAGGTCTGGAAGACGGCAGTCTAGGGGCATGGCCCAGCCAACTCATTGAACGCTTGCAGATAATGTTGGTAACTGGGATCTGTTTACTTCTTGACCTTACTTCATCGTTTGCACTTTTCAAAACCACCAGAATGATTGAAGAAATAAAGGTGGGCAGCAGTGGGACTAGTTTGTGTGTCATATTCAGTCACGTTGCAGTTATACAGATGAAGGATCTCGTACTAAAAACCACTTACTTTAAAACGATGGTATGGAAGATAGGGATACTTATTTCCATCTTGAACACAGAGTTTATGATGTTTCTGAAGTTAAATGGATTCATTGATAATTTATGCAATATTAGACACTGTTAAATTGAATGGGATGACACATAGTAATCCTTTTCATATCTTATTTAGAATATTCAACGTGTTTTTTCTCCAGTGAGCTTCGCATTGATTTGTTTTCTTTTTATCATTTTTTAAAAATATTGAACACGATTTCTTGACTTCATCGTGTTACCATACGGCACCTTCCCTGGCAATCATTGCGTTGGAAAATATTTTTTATGTAGCAAATGTGTAACATATACGGTCATATTTTGATCAGCAGGACATAATTACACTTAATATGTGTCTTTTGTGAATAGCTTGAGCATTTTATTAATTCTTCACTTTAATCGGCTGGATGAGAGCATCAGTTGGAGAGTGTATGGGTTTTCCTATCCGGTTCATCTGTCAAAGGAGTCACAGTTCATTTTCAGTCATGGTTTTTGTTGATGAGTGTTTGGGTTTATATTTTCCCCCAGAGTCGCTTGATATAACAATGTCAAAAATATCTCCATTTTAGTAGTTAATAACTGAGTGTTTTTTTTTTGTGATCAGGCAAAACACATCTGTCAACCATATGGTTTTCTATGAGTGTATGTTACCAACATTGGCCAACCCTCTTGTGTTATAATCGTGTTAAATATGACTACTTTTTGTTGTTGTTGATATAGTAGTTTTTATTACTTCGTCCTGCATTGCATTGACATCTGTCATAACTGAGTCATCTCTTTTTCACTCACATCGTTGGATGAGCGTGTGTAAGGTTTATCTGGACACATCTGCTGTAATGAATAGCGATCCATTTCCATATATGGTTTTAAATGAATTAGTGTACTGTTTTGCTCGTCTGTTTATTTGTTTGATTTTTATCCATTTGTTTTTTTTTCTTTGTTCGTTCGTTGGTTAGTTTGTTTGTTTGATTGATTGTTTTGTTTCATTTCACCCGAGACACGTCCCTATAAATAATACAATCGCCAATTCATTTTTCTTGCATGACTTTGGGTGACAGAATTTTTTTATCTTGTCCTGAAAACACATCACGTTTATAGTGACTATCCTATACATTTCATGATTTCCAGAATTCCTTGGAGTTTGGTTGAGGTGTTTCCCTGAATTCCTTGTAGCATATGTTTTCTCCCTCGTTTGTTTTTCTTGTTTTCGGTAGAGGGCGGGGAGATACGAGGAGGCGGCTGGGGTGGAGGTTTGGGCGGGAGTGGGGGCATGGGGGGAAGACTAGGTACCCAGAGTCGCCGAGACAAAAGAAATTTAGCAGTTTTGACCTCATTATGTCAGACACCAATGGTCAAATATATGATACTGTATACGTTGATTGATTTTTTTAAAGAGTATTCTTGTTTCACAACTTAATTCTGCTTGCCAACTGGGCTTCAGAAACGCAGATATCTGAATTGTTTCCATGTGAGGACACTGGAACCCAAATCTCAGAGTAACAATCAGCAAAGAATCGCTATATCTTTCACTACTCGAAGAAAGTCTTGACAAGGGAAAATGGCGAGAAAGATACTATAAAGCAATGTCAACTGATATTCGTAGCCTAGCCAAACAAAGGGACTATTTCAGGACTGTCAAAAGCGAGACAACCAAGTCAGTCTTGATTCGTGGTCAATAATACAATAGAAGTCCTGACGGAGGCGGAGGTCACTATCATCAGCATTGAAGCTATGATGCTCATAAATTATAAACGTAATGAGCTGGGCAGGGCATGCGTTCAGGACTTTGGAGTTTGTTTAAGAGGGGTTCCTGGCACTCAGACAATGCCATATGCGCGCTACCCAAATCTGCCAGCCATAATCTGGCATACTCATAAAGCCTGCGCAAAACTTTATTCGCATGCAAGACTTTGAAATGGGGAGGGGGGGGGGGGGGAAGGGGACCAGTTTAACACTAAGCTGACAACACCAGAATGTTATCATACTGAATAACTCATTTACTGAATTAGAGCACCTAGTCACAATAGAAAAGCTGGAGGGAAAAAACACCAGGTAGACCCAGGAAGAAAATATTGGACGATCTTGCTAAGCAGATAAAGACAGAGAGGTTGGGAGATGCACACCTTTACATTAAAGTTTTGAGTACAGTCTGCACTGAAGCAATGATTTCAGGTTTGTCTTGCAAGCGCTTTTATAGATTGATCTGCTGCACGTTTGTGTGCATCTGCATTAATAGACCATGTCGTCTCAGCAAGGATATTAAAGATGTTGTGTTCCAATTTTTTACACTGTAGGCTGCAGGTCCAGTTGAATGGAGGTCGAGGAAAGAAGATCATATACGTATGAAAAGCACAGTCCTGTCATTTGGGTCAAGGCGAGCAGAAACGTGAAAGATCTTTACGTTAAAATTTTCAGTTGCTTAGTAGTTTTGAAAAAAAAAAATGGGCAGGGCAGGGTAGGGGAGGGGGGATGGTGGACATTTGCTCAGGTGGTTAGAACGCCCATGCAGATAACGCATTAGGTCGTGGATTCGACTCCTGTGTGGTCTACACGATTTTGGTGGGCGCGAGGGATATTAAATGGTTAGGATGTCAAAGAGTTCCCATGGACAGAAAAAAAGGCAGTCTTGAAAGAGGCAAACACAAAAACAACATTAAAGAAAAAGATCAGGAAAAGAAAGGAATATTTATAGGACATTTTATGAGGCAACAGAAATTAGAGCACCTAGTCACAATAGGAAAGCTGGAGGAAAAAAAAAAACACCAGGTAGACCCACGGAGGAAAGATTGGACGAACTTATGGAGTGGATGAAGAGAGAGAGAGTGTGTGTGGGAGACGTACTTGCAGTGAGAAAAGATAGATTTGTATGGAGGGCCATGATCGCCAACGCCATGCGGCAGGGAACATGATGATGATGATGATGTCAAACTACCAGTTGGAACATCAAGAGTTGACCCTGCTTAGTGTTGCCTAGTGAATCAAAGACTGGAGATTTTTCCCGATCCTTCAGGTTAACACATGTGTAGATGTGCTAGCGTTTGAACTCCCTACATGTTTAGGCGTGTGCACACAATATCAAATACGCATTGTAAAGATCCTGCAAGTCATATCAGTACTTTGTAAACACCGGACTCGGAAAATACCTAGCATACACACCCACTTTTCCATTCCCCCTACCCTGTTTCAAGACCTTACCAGCACATAAGATTTAGCGCCGGGTCAAGAAACCTATTGGACGATTGCTGACAGATTTTGATGGAGCGCATAGGGAATCATCCTAGTGCAAAGAATCCCCGTTGAACAAACTCCACGTAATGCCTAGGTTGAAACAGTTCTGTTGACAAGAAATGCTTGATCTTAAGCGATGCTGCGAGTGAACAGGTTTAAAAACTGATCTATTTTCAACAGGTCACAGTTACGGAAAATAATCAAAGGTGCGGTGAAGGACAGATTGTTGGTTTTCCCTGCCACTGTATCGTTATTTATTGAACGGGCCGCCATGACGTTAGTAAAGGAAGGGAGTGAAATCGTTTTATGTGTTGAGTTCGAGTTTCTGCACTTACTTCCCTTGGTTCGTTTGGCGACAGAAGTCTGCTGTCTGTACGCTCGATGTGTTTCATTGGAAGATAGCATTTTCATGAATTGCTTTTTACATTTAAAAAAAATTTTTTTTTTTACCGGTACTTAAACCTGAAACTAATGACGGTTTTAAATCGCACTTTTTATACGATTTTTATGTCTTGATAGAAATGTTACGTTGAATTTTGTCATACAAACAATAATTTAAACTGTTTTATCAATGTATTGATGCTTTTACTTACTTACCTATTTGTCGATTCATTCATCTATTTCTCAGTGTCCTCACTGAAATGTTAAATGCCCATTTCTTCAGTGAAAACATAAGTTGACGTATATCTATCAGATCATTCGCTGTCTGCTTTTAAGCCGACAAAGTAGGTCATCTTTTAACTGTCTGTGTGGCAGGTGTCTTCTGTTGCGTATAGCTTACATAACATTTACACATGCATCTTCATACATCAGCATTTAATGCCTGCCTTATATTGTGAAGTTTGAGACACCCTCCTCCTCTCCACCATCCCCTTTTACCCCCCCCCCCCCCAGTATATTTTTTTGATGGTGGAATCAGTTTGACGCTGCTTGTTTCAGTGACTCTTTCCTAAACCAGTAAAAGGACTGTTGTTTGTGGTGTGTTCCGCCATGGTCTTCTGTAACAGTGGTTTGCAGAAGTACCGTCTGAAAAATGCGATTTTTACAGTGTCAGGCTTATAGATAAGGGAGAACACTCATGCGCGCACAGTCATGGAAATATATACACGCACCCGTTTACACAGTGACATAAAGTACGTGATGTAAAACAGTAAACAACACCAAAAAGAAAGAAGAAACTCAAACGTAAGAGATGTCTATAGTCACAATCTCTCTGTCTGTCTGTCTGTCGGTCGAAACTCATGTAATTAATGTGTATATGTATATGAAATTTTTACTATTACATGAAACATTTGTGTTAGTACTTATTCATTTAGTCATTATTAGACATTCTTTTGTCTAAAAGGCCTTCAGTTAGCAGCTGTTAATTGCTTTATTCTTATTCTTATTCATTATTAGATTTTAACAAAAGCAAACATGGAATATTGACCAAGCACTGTTGTGTTACGTTATTATCTTTACCGTTGGAAAATAACGATCACATCAGTTGGTCAGTCAGTGGGTCAATCAGTTACTCTCTCTTTCTCTCTCCCTCCCTCCCTCCCTCTCTCTCTCTCTCTCTCAAAACATATTTTCACAATATTTAAAAAAGAGGTATATAAAACATCTCATGAAGTAATCATCTCTTCAGTAACCTAACAGTCGGATTAATCACTAACATATTTGTTAAAAATGACTAAAGTACTTAGTTAATAAACTTTAAAATGTCATTTTTGAACTGATTATTAATGTTTACATTGTTGAAATATTTATGTTGATTCATGTATGATTTATGTGTAGTGTAGATCATCTTTGGACGAGGGCTGGAGGTGAAGATACATGTACATTACTTCTTTCACGCTGTCGTAAATAAAATTCATTCTTGTTCTCTCACGCTAAGTTTACTTATAGTTATACAAACAGAATATCCTGCAGTAATAAGAGAGAATGGACAGGCAGACATACACATTTTGTATTATTCACACAATACATACATGCATACACACACACACACACTACATACATACATACATACATACATGCATGCATACATACATACATATTTACATGCATGCATACATACATACATATACGTACGTATGTACATGTATACATACATACATATACACATGCATACATACCTACATACATTCATACATACATGCATACATGCTACATGCATACATATGCATCCTATACATACATACATACATAATACATACATATACACACATACATACATGCATACACACACACAACATACATAAATGTATGCATACAAAACACATGTTTGCGTTCCATACATACACACTCACATATCAAGGAATTTTGTTTCTCTGCTTCAATGCGCAAGAGAAAGCATGCGAGTGCAAACATTATTAAGTGCATCAAGGATCAAGCATATCTCCACCTGCACATCAAACATTGGCATTGTTGAATGGATCCTTTGTGATGGTCGAAATGTTTTGCATTTTTCCAGGAGTAGGTCTGTAAGCTTCCAAACTTGTACAGAAAATACGTCCAGATTAACAAACGACGCAAATATGTTGTTTACACCATAGACCATGGCGACACGCATTCTCCGTAAGATGTGAACTTTGATTAGTATTTTACTGGAGAACTCAAAGCCAACATACGTACTTACATACATACGCGCATACATACGTGCATACGTAGTACGTACATACGTGCATGCATACGTAGTACTTACGTACATACGAACATACATATATACATAATACATATATGCACATATGTTCAAACATGCATACATGCGTGCATACGTACGCACATGCATACGTATGTACATATATACATACATACATACATATATACATACGTGCGCACGTACGTACATACATACACATACGTACGTTGGTACGTATGCATGCATACATAACATACATACGTACATACATACATACATGCATGCAGATAGATACGCAAACACACACACATATTTAAATATACACTCACACACACACAACCTCCCTACCCCATGTAACCGACCCGTTTGATGGATATACATTATTTTTTCACCATCATTAAGGGGCTTTACTGTGAGTGTACTTTTTTTGTGTTTTTTGTTTTATTTTACCTTATTGTACCTTTGGACATCAGTCTATGTTCACAATTCCATGTATGCATGGCGGACCTCTCTAGACGATTTGTAATTTAAAAAAACAACAACAACAAAAGTTTATCTGTTTGGCGTGTTGATTTCCTGGCCGTTTTGTTGGTTTATTTTATATCACTATGTTTTGGAGTCAGTTGTGTGGTTCAGCCTTTTTAAATTTTTTTTTATTATTCTTCCTGTCTAATAAAAAAAAATATTAAAAAAAAGTGTCGTTTACGATTTTCAGATTTCTGTGTTGTATGGATAATTTCTCTCTCTCTCTCTTTGTATGTATGTGTGTGTGTGCGTGCGTGCGTGCGTGCGTGCGTGTGTGTGTGTGTGTGTGTGTGTGTGTGTGTCTGTGTATATGTGAAAGGGGGAGGGGGTGAGTGTGTGTGTGTGTATGGGAGGGGGGGGGCGGATGAGTGTGTGTGCGTGTGTGTGAATGAAAGAGAGAGAGAGAGAGAGAGAGAGAGAGAGAGGAGAGAGAGAGAGAGAGAGAGAGAGAGAGAGAGAGAGAGAGGAGAGAGAGAGAAACGGTATGTGCCACTTGAAGTTTAGACTGTCTAAACACTGTTGTTGATATTTAAAACTGCTAACTGTTGAATCCAGGATTCTGAGACCAAATCGGTAATGAACCATCCAAAGTGTAATCAGTGACAACTAAGAGTAATCTACAGCCGCAGTGGTAATATTCAACGTCACACAGACAGACAGGCAGACAAAGACAGACAGGCAGACAAACAGCCAGCCAGCCAACAATCAGACATACATTCAGTCAGACACATATTCAAATAAATATGCGAAGAAATCCACATCAATTTATCAACTTCATCAAAACAGTTAAGGTCTTTATTCAATACGAGCAGCAAATGAATCAGTCACAATTTGACAGAATCAGACAAATCTCGTATCTGGTACAGTCAGCAGAATTCAGCAGTAAAATGCTATTTGGTAATGGGGGTAGAGAGCAGGGAACAAACAAACAGACAGACAGGGAAGGAAAAACAAGAAGACAGACAGAAACCCAGACATGTAGAAACAGCCATAAAACATGGACATGTATGAACACAGAGCTAGCCAGATTTGTAGAAAGAGACGGAAAGACACGCACGCACGCACGCACGGACAGAAAGAAAGAAAAACACAGACGTGCATAAGCAGACACAGAGACAGACGTATGAACAGACAGACATGCAGAAACAGACAGATAGATGTGTGGAGAAACAGACAGACATGAATACACAGACAGATACGCAGAAACAGACATGTAGAAACAGACATGCAGAAACAGACAGATAGATGTGTGGAGAAAGACAGACAGACATGTATACACAGAAAGACACGCAGACAGGCAGAAACAGACAGACATGCAGAAACAGACAGGTAGATGTGTGGAGAAAGACAGACAGACATGAATACACAGACAGACACACAGAAACAGACATGTAGAAACAGACATGCAGAAACAGACAGATAGATGTGTGGAGAAAGACAGACAGACATGTATACACAGAAAGACATGCAGAAACAGACAGACATGCAGAAACAGACAGATAGATGTGTGGAGAAAGACAGACAGACATGAATACACAGACAGACACACAGAAACAGACATGCAGAAACAGACATGCAGAAATAGACAGATAGATGTGTGGAGAAAGACAGACAGACATGAATACACAGACAGACACGCAGAAACAGACATGCAGAAACAGACAGATAGATGTGTGGAGAAAGACAGACGGACATGATACGCAGAAACAGACATGTAGAAACAGACATGCAGAAACAGACAGATAGATGTGTGGAGAAAGACAGACAGACATGTATACACAGACAGACATGTATACACAGACAGACATGCAGAAACAGACATGTATACACAGACAGACATGCAGAAACAGACAGACACTTTGAAACACACATACATGTATGAAACAGACAAACACATAGAAACAATCAGACATGTAGAAATAGACATGTAAAAACAAAAGTGTAGAAAATAATACACAAACATGCAAAAACATACAGGCAGACAGTAAGAAATCAATGAACAGGTAGAAATAGACAAAAAGACAGGCGTGAAGAAATAAACAGACAAACATCTAGAAACAGACAAAAACACAGACATGTAGAAATAAATAGACAAACATACAGAAACAGATAAAACATTCATGTAAAAACAGACAGACAGACAAACAAACAGACATGAATAAAAGCCACACAAAACAACAACAACAACAAAAAATCAACAACAACACAGACACGCAGAAATAAATAGAGAAATATGTAGAAACAGACAAAAAACAGACACGTAGAAAAAATAAACATGTAGAAACAGACAACAACAACAACAACAAAACAAACAAACAAAACCAGACATGTAGAAATAAACAAACACAGAAACAGACAAAAAGACAAGACATGTAGAAATAAATAGACAAACATGTAGAAACAGACAAAAACACAGACATGTAGAAATAAATAGACAAACATACAGAAACAGATAAAACATTCATGTAAAAACAGACAGACAGACAAACAAACAGACATGAATAAAAGCCAAAATGATCCTCGTCCTTCATTTGTAGCAAGATCAGGTACCACCATCATGAAAACCTCATTTGGTTCCTATACATTATGCAGTTACGTCCCCTGGATTGATGTCTCCAGTGCATAAGTCTGGGCATAGTGATTATGAAGAACCTGCTGTTGTCTTCATGGAGTAGACCCCTCTTTCTGCGACACCAGTGGGACCAAGGAAGAGACTAAAGCCAACACAGTTTGGTACCGGTGAAGTAAGAATGATAGCAGCAACGTATTTTTCTAGGGTGGGTGGGTAGGCACATGCTGGGTATTTTTCTATTCCCAAAGGCTAAGGAACATTTACACCACTTTCAAACTTTGACTCCCGCACCCTATCCACCAACTGCAAAAACAACCCTTTTTTGACTCCCTCACCCTTTCCACCCACTGCAAAAACTTAACCCTTTGACTCCCGCACCCTATCCACCAACTGCAGAAACTTAACCCTTTGACTTCCGCACCCTCTCCACCAACTGCAAAAAATTAACCCTTTTTTGACTCCCTCATCCTTTCCACCAGCTTCCTGCATTGTCCGAGTGTGAAGAATCCCTCTAGAACAAATTCTGAACTCTAAACGCAAAGCGCTTCCATATATTTTACGTTTTTTCGGCTTTCTATTTCTTTTCCATATTTCATCTTTTACCTCCACTGAGTGTCCAGTTAGCCATATAGATGAGGTGTGTACACATTATGGAGTGTTTCCACCTAAATTTTGGGTGGCTCATTCGGCACGTGTGTTAACGTTCCTCTTCAGCTCCTATCCCAGTCAACAGATCTGACGATTACTACACAGTGGAACGACCGTCACTTGCTTTGGGAACGTAAACCTGCTTGTGAATAATATACGTGTAAAGACAAGCTGAGTACTCTGAGAGAGTCGCATAGATCTTTCTCTTTCTCTCACCAATTTGTTCTCAGAGTCACAAAGGATCTTTCTATCTCTCCCACCATTTGTCTTTGGCAATATCTACTTCTTAGTTCTTGTTTCGTTTGTGTCATGACAGACTAGACAAAGAATTCTATTTATACAGCATTTTTTGTTTACTTATTTGTCCATCTTCACCATTACCAAGGCAAATAACCCTGCTTTTCTCTCTCAGGCTTACGTCTCTCATTCACAGTTACTCTTCTTGAAAAATATCAGACCCCTGACAGTCATTCCTTTTCGTGACTTTCTTGTGAGTTATCTTTACATGGAACCACTATGACTTAAAGGTTTTTTTTCTTCTTTGTAAAGTTACACTCATTGGGATACAACGTTTCATGATGTTTGGGTACTGACGATAGGTACATTACAGTGAAGATTTATAAGTGCTTAGGCCATGTATAAACTGCCTTCATAAACTTCAGTGGCAGGAAAAGCCCGCCCTTTTTACATAATTAGCTAAGCCTGAAATATCAACAAATGACGTGCTCTGATTTTGATGTTTGATAGTATTACTGCTTAACGTTATCGTGCATTAAAAGTAACCTAACTCACATGCACAGATTTATGTTTGTTCGACAAATTCGTCCCCACTGCAGCATTCAAAATTTCACATAAAAAACATGCAGTGTTACAAGATACAATACAATACAATACGATATGATACGATACGATGCCATACAATACAAAACAATATGGAGAACAATACTGGTCTCCTTACTGCACGGAGAGGAGGGGGGGAGGGGGTCTGGTTTTGTGACTGAGCAGCAACTGTCGTTAGTAGGGGACTTAACATGCAGTGTCCTTTGAAAGCTGAACCAGAACAGGTACTGTTGAACTCCAGTGAAGTGATTCAGCAGCAGTGCCAGGTCTCCTCTGGTGGGTGGTCGTAGGGCGGCCTGACATCTCTGGCGTTCATGGGCTTCACATGAAGACTTCGACTGAAATGAACTCAGGGCTGGTGGCGTGCTGAGGAGCAGGAATGAGCGTTATGGGACCAACGTCACTTTGACTGCACAGGAGAAGTAGGGACAGAAAATAAAATATACATATACTGCTTCACCAAGTGTGTATAGTTAGAAAAAGACTTCACAAGCACCACTCTGTCAACAGATGAGCATGTTTTTTTGTTGTTTTGTTCAGTTCACAACGATTATCACCCTTGAATGATACTTTAGGAACAAAACTGCAGCAGGAACAAACAGCGAGAAAACCATGGGCTGAATAACTTACAACCATCGTCAGAGTTTAGACAGATATTATCAACAAACAAAGTCTCGTTACGCCCCATCCTTTCCCTGTTGCCCTGAGTGTGCTAAAAAGTAGTTGTCAACGGGACAAACTCCCTGTACGATTTACGTTCTCTGTAAGACTTTGTTTCTACATCAAATGAATTCCTGATATATATGTGTGTGAGCTAAATCTGGTATACCTTCTTCATACGTCGCGTTTTGATAACATATGTTTATTTGACTTCAGGAACGTTTAATTTGAGGCCATACTTTGAGAGAAAGTATCCTGCCCCATCCCACCATTAACAGTCACACATTTCTAAAGGCATGGCTACATCATCATCATCATCAGGTGCCTTGCCGCATGGCGTTGGCGATCATGGACTTCCATCTGTCTCTATCTCTCGTTGCCCCCAGCATCTCCCCCACCTCCTCATCCCCACATGGCTACATATGAAACAATAACCAGAGGCAAACATACCATAATTCCAAATGGAAAAATGCTGCAACCGTACGAAAGACTTGAACAGTTTTCATGCTGAAACGTGTTTAAAAAGAGTTATCCCTTTGACTGCAGCAACATGTCCACCAGCGTCCTGCATTGTCAACCATGCTAGCAAAGTAAAACCTTAACCCTTTGACTTTCTGACCCTATCTACCAGCTTCCTGTGAGGGAGTCAAAGGGTTAAGTTTTTGCAGTTGGTGGACAGGCTGCGGGAGGTTAACGTATTTACGATTTTGAGCCGTCTCCTCTTTCTGCTACCAGTTCAAAGTTGAATTTGTCTCTGTGGGACATCCTACGTGTACGCACATCTGATTTGGGAATCCACTCCCTTCTTTGACATCGACATATATCCATCACTACTACACTGTTTTCAGGTAGAGATCAAGATCATGTATATCACAGAATACACTGTCCAACAAAGACAGACACCATGCCGAATAAGCATGTGTAACACTGCACATCCAGACAGGCCGAAAACATTGCATCAAGACTCGAAACAACAACCACAACACCCAAAATAAACAAACAAACAAACAAATAAAAAAGATATCACTGGAAGAGAATCAAAAAAAGGCTGAATGACAGACCACTATCAGAGTTCTTCAACAAACAATATCGGCGTCCATGGGTACCTTTCATTTCCACACGTCGACTGGACATTAAATAACACACTAACACAGGAAAGAAATGAAAATGGGAACATCAAACGCATACCAACTTTTTAAAAAGATATCTTTGACAATCTGATATGAAAATTTGAAAAAAAAAAAAAAACCACCAAAACGTGTTCGATTGGTATTTAAAGGGAGAGTAGACTCCTTCTGAGCTGTATTTCAGATATTTTAGACACGTTTGTTTCTGAACTTCCGTCATAATCTTCAGTTTTCTCATCAGATTCCCAGGCACAAAAACGTGACCAAAATATTGCAATCATAGCAGTATTCATTGACTGGCACTCTTAGGAGATTTCATGCCAAGTTAGTTTGTGTGCAGTCCTGCTGACTTCATTGATTCGCTAGCACGTTCTGTGTGAAGATCAGTTTTCATGGACATAGTAACACACATAATATAGATTCAAGACTCAAATGTTATTCAAACTTCTGAAGCTGTCCCGGTATTGTCCGCAATGCGTCTTGAGATTTGTCTTCCGTGAACCTGAAATGACACACAGGTACTATACCTCTACTTGAAATGGCTTCAGAAGAAGGTCAAGAGCAAGTAAGCCAGCATTTGTTTTACTGTGGTCATGGTCTAAATATCTTGATTAAATCATCATATTACCAGCATTCTTGGGTCTGACTGAGACAGCACATTATAACATTTGCAAGTTATTCGCACACAGCTGACCACTCAGTAAACAATCCTGTGTATACACTAAAACTGAACATCAACAATTCAAGATACCTGTCACTGAAAGGAAGATTATGAAGTTAACCCTTTTCTATACGTTGCCTTATTTTGGCTGCTGGATGCTCCGTTCCTTCTTCGTGGATTTAATTGTTTCCAAAAGATGGCGGTTGTTGCGTCAGCAGCTGATCATGGTTGAAGATAATCCCACATAACACAGAATGTAAATATTTTGCAACAGGCTGCGCGGTTTATCCCGTCAACAGCATGTGAAAACAGATCTGAAACAAATAAATGGTACTAAGGCTGAGATACGGTCCATTCAAATAACATCAAACCAAAAGAAACTCTGAGGGTCTTTTATCATTGGCATATTTGAGTACTAGATGAAACCAGTCCCGTCTCCTTGTTTTGACCAAGGCATTCTACCATAATTTTTTATTATGCCTTTTCTTCGACTGGCCTGGACATTACAACATGTTGTCAAAATATGAGCGTGTTGGTGTATAGGTATAGGAAAGTAAGGGTATGGAATGATCACGGAGGAAGGCACACACACTTTGTAAAACTCCACAGTCCCGTCAGGGAGAACTTAAAACAGTAATATTCGTGTTCAATGTGGAAAGGCCAGTCAGTCACCAGCAACGGGCAAACGACCTCACACAGCAAGTTCATTCTTGCAGATAATGGTTGAATGCCAGCTTCTTTTTATCTGCGTCATTTTGACTTGACAACGACGAGCAATTGTTTGGTTTGGTTTGGTTTGGTTCAGTTTTTACGTCGACACCCACCTCAGGTGATATGGCCGACGGGGATGACCATCCCAGGAAAATGGGGGAAGGGGACTTATCGAATCCCGTACTGACTCCACCAGAACAACTATGATGTTAAGATGGGACAGTGAGATCGCCACTTTTAATATAGCGCACCCCGGGACTCGAACCAACAACCATAAGAATGTGAATCCAACGCTCAAACCAACTGAGCAACTGGGGCCCGCCCGAGCAATTGTCCGCTGAGGTGAGCTGTTACCGGTATATGCTCTGCTTGGCTCTGCTTGGCAGTGTCGTGCACAGTCCATCCATGTTGAGTACAGAGGAAGTAATTCTAATACGAGACGCACACGTGGACAAAATTTTAAGGTTGCAATATCAAGCTAACACAAAAGAGTTACGAGCATGCTCATAGCTGGTACTCGTCACGATGATTTTGGACAGATCACACAGCATTTGTGGTGAAATAGTGCATGCCAACTGTTTATATGATGCCTTAGTCATTCATTGAGATAGGAATTCAAGGTTGTGTATAGTCTCATATCTCAGGAATAAAAATATCGGCCGTGAACATTTCGACAAACTTCTATAAATGTGCCCAGAAGGTAGACCCGAAGTGTGTTGAAAACTATTCATTTCTTTGAACCGAAGATACACAGTCCGCTTGAATCATCTCACTATGTGCGTTTTTGACACTTCGACCGACTATTTTGTGTGCTGTTTGACTTGCTGCACTCCCATTGGCTGGTTTTTGACGCTGACCCCATGCATAGAGTCGGAAAGGCTCACGCCAAGATACAATTAAACCTGTTTCTGCGTCTTTTATTCATAGATTCGGACATAATAACGAACCAGTCTGCATTTTCAGAAAATATTCATTTCTTTTTGTATTCGAATCGGAATCATCGATGCCCGGTCCCCAGTTGTTTCCCTTGTCTAGTTTACCTTTCACCTCAAACAGAATGGCGAGAAGTTTCACCCAAGAATGGAAGGGCTGATAAACTGCTAAGTGGGTCAACCACTGACGTTCCTGTAAACTTTGGAGCCAATGTAAACGAAACGAACGTCGTGCGTATCAAAGGGAGGTCAACTGGTCCGGCAATGTATATCTGATCTGCTTTCTGCAGCACTTCACAGAGATGCAGGATCTTGCCTACTGTTACGTCTCGTCAGTCACTCCCGGCCCATGACAACAGTGGTTACAAAATTAAAAGAAGAAGAAAACACGTACGTCACCTGTTCATGCGTGTGTCTGCGTGACTAATATATCCACGCGCGCGTCACATTTAAAAGAAAAATCTTCAGCATGTAATGGTATACCTGAGTCCAAATATGTGCTGTTTGTTAACTCAGGCAAAATATGTGAAACATCGCAGTTTACGGAGCTCACTGTTTCAGTTTGCATTTTAACTCTCTTGAAGTATGGTCTGGGATGTATCAATCATAGTTTTGGGGTCTCAAGGCCGTCACTGGCATATCCATACAAATATATCCAAACTTGTGAAGTTTACCACAATCCCTGATCATGACTTAGGCACAGGAGAAACGTTGAACTGTTGGGGGTTCTGTGATTGGCTTGGTCCCCTTTGAGACACGGGTGCGTCATGGATGACGATGGACTCCAGCCTCTCGTGCGTAAGATTAAACGGAGACAACTCGTTGTCCGACATCTTACGTCGCAGCATCTTCTCACGTCGCGTGCGCGCGTTCATCAAGGCACTTGTGGGCTCGGGTGGGATTTCGGAATGATTGACGGTGATGGGAGCCTCCTGCAGTAGGATAATGGGCCGAGTCCTTTCACTGGACGTAGAGGGGGTGTTGTAAAAGTCTGGTCTCTCGCTGGACGTCCCATCAATTACGTTGACCGACAGGCCGTTTCTGTGAGAGTGGGGTGCTTCTGTTGAAATACTGGGACCCTGGCTGTGGAGGTGGCTTTGAGCCTGGCCCTGGAAGAAGGCAAAGCTGCGGAAGCAGAGGGGGAATGATGACGAGAGGAAGGAGAGTTGCCGTTCTGGTGTTCCCTCTTCTGTGGTTTATGTCGTCCCTGGGATGACGGCTCTTGCTCTGTTTCAGCTTTCTTATAGTACTCTTCTGTACAACACACAAAACACAAGAAAAATTACAGAATACATTTGTAGTTATAAACCTTAAATGTGACAGCTTTTATGATGATGATGATGATAATGACGACAACGATGTTGATGATAGACGGTGATGATGATGATGATGAGGAGGAGGAGGAGGACGACGACGACAAATTAGAATTATGACCAACGTTGATGACAATGAAAAAACATAATGGTGATAAAGGGGGAGGAAGATGACGAAGGTGTGTGATGACCATGATGGTGGTGACGGGAATGCTGACGGTGGTGATGGGAATGGCTGACGGTGGTGACGGGAATGGCTGATGGTGGTGACGGGAATGGTTGAAAGACGACCATAAAGACAACAGTGACCACAACAATGACAAGGAAGCCAACTAACTGGAGATGGAGAGGAAGGCGGTGCCCCACATGATGCTCCAGATCCACCCCAGCAAGAGCAGGAAGGTGAGGGAGAACTGAAGGAGGGCCACCCCCGTGTTGGTGCACATGACGCCTCGCCGGCCGCCTCCTTTAGGCCGCACGTGACTCCCGCACAGTACTGTCATCCCAGATACGAACGTTCCTGCAACAGCAGTTGAAAGATAATTAGAACAGTTGCGTAACAATCGCATAAATGTGCATATATCTATCTATATGCATATATACATATATATATGTCTCTCTCTCTATATATATATCTATATCTATATATGTATGCGTGTGTGTGTTATATATATATATATAGATATGTGTGTGTGTGTGTGTGTGTGTGTGTGTGTGTGTGTGTGTGTGTGTGTGTGTGTGTGTGTGTGTGTGTGTGTGTGTGTTGAAAGATAATTAGAACGGTTGCATAATAATCGCATAAATGTGTGTCTGTCTGTCTATGTATGTATGTATGTACGTATGTATGTATGTATGTATGTATGTATGTATGTATGTATGTATGTATGTATGTATGTATTTATGTATGTATGTATGTATGTATGTATGTATGTATGTATGTATGTATGTATCTATACACACACAACTGCAGACTCATGTTAGAATATAAACAAAGCCAAGGCATTCCATTTACAATGTCTACACATTGAAGAATACGTTTAAATACCTACTTTTAAACAGACAGACACACTACGTTATGTGTGTAAAATTTCACGCAAAAGAAATAACGCAGATGGACAATGTAACAATGCCAATACACACATTTTTATACACACTAAGTCACAGACTTTTCACAGTTGTGAACGATTTAAGAAACTTGTAAGTGTCTATCCTATATACAAACAGACATCAGAACAGATGCATTATACAGTCATTACATTTTTTGAAGGGAAATAAACAAAATCAATCTGACAAACAGTAACAAAGATGGTTAAACCATTCTGACAAACACATTTTCATACGAAACATTCTAATGAGAATACAGATTCTGCACTTCTCAAGGACACTGTGACCTTGACGAAGCTTAATAAAACTCGATGTGAAACTAACCAATGACAGATTGTCAGAACAGTGACGACGGATTTTAAATACTGTCAGGAAATCCTGTTTACATACTCTTCTAAAAAAAATGATGATTTTAGGTCCCTTTCTGGTCTGTGGCAGCAAAGGTAACATTTTTAGCAGCAGCACCAGTAATAGTGCAGATCAGTGGTAGTGATAGAAGCAAAAGCAGCAGTATTCGCAACAATAGAGGTAAAAACTAATAGCAGCAACAGTGTCATTATCATTACCACTGACAAATAAAGATCAATCAATCAGTCCGTGTGACTTTAATCTAAACACCACAGCTTTCACGCTTAAGCATTTGTAATCAATCAGTCAATCAATTCGTGTGACCCTGACCTAAGCACCATAGCTTTCAAACTTAAGCAGTCGCAATGCCTCTACGATCCAGACCTCAGACCCAAATTTGGTAAATTGTCATCGTCTTTACTACTGGCAAATACAGATCAATCAATCTGCGTGATCTTTTCATCATCACCATAGCTTTATAACTTATGGATTTTCACCTCCACAACCTGCACCTTTAACTGAAATTTGATAAAGATTCATTCAAAAAACAGCTGAGTCAATCTTGCATACACATCTTCATCACAGATATATAGAAACACACCTGTGGTTGATATGATCTCTTTCCTTTCATATTTGTTATCCACAGCATCGATAAAATAAGGTGCTCTATAAATCATCATCATCATCATCATCATGACCATCACCACTTTGAACAGAAAGCTTTGTGACATATTAGCGAATAATGATAACACCACCTATGACTCTAATACTACAATCATCATTACTACTACTACTGCTGCTACTAGTACTACTAGTATATCTATACACACACACTCATATGTATATGTACAGACAGACAGACAGACAGACAGACAGACCAGATAAATACATAAACGAATGATAAGCTAAGATAGTATATTATATTAAGACCACCGGCGACAGTTGTAAAGGGCACACAACTCAATAATAAATGAACACAAAGAACGAGATCCTCAGTGATGTAAC
>CM060308.1:32055003-32075003 GCA_030674185.1 Monoplex corrugatus
CTTTCTTTATTTGTTCGAGTGTTTGTTTGTTTACTGTTTGTTTGTTTCTTTGCTTGCTTGTTTAAAATGAAAAACGAGAGACTGAAAAAAAACGAGGTAAATGATAGTTTAAAGACATCACACTCTACAATCACACATAAACATTACTGAGGATAGACAATGGATACGAGACGGTGGTCATCAGTGATGTAACCAAAGAGTACAGTACCTGTAGGTACTATACTCTTTGATGTAACTGTCAAGCAAAGAGGTCATCAGTCAACTGTGACTATGACCAAGGATGCCGCGACCACACTACGCTACACGGCGTCCATCACTCTCATACCAGTCAAGGACAACGCTCTGGAACCCATCCATGTGGTAATGGTATCCATTGCCAAGTCCAGTACGCAGAGACGTACATGTGGAACACGTCTTCGATACCAGTTATCACCCATGGCCAAAACCAACAGAGAAGCGCGCACAGAGAGATGTACATGAGCCCATGCATACAAACACACATATGCATACAGTACGCGCTTACACACACACACACACACACACACACACACACACACACACACACATCACAAACACACACAACACACACACACACACACAACACACACACACACACACACACAACGCACACACACACACACATACACACACACACACACATACACACACACACACACACACACAACACACACACGCACACATACACACACAAGACAACACACACACACACACACACACACACACACACACACACACACACACACACACGCACACAGACACACACACAAAGTGACATGTGCATGCACGCCCACACGCACACTTGCACATACACATAGAAGGAAAGAAAGCCAGAACAGGTGAAAAAAATGTGAAAAAAAAACTAAAAGAAAAAGACAGAGAGTCAATGACACACAGGTAAACAGCAACTTCTTCTTCTTTTGTTTGCAGTCTACATAGTCGGATCAATGCAAAATAACAGCAAATGGCACAACCTTGACACAGGTTAATAAGTTCAAATACCTGGAAACAGTCATTTCATCAGACGGCAGGTGCACATCGGAAATAGCGGGCAGAATTGGCCAAGCCAAAACAGCATTCAAGAAGATGACAAGCATTCTTACCAACAAATGTCTATCAATTAACTTCAGGAAGAGAGTCCTTGGATGTTATATAGAACCAATACTGTTGTACGGATGTGAGGCGTGGACAGTCAGCAAGCAAAGCCAGAGCAAGATTGAGGCAGCCGAGATGTGGTTTATAAGAAGAATGTTGAGAGTTCCATGGACAGCAAAGAAAACAAACGAGACAGTCTTGATGGAGGCAGACACAAGTACATCACTCATAAGGAAAAGACAGGCCATTTTATGAGGAAGGGGGATTTGGAGCACCTGGTCACAACGGGAAAGCTGGAGGGAAAGAGAGCACCAGGTAGACCAAGGGAGAGAATGCTGGACGGACTTGCAGAGTGGCTGGGGATGAGGAGGGTGGGGAAGATGCTAGGGGCAACGAGAGATAGAGATGGTTGGAAGTCCATGGTCGCCAACGCCATGCGGCAAGGCACCTGATGACGATGATGATGATGATGATGATGATGATGGTCGGATCAAAGAGACTGACTGATCAATCTGGTTCAGCTTTTACGTTGACAACCACCTCAGCCGATACAGCCGACGGGGATAACCATCCCAGGGAAGTGGGGGCAAGGGGACTTATCTAATCTTAGAAGGCCAGTTTTAATGTAGCGCACCCCGGGGATTCCAACCCACAACTATTAGCATGTGAATTGGATCAAAGAGAATAGTTCCTACGAGGTATAGCTCTTTGGTCGGGTCACGTCTGACAGTGAATGTGACCGCTTTCTCCCGTTCCTGCCCACTGCCATGGAGCTTGGTGGTCAGGAGTTGTAGTGGGCAGTAGCGTTCTTCGTATGTCCTCTGGCGAGACGAGACAGTCAGAAAGACCTCCAGTAGCTGAGGGTTAATCCTGTTAAGGCATAGGATCCGGGCGTTACTCCACCCTGAAGGGCCTTTAACTCTTTGACTTCCGTACCCTATCCACCAACTGCAAAAACTTAATCCTTTAACTCCCTCACCCTATCCACCAGCTTCCTGCAGGAAGTTGGTGGATAGGGTGAGGGAGTCAAAGGGTTAAGTTTTCAATATGTTAGCATGGTTGACAATGCAGGATGCTGGTGGAGACAATGCGGGAGTTAAAGGGTAAAAGGCGATAGCCGTTCTGGTCTGATGTAGATGAACATGTAGACATTAATTTTGTCTTATATTCATATTTCATGGTGCTGTGGTTTGTTACAAGGTATTTGCAGGCCTGCTACCTTTGACCCCAGCTCTCAGAAACAGCAAGAAACACACCGACATTTTAAAGACATCACACTCTACAATCACACATAAACATTACTGAGGATAGACAATGGATACGAGACGGTGGTCATCAGTGATGTAACCAAAGAGTATAGTACCTGTAGGTACTACACTCTTTGATGTAACCGTCAAGCAAAGAGGTCATCAGTCAACTGTGACTATGACCAAGGATGCCGCGACCACACTACGCTACACGGCGTCCATCACTCTCATACCAGTCAAGGACAACGCTCTGGAACCCATCCATTTGTACAGTGGTAATGGTGTCCATTGCCAAGTCCAATACGCAGAGTCGTACATGTGGAACACGTCTTCGATACCAGTTATCACCCATGGCCAAAACCAACAGAGAAGCGCGCACAGAGAGATGTACATGAGCCCATGCATACAAACACACATATGCATACAGTACGCGCTTACACACACACACACACACACACACACACACACAACACACACACACACACAACACACACACACAGACACACACACACACAAAGTGACATGTGCATGCACGCCCACACGCACACCTGCACATACACATAGAAGGAAAGAAAGCCAGAACAGGTGAAAAAAAGAGAAAAAAGAACAGAAAGAAAAAGACAGAGAGAGTCAATGACACACAGGTAAACAGCAACTTCTTCTTCTTTTGTTTGCAGTCTACATAGTCGGATCAATGCAAAATAACAGCAAATGGCACAACCTTGACACAGGTTGATAAGTTCAAATACCTGGGAACAGTCATTTCATCAGACGGCAGATGCACATCGGAAATAGCGGGCAGAATTGGCCAAGCCAAAACAGCATTCAAGAAGATGACAAGCATTCTTACCAACAAATGCCTATCAATTAATATAAGGAAGAGAGTCCTTGAATGTTATATAGAACCAATACTGTTGTACGGATGTGAGGCGTGGACAGTCAGCAAGCAAAGCCAGAGCAAGATTGAGGCAGCCGAGATGTGGTTTCTAAGAAGAATGTTGAGAGTTCCATGGACAGCAAAGAAAACAAACGAGACAGTCTTGATGGAGGCAGACACAAGTACATCACTCATAAGGAAGATTAGGAAAAGACAGGCAACATTTATAGGCCATTTTATGA
The DNA here is from genome assembly GCA_030674185.1 of Monoplex corrugatus. NCBI lineage: Eukaryota > Metazoa > Mollusca > Gastropoda > Littorinimorpha > Ranellidae > Monoplex > Monoplex corrugatus. Next base: position 32,058,483 of record CM060308.1, read on the forward strand.
GGAAGGGGGATTTGAAGCACCTGGTCACAACGGGAAAGCTGGAGGGAAAGAGAGCACCAGGTAGACCAGGGAGAAAATGCTAGACGTACTTGCAGAGTGGCTGAAGACGAGGAGGGTGGGGGAGATACTAGGGGCAACAAGATAGAGACAGATGGAAGTCCATGATCGCAAACGCCATGCGGCAAGGCACCTGATGATGATGATGATGATGATGATGATGATGATGGTCGGATCAAAGAGACTGACTGATCAACCTGGTTCAGCTTTTACGTTGACAACCACCTCAGCCGATACAGCCGACGGGGATAACCATCCCAGGAAGTGGGGGCAAGGGGACTTATCTAATCTTATACCGACACCACCACCAGAACAATGATGTCAAGATAGGACAGTAAGAAGGCCAGTTTCAACGTAGCACACCCCGGGGATTCCAACCCACAACTATTAGCATGTGAATCAGATAAAAAGAGAATAATTCCTACAGAAGTATAGCCTCTTTGGTCGGGCCACGTCTGACAGTGAATGTGACCGCTTTCTCCCGTTCCTGCCCACAGCCATGGAGTTTGGTGGTCAGAGGAGTTGTAGCGGGCAGTAGCGTTCTTCGTATGTCCTCTGGCGAGACGAGACAGTCAGAAAGACCTCCAGTAGCTGAGGGTCAATCCTCTTAAGGCGTAGAACCCAGGTGTTACTCCAACCTGAAGGGCCTTTAACTCTTTGACTCCTGCACCCTATCCACAACTGCATAAACTTAACCCTTTGACTCCTCACCCTATCCACCAGCTTCCTGCAGGAAGTTGGTGGATAGGGTGAGGGAGTCAAAGGGTTAAGTTTTCAATATGTTAACATGGTTGACAATGCAGGATGCTGGTGGAGACAAGGCGGGAGTCAAAGGGTTAAAAGGCGATAGCCGTTCTGGTCTGATGTAAACGACCATGTAGACATTAATTTGTCTTATATTCATATTGCATGGTGCTGTGGTTTGTTACAAGGTATTTGCAGGCCTGCTACCTTTGACCCCAGCTCTCAGAAACAGCAAGAAACACACCAGGAACCAGAGAAAAAACACGAAAGAAGAATATGAACGCGTATTTAATACAACAAAACAAGACAGGCGCATTCCAAACACTACTCTTCGTTAATGCGTCATATTTCCCATTTTCCGCTCTGAAATCATATTTACTCAAAAACACATTATGATGTCATCTTAGTCAGTTTGTTCCTTTTCTCTCACTGAAGACAGCAGCAGGGAAGTTTCAGTCTTTTTCTCAAATTTTTTGTATCTAGTGTTTGTTTGTATGTAATCTTACGCTTGACAAAGGCCAGTTGGCCGAAAATTTGCGCCTGTCTTGTTTTGTTGTATTAAATACGCGTTCATATTCTTCTTTCGTGTTTTTTTTTTTCTGGTTCCTGTTTGCTTGAACGCGGGCAGTCACACTTGTTAAAAAAACACACACGACTCATGTATTGAACCAAGTAAATCTTCCTTTTTTTTCCGAAGAGAAATTTTTACATTTCACACACACAGACATACACGCGCGCGCGCGAGCACGCACACGCATTTCACACACACAGACATACACGCGCGCGCGCGAGCACGCACACACACACAACAAACACACACGCACTCACACACACACACACCAAACACATTCACAAACACACACACGCAAACACATTCACACACACTCACACACAGACACAACCTCACACATTCACACACACACACACACACACACACACACACACCACACACACACACACACACACACACACACACACACACACACACACACACAAAGAAACAGAAAAAAGAACAGTAAGGGTTATGGTAAATTAATTAAAGACATCTAGAAATACAGCAGCACTGGTGTATCGCTCAACGTGTAACAGGGCTCAAAGTTGAAAAAGGATCTCACAGAGTACCGTAACGCTAAGAGCTGTAAAATCGGTCAGAAGTGAGCGTGCGTGACCCGCTCAGTCAACACCACGCTACATTACATCTCTGACCTATAAATCTTCCACAGCTCTCAATTCTCAAAGAGCTTCACTCTTAACCAAAGCTCAGTTCTCTTTATTTGCGTGGAGAAACATCTCTCTGTTTTTGGCCCAGCGACAAGGCACTCCCATTCAGTGCCTTTGAGACAAAGCAGTTTTCAGCTCACACACCAAAACACCACACACACACACACACACAAAGAAACCACACATCAAAATATATCTAATTCAGAAATGTCTACAAAACTGCACAGATTGATGCTTGTGGCTTTTCTTGGTCCAGTCGTATAGGGACTTGTGTGGGTGGGTGTGTGTGTGTGTGTGCTGCGTGCGTGTGCCTGGTGCGTGCTGTGTGTGTGTGTTGTGTGTGTGTGTGTGTGTGTTTTGCGTTTTCATGTGTGTGATTAAATACAAAAGACTTGTGTTTATCAAATCATCATAATTCCATACATTCTGACCCTTCTATACGTTTTTTTTTATGTAATAGTGGTAGTATTATGGTCAGAACTACTTATTTCTGACAGAAAACTGCGTTAGTGTGGCCATGTAACCAGGTCCGATGGCTTTGCTAAATCAGTCCTCTTGCAAAGTGTTCAGAGAGGGAAAAACAACAACAACAACAACAAAACAATAACAACAACAACAAAAACATGGACTGACAACATTGCAGAATCGACAGAGAAACCATTTGCAGAGACCCAGGTTTTGGCACCGACCGACAGATCTGGAAGAATCTGGTGAACAGTTCTTTACTGCCTCACCCAAATGGCACCTCACGGAGTTACGGAGAAGAAGACAACCTGATTCTGATTTCATGTTAAGATCTCCAGTAATTTCTGATGAACTGTGTTGGTGGTTGCTCGGCTATGTTTATACTGCATTAATCATTGGCAAGGCACCTTCCCTCTCCACATTTTTGTTGTTGTTGTTGTTGTTAAATCTAAATCAATGTGATTCACCGGCATTCGAGCAAATAGGAACCAGCACACACACACACACACACACACACACACACACACACACACACACACACACACACACACACATACACACACACACACACACACACACACACACACACACACACACACACACACACACATACACACACACACACACACACACACACACACACAACACACACACACACACACACACACACACACACACACACACACACACACACACACACAATCGATATGAGAACGCGTGTATGATGAAATAAAACATCGCAACATTTGGTGAACTGGTCTTTGTCAGGCACACACCAAAACAACACCACCAACAAAAAATAAGTACACAGAAGTTAGTGGAACAAAGAACAGTACCAAGATCTCCATGATGTTTCGCTGAGGAGAAGCAAATAACAAAATAATCAGCTAGATGACCACATTCCACCGTATTAAATACAACTGACTAAAACAGGCCGCCCCGTGGGGATGCCGGGGGCTCTTTCAGCATAAACAGTATTTTCCCTATTTTATCATTCCTTTTTTCACATAAGCGCAAAATACAGAGATCTTCTTCTCTCTTAACTCTGTGAAGAGTCATTCATTGAGGCGCCACACTGAAGAACTGTTCACCAAATGTCTCCAGCAATGCTGGTTGTATGCCAAACTCTTGGTCTCTGCAAATGATTTGCTTGTCCATTCCGCAATGTTGTCAGTCCATCCTTTCTACTGTTTACTCCCCTGTCTCCGGCCTTCCTCAACAGTTTCCTGAAGGACTGATTCAGCAAGACCATTAAATCTTGATACAAAGCCATACCAACACAACTTTCTTTTCTTAATTAACTGATGTAAGCGGATATTGTTTTTTGTGCCTTTATTGTTCTTGCTCTCTTGGGGAAATGGATGTCAGACCGAATTTTAAGTTCCGTATTGACACGATTAGCTACTGCACTTGCTCTAACTATATATTTAGCAGTTGATAACTTCCTCCAATCTTCCAAGGGAAGGATGCCAGCTCTTCATATACTTCTTGTGTTTTTGTGTACACCGGTACCCAAGAGCACATTTAACAGCTTTACTATCTAAGCTTTGAAGTTTTTTCAATAGCATTTTGGAGCTGAAAAATAGACATCTTGGCCATAAGCCAACTTCGATCTAACTAAAGCTGTGACAAGATGTAATTAACTGATGTAAGATTTTCATATGGTTCATTGTGCTGTTTGACGGTCTGGTGTCTACTGGTGATATGATCAGCTCACCTGATGTTTAGTTTCTTGCAATAATATCTCATTTCCTTGGCTTGGATTCATCTTTCCAAACCCGCTGTGAAGGGTCCATGTCTCTCATGCATACAGGAAGATGGAATATACCAGTGCACATAAGCCCTGATTCGTTGTTTCATGGATATGTGCTTCCATACAGGTTTCAGCCTAGACAGACTTGTTGTTGTCTTTGCCGCCCTTGAGACAGGATTTCTAGCTTGGATCCCTCAATGCTGATGATGGGTCCCAGCACGGCTGCATTTTCCCAGCCATTCTGACACCCTTTAGTTGGTACCTTTCTGTCAGCCAGCATCGCTTGGAAATGGTATTTTTAGCCAGGCAGGTTTGACCAAAATCCATCTCTGAAGCGCGTCTTGTGCTACAGCAATACTGACAAAGAAGGAATCTGAGTGCGGTTTTCTGTATGTTTTGTGAATTTGTGTAATGATCGAGAATTTTTTCATCACTTTACCTGGATGCATTCAGTGCTGTGAATACTCATTGTTCTAAAGAAGTGATCATTACTTTGATGCATCACCTTGTCTTGAGTTTTAGTAGAAATTACTAATGTGATGATTGACTCATATCTCCAGGTGGTTGTTGTTTGTTCAGTATAAAGTGAGATTATTTTCGTAGTAGTGGCGTAAGTATAGTGCAAGTTACAATCTTCACATGTTTTTGTCCATTTTGGCATGGTCAGATTCGTGATCTTCAGTGCTTTAACTTTCTCAAATTTCTAAAAATCGTAGTTCGTTCTCTGTTTTCACTCTTTTCTGGAGGCTTGAATTTGGCTCAAATCGGGTGTTAGCTGTTGCCCGGCCGAAGCACGCCACCGGCTGTGGGTGAACTAGGCCATGTGCATGGGCGCGCTGCACTTGTGTGTGTGTGTTTGCGCGCGCGCGCGCGTGTGTGTGCATGTGTGTATGTGTGTGTATGTGTATGTGTATGTGCGTGTGTGTGTGTGCGTGTCTGTGTGTGTGTGCATGTGTGTATGTGTGTGTGTGCGCGCGTGTGTGTGTGTGTGCGTGTCTGTGTGTGTGTGTTGTATGTGTGTGTGCGTGTCTGTGTGTGTGCATGTCTGTGTGTGTGCGTGTCTGTGTGTGTGTGTGTGTGTGTGTGTTCGCGCGAGGAACGCATCCTCTCTCTCTCTCTCTCTCTCTCTCTCCCCTCCCACTATTGCATGCATTGTGTGTGTGTGTGTGTGTGTGTGTGTGTGTGTGTGTGTGTGTGTGTGTGTGTGTGTGTGTGTGTGTGTGTGTGTGTGTGTGTGTGTGTGTGTGTGTGTGTGTGTGTGTGTGTGTGACTTGCTGCGTTTTTAGAGGGACTGAATGTAGAAAATGATTGAGATCAGCACCAAGTACTGGAATCTAGGTCAATCTGTAGGTCTAAACGAGTACTTCCATGCGCGCCTGTGCCTCGCTATGGTTGGCTGAAAGGGGTATGGAGAGAGGAAGGGAAGGGGAAAGGTGCACGCTATTGATAACCAGCAGGGCAGAACCAAAAAGTGCGCCAACTGAAGGGGAAAGGTGCACGCTATTGATAACCAGCAGAGCAGAACCAAAAAGTAGGCCAACTAAAGAATCTCGGATTTGTGCGCCGTGCCAGGTAAGTGAACTGTGGACAAGTTCCTATCTTCAGTGTTCAGACAGTTATATCAGCAGTGATCGCGGTGTTTTGGTCGGCCATCAGTCAGCGTATCCACACTAGTAGAAGTCGACGGAAATCACTGCCCTTTTTGAACTGAAGCTTTGATCGATCCACTACGGTCTCTGCATGCCCTTTTTGAACTAAGCTTTGATCGATCCACTACGGCCTCTGCATGCCCTTTTTGAACTAAGCTTTGATCGATCCACTACGCTCTCTGCATGCCCTTTTTGAACTAAGCTTTGATCGATCCACTACGGCTGTGCATGCCCTTTTTGAACTAAGCTTTGATCGATCCACTACGGTCTTTATACATGTATGTCCTTTATCTTCTTCTTCTTCTTGGCGTACGCTGCTACACAATCAGCTGAGTCCGGGTGATGAATGCAGCCGTCTTTTCCAGCTCCTGTCTGCAGCCATTGAGTTTGGTTGTCAGTGGAGTGTCTGTCGGCCACATGTCCTGTCTTGCCACCTGGTGAAGAGGACATCTTTGGAATATATGCTCCGTGGTTTGGTCTTCTTGACCGCAGGGACAGATTGGGGAGGGCGCCAACTTCAGATTACGGTACATGTGGCTGTTCAGTCTATTGTGACCAGTGCGCAGCCTCACAACTTACTGCTCTCTAGACAACAGGTGGTAGTCATCCCTATGTCGTCTCGGCATGGAACGCGCCCTGATGATGCTCCTCTTCTCACTGTAGCTGACGCTGTTGTTAGGTTGTTCTTCTCTGGCTCCCTTCTTAGCAAGGATATCAGCTCGCTCATTCCTGGAGTCTCCGCAGTGGGCTGGAATCCACTGCAGAACTGCTCTTCTGGTTGTGGCAACCTGGTGCAGAGCTCTAGACAGGAGGGGAAGCGTGTTGTTCTGGCATGCCTGCAGCACGGAGAGGGCGTCAGACAAAAAGACAACTTGTCTGTAGTCACAGTCTGTAGCCTGAATCATGGAGGCCGCCTGCATGAGTGATATGTCCTTTATGAACTAGGCATTGATTGATCCAAGATCGATCAATGTCTAGTTCATAAAGGACATATAAAGACCATACTAGATCGATCAAGGCCTAGTCTATGTCCTTTATGAACTAGGCATTGATCGATCTAGTATGGTCTTTATATGTCCTTTATGAACTAGGCATTGATCGATCTAGTATGGTCTTTATATGTCCTTTATGAACTAAGCATTGATCGATCTAGTATGGTCTTTATATGTCCTTTATAAACTAGGCCTTGATCGATCTAGTACGTTCTTTATATGTTTTTTATGAACTAGGCTTTGATCGATCTAGTACAGTCTTTATATGTCCTTTATAAACTAGACCTTGATCGATCTAGTATGGTCTTTATATGTCCTTTATGAACTAGGCATTGATCGATCTAGTACGGTCTTTATATGTCCTTTATAAACTAGGCCTTGATCGATCTAGTATGGTCTTTATATGTCCTTTATGAACTAGGCATTGATCGATCTAGTACGGTCTTTATATGTCCTTTATAAACTAGGCATTCATCGATCTAGTACGGTCTTTATATGTCCTTTATGAACTAGGCATTCATCGATCTAGTACCATCTTTATATGTCCTTTATAAACCATGCCTTGATCAATCTAGTATGGTCTTTATATGTCCTTTATGAACTAGGCTTTGATCGATCTAGTATGGTCTTTATATGTCCTTTATGAACTAGGCTTTGATCGATCTAGTATGGTCTTTATATGTCCTTTATAAACTAGGCTTTGATCGATCTAATATGGTCTTTATATGTCCTTTATGAACTAGGCTTTAATCGATCTAGTATGGTCTTTATATGTCCTTTATGAACTAGGCTTTGATCGATCTAGTACGGTCTTTATATGTCCTTTATGAACTAGGCATTCATCGATCTAGTACCATCTTTATATGTCCTTTATAAACCATGCCTTGATCAATCTAGTATGGTCTTTATATGTCCTTTATGAACTAGGCTTTGATCGATCTAGTATGGTCTTTATATGTCCTTTATGAACTAGGCTTTGATCGATCTAGTATGGTCTTTATATGTCCTTTATAAACTAGGCTTTGATCGATCTAGTATGGTCTTTATATGTCCTTTATGAACTAGGCTTTAATCGATCTAGTATGGTCTCTGTATGTCCTTTATGAACTAGAAACAACAACACAACACCATCATACTCATCAGCAGAGAATTCAGTGGTTTGGACATTTGATGAAAACGCAACCCTACCAGCTGGCTAAGGGAGCATACAGAAAAAAAGTATTTAAAGAAAGAGGCAAACCAAGAAAGACCTGGATCGATGCCATGAAAGACACCTCAATGTCAGACGGGATTTATCCACATCGGGCCTTCCAGCTTGCTACTAACCATCGACTTTATCTTTCCGCCACTACCAACAAAGTTCAAGGGGACAGGTACAAGAAAAAGAAGAAAGTGTGTCTCAAACAGGCAGAAGAAAAAGACAGTGTTTCTCAAACAGGCAGAAGAAAAAGAATGTGTACATCAAACAGGCAGAAGAAAAAGACAGTGTTTCTCAAACAGGCAGAAGAAAAAGAATGTGTACAACAAACAGGCAGAAGAAAAAGACAGTGTTTCTCAAACAGGCAGAAGAAAAAGACAGTGTTTCTCAAACAGGCAGAAGAAAAAGAAGGTGTTTCTCAAACAGGCAGAAGAAAAAGAATGTGTACATCAAACAGGCAGAAGAAAAAGAATGTGTACATCAAACAGGCAGAAGAAAAAGGAGAAGTGTATTTCAAACAGGCAGAAGAAGAAGGTGTATTTCAAACAGGCAGAAGAAATAAAAGGTGAATCTCAAACAGTCAAAAGAAAAAGAAGAAGGTGTATCTCAACCAGGCAAAAGAAAAAAAAAAGGAATTTTAAACAGGCAGAAGAAAAAGAATGTGTACATCAAACAGGCAGAAGAAAAAGAATGTGTACATCAAACAGGCAGAAGAAAAAGAATGTGTACATCAAACAGGCAGAAGAAAAAGAATGTATACATCAAACAGGCAGAAGAAAAAGAATGTGTACATCAAACAGGCAGAAGAAAAAGAATGTGTACATTAAACAGGCAGAAGAAAAAGAATGTGTACATCAAACAGGCAGAAGAAAAAGAATGTGTACATTAAACAGGCAGAAGAAAAAGAATGTGTACATCAAACAGGCAGAAGAAAAAGAATGTGTACATCAAACAGGCAGAAGAAAAAGAATGTGTACATCAAACAGGCAGAAGAAAAAGAAGGTGTATCTCAAACAGGCAGAAGAAAAAGAAGGTGTACATCAAACAGGCAGAAGAAAAAGAAGGTGTATCTCAAACAGGCAGAAGAAAAAGAAGGTGTATCTCAAACAGGCAGAAGAAAAAGAAGGTGTATCTCAAACAGGCAGAAGAAAAAGAAGGTGTACATCAAACAGGCAGAAGAAAAAGAAGGTGCATCTCAAACAGGAAAAAGAAAAAAGGTGTATCTAAAACAGGCAAAAGAAAAAAAAAAGGTGTATCTGAAACAGGCAAAAGAAAAAAAAAGGTGTATATAAAACAGGCAGAAAAAAAAAGGTGTATCTAAAACAGGCAAAAGAAAAAAGGTGTATCTAAAACAGGCAGAAGAAAAAAGGTGTATATAAAACAGGCAAAAGAAAAAAGAAGGTGTATATAAAACAGGCAGAAGAAAAAAGGTGTATCTGAAACAGGCAAAAGAAAAAAGAAGGTGTATATAAAACAGGCAGAAGAAAAAAGGTGTATCTAAAACAGGCAAAAGAAAAAAGGTGTATCTAAAACAGGCAAAAGAAAAAAGAAGGTGTATCTAAAACAGGCAAAAGAAAAAAGGTGTATCTAAAACAGGCAAAAGAAAAAAGTGTATCTAAACAGGCAAAAGAAAAAAGGTGTACCTAAAACAGGCAAAAGAAAAAAGGTGTATCTCAAACAGGCAAAAGAACAAGAAGAAGTTGTATCTCAAACAGGCAAAAGAACAAGAAGAAGTGTATCTCAAACAGGCAAAAGAACAAGAAGAAGTTATCTCAAACAGGCAAAAGAACAAGAAGAAATTGTATCTCAAACAGGCAAAAGAACAAGAAGAAATTGTATCTCCAACAGGCAAAAGAACAAGAAGAAGTTGTATCTCCAACAGGCAAAAGAAAAAGAAGTTGTATCTCAAACAGGCAAAAGAACAAGAAGTTGTATCTCCAACAGGCAAAAGAAAAAGAAGTTGTATCTCAAACAGGCAAAAGAACAAGAAGAAGGTGTATTTCAAACAGGCAAAAGAAAAAGAAGAAGGTGTATCTAAAACAGGCAAAAGAAAAAAGAAGGTGTATCTAAAACAGGCAAAAGAAAAAAGGTGTATCTAAAACAGGCAAAAGAATAAAGAAGTGTATCTAAAACAGGCAAAGAACAAGAAGGTGTATCTCAAACAGGCAAAAGAACAAGAAGAAGGTGTATCTCAAACAGGCAAAAGAAAAAGAAGAAGGTGTATCTAAACAGGCAAAAGAAAAAGAAGAAGTTGTATCTCAACAGGCAAAAGAAAAAGAAGAAGTTGTATCTCCAACAGGCAAAAGAAAAGAAGAAGTTGTATCTCCAACAGGCAAAGAAAAAAGAAGAAGGTGTATCTCAAACAGGCAAAAGAAAAAGAAGAAGGTGTATCTCAAACAGGCAAAAGAACAAAAAGAAGGTGTATCTCAAACAGGACAAAGAAAAAGAAGAAGATGATTTCAAACAGGCAAAAGAACAAGAAGAAGGTGTATTTCAAACAGGCAAAAGAACAAGAAGAAGGTGTATTTCAAACAGGCAAAAGAACAAAAAGAAGGTGTATCTCAAACAGGCAAAAGAAAAAGAAGAAGGTGTATCTCAAACAGGCAAAAGAAAAAGAAGAAGGTGTATCTCAAACAAGCAGAAGAAAAAGAAGAAGGTGTATCTCAAACAAGCAGAAGAAAAAGAAGATAGCGTACCTCAAACAGGTAAAAAAGAAAAAAAAAGAAGGTATATCTCAATCATGCAAAAGAATAAGCAAAAGAAAAAGAAGAAAGTAAATCTCAAACAGGCAAAAGAAAAAGAAGAAGGTGTACCTCAAACAGGCAAAAGAAAAAGAAATAGGTTACCTCAAACAGGCAAAAGAAAAAGAAATAGGTTACCTCAAACAGACAAAAGAAAAAGAAATAGGTTACCTCAAACAGGCAAAAGAAAAAGAAATAGGTTACCTCAAACAGGCAAAAGAAAAAGAATAGGTTACTCAAACAGGAAAAAGAAATAGGTTACCTCAAACAGGCAAAAGAAAAAGGTTACCTCAAACATGCAAAACAAAAAGAAAATGTTACCTCAAACAGGCAAAAGAAAAAGAAGAAGGTTACCTCAAACAGGCAAAAGAACAAGAAGAAGGTTACCTCAAACAGCAAAGAAAAAGAAAAAGTTACCTCAAACAGGCAAAAGAACAAGAAGAAGGTTACCTCAAACAGGCAAAAGAAAAAAGTTACCTCAAACAGGCAAAAGAAAAAGTTACCTCAAACAGGCAAAAGAAAAAAGTTACCTCAAACAGGCAAAAGAAAAAGTTACCTCAAACAGGCAAAAGAACAAGAAGGTTACCTCAAACAGGCAAAAGAAAAAAGTTACCTCAAACAGGCAAAAGAAAAATGTTACCTCAAACAGGCAAAAGAAAAAAGTTACCTCAAACAGGCAAAAGAAAAATGTTACCTCAAACAGGCAAAAGAACAAGAAGGTTACCTCAACAGGCAAAGAAAAAGTTACTCAAACAGGCAAAAGAACAAGAAGGTTACCTCAAACAGGCAAAAGAAAAAAGTTACCTCAAACAGGCAAAGAAAAAGTTACCTCAAACAGGCAAAAGAAAAAAGTTACCTCAAACAGGCAAAAGAAAAAAGTTACCTCAAACAGGCAAAAGAAAAAGAAAAAGTTACCTCAAACAGGCAAAAGAAAAAAGTTACCTCAAACAGGCAAAAGAAAAATGTTACCTCAAACAGGCAAAAGAAAAAAGTTACCTCAAACAGGCAAAAGAAAAAGAAAAAAGTTACCTCAAACAGGCAAAAGAAAAAAGTTACCTCAAACAGGCAAAAGAAAAAAGTTACCTCAAACAGGCAAAAGAAAAAGAAAAAAAGTTACCTCAAACAGGCAAAAGAAAAAGGTTACCTCAAACAGGCAAAAGAAAAAGAAGAAGCTGTACCTAAAAAAAACAAAAACAAAAAAAAAATGCTTCATGACATGGAAACAAGTTGAAAAAAATAGCCAGTCGAGGGAGAGGGGGGAAGAGAAAGGGGAAGAAGTAGAAAACAGCATCAGATGAAGACGAAAGCACTAAAGCCGAGCAGTTGGCTGAGACCGTGCATGACCTGGTACGTCAACATCACGCTACTTCATACATCTCTGATAGTGTAGACAGCAAGTCAAGGGGAACAACCTGGCACACGGCCATCCATAGTGAGGATGTCTTGGTGGAGATGTGTACTATATGACCAAATATCTCAAACAACAAAACACACACTGGCAGATGGACAAAGTGTTTCACGCAAGCATGCACACGTGCACGCGCGCACACACACACGCGCGCGCGCTCGTACACACACACACACACACACACGCGCGCGCGCGCGCGCCACACACACACACACACACACACACACACGAAGACACGCACATTCACACATCACGATTTCACCCATTCATTCACTCACACACACACACACACACACACACACACACACACACACACACACACGCACGCACACACACACACACACACACACACACACACACAATATATATATATATATATATATATATATATATATATATAATACACACAGAGAATTGCATACACACAAATAATATACCCATAAACAACCGCATCTAGAAACGCATTTACATGCCAGCATGCGCCCACACACCAGCGCACACACACACACGCGCGCGCGCCACACACACACACACACACACACACACACACGTACACACACACAATGCAAACAAAACAATGTAAACTGGTTGATCACGGGAGATTTCAATGCCAATTCTCCATTTTGGGATAAGGACTGCCACTATGTATCTAATAATCGTTTTGTTGAAAATGGCGTCGACTCTGGTTTAGTACTGTTAAATGACGGTCGAATAACTAGAATTCCAGACAATCCTAAAGATTTCTGCCATTGACCTAACTTTATTATCACCTGACCTCGTCATTAATAGCATGTGGGATGTTACATCCGACTCCCTTGGAAGTGATTACCTACCAATTGTTACAGTTATAGATGAACCACTTGATAATGCACCAGAACAAGATGACGTTATACCTAGATATATGTACAATCGTGCGAACTGGGTAAAATACCGTAAGATTTTAATGGGAAGAGATTGCACGTTTGATGAATGCGACAGTGTTAATGTTATGTATTCCCACTTCACCAACGCGCTAGATGAGGCAGCAAACAATTCCATCCCAAAAAGGAAAAATGTAAACAAAGGTACTCATGTTGGTAATAGTTGGTGGAATCAATTATGTGAAAAAGCGAAGAATGAAAAAAAAGAAAATGTATAAAGTCTATTTAAATACTAAATCTCCAGAAGACCATTACAATATGAAAGTGGCAAAGATCCATTCAAACAAAGTTATAAGCCAAAAAGCGCTATTGGTCAGATTTTTGCTCTGAACAAATTTCTGGGCCTAGAGATCTTCCTAAAATTTGGAAGAAGGTCAAAGAAATGAAAAATGGTTTTAATTTACCACAGTTTCCTATTAAGGTTAAAGATAAAGACTTTCCTTCGTCATATGAGAAAGCTGAAGAATCTGTACAGTTCTTTTCAAGAGCAAGTAATTCCAGTACCTTGTCTATTCCAGTAAGGGAGGAAAGACGGAAAATTGAAGACTCAGAAGCATACTCAGATCCTGTCCCCTATAGTCACATGTACATAAATTCAAAAATTACTTTAAAAGAACTTTAAAGATGCCCTTCTCTCGTTGAACAACAAAAAAATCGGCTGTAGGACTGGGTGGCGTTTCATATACCCTTTTAAATCATTTACCAGAGAAATGGATTGAATATTTACACAACATCATACTAAAATGCTGGGAAAATGGTCGCTTACCTGAAATTTGGAAGACTTCGATTGTGTTACCTATACCAAAAGCTAATAAACCCCTTTCTGATCCAGGTAGTTAGAGACCTATCTCGCTTACATCCCACGTTTCAAAACTAATGGAAAAAATTATATTGAATAGACTGACTTACTTTTGTGAGAAAAATAACATAATACCTATTAACCAATCTGGGTTTCAAAAATGTAGATCAACATCAGACCATTTACTTAACTTAACAACTCAAATAAAAAATCAGTTTGCTAAAAAAAAATGTCTTAGCTACCTTGTTTGATCTTAAAAAAGCATACGATCAAGTCCGGCATGCCAGACTTTTGTTGAAATTAAAAATATTGGTCTCAACGGTAATCTTTATTATTTTATCAAAGCATTTATAAGTGACCGAAGTATGGTCGCTAAAATAGGTAATATTTACTCTGAAAAACGATCTGTAAACATGGGAATTCCACAGGGTTCCGTAATATCTCCTCTATTATTTAATATTTTGATCTATGACCTGCCAACACAAGTCTCAAACAATGTCAACGTAGCTCAGTACGCTGACGATATAGCGATATGGATGAATGTTTCGTTAAAAAGGAAGACTTCCTTAAGAGAAATAAAATACACTAAAAAGGTCTATCAACGTGAAATTAATCATATTTCCACTTACTTGACAATTAACAGTCTGGAAATATCCAATGAAAAAACACATGATGCTTTTTAATAATGGTCTCGGTCCGAAAGAGGTACCGTTGTTTGAAATTGATAATGAGGAACTGAAATATACTACTCAGGTGAAATTTCTGGGAGTACACTTGACTTCTAGTTTACAGTGGAAAGAACATATCGATGCCTTGTTATATAAAGCTATGAAAAGCTATAACTTAATACAAATTATTAGTAAATAGTCCTGGGGACAGGACACTAAAACGTTGTTACATCTTGTCACAGCTTTAGTTAGATCGAAGATGGCTTATGGCCAAGAGGTCTATTTTTCAACTCCAAAATGCTATTTGAAAAAACTTCAAAGCTTAGCTTAGATAGTAAAGCTATTAAATGTGCTCTTGGGGTACCGGTGTACACAAAAACACAAGAAGTATATAAAGCAGCTGCATCCTTCCCTTGGAAGATTGGAGGAAGTTATCAACTGCTAAATATAGTTAGAGCAAGTGCAGTAGCTAATCGTGTCAATACGGAACTTAAAATTCGGTCTGACATCCATTTCCCCAAGAGAGCAAGAACAATAAAGGCACAAAAAACAATATCCACTTACACAAATGATCTTTTCAAAATTTCCCACGTAGTACCTAACACAGTTTCACATAAAATGATATGTTATCCTCTACCCCCCTGGGAATTGTCCACTGCTACTTTTGATATCAACTACATTGATACTGACTTGACAAAAGATACTAATCCACACTTGTTAGCAATTGATGTTGTCACATCTACATACAAAATACTCACACTACTTAAAAATATTTACTGATGGCTCTGTTCTAGATGATGGTAAAGCAGGCGCTGGCTTTCTAATTCCTAAATTTATAGTAGAAAATGCTTACTCTTTAGGACAAGGACATTCAATCTTCACTTCTGAATTAGTTGCCATCCTAATGGCACTGAAATACATAGTTGATCTACCCATAACCTTGTTTAGTATCCTTTTGTGTGTAGATTCGAAATCTGCATTACAATCCCTAAAACGTTGCAAATATAAAGTAAACAGTACGTTAATCTTTGAGATAAAATTTCTAATTCATTGTTTAATAACAAATAATACACAAGTTACTTTTTGTTGGATCCCATCACACTGTGGTATCCTATATAACGATCGGGTCGACAGAATAGCAAAAAATGCAGCAATGAATAGGCCTGGCAGTACTAAACTTGATTTACCACTCTCTGAACATGAAATGAATACTATATTGGAAAACGAAGTAAAAGCGCAACGTGACCTTCGCCCCTTCTCGGTAAATTACCAGGGTTTTACAAGAGTAGAGATAACTTTAGCTTACAGATTATACCTCAACTCATTTCGAACTAAATTTAGTAAAACCATCAAATGTATTTGTGGTGATTGTATGACAGTTAATCACCTTTTGTGTTGTCAGCGAATGCCACCTTTCCCCCCTGCCTCATTAACAAATTTAAAACAGAAACATACTGATTTCACTCTGTATTTACACACGGCTAGGCTTTTACTGCATAGTCCTGTAGGTCGATTCCTCTGATTTAGCCGGATTGTTTTATACCTGTAACTTTTTTTTATTCGATAACACAATCCTCTGCTCCTCCTTGCACCTCACCAGATCGTAACAGATGATGACGTGTCATACGCACAGGACCTTACATGCTTGTAGCACTTAGACACATAGACACATACACACACACACACACACACACACACACACACACACACACACACACACACACACATGCACACACGCATACCTACATACACACAACCCTGTGCAAACCGATGAAGCCTGATCGTTCTAATGTTCTGATTGTTTTTCTCTTGTTCGTTAAATTGTTTGATGTTACCTTAATTAATACACACGCATACCTACATACACACAACACTGTGCAAACCGATGAAACCTGATCGTTCTAAT
>CM060308.1:32085003-32102503 GCA_030674185.1 Monoplex corrugatus
AATACAACACAGTTTCAACAGCACACAGTATCATGGTTACAGTGCGGAACAATTTTATCCGTGTTAATCCGGTACAGCCCTGGGCGATTTCAGTTTTAAAAGGATGGACAGGTGTCTCTGTACAGTCAGTCCATTACACACTGTGCCCTGTTTGTTTCTCTTTCTGAGATACCAAAGGAAATAAGAGGGAAGCAGGGAGAATTTTAAATATCAACTAAGTAACATAACTCTTGAGAGTCACGGAGTTATCTCCCATGTAGAATTTCTCAAACCCAACACAGTTTTTGCACTACCCATTCAGCTAGAATAGAAGGAATGTCCTGAGCTTATCACTTTATGCTTTGTGGCTGCGTCTATGCTAGCTGAATGGGTAGCGCAAACTGTGTTGGGTTTGAGAAATTCTACATGGGAGATAACTCCTTGACTCTCAAGAGTTATGTTACTTAGTTGTCTTTCTGAGGTTTTGTTTGTTTGTTGTCTAAGTGCGTTTACGTGTTACTTGAAGAGCGATGGCACATTTAGTCCTTAACGATGTGACCATCACTGATTCTGTGTGTATGCACATGTGTGCGTACGTGTGCACAGGCGCAAGCGAGTGCACACGTGTGTGTGTGTGTGTGTGTGTGTGTGTGTGTGTGTGTGTGTGTGTGTGTGTGTGTGTGTGTGTGTGTCGTGTGCATTTTTGTCTGTATGTGTGTGTGCGTGCGTGTGTGTCTGCGTGCATATGTGTCTGTATGCGTATGCACGTGCCAATGTGCAAGTGTGCATGTGTGTCAGCGTGTGTGCATCTGTGTGTGCGTATGTGCCTGTGTTTGCGTGTGTGTGTGTGTGTGTGTGTGTGTGTGTGTGTGTGTGTGTGTGTGTGTGTGCGTGCGTGCGTGTGTGTGTATGTGTGTGTGTGTGTACGTGCACGCGCGTGCCTATCAGTCTACTTGTCTGTCCGTCTGCGAGTCACCCTGCTATGCTGTTCTTATCATTATCACGGTTCCCGCGTTTCTCCGTCAAAACAAATCTGGAAGAAGGCTACAGAAGGTAACACCAATCAATATGCAGCCGAATTAAAAATTCCACCATTGTAGTGTATTCCGCGACTGCACTTGATCAATACAGAAATCAGGTTTGCAAATGGCAAACAATAACCCACAGGGCTAGAGAGTGCAGTGGCTAGCACAACACGCCAAACGCCACATTAACCTCTTCACAATGAACGGTTAACGGTTTTCTGGAGTGCCGCTGATACGATCTACAGGGGCAAGAGGGAAGGGCCAGAAAAAATGGAGAACCAGGGGCAAGTGTGATGGAGGGATGGAGCCGTAGGGGCAGGAGCGGGAGGGATGGAGCAGTAGGGGCAGGTGGGATGGAGCAGTAGAGGCATGAGCGGGAGGGATGGAGCCATAGGAGCAGGAGCGGGAGGGATGGAGGGATGGAGCCGTAGCGGCAGGAGCGGGAGGGATGGAGCAGCAGGGACAGGAGCCGGAAGGATGGTGGGATGGAGCAGTACAGACAGGAGCGCAGGACAGGAGGGATGGAACAGTAGAAGCAGGATGGATGAACGGATGGAGGAATAGGGCGGGAATGGAGCAGTAGGGGCAGGAGCGGGAGGGATGGAGCAGTAGGGGCAGGGGTGGGAGGGATGAAGCAGCAGAGGCAGGTGGGATGGAGGGACGGAGCAGAAGGGCAGGAACAGGAGGGATGGAGCAGTAGGGGCAGGGGTGGGAGGGATGGAGCAGCAGAGGCAGGTGGGATGGAGGGACGGAGCAGAAGGGCAGGAACAGGAGGGATGGAGCAGTAGGGGCAGGGGTGGGAGGATGGAGCAGCAGAGGCAGGTGGGATGGAGGGACGGAGCAGAAGGGCAGGAACAGGAGGGATGGAGCAGTAGAGATAGGGGTGGGAGGGATGGAGCAGTAGAGATAGGGGTGGGAGGGATGGAGCAACAGAGGCAGGAAGGGGAGGTATGGAGCAGCAGGGCAAGGAGCGGGAGGCATGGAGTTGTATGGGGGGAAAGGGCAGTAGGGATGGAGCAGTAGAGACTGGAATAAGAGGGAAGCAGCTATGTGGGGCAGGAACAATGGATTATTAACACAAGGCACGAAACAATAGGTGGGAGGAGCAGGAAGGTGGAAATAACATGGGGTAGGAGGGATGGAGCTGTAGGGGTTAGATGGAGGCAGGCCATAACTGAAGGAGGCAGGGAAGGGGGGTGCAAGTATAGGAGGGATGGGGCAGCAGAGGACAGCTGTAGGGGAGTTTCGTGTAGAGATGGGATCGGGCAGGAATAAGCAACAGGAGGGAAGGGGTAGGAGGGATGTGGCAGTAGAAGACATGGGTAGGACAGACTGTGCAAGGATAAGACATTAGGAAGATGGAAGAGTGTTACGGATGGAGCAGTAGAAGACACGGGTGGGACAGATTGTGCAAGGATAAGACAGCAGGAAGATGGGAGAGTGTGACGGATGGAGAGGTAGAAGACACTGGTAGGACAGACTGTGCAAGGATAAGACATTAGGAAGATAAGATGGGAGAGTGTGACGGATGGAGCTGTAGAAGACACAGGTAGGACAGATTGTGCAAGGATAAGATCAAAGACATTACGAAGATGGGATGGGAGAGTG
This sequence comes from Monoplex corrugatus, assembly GCA_030674185.1. Taxonomy (NCBI): domain Eukaryota; kingdom Metazoa; phylum Mollusca; class Gastropoda; order Littorinimorpha; family Ranellidae; genus Monoplex; species Monoplex corrugatus. Next base: position 32,087,616 of record CM060308.1, read on the forward strand.
TGACGGATGGAGCTGTAGAAGACACAGGTAGGACAGATTGTGCAAGGATAAGATCAAAGACATTACGAAGATGGGATGGGAGAGTGTGACGGATGGAGCTGTAGAAGACACAGGTAGGACAGATTGTGCAAGGATAAGATCAAAGACGTTACGAAGATGGGATGGGAGAGTGTGACGGATGGAGCTGTAGAAGACACGGGTAGGTCAGATTGTGCAAGGATAAGACATTAGGAAGATGGGAGAGTGTGACGGATAGAGCAGTAGAAGACACGGGTAGGACATATTGCACAAAGATAAGACATTAGGAAGATGGGAGAGTGTGACGGATAGAGCAGTAGAAGACACGGGTAGGACATATTGCACAAGGATAAGACATTAGGAAGATGGGAGAGTGTTACGGATAGAGCAGTAGAAGAAACGGGTAGGTCAGATTGTGCAAGGATAAGACATTAGGAAGATGGGAGAGTGTTACGGATAGAGCAGTAGAAGACACGGGTAGGACAGATTGTGCAAGGATAAGACATTAGGAAGATGGGAGAGTGTTACGGATAGAGCAGTAGAAGACACGGGTAGGACATATTGCACAAGGATAAGACAGCAGGAAGATGGGGCAGTGTGACGGATGGAGCTTGGATAGGAGGGATGGGGCACAGATAAGCCAGCAGGGGCCAAAATGGGGCACTGGGGCATAGGTAAGGCAGTAAAGTTCAAGAATGGGGCAGTGTGAGGGACGAGGCTTGGACGGAAGAGGTGGGTAAGGGGTAAAGCAGTGGGGAATCAGAGGTAAGAAAGATAAGGCCAGGAATAAAACAGTAGGGCCGGGGTGGGGCAAAAAAAGGGATGAGAACAAGGTAGAAGGGATGGGGCTGTAGGTGGCAGAGACAGGAGGAGTAAGGGTAAGGGGCAAGATTGGCAGATAGTAGGGATGTGCACAGGTAGGAGAAATGGAGCAATGCAGGCAGATAGTAGGGATGTGCACAGGTAGGAGAAATGGAGCAACGCAGGCAGATAGTAGGATGTGACATAGAATGGCAACAGAATTAAGGAAATAGTGAGCAATTCAGGCAATAGTAGGGATGTGCACAGGTAGGAGAAATAGAGCAATGCAGGCAGATAGTAGGGATGTGCACAGGTAGGAGAAATGGAGCAATGCAGGCAAGATAGTAGGGATGTGCACAGGTAAGAGAAATGGAGCAATGCAGGCAGATAGTAGGGATGTGCACAGGTAGGAGAAATGGAGCAATGCAGGCAGATAGTAGGGATTGCACAGGTAGGAGAAATGGAGCAATGCAGGCAGATAGTAGGGATGTGCACAGATAGGAGAAATGGAGCAATGCAGGCAGACAGTAGGGATGTGCACAGATAGGAGAAATGGAGCAATGCAGGCAGACAGTAGGGATGTGCACAGGTAGGAGAAATGGAGCAATGCAGGCAGACAGTAGGGATGTGCACAGATAGGAGAAATGGAGCAATGCAGGCAGACAGTAGGGATGTGCACAGGCAAGGAGAAATGGAGCAATGCAGGCAGATAGTAGGGATGTGCAGAGGTAGGAGAAATGGAGCAATGCAGGCAGACAGTAGGGATGTGCAAGGTAGGAGAAATGGAGCAATGCAGGCAGATAGTAGGGATGTGCAAGGTAGGAGAAATGGTGCAACGCAGGGTTAATATGGACGAAGAATAGGACGGATGGAGGGAAAATGGATATGGCATGTGTGGGGTTGAGGGGTAGGACAGTATGGATAGGACAATATGGGGGGGGGGGGGGGAGAGGTAGGGTCAGTACTGTGAGGGTATTAAGGTGAAGACAGATACAAGAGGGAAATGACAGCAAAGATTCTTTTCTGGAGAATCAGTTATTCCCATTGAAGTCCACAGTGCAAGGACAGTAGACACGAGATCAAACAATACTTTTTTTCTGGTGAAATGAAACACTTTTCTCCTCAGCTTGATCAGAAAATCGAACTGAACGTCATAATCTTTCGGAAAGGGGCGAAAAGCAAGTCGGACCCGTGTGTCTTCTGGCCTGCTAAAACCTAACGGGTGGATTTTTTCTTTCTACCTGTGTCTCACTGTTAAAGGGCACGGTAGCACTGAGGCTATAGATGCGGGATGAAATGATATCTTACGGTTCTTGTACAGAATGTTTTACCCTTTTCATACGTAAAGTGATGCCTACCGCACAGCCAGACACCCCAAATTCCCTTTCATCACACACACCACACATACACAAACACACACACCACACCAGCACGCACACACCCTACACAGGTATACGCACACACACACACACACAGATACACACGCACACACAGATACACACACACACACACACAAACACACACAACACACACACACACACACACACACAACACACACACACAACACACACACACACCCAGCTAACACCAGACTGGTGAATTTCTGCCTGTACCTACCAGTTGCCTATGGGGCACAGTGGATATGGGAGAAATAATACCTGAAGAGTGTTTACCCTTTTGCAAAATAAAGCGGTGCCACATGCCTAGCCACACCAATCTATCCCCATTTTGACACACACTTATATCACACACACACACACACACACACACACACACACACACACACACACACACACACACAGAGAGAGAGAGAGAGAGAGAGAAACATAAACACACACACGCAAACATACACACACACACATACACACACACACACACACACACACACACACAACAACACCACAACACACACACACACAATACGGAGACAAAGAGAGAGAGGGAGAGAGAGAGAGAGAGGAGAGAGAGGAGAGAGAGAGAGAGCGAGAGAGGGAGGGAGAGAGAGAGAGAGAGAGAGAGAGACAGAGAGAGAGAGAGAGAGAGACAGAGAGAACATAAAAAACACACACGCAAACACACACACATATACACACACTAATCATTCATACAGAGCCACAGTGCAGGACGCTGCTGTTAAAACTTAATACAAAACAATTAATCCCTACAAGTCTCCCTTGTCTTCAACAGGATTCCTTTAACCATATTCCCATCCCATCTGCTTCATCCGTCTTATGATAACCAGAACCCAGTATCGCTTTTAGCCTTTTTAAATTCCCCATTGCTAACCTCCCAACAATCTTAACACTAACATCAGTGGCGCTAAATCAAACACACATTCAAGTGTCAACCAAAGGACATCTCTTGAGAGTCACGTAGGAATTATCTCCCATGTTGTGAAACTTCTCAAATCTAACACAGTTTGTGCTACCCATTCAGCTAGCATAGAAGCAGATACAAAGCACAAAACCTGTAAGCTCAGAACACTCCTAAAAAAAAAGGAGCGCCCAAGCCTACCTTTATACTCTGCAACTACCCTACATACAACTAAGAGAGAGGAGAGAAATTCATACAATATATTGGTCTTATTTTCATATACTCTCTCTCACATTCAAGTACTTCGTCAGCATTTCAACAGAAGATGAGAGAATCAACAGAGATGTCAAAACCAGGAACAAAACAACGTCAATTATCGACTTGCACCACTCCACCCCTACTGAAACAAACACTTAAGCTCACCAATTCTATTTTCATCGCTATCTTGACAAACCAGTGCTGCAGACTTGGACCTGACCGGGCACAAAATTACCGACTGTGAGATGTCTTGTTTGACAAAATTTTGTCAACAAGACCGGAATCGACATGATCAGAAACACCAGAATCAGAAGAATGGTGGGAGTAAACACCACCCCCATCATCATTATCATCATCACAAACACCAGGGTCAGTAGAATGATGGAAGCAAACACCAGTGCAACACCATTATCATCAGCACAAACACCAGGATCAGTAGAATGATGGAAGCAAACACCAGCCAAACAATATTATCATCACAGAAACCAGGATCAGTAGAATGGTGGCAACAACACCAGCCCAACATCATTATCATCACAACAAACACCAGGATCAGTAGAATGATGGAAGCAAACACCACCTCAACATCATTATCATCATCACAAACACCAGGGTCAGTAGAATGATGGAAGCAAACACCAGCCCAACATCATTATCATCATCACAAACACCAGGGTCAGTACACTGATGGAAGCAAACACCACCCCAACATCATTATCATCATCACAAACACCAGTGTCAGTAGAATGATGGAAGCAAACACCACCCCAACATCATTATCATCATCACAATCACCAGGATCAAAATAATGATGGAAGCAAACACCAGCCCAACATCATTATCATCATCACAAACACCATGGTCAGTAGACTGATGGAAGCAAACACCACTCCAACATCATTATCATCATTACAAACACCAGGATAAAAAAACTGATGGAAGCAACACCAGTCGAACACCATTATCATCATCACAAACACCAGTCGAACACCATTATCATCAGCACAAAATTAAGAAGTTGGGTCATCTGACCAGAGTGCTACCTCGCAGGCTGTCTCATTTAACAAAAGGATGCACCCGCACCCTATCCGCCAACTGCAAAAACTAAAAACCTTTTACTCCCTCATTCTTTTCCATCAGCTTTCTGTAGAAAGCTGGTGGAAAGTGTGAGGGACTGAAAGGTTTACATTTTTCTTTTACTACCACTGCTGACAATACAGGAAGCTGGTGGATAGGGTGAGGGAGACAAAAGATTAAGACCAGAGTGAAGATGATCCTGACGTTTCATGGCATCATTGCTCTACAGAATGTCCAGTACGCAGCTGACTGTCACCTCTTTCTCCTTGTAACACCAATAATTGTATAAACACACAAATCAAAGACGACGCAGTTAGTAAATAACTATTATCATAATAACAGTCATGACAGGTCAAGAAGAAACGCATACATTTATGAGCAGAGAATCAGAAACAGCTTCCCTTTGGCAGATAGTCAAAAACAATCTCTTTCTATAGAGAGATTTAAACCGGAAAGGGTAGGAGATTCTCTCCCTTCTCAAGAGTATAGAATAGACTGAGATTGCCTGGGCGTACGTCGTGCTACTACTGCTCAAGTGATGTTCTTGCTTGTTTACTTGTTTCTTCTTGTTGTCAAAACATGATCCATCTGCCCGCCATTTCGTTTCAAACAAGGGAGATAAAAGAAGGCAAACGCTGACGTCATATAATCAAGCTACAAATGTTACAGATTCAACAAATCCGTTCGTCTTACGTCACTGGCAATTCAGGTGAAAAACTGCCAGGTAATTTATGAATGAGAGCTGCTGACAGTGTTCCAAGCAAAACAAATTCGTAGGTACCGCCAGCTAACATACAGCAGGTGAGTTTTCTTCTGCCTGTGGCTTTTCCGAGCGGTGCGAGTTCGCAGAGGTGGAATCCATGAATGCTGGGTAAAATCATATGCTAGGATTCTTCTAAAGCGTGTTTGTCCTTTTCAGCTTAAAGTGGTGCCACATGCTTAACCAGATTGTCTCTCTCGCCTACCACACGCATGCACGCAAGTACACACGCACGCACGTATGCACACGCACATACACATCTATACACATGCACGCACAAACACACATCCACATACATGCACGCACGCACACACACATGCACACACACACATATGCACGCACGCACACACACATGCACACACACGCAGGTAGGCACGTAGGTAGGCACGTAGGCAGGCAGGCAGGCAGACAGGCACCCACGCACATTCGCATACGCTCTTACACACTCTCACATACTCACACACACACACACACACACACACACACACACACACACACACACACACACACACACACACACACACACACACACACACACACACAGAGTCTAATATCACTTATAGTGAAAAGACGTTAAATCAAAGAACGAACGAACACACACATCCACACACACACACACACACACACACACACACACACACACACACACACCACACAACACACACACACACACAACACACACACACACACATTATATATTTTCTGCTCTTTAAATCTTATCTAAAAATAAGCAGCTTACCCCTGTCCAACGCTGCCTTTGGATGAAGAAATTCCTCCATACCCACAGCAGTTCATTACAGATACGTTTCCGGACATACTTTTTTTCCCATCAATTTACACAAATAAACTTTTGCCAATCCATATGCTTTTACAAATTCGAACACAAACTGCAAATCTAACAAATCAAAAGCTTTCTTAAAGTCGAGGGAAAATAAAGCATCTTTGATGTAGGTATTATTGTTAACTAAGTAACTGATCAAATCTACACATATCTCTCGGAACAAAGCCTGGTTGATCTTTCGCAAATTAGGTTTAAATCGATCTGTCTGAACAATATTTGCAATATGCACAACCGTGGTGGTCTGTAATCTTTCACACGTTAAGTATTGAGACAGGTCTCCACTTCTGTCTGCGCTGTTTTGATTTATCAGGTCTCTTGATGTAGGTTATCAGTCCTTCCAGTTGACATGCTGACAGTTCGCCATCTCCGAACCACTGATTTAGAGTCCGTACAACAAAACGACTGGGCCTTTTCAAACGATTGACAGAATTCTACCCTACAGCCCAATATGCAAGACTTACTATTAAACGATCAGATTTCGAGCTGGTTTCATGCAGACAGAGGCTGTGCACAAGGTACCCACTGTATCCTCATTTGTTTTATGTGAGAAAATACTGCAATTTTTCTACTATAGAAAATACAGACAAAAAAGCATTCTGATAAATAAATAAATAATCTAAAATATCTCAGCTCGCAGATAATGCTGAGATAGACAATTACAAAAAACAAAATATGTATCGATAAATACATTAATCTTATTTTACTGTCTGAAAAATTCTCAGAGATGTTTTTAATGCTGGCAAATCATAGTCCATCTGGTTGGGAAATAAAAAGGTTTGAAGATTTAATGTATGTAGCATCGGAATAAAAACTGGAATCTCCAAAGATTCAAAAAACCAGGTTGTGGTTTACATACAATGTAAAAGGCGTTGCTTACTCATAATGAAAAAGGATGTTAAGAAATAAAATATGACAAACATTATCAGTAGCAGGAGCACTGCTCAAAGCTTGAAGACAGAAACATAACAGATATTTGTTATTTGATATTACGTTTGAAAAAAATGCATCGTTTAAGAAGATAGGCATCTGCTTTATGCAACTTCACTACAGCTAATCATAAAAAGGCATCCCATCATTAGAACTGTAACTCATGTCAACATAAAAACAAAACAAAACAATGAAAGCATGAACAAAACAACAGTACGACAAGAAAAATTAAACGAAAGCTAAGTTTCACAGAATAAACTTGTGGTAAACAAAACCAAAACCTTCAACAAAAGGGCAAAGAGAAGAGCACACACACACACACACACACACACACACACACACATATATATATATATATATATATGTGTGTGTGTGTGTGTGTGTGTGTGTGTGTGTGTGTGTGTGTGTGTGTGTAATATATACATATATATATATATATATATATATATACAGAACACCAGTATTAACACTGGTCTTAACACTTAAACACTAAACAGAAGACTAAAGATTAACAGCTAAAGAGGTTCCAGTTGTTCATCAGTCCAAGAGACCAGGCCTTATTATTTTGATGGTTTGCTTCTACAGTGCCAGTCAGCCAACACTTCAGCTCCTCAGTTCTTGCCCTTGTTGTAACAGAGAGTGGAAAGGGTGGCCAAGTGGCCACTCATCATCATCATCATCATCATCAGGTGCCTTGCCGCATGGCGTTGGCGATCATGGACCTCCATCTATCTCTATCTCTTGCCGCCCCAAGCATCTCCTCCACCCTCCTCGTCCTCAGCCACTCCGCAAGTCCGTCTAGCATTTTCTCCCTGGTCTACTTAGTGCTCTCTTTCCCTCCAGCTTTCCCGTTGTGACTAGGTGCTCCAAATCCCCCTTCCTAATAAAATGGCCTATAAATGTTGCCTGTCTTTTCCTAGTCTTCCTTATGGGTGATCTACTTGTGTCTACGTCTGCCTCCATCAAGACTGTCTCGTTTGTTTCTTTGCTGTCCATGGAACTCTCAACATTCTTCTTAGAAACCACATCTCGGCTGTCTCAATCTTGCTCTGGCTTTGCTTGCTGACTGTCCACGCCTCGCATCCGTACAACAGTATAACATCGTAACTACAGGATGAGAGTCGTTCTACAGTTCGATTCCTGGGTCTTACTGTTGAAATCCTGTTTCAAACCATTCAACTTGATGGTTCACTGGTGTCTGGACGCTGTTCAGTTTTAATGTTAATAGCACAGTCTACCACGGATGGCAGTGGGTTGGATGTGGGGCTCTAATCTTTCTTTCACATGAATCCATTAACCCTTTGACTCCCACACCCTATCTACCAACTGCAAAAAAAATTAACCCTTTAATTCCCTCATCCTTTCCATCAGCTTCCTGGAAAGGATGACGGAATCAAAGGGTTAAGTTTTTGCTTTGCTAGTGTGGTTGGTAATGCAGGATGCTGGTAGTATGGGTGCAGGAGTCAAAGGGTTAACCAAGATCGATCTCATACACTTAGTTCGTGTTAAAATGAAACACCTGCATACTGAGACAAAAGGTAAACGGCTGATCTGGTTCTGTACTTGTATTTGCACACAATCTGTATGTGTATATTGTATAATATTTATATAACACCGTCGTTTTCTTTGGCCAATCCTGATTGTTCTGAAGCTTGAAAGATTTCTCTTATTTGTTCGTCTCTTTGATGTTCATTATTGCTGTGACTTTAAAGACACACTCGTTTGTTTTCGTTTTTCTTAGAGACCATAGCAACAAAAAGAGTTGGCTCTAAATAGACCTTGTAGAAAAAACCCAGGTTAACCCCGCTCTCTACCACCAACTCCTGCACTCACACTATTAACGTGACGACGACGAAAATTTAACCCTTTGACTCCCGCACCCTATCCACCAACTGCAAATACTTAACCCTTTGATTCCCTCACTCTAGGGTGAGGGAATCAAAGGGTTAAGTATTTGTTTTGCTAGCATGGTTGACAATGCAGGATTTTGGTGGAAAAGGTGCAGGAGTCAAAGGGTTAATATTTATATTCTTATTCGAATATAAATAATACAAAGACACGCTTGATACTGACCATACTGTCTGGTCATACCCAAATGTTGGAAATACCTCAGAATCAGCACAGACCAAGCACAGTGATGTAAGTGCTAGAAAGCTTGGCATTAGTATCTCTGCCACTGCCCCACAACGGTTGAGATCTTAAGCCAGCGGTAGGTAGGTAGATACACGCGCCAAAGGTAAATCGAATTACGAACAAGTGTAAGAGATGATAGCCCTTCAGTCGCTGGCTCGTGATGAGAAGGGCGTCTTAACTATAAACAGCTACACAAAACCGACACTAGCGTCGTTTCTTTGAAGATTCGGAACACAGACGTACATATGTCTATGCTAAGAGCCAATTTTGTGCTGAAAGGAGGTTACTGTTAATTTCAACTTCAAAGGTTTGCTTGGACAGGTGACCTTGCCAGTGGCCAGCGTGCAAAATGACCTTGTCGGTACGTACGTCGCGCAGGTATGGCTCCTGTGAAACTCAAAATCGGAGGGTGCTATATTAAACTGACTGACCAACTGACAGAGACAAATCTGAATGAAAGCGACTGCCAGCGTTCGAGTAAATGCGAACCAGAAAAACGCAAAAATAGAACTAGAACGCGTATTTAATTAATAAAACAAAACAAGACAGGCTCAAATTTTCAGCCAACTGGTCTTTGTCAAGCGTGGGCAAATAATGACTGCACAACACACACACACACACACACACACACACACACACACACACACACACACACACACACACACACACACACACAACGAAACAAAAAAAAAAACATGTTTGGAAAATTATCTCCTTTTGTATGCTTGCTTGTTTTTTTTTGTTTGTTTGTTTTTTGTTTTTGTTTGTTTGTTTTTATTTGTGTGTGTGTGTGTGTGTGTGTGGGGGGGTACCTGCTAAATGTTGCGCATTTATACATCTGTTGTCTTTTTGTATACGGTTGACAAAGGCCAGTTGGCCCATTATTTGTGCCTGTCTCTTTTGTTATATGAAATACTGTTCTGATTCGATTTTTAGTTCTTTTTGGTTCGAAGTGACATACATATTTTCACAATCTGTTCTCATACAGCAGCCGCTAGCTATGAAAGTTTAAACCATTCTGTACTTCCCACACCCACTTTTAAGGAGAAGATGAAAGCCTTTTAACTGTTGTATTGCTTTGTCACAGAGTGTGTGTGATCATGGTTGTGCGTGCGTGCGTGCGTGCGTGCGTACGTGTGTGTGTGTGTGTGTGTGTGTGTGTGTGTGTGTGTGTGTGTTTTCGTGGGTGTTATGTTTGTTTATGTTTCTCGGCGGCTATATATGAATTGGTTAAGGAGTATTCTCAGCTTGGCTTTGAGTACTACTACATCTTGGGTGTATGGTCTCTGTGTGCTTGAGTGTACCTATGTCTTTTGTGTCTTGTTGTTTGTGTATGTGGTGTGTTTGTGTATGTGTTGTTTGTGTTGTGTGTGTGTGTGTGTGTGCGTTATGAACTAATTAATGAAAGCGCAGTGAGTCCTTACCTATGTGTGGGAGAATAGCGCTATATAAATGTGATTTATTATTATTATTATTATTACATATAGATATTTGTTGTAGTTAAGTTTTATAGCTTCTTTGACACTGTGTGTACTGTGGTGCATCTGTTTTCATTATAGCATCAAAGTTAACGTGTTTCACCCCTCCTTTGTTTGCTCTGAATACTTCTTCAATTTTTTTTATATGCTTGCGTGCGTAGAGTAACAAGGACCAGCTGGAAGGCAGGTCCAGAGGGGGACTTAATGATACAATCTCTTAGTAATAAAAGTGTTCTTAAAGTTCGAAGGTTTGCTTTCTTTCTGCCAGTATTAATGAACTGTCGTTCTGGAGGTGTCGATAAAGATTCCATTTCTCGTCTTCTCTGAAATAGCGTCTGCCCATCAGCCACATCGCATGATGTGGACGTTGACATGGAATTTGACTTACTAGAGACGATTTTAACCCTTTGACTCCCGCAGCCTGTCCACCAGCATCCTGCACTGTCAACCATGCTAGCAAAGCAAAAACTTAACCCTTTGACTCTCTCATCCTATCCACCAGCTTCCTGTAGGAAGCTGGTGGACAGGGTGAGGAAGTCAAAGGGTTAAGTTTTTGCAGTTGGTGGATAGGGCGCGGGAGTCAAAGGGTTAAAGACGAATAACAAGACTCTGGGAAAGGTTTGGGAAAAGGGTCTGGAAACAGGCAAGGCGAAACAGAAGCGGCCACTGGCTTGGTCTTCAAAACCACCACAAGGTGAAACTTGTTTACAGCCGCCGTTTTGTTGTAGCAGCGACTTCAGAAGCACGTCTGTTAATCATCAAAGACCTTTGATGTGAAATGACGGCCTGAGGACAATATTTACCAGTCTGGATACCCGCCACCGCTTTCGTTAATGGCTCAGCGAGAGTTCTGCATTGCTGGTCAAATATGGGTTTACACAGAGAAGACTTTGGTTTTTTTAGCTCATCGCAATCACGTAGTTTTCCTTTGTGCTCAACTATTTTTGCTGCTGTTGTTGTTGTTTTTGCGCCATTTACTACATCACTTTAATGGCCACAGAAGCTGGGACGGTTTTTACAATGCTATGATGATAACGACGATGGAGACGGTAACAATGATGCTAAGGCGTCAACCCAGGCCCGAGAGATACAGACATCTGTGGTGTTGGTCAGAAGATTCGATCACCATCTTCAATGACGCGTCCGTACAGTGGATGGGACTCGACTGTGTGGTCCCAGCCTTCCTAACGATCCCCTAGCACGCTCAACTCTGAGTAGAAGCCGGCTGGGGACGAAAAATCCCACAATGATTTTTGAAAGGACTGATAAGGATTCGAACCCACAACCTTCCAGTCGATAATCATTCGGTAAGACATAAGACTTCGAACTGAAAGATCTAATATCGATTCTCCCTGGTTGCTCATACCATGTTTAGCTCTATGATGAGCCAGATGGGGTCGAAAAATCCCATAATGATTTTGAAAGGACCTATACAGATTCGAACCCATAACTTTCCAGTCGGCAGTCCGTTGTGCTAATCACCACACCATGGCGACTTGTTTTACACAGAGAAGTTAGCAATGACATGTCTGAACCATTTCTTCACGGAAGCAAACAAGATGTAAACAAGTTCCAGTTCTGCTTAGTGCTATCCTCGAGCGACGAGTGTTTTTCTCGAATGTTTACAGTTGAAGGCTTCTTCTGAAAGTGGGTATTCTCCCCTGCTATTCCCTTGCTTTAGTGGGTTTGTACCTTGAAAGGTTTTCAGACTTTTCCCCCACCCAAGCAGCGGCAGACAGGCGCGATGGTCATGTGGGTAAGGCATTGGACTTCTCAATCGGAAAGTCTGACATCGCTTCTTCCTGGGTACCTCTCGCCTGGTAGGTCAAGAGTGGAGATTTTTTCCGATTCACAGTAAACCTGTGTACAGACCTGTTAGTGCCTAGATCATCTCTGTGTATACATATAATATACACGCAGAACATTGGCATGTGCACGTTAAAGATCCTGTAAGTCATGTCAGTGCCCTGTAGTTTACGGACACATGAAAACATCCAGCATGCACGCCCACCCAAGAGGGCTGTGCAGACTGTGTAGCAACATACTACCTACACAGCGTGGCCAAAACAACATGCACACGCGCTTCCAAGAAAAATCAGAACGCTACCAAAAAACAAAAACAAAACCCCAAAAAACAAACAAAAAACCCACAACAAAAACCCAAAAAACAACAACTCCAAACAAAAACAAAGAACAAAAAACAAACAAACAAAAATATCAGCGCCGCCCATATGGACGAACCTAAAAATTCATATTTCAGTTGCTACATCTGAGGCAGAGCGAGTGAAACATATGTGACAGGCCTGTCTGACTTTTTCCCTTCCGTTAACAGACGACCTGGCTCCAGATATCAATACATGAATCACAACAAAGTCTTTTTTTTTTTTGTCATGGATGGCGCCATCTTCCATTATGGATGGGTTCATTTTGACTCCAGAGGTTTATTCTGTACATCGTCTTACTGGTAAATTTTCGCTTGTTTCAGTAGCTTTAGTATTATTATTATTATTATTATTATATTATTATTGTTGTTATTATTATTATTACTATTATTATCAATATTATTACTATCATCATCATCATCATCATTATTATTATTATTATTATTATTATTATTATTATTATTATTATTATTATTATTATTATCATTTCTGGCATTCGGCTTATTCGCATTTGGTCGTAATCTCGTTCTGTCTTATTCTAGATAATAATAATCTTCCCTCCAACCCGAACTGACTGAGAAGACGTGCTTATTGTGTGCGATAACTTAGCATCCATACACTCACAACATCAAGAAGCAAACCCACAACGCAACATTATTATCATTATTAATCGGCCTGCACAGCCACAGCAGAAATTGCACGTCATGACCACAACGCCTCCCGGTGCAGACTATCATCTCCTGAGATGTAAAGAGGCCGACGACGACGACTATTATTATCAATATTATTATTGTTATTATTATTGTTATTATTATTATTATTACTATCATTATTATTGTTATTATTATTATTATTATCATCCTTGTGTGTTTCGTTTTCAGTTCTAAGACTTTATGGCCGACTGGACGACAAACAACCAGTATTAAATAAACTGTAAGACTCGCACGCAGTTCTGAACCGCACTACTGTATGTCTACAGCTGCTGAAACAATACAATTTGGTGGCAGGATTTACATAACAGCAAACAATATTTGCTCTCTGTTTCTCTCATTCTTCTCATACTCTCTCTCTCTCTCTCTCTCACACACACACACACACACACACACACACACACACACACACACACACACACACACACACACACACACACAGAGTTTGACCTGGACATGATAACACACACACCACACACACACACACACACACACACCTCTCTCTCTCTCTCTCTCTCTCTCTGTGTCACACACACACACACAAACACACACACACGCACGCACACAGTTTTACTTGACCACGATAACGTCTCTCTCTCTCTCTCTCTCTCTCTCTCCCTCCCTCCCTCCCTCTTCTCTCTTTCACACACCACACTCAAGACAATATCCAATCTCTCTCTCTCTCTCTCTCTCTCACCACACACACACACACACACACACACACACACACACACACACACACACACACACACACACACACATACTCTCTTTCTCAACACCACAAGTTCAGACAATATCCCAAAACACTAAGATCCAGAGGTCGCTAACCTGAACGTGGGGATAAAGGAACGGAGGGGTAAAAACGGGTGACGGCGGTGGTGGCGATGAAGATATGTAGCCCCCCCCCCCTCTCCCCTCACTCTCTAAAGGAAACGTTTAACCAAAAATGCAAAGCACGTTTGTTAACGCCCTATTGGAAAACTCAGCCCTATCGGAAAACTCAGCCCTGTCGAAAAACTCAGCCCTATCGGTAAACCCAGCCCTATCGGAAAACTCAGCCCTGTCGAAAAACTCAGCCCTATCGGTAACCAGCCTATCGGAAAACTAAGCCCTATCGGTAACATCGGTATACTCAGCCCTATCGGAAAATCCCAAAAACTAAGACCAGGCGCTAACTGAACGTGGGATAAAGACCGGAGGGGTAAAAACGGTGACGGCGTGTGGCGATGAAGATTATAGCCCCCCCCCCCTCACTCTCAAGGAAACTTTAACCAAAAATGCAAAGCACGTTGTTAACGCCTATTGAAAACTCAGCCCTATCGGAAAACTCAGCCCTATCGGTAAAACTTACTCAGCCCTATCGGAAAACTCAGCCTATCGTAAAAACTCAGCCCTATCGGTAAACATCGG
>CM060308.1:32110003-32112503 GCA_030674185.1 Monoplex corrugatus
GACAGAAATGTTACAGCCTTATCATCATCATCATCATGTGCCCTGCCGCATGGCGTTGGCGATCATGGACTTCCATCTGTCTCTATCTCTTGTTGCCCCTTGCATCTCCCCCACCCTCCTCGTCCCCAGCCAAATCTGCAAGTCCGTCCAGCATTTTCTCCCTGGGTCTACCTGGTGCTCTCTTTCCCTCCAGCTTTCCCGTTGTGACCAGGTGTTCCAAATCCCCCTTCCTCATAAAACGGCCTATAAATGTTGCCTGTCTTTTCCTAATTTTCCTTATGAGTGATCTACTTGTGTCTGCCTCCATCAAGACTGTCTCGTTTGTTTTCTTTGCTGTCCATGGATAGAGCATATATATACAGGCGAACTGACCAGCAGAGTAAACAATGACTGGAAGAGATGACAGAAAGCAAACGAGTAAGGCAGAAAACAAAGAGAGTGACAGGAAACAGGAAATTTCTGGCACAAAATTTCCAGAAGGTGGGGTTTCGTATCATACTGAAAGAACCCAACCCCCCGCATGCTCATGGAGTTGAGTACCCACCTAGAATCTGTTGGTAGCGTGAAAACAAAATCTTAACACTGCGTAACGCTTGATACAAATTTCGTTAAAAGGGAGACGAAAAAGTAGTGTCTGAACTCTCCGTTTTGCAGCAGATGTAAACTGTTTGCACATGTACTATCAGAAGTCTGTCTCATATATCAAGGTTTGGCGCCATATAAATGTCGTCGTCATTCAATCATCATCATCATCATCATCATCATCATCATTATAATTATTATTATTATAATCATTATCATTATCATTATTAGTAGTAGTTGTAGTAGTAGTATCATATTCTTCTTCTTATTATTATTATATTTTCGATATTTTCATTTATTATTAATTGACTTCTTATTAATTGACTCTTCTTCTTCTTTTATTATTATTATTACCATTACTATTATTAATATCATTATCATCGTGCTCATTATTATCATCATTGTTAACATTATCAGTTTTTAAGTTTTCTTGTTCCCAAACATGTGAAAGAATGGAGAAGGAACAGGGCGGAAGGAGAGAGAACCATTCAGCACAGATCCACATTGTGTTGGCAAATGACCGTGACACAGGCGAGAATTACGTCGGTGTGACGTAAGCCTGGTAGGAGAAAAACAAAACAAAAAACCACCCCACCCCATGCAACCCTCGATAAAATCGCTGAAACTAAGCCAGCTCCGCAAGCCGTAACAAGCCCCCCCCCCCCCCCCAAATGGACCACCCCCTCTGTTATCGGTGGATATAGAGAATCGACCGACCGACCATTAAGGCCGAGATGCAATCAGTCCCCATCATGCTGTATTGTTATTACTTTTAAGTGCAGTTAGGGCGCCCGTCCTTGCCTGTTGTTGTTTTGCGGGGCGCTTGGCAACACTGGGTCAGGTTTTGTGTTTACATCATCATCATCATCATCAGGTGCCTTGCCGCATGGCGTTGGCGATTATGGACTTCCATCTGTCTCTATCTCTTGTTGCCTCAAGCATTTCTTCCATCCTCCTCGTCTTCAGCCACTCTGCAAGTCCGTCTAGTATCTTCTCCCTTGGTCTACTATGTCTTGTTGCTGCAAGCATCTCTTCCACCCTCCCTGTCTTCAGCCACTCTGCAAGTCCGTCTAGTATCTTCTCCCTGGGTCTACCTGGTGCTCTCTTTCCCTCCAGCTTTCCCGTTGTGACCAGGTGTTCCAAATCCCCCTTCCTCATAAAACGGCCTATAAATGTTGCCTGTCTTTTCCTAATTTTCCTTATGAGTGATCTACTTGTGTCTGCCTCCATCAAGACTGTCTCGTTTGTTTTCTTTGCTGTCCATGGATAGAGCATATATATACAGGCGAACTGACCAGCAGAGTAAACAATGACTGGAAGAGATGACAGAAAGCAAACGAGTAAGGCAGAAAACAAAGAGAGTGACAGGAAACAGGAAATTTCTGGCACAAAATTTCCAGAAGGTGGGGTTTCGTATCATACTGAAAGAACCCAACCCCCCGCATGCTCATGGAGTTGAGTACCCACCTAGAATCTGTTGGTAGCGTGAAAACAAAATCTTAACACTGCGTAACGCTTGATACAAATTTCGTTAAAAGGGAGACGAAAAAGTAGTGTCTGAACTCTCCGTTTTGCAGCGGATGTAAACTGTTTGCACATGTACTATCAGAAGTCTGTCTCATATATCAAGGTTTGGCGCCATATAAATGTCGTCGTCATCATCATCATCATCATCATCATCATCATCATCATCATCATCATTATAATTATTATTATTATAATCATTATCATTATCATTATTAGTAGTAGTTGTAGTAGTAGTATCATATTCTTCTTCTTATTATTATTATATTTTCGATATTTTCATTTATTATTAATTGACTTCTTATTAATTGACTTCTTCTTCTTCTTATTATTATTATTATTTATTATCATTACTATTATTAATATCATTATCATCGTGCTCATTATTATCATC
>CM060308.1:32117503-32122503 GCA_030674185.1 Monoplex corrugatus
CTTCATTGATCTTCTCAAAAGGGACACTGGCCTCGAAAACATCGATGAGATCAAGGCAGCTATGTTGGACAGGAGCAAGTGGAAGGAGTACGTCACAGAGGCTCGATCGGGAGATCGGCCAAACTGAACTGAAGGACTAGCCTTTTTCGTGTCTTGATCGAGATCTGGCCTGCTTCATGACATCATTAGGACTAGTCTCCTTCATAACGTCATTAGGTCTAGCCAGCTTCATGATATCACCAGGACTAGCCTTCTTCATGACGTGATTAGGTCTAGCCAGCTTCATGACATCACTAGGTCTGGCCTGCTCATGATATCAGTAGGTCTGGCCTGTTTCATGACATCATTAGGATTAGTCTTCTTCATAACGTCATTAGGTCTAGCCAGCTTCATGACATCATTAGATCTGGCCTGCTTCGTGACATCATTAGGTCTGGCCTGCTTCGTGACATCATTAGGTCTGGCCTGCTTCATGACATCATTAGGTCTGGCCTGCTTCATGACATCATTAGGTGTGGCCTGATTCATGACATCATTAGGTCTGGCCTGCTTCATGACATCATTAGGTCTGGCCTGCTTCGTGACAACATTAGGTCTGGCCTGCTTCATGACATCATTAGGTCTGGCCTGCTTCATGACATCATTAGGTCTGGCCAGATTCATGACATCATTAGGTCTGACCTGCTTCATGACATCATTAGGTCTGGCCTGCTTCATGACATCATTAGGTCTAGCCAGCTTCATGACATCATTAGGTCTGGCCTGCTTCATGACATCATTGGGTCTGCCTGCTTCATAACATCACTAGGTCTAGCCAGCTTCATGACATCATTAGGTCTGGCCAGCTTCATGACATCATTAGGTCTGGCCTGTTTCATGACATCATTAGGTCTGGCCTGCTTCATGACATCATTAGGTTTGGCCAGCTTCATGACATCATTAGGTCTGGCCTGCTTCATGACATCATTAGGTCTGGCCTGCTTCATGACATCATTAGGTCTGGCCTGCTTGGTGACATCATTAGGTCTGGCCTGCTTCGTGACATCATTACGTCTGGCCTGCTTCGTGACATCATTAGGTCTGGCCTGCTTCATGACATCATTAGGTCTGGCCAGTTTCATGACATCATTAGGTCTGGCCTGCTTCATGACATCATTAGGTCTGGCCTGATTCATGACATCATTAGGTCTGGCCTGCTTCATGACATCATTAGGTCTGGCCAGCTTCATGAAATCATTAGGTCTGGCCAGCTCCATGACATCATTTACTGGCCTGCTTCTGACATCATTAGGTCTGGCCTGTTTCATGACAACACTAGGTGGCCTGGCTTCATGACATCATTAGGTCTGGCCAGCTTCATAACATCATTAGGTCTAGCCGCTTATGGACATCATTAGTCTGCCTGCTTCATGACATCATTTGGTCGGACTGATTCATGACATCACTAGTCTGGCCTGCTTACATGACATCACTAGGTCTGGCTGCTCATGACATCATTAGGTCTGGCCCTTCTCATAAACGTCATTAGTCTGGCCTGCATTCATGACATCATTAGGTGTGGTCAGCTTCATGGACATCATCAGGTCTGGCCTGATTCAATCGTCATTAGACTAGCCATCTTCATAGACATCATTAGGTTTGGCCTGCTTATGACATCTTTCAGGTCTGGCCTGCTTCATACATCATTAAGGTCTGGCCTGCTTCATGACATCCATTAGGTCTGCCTGCTTCATAACGTCATTAGGTCTGGCCTCCTTTGTGACATCAATTAGGTCTGGCCTGCTTCATGAAACATCATTATGTCTAGCCTGCTTTAAAACGTCATTAGGTCTGGCCTGCTTCGTGACATCATTAGGTTGGCTGCTTCGTGACATCATTAGGTCTGGGCTGCTTCATGACATCATTAGGTCTGGCCTGCTTCATGACATCTAGGTCTGGCCTGCTTCATGACATCATTAGGTCTAGCCTGCTTCATAACATCATTAGGTCTGGCCTACTTCATGATATCATTAGGTCTGGCCTGCTTCATGACATCATTAGGTCTGGCCTGCTTCATGACATCATTAGGTCTGGCCTGCTTCATGATTTCATTAGGTCTGGCCAGCTTCATGACATCATTAGGTCTGGCCTGCTTCATGACATCATTAGGTGTGGCCTGCTTCATGACATCATTAGGTCTGGCCAGCTTCATGACATCATTAGGTCTGGCCTGCTTCATGACGTCATTAGGTCTGGCCAGCTTGATGACATCATTAGGTCTGGCCTGCTTCATGACATCATTAGGTGTGGCCTGCTTCATGACATCATTAGGTCTGGCCTGCTTCATGACATCATTAGGTCTGGCCTGCTTCATGACATCACTAGGTCTGACCTGCTTCATGACATCATTAGGTCTGGCCTGCTTCATAACGTCATTAGGTCTGGCCTGCTTCATGACATCATTAGGTCTGGCCTGCTTCATGACATCATTAGGTCTGGCCTGCTTCATGACATCACTAGGCTGGCCTGCTTCATGACATCATTAGGTCTGGCCTGCTTCATGACATCATTAGGTCTGGCCTGCTTCATGACATCATTAGGTCTGGCCAGCTTCATAACGTCATTAGGTCTAGCCAGCTTCATGACATCATTAGGTCTGGCCAGCTTCATGACATCATTAGGTTTGGCCTGCTTCATGACATCATTAGGTCTAGCCAGCTTCATGACATCATTAGGTCTGGCCAGCTTCATGACATCATCAGATCTGGCCTGCTTCATAACATCATTAGGTCTGGCCTGCTTCATGACATCATTAGGTCTGGCCTGCTTCATAACGTCAATAGGTCTGGCCTGCTTCATAACGTCATTAGGTCTAGCCAGCTTCATGACATCATTAGGTCTGGCCTGCTTCATGACATCATTAGGTCTGGCCTGCTTCATGACATCATTAGGTCTAGCCAGCTTCATAACGTCATTAGGTCTAGCCAGCTTCATGACATCATTAGGTCTGGCCAGCTTCATGACATCATTAGGACTAGTCTTCTTCATAGCGTCATTAGGTCTAGCCAGCTTTATGACATCACTAGGACTAGCCTTCTTCATGACCGTCATTAGGAATGGCCTTCTTCGTTACATCATAAGGTCTAGCCTTCTGCATGACGTCATTAGGACTTAGTCTTCTTCACGACGTCATTAGGTCTAGCCAGCTTCATGACATCTCTAGGACTAGCGTTCTTCATGACATCACCTGACGGCATCTCAACTATGTCGTAAGAGTTAACATTTTGCCATTCGTTTTGATATCATTACAATCAACTTCCTGCCATCCACTCATATATCAGCATTAATCTTTTGCCATCAGCTCATATATTATTGACATCAACTTATCGCTATGTGTTCAGATGCTGTCCACTCAGAAAGCGTTAGCATTAATTTTCTGCCATTCACTCAGACATCATTAGCATTAACTTTTTGCCACCTGCTCAGATGTCATTCACTTTTTGCCATCCGCTTAAAATGACATCATCATCAATTTTGTGCCATCTGCTCTGAGATCATCGACATTGACCTTTGCAAGTCACTCACATATCATTAACTTTCTGTTATTGGCTTAGATAACACCGTATGCCATCAACTGTTTGCCATCCGCTCTGATAGCAATAGTATTAACATTTTGTTATCTGCTTAAATACAGTTGGAATCAACTTCCTGTCGTCTGCTCTTAAATAATTAGTACCAACTTTCTGCCATCCACTTAGATGTGATTAACATTAACTTTTTGCCAATCGCTCAGATACCATTAACTTCTGCTAATCGCTTAGATATCATTAGCATTAAGTTCTGCAGTCGCTTAGATACTATTAGCTTTAAGTTTCTGCATCGCTCAGATATCATTAGCATTAAGTTTCTGAGAATCGCTTAAATATCATTAGCATTAACTTTCTGCTGGTCGTTTAGATACCATTAGCATTAAGTTTCTGCCAATCGCTCAGATATCGTTAGCATTAAGTTTCCGCCAATCGCTTAGATATCATTAGCATTACGTGTCTGCTCATCGCTTAGATGCCATTAACATTAAGTTTCTGACAATCGCTTAGATATTATCAGCATTAACTTTCTGCTAATTGCTTTGATATCATTAGCATTACATTTCAGCCAATCGCTTACATTAGCATTAAGTTTCAGACAATAGCTTACATATCATTAGCATTAAGTTTCTGACCATCGCTTAGAAGGCATTAGCATCAATATTCTGCCATCCAATCACTTAGGAATCATTAGCATCAATCGCTTAGAAATCATTAGCATTAACTTTCTGACAATCGTTCAGATATCATCAGCATTAGCTTTCTGACAATCGCCCAGATATCATTAGTATTAAGTTTCTGCCAACCGTTCAGACATGATCAGCATTAACTTTCTGACATCCACTCAGATCTCGAGAATTTTGTTTCTAATCCACTTCGATAACATTATCATCAATTGTTTGCTATCTGCTCAGATGTACTCAGCATTAACTTTCTGTCAACCACTTAGATATCATTTGTATTGAAGTTTTTGCCAGTAGCTTTTCCGCTCAGTCCAATTTACACCCACACGTCATTTGGGTTTTAAAGCTTTGGGGGACCGGGGTAGCTGTTTAGTGATCTCCCATTCTTGTGGGGACTGATTAATCTGTGGCGCTTATCTGTGAGTGTTTTAACCTTTTGTCTTTTCTGTTTTCTATACGCATACATAGAGAAAATAGTCAGCAAGCATTTTTTTGCCGCTTAGAATATAGGTAGGTTTTATTGATGTGTCTACGACTGACCCAATGCAAGAATGGTGGGTTGACTATCCGAAATGAGTGAACACACACAACACTGTACAACACAACAAAACACAATATTCACATCACAGCACATACACACAGCTTCATATATAAGAAAGAGAGAGAGAGAGAGAGAGGAGAGAGAGAGTGAGAGAAGAGCGCGAGAGAGAGAGCGCGAGAGAGAGAGAGAGAGAGAGAGAGAGAGAGAGAG
>CM060308.1:32130003-32132503 GCA_030674185.1 Monoplex corrugatus
TAAATCATTAAAGGTCTGAACCACAACACAACTAGCTACAATGTATAAACTCGTCTCACATGACAGACCCCCCTCCCCCCTATTCAATGCCCAAACGCTCAACCATCTATCAACCAGGTGAAGCCACTATTTTCTTAATCATAGAAAGTAAGTAAGTAAGTAAGTAAGTAAGAAAGAAAGTAAGTAAGTAAGTTAAGTAGGTAAGCAAGCAAGTAAGTAAATGAACGGAGGAAAAAAAAAAGACTTTAAAAAGGTTAACCGTTCTGTTAAAAAACTTAGCGTTGCGTAAAAATTAAGTAGACAAGTAAAGCCTCCTAGTTTCAGTGAACGGAGAAAAGACTTCAAGAACTGAATCCCTCTCTTTAAGACTTGTATGGGACGTAAAAAAGCTACCAAGACTGATGAAACCTCCGACCTTTTCACCGATTCGACTAAAATCATTTTTCAATCTCACACACACACACACACACACACACACACACACACACACACACACACACACACACACACACACACTTTACTTTACTTTTATTGTTGTTTAAAGCCCAGCCGACTGCGCAGAGCCATATCAGGGCTATAACCGCTTCAAAACACAAACCTTCAACAGGAAAAAAAAAAAAGAAAAGAAAATTAAGTACGCATATCAATGCATTCGCGCATATAATCTAAGGACATGCCCCCGGCATAGGACCATTCCGTCCGATTTATCGCACAGGGGAGATTAAAAAAACACACCTGAATACAAATATAAGCATACATAAGGACACCAAAACATATAAAAACAGGCATAAATTACCTAAAATTGCTTCTGCATATCTCACCTCCTTAGAGCCAAAAATGCACTTAATACATGTACCCAATTGTCAATCCGAAGAAAAAGTGTGTAAGACTTTATCGAAAAAATACAGGTGAATGGGCCATTAAGGTAGAAAATAGTAGAAATGACAGAAAGCAAAGGAACAAGGCAGAAACAAAGAGAGTGACAGAAAAGAGGAAATTTCTAGCACAGAATTTCCAGAAGGTGGGGATACTATTTATACTGAAAGAGCCCCCGGCAACCCAACGGGGGGGAAACAAACACTAAAAACAAAAACAAACAAACAAACAAACAAAACAAACAAACAAAAAACAACCAACTCTCCGTCAAACTCTTTGCAGCCAGAAAGCCAGAATCACTCTCGTGTAGTTTGTGTTGGGTATGCTTCTCTCAAGGATCGGTACGGTGCTTGATGAGGATCGAGTGGAACAATTTCTTTTTCATAGTTTGTCTTGATTCTTGTTCGTTATACTGAAAGGCATCAGTAACTTTTTTTTCAACGCACTTCCGTCATTGTGCAACGCTAAAATCAACAGAACCTTGTAGTTGCTATGGGACGGACGTTGTCGCAAACATTATCAACCGTGCATGACACTCCAGAACACAGGGTGTTTCTGTGTGAACCTCTCAAAGTTAGAAATCAATTGAATGGCAGGGGGGGGGGGGGGTGGAGCTGGACAGGGTGGTACGGTGGACGGCTGTTTCAGATCGATTCGTAAGCAAAAGCGAGTGTCTGATGTTACTTTATATTTTCAATCCTTTAGATTGATAAAAAAAAAATTAGAAAAAAAAGAAGAGAAATGGAAAGGAAGAGAAAAATGAAAAAAACAAACAAACAAACAAACAAAAACAGCAAAACAAACAAAAACAAAACAAAAAAAGGGAAAAAATTACAGGGTAAAATCGAGATGGTCAAGTCATACCAACAATCTCTTTTCCAGACAAATTAAAAACACCAAAAACAAACAAAACAAGAAAATTTAAACAAGGAAAAAAAAAAGAAAAGAAAGATAAGAGAATTACAGGTAAATATCAAGATGACCAACAATATCTCTTTTCCTCACAGGCAAAACAAGAACATGCCACAAGACAAACAAATAGAGAAAGAGATCCTTTGTCGTTAATTGATATTCCGCTGTTGCGTGGATGAGAGATCAACCGTAAAGGGCGCGTGTGATCGTCTTATTCACACATCTTGCCTGAGATGCTCTCTCTCTCTCTCTCTCTCTCTCTCTCTCTCTCTCTCTCTCTCTATCTATCTATCTATAACACACACACACACACACACACACACACATACACACACACACACACACACACACACACACACACACACACACACACACACACACACACGCACACACACGCAATACACACATACACCTACACATTCTGTTTTTGTTTGTGTCTGTTTGTATGTCTCTCTCTCTCCTCTCTCGCTCCTCGCTGTAATTCTGTCTGTCTCTCCCTCTCTCTTTCTCTCTCTCTCTCTCTCTCTCTCTCACACACACACGCACATACCACAAACATACATGCACACGCACAGGCAACACACACTCATACACAACACACAAACATCCACACACACACTCATAAACAATACACACACACACACACATACATACACATACATATATATAATTACACACACACACACACACACACACACACACACACACACAC
>CM060308.1:32137503-32140003 GCA_030674185.1 Monoplex corrugatus
TGTCGCTAACTAAAATCTGTGGAGTCTTTAGCCTGAGTCTGTATCTCCCTGTCTCTGTCTGTCTGTCTGTCTGTCTGCCTGTCTGCCTCTGTCTGTCTCTTCCTTTATGATAGATTAAAAAAAAGTATTGTGATAATGCAGGGCTATCGACCTAAGTCACTAAATAAAATTGTTTGAGTCTTTAGCCTGAGTCTGTACTCTGTCTGTCTGTCTGTCTCTCTGTCTGTCTGTCGTCTGTCTCTCTCTCTCTCTCTTCCTCATGATGTTGTGGTACGGGCAGGGCTATCGGCCTATGTCACTAAATGAAGTCTGTTGAGTCTTTAGCCTGAGTCTGTACTCTCTCTCTCTCTTTCTTAAAGTTCACTGTTACATATGTGTAGAGTAGCAGGAGCCAGCTACCCGTATGATACCATCTCTGTGTGATAAAATGTTTGGACGTTTGAGATTTTAACTCTCTCTCTCTCTCTCTCTCTCTCTCTCTCTCTCTCTCTCTCTTCTCTCTCTCTCATGCTCATTTAGCCTGCATTTCTGAATTTGAGAATTACCGTTGCTCCCGTCAAGTGGTTCAGATTCAATAAAGAGCAATCCGTAATCAACCAACAAACTTACTAAGACATTCTGTAAAAACAACAGATACGTACAAATTTGTCCACGACGCTTGTCAACATTCCATGCCTATTAGATGCATACTGGATGATCAAATTTATAAGGAGGCAAAAATGCAACATAAGAAAGACAGGACAGGATAGGATAGGATTGGATAGGTTGGGATGGGATAGGACAGGATGGAATAGGCTAGGATAAGGATGGGATGGGATAGGACAAGACGGGACAGGACAAGATTAATGAAAAGGATAGGATAGGATAAGATGGGATGGGATAGGACAGGATAGGATGGAATAGGCTAGGATAAAATGGGATGGGATAGGACAAGACAGACAGGATAATGAAAAGGATAGGATAAGATGGGATAGGATAGGATAGGACAGAATGGGATGGAATAGGCTAGGATAGAATGGGATGGGATAGGACAAGACAGGACAGGAAGAACAGGACAGGATAATGAAAAGGATAGGATAGGATAAGATGGGATGGGATAGGAGATAGGACAGAATAGGATGGAATAGGCTAGGCTAGATGGGATGGTATAGGATGGAATAGGCTAGGCTAGGATGGATGGGATAGGATAGATGGAATAGGCTAGGCTGGATGGGATGGGATAGGATAGGATGGAATAGGCTAGGATGGAGGATAGGGATGGAATAGGATAGCAGGAGGATGGGATAGGATAGGATGGCGAATAGGTGGATAGGCTAGGATGATGGGATGGGATAGGACAGAACAGGACAGGATAATGAAAGAAGATAGGATAAGATGGGATGGGATAGGACAGAATAGGATGGATAGCTAGTAGTGGATGGAATAGATGGAATAGCTAGGATAGGATGGGATGGGATAGGACATGACGACAGGACAGGATAATGAAAAGGATAGGATAGGATAAAGATGGGATGGGATAGGACAGAATAGGATGGAATAGGCTAGGATAGGATGGAGGACATGGGATAGGATGGAATAGGCTAGGCTAGGATGGGATGGGATAGGACATGACAGAACAGGACAGGATAATGAAAAGGATAGGATAGGATAAGATGGGATGGGATAGGGACAGGAATAGGATGGAATAGGCAGGATGATGGGATGGACAGAAAATGAGGATGAAGGATAGGGGGGGGATGGAAAGGATTGGAGAAGGATATGGACAGAATAGGATGGAATAGGCTAGGTATATGGGATGGGATAGGACATGACAGAACAGGACAGGATAATGAAAAGGATAGGATAGGATAAATGAAGATGGGATGGATAGGACAGATAGAGAATAGGATAAGGATAGGATGGAATAGGCTAGGCTAGGATGGGATGGGATAGGACATGACAGAAAGGAACAGGATAATGAAAAGGATAGGATAGGATAAGATGGGATGGGATGGGATAGGATAAAGGATGGATAGGACAGAATAGGATGGAATAGGCTAGGATAAAATGGGACGGGATAGGACAAGACAGGACAGGATAATGAAATGGATAGGCTAGGATAAGATGGGATGGGATAGGACAGAATAGGATGGAATAGGCTAGGATAGAATGGGATGGGATAGGACAGAATAGGATGGAATAGGCTAGGATAGAATGGGATGGGATAGGACATGACGGACAGGATAATGAAAAGGATAGGCTAGGATAAGATGGGGTGGGATAGGATAGGACAGGATAAGAAAAGACAAGACAAGATAAGACAAGACAAGACAAGACAAAACAAAACACTTTTTTCTTTTATTGTTGTTTAAAGCCCAGCCGACTGCGCAGAGCCATATAGGGCTATAACCGCTTCAAAAACACACAAAACTTCAAAAGGAAAAAAAAAAAAAAGAAAAGAAAATTAAGTACACATATCATTGCATTCACACACATAATCCAAGGACATGCCCCCGGCGTA
>CM060308.1:32142503-32167503 GCA_030674185.1 Monoplex corrugatus
CAGTCAGAGCAGTTAATTGCGTTAGGAAAAAATATTCAAATCAGTTAAAATTCTCGTCAACAACCACTTGCAGTTAGAAAAACTAATGTTGTTCCGACACAACAATCTCTCTTTTATCATTCAACAGCGAATTCACACTGGAAAGTAAGCGCTTCATGTTATCAGACGGGGCGAACAGAGCGTCAGTGTTAGGCAACGATCCAGATGGCCTGGTGTACATATACATCACTCCACTTCAACAGATTGCAGATCATACCAACCCACACAAAACACACAACCTACTGTTTTCATAAAAAAAGAAAAACACATCGTTTGGTAAGCGCACGTGCATGGGCAAGCATCAAGTACTTAATTAACACAAAACGATTTTTTTTTCTATTTCTTTGTCTGGTATCATTTATTTTTTCAGTCGTGCAACCAACACATTTTTGTTTGTTTGGTTGTAGTTTTGTTTTTGTTTTTGTTTTTTGTCTATCTCTGTTCTTGTTGTTTGCTCGCACTGTTTGTCCTTCTCTGGTCGGGTCACTGATAGAGGTTTCACACTGTCCTTGTTGTTTCACACGTTATGTATCATCTGCTCAACCGCGCACAGAAACGAGACACTGGCAGCACACAAAACTGCACACACGCGCAACAACACAATACCCTCAACACAAAACCCCTCCCCTGCCTGCTTTCATCCAAGTTGCGACCGTCTGTGTTCTCTCTCTCTCTCTCTCTCTCTCTCTCTCTCTCTCTCGCAGACCAACGGTGATCACACACACACACACAGAGCAACAAAACAAAGTGTGCCTGCGTTCAACCTCACCGCAACACGTCTTTGTGTAGACAGCAAACACAAGGGCAGATTTCCTGCCAGAAAGGCCTATCTATCACAAAACGAATAAAGATAGTACGTACGGAGTACCGTAATATCTCGGTACGTTAGCTACGCTTTGACGGCGGTGGCGATGGTAGTGGTGGTGGTGGTGGTGGTGGTGGTTGAGGTGGTGTGGTGGCCGACATGCCAAAACATACCTGTCGGGTCCCCGAACAACCTGTCGGCGCATACACTTTGCACACCGCAGAGACACACACTTACTGATGAAGAAGTAGGGATGGAGGAAGATGTGCGCGGCTCGTGATCCGTACCACGTGTTTCTTCTTTCTTGCCCCTTGCCTTTCCTCCACCATCACCACCACCTCTCCCACGTGGACTCGGGCTCACGTGCGGACTCTCGCTTTTCCACCACCCGAGTGGAGTCCTAAAGAGTCTTTCGCTGGATCGAGTCTACCACTGCTGCTTATTTGTTTTTTCTGCAGGTACCAGGTTTTTGTTGTGTTCTTTCATGGCCTGTAAGCTGGTTTTTGGTACCCTCCTGTCTCTTTGGCGTATCCTGGGAGGAAAAAGAAAGGAGTGTAGATGTTGTGTTTATTTTTCATACTTGCTGCTTGTCCAGATAGTTGATGGGAACGTTTGGCAGTCCGCCATTTACGCAGGAGAAGACTGGGGAAGAAAGAAAACAAGAACTTTGTATGGGCATAAGCAGAGAGAGGGTGAGAGAGAGAGGATGGGGGGAGAGACAGATACAGACAGACAGACGGACGGACAGAGACGCAGACAGAGAGACAGGGAGAAAGACAGAAAGACAGACAGACAGAGACATAGAGACTGAGACAGAGACAGAGACAGACAGACAAAAAGCGAAAAGAAAGTTAAGTGCACATATCAATGCATTCACACATATAATCTAAGGAAATGCCCCTGACGTTGATCACTACGTCCAATTTACCGCACAGGGATTTGAAAAAACATACCTGAATACAAATTTAAACATAACTATGAACTCTGAAACACATAAAACGGACCTAAATTATCTAAAATTGCTTCCGCATGTCTCATTTCCCTAGAGCCAAAAATGCACTTAGTACATGTACTCAATTATCAATTCTAAGAAAAAGTACGTAAGACTTTATCGAACACATACAGGTGAATGGACCAGCAAGGCAGAAAATAATAGGAAGAAATGACAGAAAGTAAACGAACAAGGCAGAAACAAAGAGAGTGACAGAAAAGAGGAAAATTGTAGCACAGCATTTCCAGAAGGTGGGAATACTGTTTATATTGAAAGAGCCCGGGCATTGATGGAAACATTAATTACAACAGGCCAGTTTTTTTTATGTTGCGGGCTGGGATTGAACGCAAGATAGCAGTCCTTTTCTCACACTGGACGAAGCAGTAGGGAAGTTTCAGTCTTCCTCTCTTAATTTTTGTATTTGGTCTTTGTTTGTTTGTGACCTTCATCATCATCAGGTGCCTTGCCGCATGGCGTTGGTGATTATGGACTTCCATCTGTCTCTATCTCTTGCTGCCCCAAGTATCTCCTCCACCCTCCTCGTCTTCAGCCACTCTGCAAGTCCGTCTAGCATTTTCTCCCTGGGTCTACCTGGTGACCTTTCCCTCCAGCTTTCCCGTTGTGACCAGGTGCTCCAAATCCCCCTTTCTCATAAAATGGCCTATAAATGTTGCCTGTCTTTTCCTAATCTTCCTTATGAATGATCTACTTGTGTCTGCCTCCATCAAGACTATCTCGTTTGTTTTCTTTGCTGTCCATGGAACTGTCAACATTCTTCTTAGAAACCACATCTGGGCTGCCTCAATCTTGTTCTGGCTTTGCTTGTTGACTGTCCACGCCTCACATCCGTACATCAGTATTGGTTCTATATAACATTCAAAAACTCTCTTCCTGATGTTAATGGATACGCATTTTTTTGGTAAGAATGCTTGTCATCTTCTTGAATGCTGTTTTGGCTTGGCCGATTCTTCCAGTTATTTCTGATGTGCATCTGCCATCTGATGAAATGATCGTTCCCAGGTATTTATTTAAACTTACGCTTGTGATCTTACGCTTGACAAACGCCAGTTGGCCGAAAATTTGCGCCTGTCTTGTCTGTTGTATCAAATACCCGTTCTGAATCTTTTTTCGTGTTTTTTTTTGGTTTTTTTTCGTGGTTCCTTTCAGATATGTGTCCACAGCTCTTTTAAAGAACCAACCAATCGAGCACCAAGTACACCCCTTCTATACATTGCTACATATTTTTTTTCGAGTCAGGCAACGCGAATCTGTCATATTGCTTCCTCTATGGCAGTTAGTTACAGCTGTGGACGGAATCAGATTATAACAGTGGTTATGTTGGCGGCTCTGTTCCCTGTGTCTGTGCTGCGTGTGCTTGTGTGCGTGAGGGACAGATCAGAGTGTTGTGAGCGGTTTGCTTGCAATGTGTGTGTGTGTGTGTGTGTGTGTGGGGTGTGTGTGTGTGTGTGTAGTGTGTGTGTGTGTGTGTGTGTGTGTGTGTGTGCGCGCGCGCGTGCACGCGAGCATGTGTGTGTGTGTATCATAGAGAGAAAGAGAGAGAGAGAACGCGTGTGTGTGAGAGAGGGAATGAGAGAGAGAGAGAGAGAGAGAGAGAGAGAGAGAAGAGAGAGAGAGAGAGAGAAAGAATGTGTGTGCGAGTGAGTGAGAAGAAACAGACAGACAGAGACCGAGACAGAGACAGAAAGACAGAGAGACAGAGAGACATAGAAAATGAGTGCGTGCGTGTGTGTACATGAGAGAGAGACAGAGAGACAATGCGTGTGTGTGTGTGTGTGTGTGTGTGTGTGTGTGTGTGTGTGTGTGTGTGTGTGTGTGTGTGTGTGTGTGTGTGTGACTGAGAGAGACAGACAGACAGACAAACAGAGAGACAGAGAGACAGAGAGTGAGAGAGTGAGAGACACAGACAGAACAGACAGAGAGAAAGTGAGAGAGAGAGACAGACAGACAGCGAGAGAGGGGTAGAGACAGAGACAGAGACAGACAGACAGAGACAGAGAGAGAGACAGACAAAGACAGACAGAGACAGACAGACAGAGGGACAGAGAGGAGACCCAGTCTCGTGGTAAAGCGCTCTCAGCTGCCTTCTAGTGGGGAAGATTTAAAAAGCTAGATGGAAACCTTTCTTCATCTTCTCTACAATATCATCATCGTCATCATCATCATCATCATCATCATCATCAAAGTACTTGCACAGCATATCATCGCCATCACCATCATAACCATCATCATCATCAATCACCACCACCACCATCATTATCCTCCTCTTCATCATCACAACACCACCACCACCACCATCACCACCATCTTCTTCTTTTTCTTCATCATCATCATCATCATCATCATCACCACCAACACCACCACCACCACCATCATCATCATCATGAGTTCTTGCACAGCACCTCATCTCATAGGAACCCTAAGCATTTCACACACACACAAAAAAGCATGACTTGTAGGATCTTTAACGTGCATATTTGATATTCTGCATGTCTATGCACACGAACAGGCCATAGCAGGACCACATCCCCAACAAGGACGTCCTAGCACGTGCAGGAACTCTCAGCATGTTTGCCCTGCTCACAAAGAGACGCTTGCGCTGGCTTGGCCATGTTACCCGCATGCAAGATGGCAGAATACCCAAAGACATTTTGTACGGCGAGCTTGCTACTGGCTCCAGACCCACGGGAAGGCCCATGCTCCGCTACAAAGATGTGTGCAAGTGGGACCTCAAGGCGAGTGGCATTGCACCAGCAGGCTTCGAAGTGGTAGCAGCAGACCGCAGCAGCTGGAAACTTGCCATCAATTCGGCCATCAAGACATCCGAGCAGAGGAGAGAGGAGCAGTGGGAAGTAAGAAGAACACGCAGACGCCAGAGAGCAGGGTCAGCGCCTTCGGACGACACCATCTTCACGTGCAGCAACTGCAACAGGACCTGCCGTTCGAGGATCGGGCTCTACAGCCACAGCCGGCGCTGCAGTTCCACCGCAGAATGGCTTCCAAGGCGCAATCTCCATTGTCTCCCGAGACAGACGGATGCCAATACAATACGATATGCACACGAAGGGGGCTTAGGCATTGGCAGGTCTGCACACACGTTAACCTGGAAGATCGTTAAAAAATCTCCACCTTTGTCCACCATGAGGAGGTGTCTTGGCGGATCGAAGCCTAGGCCTTCTGATTCGAGATCTGATGTTTAAACCACTTGTCTACCATGTGCGTCGTTCAACTTTATCTCCCTTTATATCTTTATGCGTTTGTCTGGATCAGTTAATGCACCAAAGAAATGCCTTGGGACAGAAGCCAAAGGAAACTGACAATCATGACTCAGTTTTTCCAGAATCATCAGTTTCAGCAGACTAACCAGGCAGCAGCGAAACAGTTAATATTATTCATCTACTTCGATGGGCGAGTTTTTGAGTGTTATATAGATCACTCATAAGGAAGATTAGGAAAAGACAGGCAACATTTATAGGCCATTTTATGGAAAGGGGGATTTGGAGCACCTGGTCACAACGGGAAAGCTGGGGGGAAAGAGAGCACCAGGTAGACCCAGGGAGAAAATGCTGGACGGACTTGCAGAGTGGCTGGGGACGAGGAGGGTGGGGGAGATGCTAGGGGCAACGAGAGATAGAGACATGGAAGTCCATGATCGCCAACGCCATGCGGCAGGGCACCTGATGATGATGATATAGAACCGATACTGTTGTACGGTTGTGAGGCGTGGACAGTCAACACACAAAGTCAGAACAAGATTGAGGCAGCCGAAATGTGGTTTCTAAGAAGATTGTTGAGAGTTCCATGGACAGCAAACGAATTAGTCCTGAAGGAGGCAGACACAAGGAGAACATTAATAAAGAAGATTAAGAAAAGGCAAGCAACGTTTACAGGACATTTTATGAGGCAAGAGAAATTAGAGAACTTGGGAGAAAACTTGCAGAGTGGTTGAGGACAGAGAGGGTGGG
Organism: Monoplex corrugatus; assembly: GCA_030674185.1. NCBI lineage: Eukaryota > Metazoa > Mollusca > Gastropoda > Littorinimorpha > Ranellidae > Monoplex > Monoplex corrugatus. Next base: position 32,148,322 of record CM060308.1, read on the forward strand.
AGATGCAGCAGACAAGGGATAGATTTGTATGGAGAGCTATGATCGCTAACGCCATGCAGCAGGGCACATGATGATGATGATGATGATGATGATGATGATGATGATGATGATGATGATGATGATGATGATGATATTAATTGACAATTGTTTCAGTACGGATCCTGGCACAGATTGTATTTTCAATGGATACAACCGTTTTGAGGCTTCACTTTCTTTGTTGATATTGATGAAAATAATTCAGTACAGAAAAGCAAGACGACAAATCAATACATGCACACACTGTTTCCATTTTCGTATGGCCTGTCTCACTATGTAAGTACTGTGTGTGTGCTGGAACAGCGAGCTTTGAAAAGCCATCATTCCTCAATATTTCTCACCAAAGCTATAAATGTCTCGTACTGTTTTCAAACTGAAACATGATACTTCTATACATAGCGAATACGTAGAAGGTTGGGTTATGAAAAGGCACCGTTTTTTGACACCGTTTGAATTACCGACGCACATGGGGGGGGGGGGGGGGGGGGGGGGGGGGGGGGGGGAGGGGCGAGATCGATCTCTTAGGTCAGCGGTAAACGAGACACACTAGTAATTCAACAAACAAACAGACGGTTGGCAAACATCGCACAGCTGTAGTCCCTGGTGGTGAAGTGAAACAAAACGAACAACGGTGGGCGGTTTTGTGATCCTGTTACAAGGCCTATAGGCGGGCTTTGCCGTGTTTTTTGTCAAATCTGCCGACCAGACAAAAGGCTGTCAAATCTGCCGACCAGACAAAAGGCTGTCAAATCTGCCGACCAGAACAAAAGGCTGTCAAATCTGCCGACCAGACAAAAGGCTATCAAATCTGCCGACCAGAACAAAAGGCTGTCAAATCTGCCGATCAGAACAAAAGGCTGTCAAATCTGCCGATCAGACAAAAGGCTGTCAAATCTGCCGATCAGACAAAAGGCTGTCAAATCTGCCGATCAGACAAAAGGCTGTCAAATCTGCCGATCAGACAAAAGGCTGTCAAATCTGCCGACCAGACAAAAGGCTGTCAAATCTGCCGACCAGACAAAAAGGCTATCAAATCTGCCGACCAGACAAAAGGCTGTCAAATCTGCCGACCAGACAAAAGGCTGTCAAATCTGCCGATCAGACAAAAGGCTGTCAAATCTGCCGATCAGACAAAAGGCTGTCAAATCTGCGACAGACAAGGCTATCAATCTGCCGACAGACAAAAGGCTGTCAAATCTGCCGACCAGACAAAAGGCTGTCAAATCTGCCGACCAGACAAAAGGCTGTCAAATCTGCCGATCAGACAAAAGGCTGTCAAATCTGCCGACAGACAAAAGGCTGTCAAATCTGCCGATCAGACAAAAGTGCTGTCAAATCTGCGATCAGACAAAAGGCTTCAAATCTGCTGATCAGACAAAAGGCTGTCAAATCTGCCGACCAGACAAAAGGCTGTCAAATCTGCTGATCAGACAACAAAAGGCTGTCAAATCTGCTGATCAGACAAAAGGCTGTCAAATCTGCTGATCAGACAAAAGGCTGTCAAATCTGCCGACAGACAAAAGGAGGGAGGGACATTAATTCAGATCGCCTGAAAATCTCTCTGTCTCTCTCTGTCTCTGTCTCTCCCTTTCTCTTTTTCTTGTTTGTCAGAAGGAGCAGTAGGCTGTTTTGTTTGTCAGAAGGAGCAGTAGGCTGTTTTGTTTGTCAGAAGGAGCAGTAGGCTGTCGGGACTGATCGAGTTTATATTGATTTTCGTATCACGTTTGTCCCTACCTCAGAGTGAAGCCTCCATAAAAGAATTACGGTGGAGACACACTGTCTTTTCTTTCCTTTACGATATGTCTGCTTAACTCTGTCTGTCTGTGGGTCTGTCTGTCTGTCTGTCACACACACACACACACACGCACGCACGCACGCACGCGCGGGCACATACACACACACACACACACTGGCTTTTTTTTCCGTCTAAAATCACATATGTGAATAGACGTTAAAAGAAATAACACACACACACACACACACACACACACAACACACACACACGTACATACACACATGCACACACTCTGTGTCTCTGTGTGTGTCTCTCTCTCTTTCTCTCTCTCTCTCTCTTCCTGTCCTCTTCTCTCTCCTCTCTCTCTCTCTCTCTCTCTCTTGCGGAATATGAACTACGCCCGTTAAAGATCCTGTTAAGTCATATCAGCGACTGGCTTATGGAAACATTAACACACCAAGCATGCATGCATCTGCAAGTTTGGAAAAAAAGAGGGCTTTTACTTGAATAAGGTTTCTCTCTCTCTCTATCTCTCACACACACACACACACACACACACACGCACGCACGCACGCACGCACACACACACACACACACACACACACACACACCACACACACACACACGAAACCACCTCCGACCCTAATTAAGTATGGACAAAAAAACAAAACAAATAGGCTTGATTCGTGTCTAAGGTCAAAATCACTTCAGAAGGTTTACAAAATGTTGCTGAAACAAGAAAGAAACGTTAATATGGCAACTTTGCCATTTCGATCGGTCCCAGTATCCTTGTTTATATCACTCTCCTGCTGGGGTTGGTATGTCTTTACCATTTTGATTTCATCACCTTCTCTTTTTCGGGTTTCAGGCTGTTTTGTTTGTCAGAAGGAGCAGTAGGCTGTCGGGACTGATCGAGTTTATATTGATTTTCGTATCACATTCGTCCCTACCTCACAGTGAAGCCTCCATAAAAGAATTACGGTGGAGACACACTGTCTTTTCTTTCCTTACGATATGTCTGCTTAACTCTGTCTGTCTGTCTGTCTGTCTGTCTCTCCCTCTCTCTCACACACACACACATACACACACACACACACACACACACTGGGTTTTTTTTCGTCTAAAATCACATATGTGAATGGACGTTAAAAGAAATAACACACACACACACACACATACACACACACACACACACACACACACACACACACACACACACACCACACATACTCTGTCTGTCTCTCTTTCTGTCACTTTCTCTCTCTCTCTCTCTCTCTCTCTCTCTCTCTTCTCTCTCTCTTGTGGAATATGAACTACGCCCGTTAAAGATCCTGTTAAGTCATATCAGCGACTGGCTTATAAAAACATGAACACACTAAGTACACAAGCAACGACAAGTTTATAAAAAAGATATAGGGCTTTTAGCTGAATAAGGTCTCTCTCTCTCTCTCTCTCTCTCTCTCTCTCTTTCTTTATTTCTTTTTCCTTTAAAAATAGGCGCATACGCATGCAAACACACAGACATACAAAAATACACACACACACGCGCGCACGGACTCACACACACACGCGCGCGTGCGCGGAACCACAAAGACACACATGTGCATGCGCACACAGTAATCTTTAAAAGAAAACATGAAAGTTTTCATTTTGTGTCTTATTCTTCTTATTCATGGCGTGCCTATTTAGGACGCGATGTAACTCATCATGCGCTGCCATTCACTTCTGAGTGTCATCATGTCTACGATATCACGCTGATAATACTGGGTTGATACTGGACACTTATCACAAACATGAAAAGAATTCTGTACAGAGTAGATAAAGTGGGCAAGAAGGCAGGTCTAAATCTTAACACCAAGAATACAAAAAGAATGCACCTAGAGGGCGAAGAAAGTCAAGCATATCGAGGCATTCAAATCAACAAAACTGCATTAGAAAATGGGAGTGCTTTTAATTATTAATGCTTTCAACTAAGTACCATAACTCTTGAGAGTCACGGAGTTATCTCCCATGTAGAATTTCTCAAACCCAACAATTTTGCGCTACCCATTCAGCTAGCATAGACGCAGCCACAAAGCATAAAGTGGTAAGCTCAGAACATTCCTTTGTGACTGCGTCAATGCTAGCTGAATGGGTAGCGCAAACTGTGTTGGGTTTGAGAAATTCTACATGGGAGATAACTCCGTGACTCTCAAGAGTTATGTTACTTAGTTGATATCTAAAATTCTCCCTGCTTCCCTTTTATTTCTTTTGGTATTAATGCTTTATTAAACCTTATGAAAAGCTCTTCTATTTAATACATTAGAATAAGAGTAGGAATGGCAAAACAATAACTGATACAACTCAATAACATCTGGAAAGACAGAAGCATACCAACAAACTTTAAACCAGTATTTTAAAATCTGTTACCTGGTCAGTGAAGCTTGGACATGCAGAAAAACATATGAGAGTAAGTTGGAAGCAACAGAGATGTGGTTCTATAGGCGGCTTCTTAAGAGTCAAATGGACCAATAAAAGAACAAATGAAAGCATTTTGATTGAACTCACAGTCCGAGTCAGCTGCCGCAGAAATCAACAAAAAGAAAAATGAAAATAAAATATATCGGCCATGCAGCCCGCAACACCAACACAAACTTAATGACAACAGTTTTACAAGGAAAAATTGAGGCCAAAAGAAATCAGGGAAGATCACCCACCTCATACAGATATGTGTTGTGTGTCGTGTGTGTGTGTGTCCCTGCGGTGTCTTTGTGTGTCTGTGTGTGTGTCTTTTTGTGTCTGTGTGTGTCTCTGTATATGAGAGAGAGAGGTGTGTGTGTGTGTGTGAGAGAGAAGAGAGAGAGAGAGAGGGAATAAGAGAGAGAGAATGAGAGAGAGAGAGAGAAATTTTAGCTACTAAGTAATGGTAGACAAATTACAGAAAAGTAAGTGAGTGTGTGTGTGTGTGTGTGGTGTGTGTGTGTGTGTGTGTGTGTGTGTGTGTGTGTGTGTGTGTGTGTGTGTGCGTGCGCGCATGTGACAGAAAGTGAGACAGACAGACAGACAGAGATAATTACAGTTTTAAAACCAAGTCAACACATAAACAGTGTGCTAGAAAAAGGAAACATTTACGAGAACTGCTGTGTCCATCTGCTTTCCGAGAAGAACGGAATTTTGTCAAATTATCAGACTGTTCCTTGACATTACAGGTTGACAGAAGAAGAGATGGTAGGGAACAGAGAGAGAGAGAGAAGAGAGAGAGAGAGGAGAGAGAGAGGTGAGAGAAGAGAGAGAGAGAGAAGACAGACAGACACAGACAGAGAAGAGACAGAGAGAAACGAGACAGAAACAAGAAAGAGAGAGAGAGAGATAGACAGACACAGAGACCGACAGGGACAGAGAGAAACGAGACAGAATCAAGAGAGAGAGAGAGAGAGACAGACAGACAGAGTCAAAGAGAGACAGAGAACGAAGAAAGGGGAGACAAACACATAACACTGAGCCAAGGCAGAGAAATAGATCTGCTAGAATGGTATGCTCATACGTCATATCATTCATCTGCTGCTGGAATAGCATGATCGCATACATTTTGTCAATGACATTAACACAAACAGTATTGTGCATCCGTTAGTTTAACAAGCAATAGTAGCAACAACAACAACAACAACAACAACAACAATATCATAAGAAGCAGAGGCAGGCAGGCAAGGCAGACAATAACAGCATCAGCGTTGAAACAAACCACCGTCCAGATCAGTTCAAAGACGTAGTCAATCCAATAAGGAACAACAATCGCCCCCACCCCCACCCTTATTACTATTTTCAAAATCCATACCCCGCTATGTGCTTTTATTATTAAAAGTCAAGGCCACAGAAAATCCAAAGACAAACACAAATTAATCTTGCCTGCTCTTGACATGTTGAGAAGCAGCGCCATCATTTCTAAAAAAACAAACAAACAAAAAACAAAAACAAAACAATCCTGTGCCCGGTACCTGACTTCATTCACAAATGGACATACACTGGCTCCCTGCCCAACATCGAATCAAGTTACCTCCATTCCAAAACAGTTCTGACAGCTCCACAAACAGCCAGCCCACAGCCCACAGGACTTGTGTTTTCTGACGCACTCCAAAGACTGCAAAACTCCACAGGAAATCTATGTTTGGAGCAAAAAAGTTTTAAAAAAATTGAGAAGAAACAACACAGGCGTGATAGGAAATGGACATAGCATGTATAGGCGCTGGCACGAAACACACACACGCGCACATACAAACACATACATAAATACATACACACATACATACATACACACACACACTCACTCATCCACCCATCCTCCCACACATACAAGAACAACAACAATACACTCACTCACTCACACACACACACACACACACACACACACACACACACACACACACAACACACACACACACAAACACACACAGGCACACACATTTCTCTCCTCTGTCTGTCTGTCTCTCTCTCTCTCCTCATTCACCCGCGCGCACACACACATTCACTCAGCCACCCACCCAACCTCTCTCTCCTCTCTCTCTCTCTCTCTCTCTTCCAACACAACTCTAAACCCACTGAAACTAAGATCACGATGAGAACTTTTTTCTTTCTGTTTTGCAATAGTGACATAAGTAAGGATATAATAGTGATGATGCCATGGAATTCTATTTCGGTTTGCGAACAAGTGGCGGGACCCTCTACTCGACGCCGTCTTTCAAAACATATCCAGGCGTTAACCAAGCCCGAACAGATTCCTGCACTGTTGATCAAACAAATTGAGCAACATCCTCAATGACGTATCAGTAACGTGGATGAGACTCAACCGAGCGCGCAGTCCCCAGACTTCATGATGAGACGTATGGCACGCTCAACACTGTGGGAGCCGGCTATGGACCAAACATCCCACAGTGATATGAACATATGTGACCTCCACAACGAAATCAGTCTTAACTGCATTTTGAGATATACATAATAATATCGCCGGAAAGTGTACATTCTGCTGATTATTTTGGTACTTAAATAATTAAAGCTTGTACTCAAAAAAAAAAAAAAAAAAAATGTAGAAGTTATGCATGTTTAAAGTCATTAAGTTGTATGACGCATTTGAGAAAACGGCCTCTGAAGTTTTTGTGTGCTCTCCTACACATTTCCTTAAATGTCTTTATTTGGTGGCTTTGATCAGTATTTTTATTTTCGCTGTCATTTCTAAAGATGCACAAAGGCTTTCTCCAATTAATGTGGGTATGAACGTTACGGTTTAATAAAAAAAATTTTGGGGATAGTTGTTCAGAATTTTTGGAAGTCAAACCCCAGAGACCCAGTCCTTTTTCGTCTATGCTTTCTGTGGTTAGACTTTTGTGGGAGTCCTTATTGCTTTTCGTCTAAGCTTTGAGCTTTGACTACCATGCACATGTCTTTGGTATTGTCGTGTTATTGTGGCAGTTCCATGCATTTCACCACGATTGCTAAGATCATTGCATATATCGAACTTCTCTATTTTTGTTGTGTTTTGGGTCGTTTTTTTTGTTGTTTTGGAGGCGTTTTTTTTTGTTGTTTTGTTTTTGTGCGTCGTTTTTTGTTGTTTTGTTGTTTTGTTTGTTTGTTTGGGAGTCGTTTTTGTTTTGTTTTGGGCTCGTTTTTGTTTTTTTTGTTTGGTGCGTTCTTTTTGTTTTGTTGTTTTGGCATCGTTTTTGTTTTGTTTGTTTGGGCTTCGTTTTTGTTTTGTTTTGGGGCGTCGTTTTGTGTTTGGTGCTTTTGTTTTTGTTTTGGGGCTTCGTTTTGTTTTTTGTTTTTTGGGTCGTTTTTGTTTTGTTTTGTGGGCGTTTGTTGTTTGGCTCTTTGTTTGTTTTGTTTTGGGGCAGTTTTGTTTGTTTTGTTTGTTTGGGGCTTCGTTTTTTGTTTTGTTTTGGGCGTCGTTTTTTTTTTGTTTTGTTTTGTTGTTGTTTGTTTGTTTTGGGCTCGTTTTGTTTTGTTGTTTGGGGCGTCGTTTTTGTTTTGTTTTGGTTTTGTTTTGTGGGGCGTCGTTTTTGTTTTGTTTTGTTTTGGGGCGTCGTTTTTGTTTTTGTTTTTGGGGCGTCGTTTTTGTTGTTTTGTTTTGGGCGTCGTTTTTGTTTGTTTTGTTTGGGCGTCGTTTTTGTTTTGTTTTGGGGCGTCGTTTTTGTTTTGTTTGTTTTTGGGGTCGTTTTTGTTTTGTTTTGTTTTGGGCGTCGTTTTGTTTTGTTTTGTTTTGGGTTTGTTTTTGGGGCGTCGTTTTTGTTTGTTTTGTTTTGTTTTGGGGCGTCGTTGTTTGTTTTTTGTTTTGGGGCGTCGTTTTGTTTTGTTTTGTTTTGTTTTGGGGCGTCGTTTTTGTGTTTGTTTTGTTTTGGGGCGTCGTTTTTGTTTTTGTTTTGTTTTGGGGCTCGTTTTTGTTTTTGTGTTTGGGGCTCGTTTTTGTTTTGTTTTGGGGCTCGTTTTTGTTTTGTTTTGTTTTGGGGCTCGTTTTTGTTTTGTTTGTTTGGGCTCGTTTTTGTTTTTGTTTGGGCTCGTTTTTGTTTTGTTTTGTTTTGGGCGTCGTTTTTTTTGTTTGTTTTGGGCTCGTTTTGTTTTTGTTTTGGGCGTCGTTTTTGTTTGTTTTGTTTTTGGGGCGTCGTTTTTGTTTTGTGTTTTGGGCTCGTTTTTGTTTTGTTTTGTTTTGGGGCGTCGTTTTTGTTTTTGTTTTGGGCTCGTTTTTGTTTGTTTTGTTTTGGGGCGTCGTTTGTTTTGTTTGTTTGTTTTGGGGCGTCGTTTTTGTTTTTTGTTTTGGGGCGTCGTTTTTGTTTTGTTTTTGTTTTGGGGCTCGTTTTTGTTTTGTTTTGTTTTGGGGCGTCGTTTTTGTTTTTGTTGTTTTTGGGTTCGTTTTGGTCGTTTTGTTTTGTTTTTGGGGCGTCGTTTTTGTTTTGTTTTTTTTGTTTTGGGGCTTCGTTTTGTTTGTTTTGTTTTGGGGCGTCGTTTTTGTTTTGTTTTGGGGCTCGTTTTGTTTTGTTTTTGGGCTTCGTTTTGTTTTCGTTTTGTTTTGGGGCTCGTTTGTTTTGTTTTGTTTTGGGGCTCGTTTTTTTGTTTGGGTTTTTTTGTTTTGTTTGGGGCTCGTTTTTTGTTTTGTTTTGTTTTGGGGCTCGTTTTTGTTTTGTTTTGTGTTTTGTGGCGTCGTTTTTGTTTTGTTTTGTTTTGGGGCGTCGTTTTTGTTTTGTTTTGTTTTGTTTTGGGGCGTCGTTTTTGTTTTTGTTTTGTTTTTGTTTGGGGCGTCGTTTTTGTTTTGTTTTGTTTTGGGGCGTCGTTTTTGTTTTTTGTTTTGTTTGTTTTGTTTTGTTTTGGGGCGTCGTTTTTGTTTGTTTTGTTTTGGGGCGTCGTTTTTGTTTTGTTTGTTTTGGGGCGTCGTTTTTTGTTTTTGTTTTGTTTTGGGGCGTCGTTTTTGTTTGTTTTGTTTTGGGGCGTCGTTTTTGTTTTTTTTGTTTTGTTTTGTTGTTTTGGGGCGTCGTTTTTTGTTTTGTTTTTTGTGTTTTGGGGCGTCGTTGTTTTTGTTTTTTTGGGGCGTCGTTTTTGTTTTGTTTTGTTTTGGGCGTCGTTTTTTGTTTTTTGTTTTGGGGCGTCGTTTTTGTTTTGTTTTGTTTTGTTTGGGGCGTCGTTTGTTTTGTTTTGGGTTTTGTTTGGCGTCGTTTTTGTTTTGTTTTGGGGCGTCTTGTTTTGTGTTTTGTTTGGGGCGTCGTTTTTTTTTGTTTGTTTTGGGGCGTCGTTTTTGTTTTGTTTTGTTTTGGGGCGTCGTTTTTTTTGTTTTGGGCTGTTTTGTTTTTGTTTTGGGGCTCGTTTTTTGTTTTGTTGTTTGGGGCGTCGTTTTTGTTTTGTTTTGTTTTGGGGCGTCGCTTTTGTTTGGGGCTCGTTTTTTGTTTGGGTCGTTTTGTTTTGGGCGTCGTTTTTTGTTTTTGTTTTGTTTTGGGCGTTCGTTTTTGGGGGGGCGTCGGTTTTGTTTGGGCATCGTTTTTGTTTTGTTTTGTTTTGGGGCATCGTTTTTGTTTGTTTTGTTTTGTTTTGGGCGTCGTTTTTGTTTTTTGTTTTGGGGCATCGTTTTTGTTTTGTTTTGTTTTGGGGCATCGTTTTTGTTTTGTTTTGTTTTTTGGGGCGTCGTTTTTGTTTGTTTTGTTTTGGGGCGTCGTTTTTGTTTTGTTTTGTTTGTTTGGGCGTGTTTTGTGTTTTTTTTGTTTTGGGGCGTCGTTTTTGTTTTGTTTTGTTTTGGGGCGTCGTTTTTGTTTTGTTTTGGGGCATCGTTTTGTTTTGTTTTGTTTTGGGCTCGTTTGTTTTGTTTTGTTTGTTTTGGGGCGTCGTTTTTGTTTTTTGTTTTGGGGCATCGTTTTTGTTTTGTTTTGGGGCATCGTTTTTGTTTGTTTTGTTTTGTTTTGTGGCGTCGTTTTTGTTTGTTTGTTTGGGCGTCGTTTTTGTTTGTTTTGTTTTGTTTTGGGGCGTCGTTTTTTTTTTGTTTGTTGTTTTGGGGCGTCGTTTTTGTTTTGTTTTGTTTTGGGGCGTCGTTTTTGTTTTGTTTTGTTTTTTTTTGGGGCATCGTTTTTGTTTTGTTTTGGGGCGTCGTTTTTGTTTTGTTTTGTTTTGGGGCGTCGTTTTTGTTTGTGTTGTTTTTGTTTTGGGGCGTCGTTTTTGTTTTGTTTTGTTTTGGGGCGTCGTTTTGTTTGTTTTGTTTTGGGGCGTCGTTTTTGTTTTGTTTTGTTGTTTGGGGCGTCGCTTTGTTTTGTTTTGGCTCGTTTTTTGTGTTGTTTTGGGGCGTCGCTTTGGTTCACTTTGGGGCTTGTTCGTTTTCTTGTTATTTTTATATTCCCAGTATGCGGTGGAGAGAGACAGACAGGCAGAGCGACAGACAGGCAGAGCGACAGACAGGCAGAGAGACGACAGGCAGAGATGGACAGGCAGAGAGACGGACAGGCAGAGAGACGGACAGGCAGAGAGACGGACAGGCAGAGCGACGGACAGGCAGAGACGGACAGGCAGAGACGACAGGCAGAGCGACAGACAGCAGAGAGACGGACAGGCAGAGACAGACAGGCAGAGCGACAGTCAGGCAGAGCGACAGACAGGCAGAGAGACGGACAGGCAGAGACGACAGGCAAAGAGACGGACAGGCAGAGAGACGGACAGGCAGAGAGACGGACAGGCAGAGAGACGGACAGGCAGAGAGACGGACAGGCAGAGAGACGGACAGGCAGAGAGACGGACAGGCAGAGAGACGGACAGGCAGAGAGACGACAGGCAGAGCGACAGACAGGCAGAGACGGACAGGCAGAGAGACGGACGGGCAGAGACGGACAGGCAGAGAGACGGACAGGCAGAGAGACGGACAGGCAGAGACGGACAGGCAGAGAGACGGACAGGCAGAGACGGACAGGCAGAGAGACGGACAGGCAGAGACGGACAGGCAGAGAGGCGGACAGGCAGACGGACAGGCAGAGAGACGGACAGAAAGTACATGTGTGTACACAGCGAGGCAGTGAACAACCGAAACCTTAATATATGCAAAGGTTTCAGGTTTCCACCCATGAGGTAGTTATGCGTTTGACAGCTGCTGTATATGTCAGCACTGAATATCGTACACGTTCTCTGTGTAGGGAGGATGTGTGTGTGTGTGTTAGAGTGTGTGTGTGTGTGTATGTACGTGTGTGTGTGTGTGTGTGTGTGTGTGTGTGTGTGTGTGTGTGTGTATGTGTATGTGTATATGTTGTGTGTGTGTGTGTGTACGTGTGTACGTGTGTGTGTGTGTGTGTGTACGTGTGTGTGTGTGTGTGTACGTGTGTGTGTGTGTGTATGTGTGTGTGTGTGTGTGTGTGCACGTGTGTGTGTGTGTGTGTGTGTGTGTGTATGTGAGCGTGAGAGAGGGAGAGAGGAGAGAGAGGAGAGAGAGAGAGAGAGAGTGAGTGAGTGAGTGTGTGTGTGTGTGTGTGTGTGTGTGTGGTGTGTGTGTGTGTGTGTGTGTGTGTGTGTGTGGATGTGAGAGAGAGAGAGAGAGTGTGTGTGTGTTGTGTGTGTGGTGTGTGTGTGTGTGTGTGCGTGCGTGCGTGCGCGCGCGCACGCGTATGTATGCTTGTGACCGTGCATTTGTACATACATACGTGTATCATTGCATTGTGAGCGTGTGGTTACCTGGTTTTGCACCCCCACAGCTGTTGTTGGGTTAGGACATGAGAATGTCCTGCCCATCTGTCTGCCTGTCTGCCTGTCTGTCTGTCTGTCTGTCTCTTTCTCTCTCTGCTAGTCTCTCTGCTTGTCTCTCACCTGTACGCTTGTACTGTGTTTATGTACGTGAATGCGTTCCTGTGAGTGTGGGTGTGCGTGTGGGTGGGTATAAGTGCATGTATTGCCTTTGTATGTATGTGGTCGAATGAGTGATGGAAACGAATCACTCTCTCTCTCTCTCTCTCTCTCTCTCACACACACACACACACACAAGGACGCACGCACGGACACACACACACACACACACGAACGCGTGAACGTGCGGCTGCAGATACACATGCACACACTTTCTACGTTTCCTCCCCCATCCCTAGGCCCTCCCTCTCCCTCTCCCTGTCTCTCCCTCTCACTCTCTCTCTCTCCCTCTCTCTCTCTTTCTCTCTCTATCTCTCGTTGGAGCAAATCGTTGCAAGACTGATTATAATGCAATTTACTTTTTGTAGTTGTATTAAAATAAACATAATTATATACACAGGTACACTGCTGACTTCAGCTAAAATCAGAATATGTTGTTGAAGGAGGATTCGCTGCACTCGGATAATTCCATACGAGCTCCACCCAAATCTGTCAGTACTGATCTGGCAGATTCCTTGACCCAGCGTAAAACCCTTATGCACTCGCAAGGTCCTGAAATGAGAGGATGGAAGGGGCAAAAGGACTGCATTAACCCTTTGCCTCCTGTGCACCCTATCCATCAAGTACAAAAACTTAACTCTTTGGCTCCCTCACTCTATCCACCAGCTTTCTTCTCTGTGTGTGTGTATTTGTGTGTGTGTGTGTGTGTGTTATTATATATATATATATATGTGTGTGTTTGTATGTGTGTGAATGGGTGTCTGTGGATGTGTGTGTGCATGTGTGTGTGTGTGTGTGTGTATCTGTGATGTGTATGTGTGTGTGTTTGTGAGTGTGTGGATATGTGCGTGTATATGAGCGTGTGTGCGTGTGTACGCGTGCGCGCGTGTGTGTGCATGCGTGTGTGTGTGTCTGCGGATGAGTGTGTGTGTGTGTGTGTGTGTGTGTGTGGCGCGAGCGCGCCACGCGCGAATCACTAGTGGTTCTCTAACCAGAACTCTTCCACTGACCATAACGTAACTCCACACATACTTGCATGATATTTGCACAAACACACACACACACACACACGCCGCGCGGCGCGCACACACACACACACAGACACACACACACACACAAATCATTTAGACACGTGTTGTGTGTATGCCACGTGTGTGTGTTTGTGTGTGTGTGTGTTGTGCTGTGTGCGTGTGTGCGCGCGCGCGCGAATATTTGTATGAATAATCGTATAAACCAGAGATGTTTGAAAATGCAGAATGCTGACAGACAAGGTGCAGGAGTCTAAAGATTAAGCAGTAAGCTGACACCACCAGAATGACTGAAGTGTTCAGATGGTCAGCGAGTAGGTCAAAGTTATATGCGGGCCAAGACAGAGCTTCAGATACGGATGAATCTGTGGAACGCGCAAGGGTCGAACCAGCGTTGTTTGTTGATTATTACGCAAGTATGTGTGGTGTTATATCAAAAGTAGTGTGGTGTTATACAAAAGTATGTGTGTGTTATATCGAAAGTATGTGTGGTGTTATATCAAAAGTATGTGTTGGTGTTATATCAAAAGTATGTGTGGTGTTATATCAAAAGTGTGTTGGTGTATATCAAAAGTATGTGGTGTTATATCAAAAGTATGTGTGGTGTTATATCAAAGTAGTGTGGTGTATCAAAAGTAGTGGTGTTATATCAAAAGTATGTGTGGTGTTATATCAAAAGTATGCGTGATGTTATATCAAAGAGAGTAAGCACAATTCTCTTGGGTTATATGTTATCATCAGTGGAAGGGTTCTGGTTCTGCAGAACATTAATAATTCGTATACGTGGTGTATAATATTTGGACATTATGAATAGTATGTGCTATCCTTTGACTTATACATTCCTCCTCTACACATATGCGTTATCATATTGCCATTGGCCGAATACATTAAACACTGAATTCTGAACATTTATTTTTGATCTCTCTCTCTCTCTCTCTCTTCTTTCTTTCTTTCTTTCTCCCTCTGTCTCCCTTTCTCTCTCTACCTCTCTCTTCCTTTCTCCTCTGTCTCTCTCTCCTTCCCTCTCTCTTCTCTCTCTCACACACACACACACTCTCTCTCTCCCCACACTCATCTCTCTCTCTCTCTCTCTCTCTCACAGACACTCATACACAGACACACACACTCATCACACACACACACACACACACACTACTCACTAACTCACTCTCTAACCCCCCCCCCCCTCTCTCTCTCTCTCTTTCTGCCTACACCTCCAGTAACACTATTTACAGAAGTACTATTTCAGCATTTCGGTATCGTTCTCCGAGAAAAGAGGTCACGTTCTGAGAATACGAAAAAGTGCAGTGCACGAGCTGGAATGACTGAGATAACCGAATACTTTCACATCGGAAACAGTCGGTCAAAACAGATAAAGAGTTCTACGAGAGAGTTAAAGATGAAAGAATGGGAGTACCGAAGGGAGAAGGTGAGAGAGAAGATGGATTCCTGAACGAATCTTTATCTTCTAACGGATAAGCATGATGGAGATGAAATGAAATCAAACTTTATTCTCCAACGGTACAGACATTAGCAAATAACAGCAAACGGCACAACCTTGACACAGGTTGATGGGTTTAAATACCTGGGAACGATCATGTCACCAGACGGCAGATGCACATCAGAAATAGCCGGCAGAATCGGCCAAGCCCAAACAGCATTCAAGAAGATGACAAGCATTCTTACCAACAAATGCCTATCAATTAACACCAGGAAGAGAGTTCTTGAATGTATTATATAGAACCAATACTGTTGTACGGATGTGAGGCGTGGACAGTCAACAAGCAAAGCCAGAACAAGATTGAGGCAGCCCAGATGTGGTTTCTAAGAAGAATGTTGAAGAGTTCCATGGACAGCAAAGAAAACAAACGAGACAATCTAGATGGAGGCAGACACAAGTAGATCATTCATAAGGAAGATTAGGAAAAGACAGGCAACATTTATAGGCCATTTTATGAGGAAGGGGGATTTGGAGCACCTGGTCA
This sequence comes from Monoplex corrugatus, assembly GCA_030674185.1. Lineage (NCBI taxonomy): Eukaryota > Metazoa > Mollusca > Gastropoda > Littorinimorpha > Ranellidae > Monoplex > Monoplex corrugatus. Next base: position 32,163,426 of record CM060308.1, read on the forward strand.
CAACGGGAAAGCTGGAGGGAAAGAGAGCACCAGGTAGATCCAGGGAGAAAATGCTGGACGGACTTGCAGAGTGGCTGGGGACGAGGAGGGTGGGGGAGATGCTAGGGGCAACGAGAGACAGAGACAGATGTCGCCAACACTACGCGGCAGGGCACCTGATGATGATGATGATACACACACGAAGGAAGCATGAGACACCAAGACGTCTACATTCAGGCTGACCTGGCATATCGGAAAAATGTTCATCTATCATCACTCACCTAGCCAGATGCAACCAGGTAGAATCGAACCTCATCTTCCTGATTGAAAGTCCTAAGTTTTGGCCATTACACAGTCGCGTCCGTCTGTAAGAAAATACATTTCTAAAAAAAAAAAAAAAGAGAATGTGTAAATATTAAATACTAGCTTTAGCGATCAAAATCATACACTCACATATTCAATCAAAAAACAACAACAACAAAAACATACACAAACACACACGCTCTCTCTCTTGATTCCCCCTCTCCCCTCTCTCTCTCTCTCTCTCTCATGCACACACACTCACACACACACACACACTGCTGCACATACACACATACACAATCATGTTCACAAACGACTATACACACACCATCATCCTAAACCAGTATTTGTCAGGTTAACATAACATAAAGGTTGTGTTCAATCACACACACACACACACACACACACACACACACACACACACACAACACACACACACACACACACACACACACACACTCATACCCCCACACACACACACACACCAACACCACACACACACACACACACAGATTACAACTGAAAAACAGAAGTGAAACACTTCCTCCTTGTATTCCATCAGTCCCAAGCCATGGCCACTACCACAACTCCATTTAAGCAGAAAACCATTTCAAAGCCGTTTGTTTTCTCCAAACGATAACAAGTTAAACACCGCTGGCATTAATGAGCAATCGAGCTAAATGAACGCTAGCCACAAGGGCATTGCCGTCCCAAGAGGTAATTAACATGCGTGTGGCACTGCATTCCATTCTGCCAGTGGTGGTGGTGGTGATCAAACACTGGAAATGCCTGGCGTTGCGTTCACTTTTTCATGTTTTCGTTTAATGTTTGTGTGTGGTGTGGTGTGTTGTGGTGTGTGTGTGTGTGTGTGTGTGTGTGTGTGTGTGTGTGTGTGTGTGTGTGTGTGTGTGTGTGTGTGTGTGTGGTGTGTGTGTTAATCAGTGTGAGAGTTGTGGTGTGTGTGTGTGTGTGTGTCTGTGTGTGTGTGTGCGCGGGGTATGTGTGTGTGTGTGTGTGTGTGTGTGTGTGTGTGTGTGTGTGTGGTGTGTGTGTGTGTTAATCAGTGTGTGTGTGTGTGTTAAATCAGTGTGTGTGTGTGTGTGTGTGTGAATGTGTGTGTGAGTGAGTGTGTGTGTGAATGTGTTGGGGGGGGGGGATAGACAGACACTTCGACAGACAGAAAACAAAGAAACAGAGACAGAGTAACGGACACACTTTGACAGACAGACAGACAGACAGAGATTCATCAATCACTGATGTAATGACGGGATACTTCCACATCACCACAACCGGTTGCTCCAATCCACCACAAAATTCAAACAATACTTTACACTCACGAAGACGTGTAACTGAAAGCCGCTTTACAATCAGGTGCTTGTCTACTGTTTCGCTTCCTCCGATTAGTTCTTGGCACCAGAACCCAACGCCCCGGTTCTTACAGACAAAAAACATGTCTGTTGCAGGAGCCCACGTTAAACTCGCTTATTTCACAAACACAAAAGTGCTTTGAGTGTTTATAGGCAACGTGATTTTGTAACTTTCTTCCTTTTTTCTGTGCGTATTTAACTGTAGAGTTGAACTGGTCCAGAAATCCTAAAATCTGTCCCATCCCCCACACTCCTGTTACAGCATCTTCAAAAGCGTTTCACAAAAGGCTAGTCACTGTAGTAACGAAGATTTGAACCTGTGTTTTCTTGCTCGTATGTTTCTCTCCTTTTTTCTGGTTTTGTCTTCGATCCCGAGGATTTCATTATCGCTTTCAGTGTCAGTCTCTTCTTCTTCGAAGTGCCGAACTCTTGTTTTCTTTTGATTTTTTTTGGGGGTGTCTGCAGCATGAAGCAAAGTGATTATTTCCTCCACAAGCTTTGCATTTTCTTCCAAATGCTGGACATTTCTCTTTTGCTCTTGGGTGCTTTCCACCACAATATCCGCATTTCTCTCTGTACTCTGGTTTTTTGCTATACTGCTTTGCTGTCTTCTTTTCTTTGAAAGCTTGGACTTCCTGCGTGTCCTGCGTTTTTCTCATCATTTGGACGGTTTGATGTTGACTTGATTCATGCGCTCTGCACGTATCAATACATGCAGTCAATGTCAGCTGTCGCACTTCCAGTAATTTTGATCGCAGAGTCTCGTCATGTACACCCAGTACGATTTGATCTCTCAACAGTCTGTCTTCCAGTGTTCCATAGTTACAGGTCTTGATCAGTCTCCGCAGTTCTGCTACAAACTGTTCGATAGATTCTCCTGCTGCTTGATGTCTGCAGTTGAATCTGAATGCTTCGTAAGTTTCATTGGTTGAACCCACACAGTATTCTTCGAATTTCTGCAGAATGGTGTCAATGTCATTTCTTTCAGCTTCATTAGCAAATGCCAATCCTTCATAGATGTCCATAGCATCCAGCCCGATGCAAGAAAGAAAAACTGCTGTTCTGTATGTTGAGTCTTCTTCTGTCTGTGTTGTCACAATTTCATAACTGTCCCAAACCCTCTTGAATTTCCTCCAGCTGCTCTGCAGGTTTCCTCCATTCACATCAAGTTTAGGAGGCAAGGGAATCTTGGCATGTCGTCGACTGGCTTTTCTCTCTTCTTGTTCATCTTCCATGGTTGAACTTAGTCTTCAATATTCTGGATTTTTGTTAGAGTTCGTAATCACGATTCTGACACCATGTTTCGTTCTTTCTACAGCCAACTCGGAAGACAGGGCAATGCTTCTACGTCTTTACTCGTCGCTGTCTGATTCTCAACTGACTACAGTATATATACATATCACAGTGAACAGCAATCAGTTATCATTTAAACGAATATCATGCCGTGCTGTTATCCGCACGCTGTTTACTATTAACACACGTCACACTTCCAGTAATTTTGATTAAGCAAGGCCACTGGATCTTGTTACATAGCCATACCAACGTATTTTCTGTTTTCAATTGATATCAGTAAATCTTCATGCGGTCCAGTGTACTACTTGATGGTTTAGTACCTAGACGACCTCTCTCTCTCTCTCTACACACACACACACACACACACAATATATATATATTATATATATATATATATATATATATATGTATACATATATATATTATACACACATATACATATATGTATATATACACACACATATATATATGTATACATATATGTATATATATGTATATATTCCCCTATCTCTCTCACACAAACACACACACACACTTTCTCACTCCCCTCCCTCTTCCTCTCCCTCTCTTTCTCTAGCTCTCTCTCTCTCATTCTCTCCTTCTGTTTTTGTTATTGTTATTCCCAGCCGACTGCGTAGAGCCATATCAGGGCTTTAATCGCTTCAAAACATACAAAACTTCAACAGGAAAAAAAAAAAAAAGAAAACTAAATACAAATATCAATGCATTCGCGCACATAATATAAAGGATATGCCCCTGCCGTAGACCACTCCGTCCAATTTATCGCACAGGGGAGATTTAAAAAAAACACACACCTGAATACAAATATTAGCATACCTAAGGACACCAAAACATATAAAAAGGGCATAAATTACCTTAAAATTACTTCCGCATATCTCACCTCCCTAGAGCCAAAAATGTACTTAAATTAATACATGTACCCAATTATTAATCATAAGAAAAAAGTACGTAAGAGTTTATCGAACACATACAGGTGAATGGACCAGCAAGGTAGAAAATGATAGAAAGAAACGACAGAAAACAAAAGGAACAAGGCAGAAAGAAACAGAGTGACAGAAAAGAGGAAATTTCTAGCACAAAGTTTCCAGAAGTGGGGATACTATTTATGCTGAAAG
>CM060308.1:32172503-32180003 GCA_030674185.1 Monoplex corrugatus
TCTCACTGTCCCATCTTAACATCATTGTTGTTCTGGCGGTGTCAGTATAGGATTAAATGACCCCCCCCCCCCCTTTTCCTCCACTTCCCTGGGATGGTTATCCCCGTCGGCCATGTCACCTGAGGCGAGTGTCGACGTAAAAACTGAACCAAATCAATCAATCAATCGACCTCCCAGGTCAACATGTGTGCAGACATGCCAGTGCATTTAAACCCCCCCCCCCCACTAGTGTGTATACGCATAGAGAGTATCAAATATGCACGGTACAGATCCTCGAAGACATGTCAGTGAATGGCTTAGAAAAACACGAAAGCACCCAGCATGCACGCCCACACTGTGCAGCAACATCGTGAAACGCAGTCAGATCGACTGGTGGCTTGAGTTTATACGTCATCATCATCAGGTGCCCTGCCGCATGGCGTTGGAGATTATGGACTTCCATCTGTCTCTATCTCTTGTTGCCTCAAGCATCTCTTCCACCCTCCCTGTCTTCAACCACTCTGCAAGTCCGTCTAGAATCTTCTCCCTGGGTCTACCCGGTGCTCTCCTTCCCTCCAGCTTTCCCGTTGTGACCAGGTGTTCCAATTCCCCTTTCCTCAAAAAATGGCCTATGATTGTTGCCTGCCTTTTCCTAATCTTCCTTATGAATGATCTACTTGTGTCTGCCTCCATCAAGACTGTCTCGTTTGTTTTCTTTGCTGTCCATGGAACTGTCAACATCTTTCTTAGAAACCACATCTCGGCTGCCTCAATCTTGTTCTGGCTTTGCTTGTTGACTGTCCACGCCTCGCAACCGTGCTCCACTTTAAAAGTCTGGTTATGCATAATGCACAGAGTCCAAATGGGTTTGCAGTATGATGCTTTACAAGAACGATTTACAATTATAACAAAAAGTTCACCGAACATGTGATTTCTTGATAGTATCTATGATAGTGTTCACACAAAATCATAACCATATATTCCACACACACACACACACACACACACACACACACACACACACACACACACACACACACACACACACACACACACACACACACAAAATGCAAATAAAACTGTGGTCCAAAGGAAATAAGAGGGAAGCAGGGAGAATTTTAAATATCAACTAAGTAACATAACTCTTGAGAGTCACGGAGTTATCTCCCATGTAGAATTTCTCAAACCCAACACAGTTTGCGCTACCCATTCACCTAGCATAGACGCAGCCACAAAATATAAAGTGGTAAGCTCAGAAATTCTACATGGGAGATAACTCCGTGACTCTCAAGAGTTATGTTATTTAGTTGATATTTAAAACTGTGGTCCATTTCCATCCAGTTCACCCTGTCTAGGCATTTTGCCCAGCCAGAAGAGAAGGTCATCTCATGATTACTTTTACTGAAGTTCTCTATCATATCAGAATGCCTCTTCTCTCCGAAAAAAAATTGGTGGTGGTGGTGATTGTAGAGTGGATATATTATTGTTATTTTCTTTTCGTACTTTTGTTGTGTCAAAGTGGGCAGTTAATGCTTACTTATCAACTCAGACGGAATTTTGCAAACTAGTTAATGGAACATGCACACACGCACTCTCTCTTTCTCTCTCTCTCTCTCCCACACACACACACACACACACACACACACACACACACACACAAGCATACACACATACACACACACACACATACACACACACACACACAAACACACACACACACACACACACACACACACACACACACACACACACACACACACACAGAAGGGCGAGGAAAGACATGCCATGATTCAGTCACCCAAACTGAGAAAAAGAAGTCTTGTGGAAAGTGATAAACCCCAGTGTGCTGTCTAGTACAGCGAGCAATCACATTTTTCACCGTTTTAAACAGACCCTCCACAGACAAGCCGGCTTCAGTTCAGTGACCTTGATGGCTTGCCAGAAACTGATAAACTCACATCAGCAAATGGAGCACTGACCCCAATTATTATATTCGTGTAACTTCGAGGCAACCCCAAAAACAATGGTTTAAAAAAAAGGAAACAAAACAAAGCAAAACGAAACAAAACAGAACAAACCGAACTGAACCGAAACGAACCGTACCAAACCGAAACGAACCGAACTTAGCCGAACCGAACCGAACCGAACCGTACCGAACCGAACCGAACCGAAATGAAATAAGCAGTCACTTCCTGCCGTTTCTTACTCTAAGCGCAGTATGCTTTGTCCTAGTGACATGCCATAGACATGTTACTTTTCAAATATCCATACACATGCTTACTAAAAGTAATTCAAAAATTCGTATTATGAAGCATCTATGACTGTCAACATCTAGTCTATTTATTTGTCTCTGCACACTCATCAATCAATGGTAGTGATATGCTATTTGAAAACATGAAACGTTATGTTTCCATGCATGAAATAAATTCACGATGGAGTCTTGGGTGTTCATGATTCGTGTGGGCTGTCGCTGGAGGGCCGTGATGGTGATCTCCTGACCAGGGATCTCACTCAGTTTGTCACTGTTATTTTTGTTTAAAGCCCAGCCGACTGCGTAAGCCATATATATCAAGGCTATAACCACTTCAAAACATCAAATTCGACAGATAAAAAAAAAAAAAAGAAAATTAAGTAAATATATCAATGCATTCATGCATATAATCTAAGGAGATGGCCCTAGCGTTAACGACTCCGGGTTCAATTTCTCACACAGAGGATTTTAAAAATTTTCCTAATACAAATTTAAGCATACCTAAGGACACAAAACAATATAAAAACGGGCATAAATTACCTAAAATTGTTTCCGCATATCTCACCTCCCTAGAGCCAAAAATGCACTTAATAATACATGTACCCAATTATCAATCATAAGAAAAAGTACGTTAAGACTTTATTGGACACATACAGGTGAATGGACCAGCAAGGCAGAAAATGATAGGAAGAAATGACAGAAAGTAAAGGAACAAGGCAGAAACAAACAGAGTGACAGAAAAGAGAAAATTTGTAGCACAGAATTTCCAGACGGTGGGAATACTATTTATACTGAAAGAGCCCCCGGCATCCCCACAGGGCGGAGTGTGTGTGTGTGTGTGTGGGACTTCACTCAGTATAGCTCCGCGATTGAATGATCACTATTGTTAACAGGCAATGCCCTTAATGAGTTGGATCAGAACAGACACTGTTAAACTCTACCAAAGTGACCAAGCAGAGTCTCCTCCGGTGGGCGGCCCCAAAGTGGCTTGACATCTCTGGCTCCTATGGGTTTTCTGGCACTGGGACTTCGACGATTTGAACTTGAGGTTGATGGTGTGTTTTGGAACCGGGATCAACGCAACTGAAACTGTACATACACTGAGACAGTAAACATACATATACAAACAAACAAAAACAAAAAACAACAAACACCTTTTTGATTTTCTGTACATATCCACTATTTTCTTTTTCTCGGCTACATGTCCCATTTCTACGCCATATTAAAGATAGTCAAAATCTGGAGCAATTTGGAGCGATGCTATGGTAACAATGACGATTGTCAAATCCGAATTTATACGTAACTTATCGGACTTGACTTGTCGATTTGTGTTTTCCCTGCTCATCTGAATCTAAAGCGTTTGGCAGACTTTGTCAGGTAAACGTTTTGTGTATGTGCGAGTAGTCCTCATCAATTTCTCGGTCGTTTTGTTATGAGTCATATATAGGTAAAGATAATCAACCAGTGTTGCCATAATCACTGCATGGGGGGGGGGGGGGGAGAAAGAGAGAGAGAGAAACAGACAGAGACAGAGAGACAGAGAGCGAGAGTGAAAGACAGAGAGACAGACAGAGAGAGAGAGAAGAACAGACAGACAGAGACAAACAGACAGAGAAAGAAAGCAAGACAGTTTGTATGTCTGTCTGCCTGCCTGTCTGCCTGCCTGCCTGCCTGTCTGTCTGTCTGCATGCCTGCACACCTGTATATTTTTTTGTCTGTCATTCACCTTGACAAGTAAACATTTCATTGATTTTCTTCTCTAGCTGGAAGTATCGAACGAAATCTCGGAGGGAATTGACTTGAGAGCTACACGAAAAATGCTTATCTATCACAGACACATTACAACATTTTACAATTCTATGAAGACATTTAGACCATGGCAAAATCTCTCAGCGCCTCTTATATTTTATATTATGTGTATATTGCGTTTTACTCTCTTTTTTGTTCATTCAGATGAAAACATCGGCACAATTCTCACTAGATTTATACGTTACAATATTCTGGTGTTTTTTTTTTTTTGGTTTTTTTTTTTTTGCTTTAAGACAGCACGATATCCCATGGGTAACGGAACTTCATAAGATTCTGTCATCGCCGTTCCTTCACCCCCACTACAGCCTAATTTTCACTTTACTGCAAAAGTGGAATATATTTAAATATCTCCCCCTACCCCCAACCTCTCTCTCTCTCTCTCCCCCCCTCCATTAGATTAACAAGTTGTTAGAAAGATGCCGGGGATTCTTTCAGTATAGACAGTATCCCCACCTTCTGGAAATTCTGTGCTAGAAATTTCCCCTTTTCTCTCACTCTCTTTGTTTCTTTCTTCCTTCTTTGCTGTCTATCATTTCTTCTTATCATTTTCTACCTTGCTGGTCCCATTCACCTGTATATGTTCGATAAAGTCTTACGTACTTTTTCTTAGGATTAATAACTGGGTACATATATCAAGTGCATTAACAAGGAATAACGACGAATCACAGTATAAAACCAGGAATTGGTAACAGTGCCATATATCCACAAAGAATGCAAAAGATCGAAGGAAAATGTATCATTTGTTAAGTACAAGTCATTCATGTACACACATGAACACACACAGTCTAAAAGCACATACGTGAACAGATGTTAAAAGAAATAATAATAATAATAAAAAAAAAAACACGAAAACATACACTCAAGACATGAGCGAGAGAGATAATGAAGGTTTGCAGAACACCTGGTGGTTACCTGAGAGAGTTCAAATACCTCGGCAGCATCTTCACCAAGGACGTAAGACTGAACAAGGGAAATTGAAACCAGAATGCAGAAGCAACATCATCAATTACCAGTTTGCCCAACTCTGAAAACTTCGCACTTGGGATCAAAGCTAAACAAAATCAGTTCCACCTTCGTTCCCACACTCAATTTACCAGTGTCAAACCAGGACCAGGCCTCTTGAACACAAAATCGCAAACAACCAGATGCACTACTTCAGGAAAGCTTGTTAACTGGAAACATCGAGATCAGAAAAAAAAGGGGGATATCACCAATCTACCACTGCATTCAACAGCAAAGAATCAAATAGTTTGGGCACCTCACACAACTGCCGACTTTTTTTTCCCAGTCCACCGTATACAAGAATGCCTGGCTGCAAGCCCAGAGGCTCACCAAGGAAGACCATCTGGACTGATGGCATCAGAGAGACTGATCTCAAAATGGCATCCTCCAGATCTTCCCACTAGCCGCAGACCGACGGTTCAATTTCCCCCGTGATACACCCACCGGTTTAAGGGACAAGATAAAAAAAAAGCCTTTTGTGAAACACACGGGAAGAAGAAAAAGGGGCCAACCAAACAACGAATTCTACCGTGCTTAGCACAAAAAAATGGAATAAATAAAAAAAGCACTTATAAACTGACCTTGGGCTTTTGCCATCTGAAGCCTGGATAGCGCAAAGGTAGAGCTCTCAATTTTCTGCTCATGACCGTGGGTTCGAATCTGGCTCGCGAAACAGCTGTCGTCTGCCTGCAATGTCACTGCCCTGTTTTTGTTGTTGTTGTTGTTGTTGTTTTCTAATCTTTCTATTTTCCTGTTTATTCATTTGTCCGTACGTTTATTACTTTCATTTATTTTATTTATTTATTTGTCCATGCGTCAGTTTATCTACCTGTTTACTTATTTATTTGTTTTTCAATTTTATGGTTTATTTAATTCTAAGTAAGGCATTTATTTATTCATTTGTATATCTATCTATTTATCTATTTATTTATTTATTTATACATTTATTTATTTATTTATTTATTTAGTCATTCATTCATTATTTATTCAGTCATTCATTCATTATTTATTCATTTATTTAGTCATTTATTTATTTATTCATTTACTCTTTTTTTTTCTTTATTACTCACACACACATACACGTACACAAACACAGCGATTTGTTTCACACACAGTTACACACGCGCACGCATGCACACACATTCAGTCACCACGGAAAAGGGAAAAGCATGTTGTCTTTTGCGTGTACATTAAAGCACTAGTTACAATAGTATCGTACTATATGTTTGTTTGTTTGTTTGTTTGCTTGTTTGTTTGTTTCATTGCAACAACTGTCACCTACTTTCTTACAGACCACTTTCAGCGCCTTGCTTGTGTTACCCAGTCTCTTATTCATTTATTCACTTATTCATATATTTGTTTATCTATATGTCTATTGTTCGTAAATGACATTTAATGTAATTTAGTTCATATACTTTTATGTATCAGATACATATGTTTTTTATTCGTTCTTCATTCGTTCATTCATTCTCTGTGCCCTTCTTGTTCAATTATGGTGGTGTTCTGATCAAATTTATATTTGTGTACTCCTATACTTACTTATTGTATATAAGTTATTCATTTACTTTTAAATCCACTTATCATTCAGTCACTGCTGACGGGAAGAAACAGGCTGTTTTTAGCATAGTCTCTAGTTTATACATTTGTACTACGCTGCATTGGTAGAATTTTTACGGCTGCGGCAGATGTTGCCTACCAGGTCGCAAAACAAAGCTAGTGCGTCACTTTTCTCAACAATTTATGCATTTATTCATCCGCCTATCTATCTATATCTATCTATCTATCTATCTATCTATCTATCTATCTATCTATCTGTCTGTTTGTCTGTCTGATTATCCATCTATCTGTCTCTCTCTGTCTGTCTGTCTATCTATCTATCTGTCTGTCTATCTGTCTATCTATCTATCTATCTATCTAGTTTTCTTTCTTTCTGCTTTCTGTCTGTCTGTCTGTCTTTCTAGCTATCTATCAATCCATCTATCAATCAATCAAACTATATATCAATCTATTTATCTATCAGTTACGTATGTATGTATGTATGTATGTATGTATGTATGTATGTATGTATGTATGTATGTATGTATGTATGTATGTATGTGTGTGTATGTATGTATGTATAATGTATGTATGTATGTATCTATCTATCTATCTATTCATCTATCTGTCTATCTATCTTCTATCTATCTATTTATTTATGTCTGTATTTGTTTTATCATTTTATGTTTGTTTATCTGTATTTTGTATAATTTATTCAAACAGTTACTTTTCACTTATCTATATTTTGTACAATTTATTCAAACATTTACTTTTCACTAGTTTGTTCATTTGTCCACCTCGGGTTTGCTTTCTGCTGTTGTTGTTAGTAGATAATGATGATGATGATGTTGCTGCTGACGCTGCTGCTGCTGTTGCTCTGAGGACTGACTGACTTATTTAGGTGTCTACTTATTCATTTATTC
>CM060308.1:32185003-32187503 GCA_030674185.1 Monoplex corrugatus
TAACTTTTCATCAATCTAACATTCCATTTGCACCTTTAAAGTGAGTGTTAACTTTTCATCAATCTGACATTCCATTTGTACCATTAAAATGAGTGTTAACTTTTCATCAATCTAACATTCCACTGGTACATTCAAAGTGAGTGTTAACTTTTCATCAATCTAATATTCCATTTGTACCTTAAAAATGAGTGTTAACTTTTCATCAATCTATCATTCCATTTTTACCTTTAAAGTGTGTGTTAACTTTCACCAATCTATCATTCCACCAGTACCTTTAAAGTGAGTGGTAACTTTTCATCAGTCTAACATTCCACCAGTACCTTTAAAGTGAGTGTTAACTTTCATCAATCTAATATTCCACTGGTACTTTTAAAGTGAGTGTTAACTTTTCATTAATCTAACATTCCACCGGTACTTTTAAAGTGAATGTTAACTTTTCATCAATCTAACATTCCATTTGCACCTTTAAAGTGAGTGTTAACTTTTCATCAATCTGACATTCCATTTGTACCATTAAAATGAGTGTTAACTTTTCATCAATCTAACATTCCACTGGTACCTTTTAAGTGAGTGTTAACTTATCAATCTAACAATTCACTTTTCATCAATCTAACATTCCACTGGTACCTTTTAAGTGAGTGTTCACTTTTCATCAATCTAACAATCTCCCTTTCTCTACAAAACGTATTACAAAGAAATTCACTTTTCGTACTTCTCGTGGTCACTTAAAAAAACTGCCGTTGAAATAAAACTTGATATGGACGGTACGGAGATCAAAGGTAGCTTGCCGCGACAGTGAAAATAGACTTTGAATATCGTCATAAGTTCCTGATGAAGTGCTGTTTACACATCTTCCTTGAAAAGCACTGATTTAAGACACTAGTTTGGTCCATCTTGTCACTTTATCTTTAAAACTTTACCTTTAACACTTTGATTCTCGCACCCTGTCCACCAGCATCCTGCAGTGTCAACCAAGCAACCTAAGCAAAAACTTAACCCTTTGATTCCATCACCCTATCCGCCAGCTTCCTGCAGGAGTGAGTGTGTCAAAGGAGAGGGAGTCAAAGGGTTAAGTTTTTGCAGTTGGTCGATACGGTGTGCGAATCAAAGGGTTAAAACTTACGCTTTCACAAGCGTTCAATAGTCATCCTTTGACCAAGACTTGGCAAAGATCCACCCGTAGAGAGCTGAGAGAATCTTGTTCACATATTTCACACACACACACACACACACACACACACATACACATGCACACACACACATACACACACACACATACACACACACACACACACACACACACACACACACACACACACACACACACACACACACATATATGTACACACACTTCCAGCCGTTACGAAATCATCTCCCTTTTTGTACGAAGAGAATAACAATTCAAACAAGAATGTTGTATGTAACATTTTTTACTTTATGTTTCATGGCAGTTATATAGATGCGTCAGCTGGTACTTTTATTTCCTGTTTACAGAACAAAACCAGTACGATAATTGTATCGTTGCGGCAGCTGTACAGTGTCTGTTGGCAGAGCAAAACCAGTGCCGTGTGTGTTTTTCTAACCTCCTCCATCGTCCGTTTCCCCATTCACATCCGTATCAACACTCCTAAATATACAGATCGTTTGTTCTTATGAGCCAGAAACTCTGTCTGTCTGTTTGTCTGTCCGTCTGTCTGTCTGTCTGTCTGTCTCTCTCTCACACACACACACACACACACCTCTCTCTCACACACACACACACACATACACACACACACACACAACACTTCGTCTGTGAATAGACGTTAAAGGAAATAACGAACGAACACGCGCGCACACACACACACACACACACACAACACACACACACACACACACACACACACACACACACACACGCTCGCGCTCGCGCGCGCACACACACATACACAAATACACACACATAATCTCAGACTGAAATGGATACCCTTTAAGTATTGCCTGTGATCCCTGTATATTTTTTATTTAACATAATATAGATGATAGCATGTAATAAGACCTTTTTATTTCACCTTAGTATGTATGTTTACGAAGCATTGAATATATTGGGCACTGTTAATCATAGACTTAAATATATATAGTTGAATGATTATGTTCTCTTTTCTATGTACATGTTTTTACATCTGCAACTCCCTTCAATAACAAGCCCAGGCCTATACTGAATAAATCACATTTGTATTCATATTCGTATTGATTCTCTCTCTCTCTCTCTCTTCTCTCTCTTTCACTCTCTCTCTCCCTCCCTCCCTCTCTCTCTTCCCACCCACTCCAAAGACAACCAAATGCCTTCAAGGTGCCCATACTGTTCAAAAGCTGTGCTACATTTCTTCATCGGAGACCTCTCTCTCTCTCTCTCTCTCTCTCTCTCTCTCTCTCTCTCTCTCTCTCTCTCTCTCTCTCTCCCTCCCTCTCTCTCTTCCCACCCACTCCAAAGTCAACCAAATGCCTTCAAGGTGCCCAT
>CM060308.1:32202503-32247503 GCA_030674185.1 Monoplex corrugatus
CTGTCTCTCTCTCTCTCACTTTCTCCCTCTCTGTCTCTCTCTCTCTCTTTTCTCTCTCTCTCGCCCTGTCCCTCTCTTCTCCCTCTGCCACTCTCTTTCTCTGCCCTCTCTCTCTCTCCCTCTGTCTGTCTGTCTGTCTGCTCTCTCTCTCTCTCTCTCCCTCTCTCTCACTCCCTCTTTCTCCCTCTCCCTCTCTCTCTCTGCCCCCCTCACTCTCCCCCTCTTTCTCCAACCTTCCCCCCATCTGTGTTTGCCTGTCTGTGTATGACAGCTTGTTTTGAAATATGGACCCTGACAACAAAACAGATTTATTGTCCGCTGGTGAAAAAATCGATAAGAAGCATGCTGTTCCCATGGAGGAAATTAAACTCCACGTCGGCTGTACGCTGCAGGCTGCTTACAGGCCTAATACATTTGTTTGTGTATACAAACGTGTTGGGCTTTCATGCGTGCACGAACAAATTATGTAAGAGCGGAGCGGCGTGAATGTGTAGATATATCTCTCTCTCTCTATATATATATACAATACTTGCACAAGTGCGTGTGCACCTACGCGCACACACGCGCAGGCATATATAAACACACACGCACAGCGCGCGCACGCATGCACGCACGCACACACACACAGGCACACAAGCACACATACGCACGCACCAGCGCGCGAGGGCTCACAAGCACACACGGTAAGCACACGCATTGACGGACACTCGCACACGTAGTCATCGTCGACTGGTGCATGCACGCACATGTATACACATACAAGCATGTGCACGCGAGCATTTACTCATTCACTCACTTACATCTTAACTCTCGCGCACGTATGCACAGACACAGGGAGAGTTAGAGAGAAAGAGAAAGAGAAAGAAAGAGAGAGAGAGAGAGAGAGAAGAGGACAGGGGAGACAGAGAGAGAGACAGTGACAGAGACAGACAGACAGACAGACAGAGACAAAGACAGAGACAGAGACGGAGAGAGAGAGAGAGAGAGAGAGAGAGAGAGAGAGAGAGAGAGACAGACAGACAGACAGACAGACAGACAGACAGACAGAGATAGTAGATTTTACGTGGTTTTTTAATCTTTTTTTTTTATAGGTCACAGCCCTTTATGGGGGTGAATGTTTTGACAGACCGTAGCACCATATAATATAACACAAATGTCTACATGATTATCTACATGATCATAAGAGAATGGTGCTCACCTACTGAGGTCCTTTCAGGGTGGATCAGAGCCGGGCCCTGCTCTTCAACATAACATGATCCACTCTCAGCTCTGTTGGAGGTCCCTTCCGTCCGTCTTGTCTCACCAGGAAAGGCGGGAGGAAAAACCCAGGCAGCCGACAGGAGCTGCGAAAAAAAGGCCACATTCATCACCAGATGTAGCTTGATTATGCCGGTGGACAACAAAAGAAGGAGAAGAAAGGGGATAGGCTACACACTGCAACGAAATCGCTAAACCATTTAAACCTTCACTGCTCGGTAACAAGATTTCTACGTTCACACGCTTTGTACAGTTAAATAACACACACTGTGTTGCGGTTCTTTTGTCTGCTGGTGACATTAACAAGATTACGCTATGGAGGAAAAAAAAAAAAAAAAAAGATCGTCTACAATAGTTTGGGGGAATACGTTGCAGGAAGCTGGTGGATAGGGTGAGGGAGTCAAAGGGTTATGCTTTTGCTATGTCAGCATGGTTGACAATACAGGATGCTGGTAGACAGTGTGCGGGAAGTCAAAGACTTAAGGAGTGACCTGATGATGCTCCTCTTTTTGTCTGTAGCTAATGCTGTTCTTTGGCTGGAGTCCTTTTTTGTTGTTGATATTTCTATTTCATTATTATTTTTTTGTAGCTCATCTACCGTCTGGTTTACTGGTATGCCACAGTGAGCTGGGATCTACTGGAAGACTATTCTTCAGGTTCTACTGACTTCCTGGAAGATCTTGGTAATGTCTTTCTGTATGACCTGAATAACAGAGAGGGCATCTGAGAGGAAGATCACCTGATAGCATATATCAATTGTATCATGAATCATAGAGGCAGCTCACATAAGTGCCTCTGTCTCTGCTGGGTAGTTGGTGCAGTGTTTGCTTGTAGGAAACTTGGCAGTTGTGGTTTGAGTCCACGGGATGTTGATGAAGATGCCGGCTGCCCCGTTGGTCTCCGCACTGGTGGCTGACCCATCGGTGTACGCATGTATCTATACCTCCTGTAGGTACCATTCTTCTACCATGGCTAACGTAAGAGCCAAGCGTGCTATATTATCTTGTACTTCTGCGGACATGATGATTCGGGAATATCAGTGTGGACTTGAAAGTCTAGTTGGTCAGGAGTGACCGTTCTGGCAGTTGCAAAAGTGACGGTGAAAATTTATCATTTTAGCAGGGCTTGCTGATGTTACTTTCACTTTGTCATGAAACGCTGTAACTGTTTTTGTTTTTTCAGTATCCAGTGATAAGTGAACAGGGAGACAATGCAAATTTTTATGTGATCGATGCAGCCAAACCTGTTGTTCTCCTGGACGTGAGAATTCCAGTTTTGCCATATACAATCAATGACAAAACTCACTGACACCACTGACAGCATGTTTTATCCATGGCCTTTCTGCACCAAAACCATGCTCACACGGTTTCATTCTCTTACCACTAACCCAGTTTGTCTTATCTCTGGCATCTACCTCAAACAACATCGATGTTTTATAAGGCAATCAGTGTGTTTCCAGTTGCGTTAATTTCAGCCGATTTCTCATACACATCACCACAGAAACTGCATCCGTTGAGTCTCTCTTCTCTCTCTCTCTCTCCTCTCTCTCTCTCTGTCTGTCTGTCTGTCTGTCTGTCTGTCTGTCTGTCTGTCTGTCTGTGTCTGTCTGTCTGCCTGCCGGCCCTCCGGTCTGCCTGCCTGCCTGCCTGCCTGTCTGTCTGTCTGTCTGTCTGTCTGCCTGTCTGCCTGCCTGCTGGCTGTCTGCCTACCTGCCTGCCTCCCCTGCCTGCCTGCCTGTCTGTCTGTCTGTCTGTCTCAATCAATCAATCAATCAATCAATCAATCAATTTGGAATTGACAGACAAACAGACAGAAACTCAGAGATGCAGAAAGACAGACAGAGATTTTTTTAATTTTTTTTTTTATCTTATATCACTTTGAATTGGTCTCGATACGTCTTTTTTTTCTTTTTTTTTTTTTAATTGAAATGCCATGGTTGAGCTGTAAACAGGTCGGCGCCTCAAGATAGAATTGTTCTTTGTAATATAAGGAACTAGTGATATCACTGTCTTATAACCTAGAATAAGCCAAAACAGTAAACACAGTATTGTTAAGGCAACATTTATAGTCTTGCTAAATTACTAGAGTCTATCTAAGGTAAAATCAAACGCAGCCAAAACTTGACAGGCCAATGTTATGTTCAATCAAACATGGACTCTCAAGAAATCATTGTCTGTAACAACATGTATATATCAATGCGTGTGCACCTGCTAACACACACACACACACACACACACACACACCACACACACACACACACACACACACACACCACACACACACACACACCACACCACCAAAATCAAAATCTCCGTCACAGATTGGTTTGACAAACGTGAAGAAGGGAGGCAATCCGTTTTCCCCAGAGAGAATATTTACTCTGAGTTGTCTCTCTGTAATGTTATTTTTTGATGTAGGCATAGTCTTCTAAAATAAAAGATTCGTGTTGCCGCAACTGTTTATTGTTGAGTTATTTATTTTTTTTACCACTACGTTTGTTGATATTGGTTTTTGTTTCTTTCTTTGTTTACTTGTTTGTTTCTTTCTTTTCTGTTTTGTTTGCTCTATCAACCCCCCCCCCCCCCACCTACCCTGTTTTTATATCGACCGGAGAGAGGTGAATGTTTTGTTGTTTCTGTGACAAAACGCGACAGCAAGATTTTCTCAACGGTTTTTGTTTAAATGGATATCTTACCAAATTTAGGTCGAAAGTGTGGACCGTTGAGGAGTCGCAAAACGAACACGTAAGTTTGAAACGTATGGCGCTTTAAGTCGAGTCACATGGATCAAAACTTTAAGTGCCTAAGATCAGCAATTTTTGAGGACAGTGTACACGTTTTAAGGAACTTCTGACAATGTTTCATTTCTCGTTTCACTGTTCTGGCAATCTGTCCTTGATCTCACTTCACGTCAAGTCCCCCCCCCCCCCCCCCATCTTATTCTTCTTCAAAGTCAAGCTGACTGTGAGAAGCACAAACTGTCTATTTTCTGGTGAGGAGCAAACATTTCAAATCGGTTTTTCTCAACTGCTTGTGATTGAACAAATTTTGTTCTTCAGCTGTGCAATTGTTTATATATCATGATAAGCAATTAAAGCAATCATAAGGACAAGTTAAGGTTAAGCCGACAAATGATGATTGCAAGAGTTAAGCCGCCAAATGATTTGGTATATTATATAACAAAAGCATGAACAAAAACATTCGTTTCATTCTCTCTCTCTGTGTCTCTATGTCTCCGTCTCTGTCTCTCTCTCTCCCTGTTTCTCTCTCTCTCTCTCTCTCCTCTATCTCTACTCTCTCTCTAATACATGTACTATTATCTTTGAATAATAAAGTATTCTTACGTCTCTCTCTCTCTCTCTCTCTCTCTCTCTCTCTCTCTCCTCTCTTATCTGAGCTGCCAAATTCTCCAATACACACAACTGACTGACGAAATTAAGTGCCAGTAGGTCATGATAAAAGAAAGACTTAGCCGATGATTGTATCATAGAAGCACAATATTAAAACACTTGATTAAATGTATGCCAAAAAAAAGAAGAAAAAAAAAAGGAAAAATTAAAATTAAAGAGGAGGGGGAGGAAGAGGAGGAGGAGGAGGAGTTGTGGCCGCGTTCTCAAACTCAGTCGGTGAGTATTGCTACAACTTGGAGATGAAGAAAAATCCCTCCTCTTTCTCGATCTCGATCTCTGTCTACAGTGCCAATTATTGACCATGACAGGCTTACGTAGTTTTGTTGTTGTTGTTGTTGTTGTCGTTGTTGTTGTTATTGTTGTCCTCGTTGTTGTTGTGATTGTTTTAGCACCGTCACTATAGGGGAAGAAATCGATGACTTTGGTTATCATGAATTCAATATAGAGGACACAAAACTTAAAAAACAACAACAACAAACAAACAAACAAACAAAAAACACTGAAAGATGTAGGCTACTCATTTGAGAATGAAAAGGGAAGGAGATCAATGCTTATCGTAGATTCTGTCACGTGTACATCAAGATCAAGATCAAGATCAAGAAGACAAAGGTGGGCTTGAAGGTGACTGTAAGTCATTGATCTCTCGATCATTCTCCAATTCGATACTCTTCTCACAAACAATAGGAGATAAGCAGACGAAACCAGAACAGGAAACTGAATCAACACAGCTCCACTTCCGAGCTATCGTCACGTGACAAAAGCTGCAGCCATGATGGTGGGTGTGCGACATTTTCAAACCGGGTCTCTGTTAATTTCGACCTCTTAGTGTTGATTTTTTTCATGTATGATCCTCCTTTTCGATGTCTTTGCAGGACGGAATCGATGACAGCCCTGACCTCCTCGCTGAGGATCAGGAACATCGCCAGGTGAGACAAATTTATTGAATTCATTGTGTTAGATAGCGAACCGGAATGTGTCTCGTCTGAAACATACAAAGTGAAACAGAAGTGTTCGTTTGCGCTGGACTGTTTTGGCAGTGTGATTTTAAAATCATTCGAATGATATTAACAAATAAATCTGTGGCGATTTGGGTTTTATAATCTTAATAAAATTGACCAATCGGTCGGTAGAGTCAGAATTTTGAAGTCGATGTTATCTATTTGGTGCAGTGTGTGAGGAATTTCAGGAAAGGGGGCGGGTCCTGCCCACCACCCCGGCAGTTTGACAGTGCCGTTGTTTTTGTTACATTTGTTGACATTGTTGTGCATACATTACATCTGTGTTCAGGAGAGAATGGGATAGCATCGCTTCCAGAGCGAGATAAAAGACAGAATGGCTAGACAGAATTTTTCTGTGAACTACGCGGTAGGCCCATTAACCTAAAATAAAATGACAAAATATTGTCGAATAGTCTAATATTCTCAGTTTCTGTCATAAGGAGTGTGGCATTTGTTCAACAGGCATTCATAACAATCTGACAGATCTATGTGTTCCACCCAAATCTGCCAGTAGGCCTTACCTGGCAGAATCCAAAACAAGTGTGACTGCCCGCGTAGAGTCCTTGACTCCCATTTATAGTCTTTGGTATGCACAAAATCCTGTACAAGGCCTTGAAATGGAAGGATAGGGGTGGAAGAGAACTATGAAACACTAAGCTGACATTGACACGACCAGAATAATTGTAGCATTAAAGACTGTTGCAGGCTGGTAGAGATATTTTAAAACAGAAACCTCACAAAGAGATGGAAAACCAGATCTCATACATGTATACACAAAAGACACAGAATTTAGACTATAGGCCTATGCCTATGGACCTTGTCAGGTTGAGAAGTTACAAGAATGAAGTGAATATTTTGTCAGGCTATAGAAAAAATTCTGACGCATCAAATTGCCTTGAAGCTCACTTACTTTGGCCATTCTGAATGTGTCTTGTGTGTTTACTACTTTTTACTTTTTTTTTCTCAGTACAGAAATAATCCCTCCTGGCGTGCTTTGAAGATAAATGTAGCAGCCAAAAGTTAAGTAGTTCTGTTTTAGCAGTCACCACAGTGAGTGAGTGAAAAAGCTATTTTGTAAATTGCTGTTCGCCTGTTAAGTCGAGTTATCATTCGCAAAAATGGAAAACTGTTTGAAGATGAAGTGTGAATAGGCCATACAGTATGAGTATTGCATTCTACCGACAATTTTGAATGGTCAAAGAGCTCCACAGCAACACAATAGACCTGAACAGTAAACTTCACAGCAAACTGCAAAACATCCACTGCCTAAATCATGATATAATGAAGTGACATAACTACTGATAGTGGTTGTGATACTGAGGTATTGTAATGCCAAGGACAGTCATCATTAATTTGAACTTTGAAGTATGGTATTGACACCGTGGTAATAAATGATGTAAATTGTTGTTGTGGTATTTTTTAATTCATAAAAACATGTTTAAGAAAAGATTATTATTGATAATGATGTATACAACATGGCAATAAGAAAGATTGCACAGTAATAATACGTACTTGGTTGACAAAGCTAAAATAAATAAGCTAAGATTAAGAATGCATTCTCTTTAAAGTAAAGTTATCCCCTGCAGTTTTGTTGTTTTTTCAAAAGGAATTCTTTACACTTGGACAATTAACATATGCGAACCATCCTTATCTCCCAGTAGTAATCTAGCAGATCATTAGTACACATCCTAAAATGTCAAAAGTGGAGTTTGTGCCTGGCAGTGATTGTAGTCTCATGTTTGTTATCATGAGATCCTACAAAAGAGCATAGTTTATTGCTGATAAGTTACAAAATGAAGCTTTTAAATGTCCTGCATGTGACATACTACTAGTAGTACATTGACCAGTTTGAGCATGGACTACTCTAGAATGTACGCCACAAAAGGCACCAGACAGCAGCGTAATGTTAGCTCTCACGGGTGCCTGACACAGTCACAGATATGGAAGGTCTGACATTGATTGATATTTCATTATTTTTTTGTGGACTGCTTGTGCTAGCATGGTGACCAAAACTGCCCAGAATGGGGGTGTATTTGAATTTGTTGGAGAGCTACAGACATGGTATGATTGCATGGAAATTATGATCATGATGGGATGATTGAGACAAAAACAAAACAAAAAATAAAAGTTAAATATATACATTTTAAGGAAAGCAAAGCAAATCATTGTGACTGCTACTAGTGCTAGCTGATCTGTTCTCAGTTTGCTTTGAATTTTCTTACTCTGCATCTTCTTTTGTGTTGAGCTCATCTCCCATTTGCGGTTGTAACAGAATGAAAGTGGATTCAGTGCATGGTTATTTTTAGGCAGTCATACTCTGTTTTCAAGAGTGCATGCAAGGTAATTTCATATTTCCATAAGCCACTGAATAATGGCATTATGTACAGGATCTTGTACATGTGTATTTGTAGGTCCACATGCACGGACATGTATACAAACATACACAAGGGATTCAGGCACTAAAGGTCTGTCCATATATTGACTAAAGAGATCACAAAAATTGCTTTTTGTGCCTACCAGGCGCCGCCAGGCACCGCCAGGCAGGGTCGAATTAAGACCTGATCAGAGATCCGCCTTCCTAACCTCTTTGCTACTCTCTCTGTCAGGTTGAATTATATATCATTTTTTAGTCTCTAGTTAATCTACTGACTGGCATTTTTTGTAGCGAATCATTTATTTATAATCACTTTGTGTTGTATCTTTTCTAGCCTTTAGTTTAGTTTATATTTTGCTTCAAGTTCTTTTGTTGGGAAGCTGTTATTTTTGTAATTGTCATTTATGCTTTTTTTCTTTAGTTTAATACTAATAATAGTAACTTCATTGTTGTAGATGGCCTAGATTTATTGATTTATATATTATTGTTAATTTTAAGAAAAAAGTAGTCATTTGTGTATTTATTCATTTCATTTGTATATTTCTCTGAGGATTTTAGTATTTTTACTAATAATCATTAAATGCACCTTGAACTGTTTAAGCTTTTCCCAACAATGTACCAGACCTGTAAAAACTATGTAGTCTGCGTTAATCCAACCATAACTGTCTGACACCAGTGACAGTTATTATTGATGGTAAACATTGACCACTTTCACACATGGTTTAGCATATGCCCAGCCTAGACAGCTTAGTGTAAATGAGTCATCTGTCGTTCATTATTCATTTGTAGCTTGCTTACGCTGTAGCAGTACTATGTAATGATTGCTAAATGCTTACAGAATTGCCACAATTTTTCATTCTTATACATTATGCCCATTTATGGTAGAGTATAAGATACAGTATATATTGAAGCCACCCTTTTTCTGATGTCTGGAAACATATTTGACATGGTAAGATTCTTAATTTGACCAGTCGATGTGATTCAATGGTTAGTGTATCATACTACCAACTTGAGGGTTGCTGGTTTGAATCCCATCAGTTGTTTCTAACTCTTTGTGGGATTTTTTTCCCCCATCCTGTGCTGAGCTCATTTAGAAGACAAGGACCACACAGTCAAGTCTCATCCACCTCATGGATGCGTCTGTTGAGGGTGTTGCTCAAAATTCAATGGAGACAGATGTATGTTTTGTTATATTTGATAGCAGTAATAGCTTCAACTACAAGTAAGAAAAATCGGTGATGGTATACATTGGTGATTGTTTGTTGCCTTGCTGGTGCAGTTTAGATATTATTCACAATATTCTCCACCTCATGGTGTTTCTTGTTAACAGTTTATGGTAAAGAAAGTCTGTATTGAACTTGAAGCAAACTTAGTTCTCTGACCAGTAGATAGATTTGTGATTTGATTCATTGAAAAAGTTACATAAAAAAATGATGGAGTTAAACAGTGTTATTGCTGTTGGCAATGATGACAGTTAACTTATCGCATATTTGCTTTGCACTGTTCTTCAGTTTAAGAACTTCTGTCAGTAAAAACTAAAATATACATGCGTTCATATTATTTGACGAGAGTCAAGAACATTGAATGACGAATAATAACATTGAATGAACTTGAAACAAAAGGGAGTTTCAGATCATGAAGCATGTTTCCTGATTCACCATACATTGAGGAAAAAAAATCTGTTACTTGCAGAATCCAGTCTGAAATTAAAATAAGATGTTCTTGCTTGCAGAACTCAAACTAAACTTACTGTACGTGCATGATAGTCTACAGGCAAAAGTTAATTATTGAAGTGAATATGTGTTAGCAGTAGCATTTCGTGTACATTCTTTTGTGGATCATTAATTGCATGTAACATGTAAGACCTTTTTACATCTTGCCTGCAAAATATATTCACAGCAATACAACTGTGGGCTAGCCATTGCACAGATGAACTGCAGTTAAAGATACTTTACATACATTCTAACTGTACATAGTAAATTTGTAGTAATCCTTACCTTTTCTTGTGATAAACTTATTTACTTTCTTTTTAATGATAGCATTAACCTTACATCAAGTTGAGTAACACTATTATCTTCATTGAAAAAACTATTTTAACAAAATTGAAAAAATAACCAATATCAAAATAGTGTAATCATAAGTCAGTTGCGCATACATGTATTTGAAGGTCTGCACTGACAGAAACACCTCTTCAGTTGTAAACTAATCTGTGTTATTGTTATCTGTAGTATGAATATTGCAGTCTGCACTGACATAAACACCTCTTCAGTTGTAAACTAATCTGTTTTATTGTTATCTGTAGTATGAATATTGCAGTAGCATTATACCTTCATTGAGAAAAGAAAAAACAATGTCCATATCTGTTACAACAAAATGACAGTTTATAATCGTACACGGAAAGTCTGCAGTGATACTGATGTGTTCATTACTAATCTGGTCAGTAGTAGTAATGCAGCCATTGTATTAACTCTAACAACGTCATTAGTAATTAACCTAATCTATTTTCAAGTAGCACTTACATAAGTGTTGTGAACTGTGATTACACCAGAATTTAGCACTCAGGTGAAGGATTGGCAAACACTTGTTTGACATCATAAACAAACTTTATTAATTTCATTAAGAAGATGTGAAATGTTGTAGATTTTCATATAGAATATTTGAAATACAGTATTTGTGTAAAAACGTATTTTGACATATGTGGTTGTAACGTGAAAGAAAATGTGTCTAACAATACTAACATGCTTTAGAATGGCGTGTTCTCAGGACTGCATTGTTGAAGTTTGCCTGGATGACGACAACGAACCACTGGAAGTTGCAGTTACTGATGCGCAAGTTGCCCATTCAAGGGCTAAAGTCTTGTTGTTTTTAAAGACCAAGGTATGAATATGAGTTAGTTTATGCCTGTGTGTTAATAACGACCTTCCTTCCCAGGGCCGGTCAGACACGGTTGATTTGACTGACACGTCTCTGATGGTGGACATCAGCGATTCGCTCAGCGAACGAGACAAGGTCAAGTTCACTGTGCACACAAAGGTAATGAGTGATCGTCTGCCTTCCCAGTAATACATGATGTTGGTGGAGTGTTGGTGTGGTGCCTTGCACATTGGTCACATATAGCGGGCAGCATGTTTCTGGTATGCTTCAGCTTGTCCATATCTATTATCCTGATGGAGGCTTTTTTTTCTGTATTCATCCTTTTGTGCCTGCCTGCCTGCTTGTTTGTTTGTCTGTCCATCAATCTGTCTGTGTGTTTCTTTTTGTCTCGGTTCTTTTTCTTAACGCTTTGACTCCCGCACCCTGTCCACCAGCATCCTGCAATGTCAACCATGCTAGCAAAACAAAAACGTAACTCTTTGATTCCCTCACTATCCACCAGCTTCCTGCTGGAAGCTGGTGGATAGGGTGAGGGAATCAAAGGGTCCTCAACTATCACAGCTTCTGCTGGAGTGGTGGATAGGTGAGGGAATCAAAGGTTAGTTTTTGCAGTTGGTCAATAGGGTGAGAGTCAATGGGTTAAATAATCATCATTTAGTTTTGTCTGCTTCCAGTTTTTTGTTGGTTTGGATTTTCCCCGCTTTGTTTAGTTTGATTCTTATTTTGTTTGTGTTAACTGTTCTGTGGTTTGTTTAGATTTTATTTTCTGTCTTTTTTTTTTTTTTTTTTTTTTTTCTCTCTCTGCCTTTCTATCATTATGATAGTTGTATTGATCATTTTTTCATTGTGGACTTCTCACCTGTCGGCTTTGCTTGCTTCAGTGTTGGCTGCTGCACTCTTTGACACCGCCACCCTCTTTGAAACAGCTCTGTCTTGACTTTTGTGGACAACTTCTGAATATTTAGACCACTGATGTTGGTTATGTTCTCAATGTATGAGATTGGATGTTCATCATAGCAAGAATACTGTGGATTTACCATGTAAAAATTGAGTTGCTCAGTCTGAGGAGTGTTGCCACTCTGCAGTGCCATTTTTTTTTTTTATCTTTGTATTTCCTGTATGCATGTATTTCTGTTTACTGGGCTTTTCTACAGAATTTTGCCAGGGACAAGTTCTTTGCTGCTATATGGATCTTTAACGTGGCACTGAATGTGTGCTGCACATGGGACCTCATTATATCATTTTATCCAAAAGAGTGGTACCTAGATTTAAGAGTTAGTGGAGGGAGGAAAAAAATTCCTGTCTGATCCATTTGTCGAACCTGGGTTTCTCATGTCCTAGGCAGGTGATTTAAACACTGGACCACACACATTTACAAACACACACAGATGTGCACACACACAGACACGCACACACGCACACACCACGCATGCACACACACCAAGCACGCACACACACACACCCCACACCACACACACACGCACGCAAACACACACGCACACGCACACGCACACACACACACACACACACACACACACACACACACACACACACACACACACACACACACACACACACACACACACACACACAACTTTGTAATATGTGTCTATGTGTGTGTCTGTGGTATGTAATACATGTGATTTTGATATATTTGTCAGTTGTATTATTATGCCTTCTGTTAAGTGGTATCGTCTTTATGATGTGTTGGTAAAAATTTCTTTTATCATTTGATTGCCTCTGAAGTATTACTTTGATATTGAAGTGAATTATATTGACAAATGTATCAGTTTTCATGGTAAGTGTGCATTCATTTATATAGATACCTTTTCAGTTTCATGTGATGTGTGAAACAAGATACATTGTCAGTGTATGAAATAGACTTTGGTGCATGCATTTCATCATCGTATTGATTTTAAAGGTCAAATGTTATGTATTGTAGACAACACTTCAGCAGTTCAAGAAGCCAGAGATGTCGGTGGTGCGACAGCATGAAGAATTCATCTGGTTGCACGAACGCTTTGTGGAGAATGAAGACTATGGTGGCATAGTGGTGAGTACTAGTAGACATGCAAGAATAAAGCTTATGTCTAGACAACTAAATCAATAATTGGTATATCAAGTAGAAACCAAATGGTCCATGAATAGATGCAGAATATACTTTTGTCATATAATAGCCTTTCTGTTAAACAAAATCAGTAGTGGGGAGACAATGGGAAACAGTTAGCTATATATGTGTATGTGTGGGGTAGGCAATGTTAGTATGTCCGTCAATGTTAGTATGTCGTCAATGTTAGTATGTCCATCAAAAATACTGTGTTGCAAAACAAGGAGATAGGGAGAAAATTTTGTGATGTGCAACTCGGCATGAGAAAGATGTTGAGAGTATGTTTACTTCGGCTAGCTAGATACATGCAAACTTTGGACTCGTTACACAACTACAGACTGTGTACAGGTAAAAAGTGAAGAAAGAATCTATTTCTGGACATTAGTGCAGATTATGGAAATGAGCTGAGCAGGACAAATTTTCGTAACCGAATGTCATTATTTCCCGATGATCATGTGCAATTGCAGGAAATTCTGACGCTTGTAGAGAAAGAGTTAAGAAAAGCTCATCATACTAAAATTAAGAATAATAGTTTTGATGGTAGGTGAATTGAAGCAGGTACATTTTGTGAAGTGTTGGCCACCATAGAAACAGTAATGAATCGTGCTTGTTGTCTGAAGCAATTACTGACCATTATGGAAACATTGGTAACAGATAGGCCAAGGGAAGCAATTATTACTCGCCTGTGCTTTGGTCAGGCGAAGTCACATGAGACGTGACATGAGTATTGGCGCGCGATGCTATCCAGGTCAGTTGGACGCTGACGCTTGTCTAGGTCAGTGGTGCCAGAGTTTCGCTGCTACCATACTTAACCTTCTTTACACAGTTGGACGACAGTGGATGAAGTGCGTGTGTTGAGTGGATTGTATGTATTTCTGTAAGTGGAATTTATGTGGTGTGCATCTTGTTGCTGAAAAGACACGTGAGTAACCCCTTCTTATTGCTTTTTACTGTCATCAGTCGTTAATGATGAGCACGGATAATAAAGCCGATGATGTTTTGGAGTCGGACAATGAAAGGGCAGGAAGCAGCTAGCCTGCTGTCCATAAAGCCGCTGAGTCGGCGGAGGATTTATTTAGAAGTTTAGAAGTGTGCCTGGAGAAAAAACTAGAAAACATGATGAACAATTTTTTGTCAGCTAAGACCCAGGTGCGAGGGCGCGCCCCTGAGAGGGCAAAGAGGCACCAAAACTCTCCTGAGAGAGAGACTGCGCGCGCGCGCTTAGTCGCGCAGGACCACTCCCCTGAGAGGGCACGGTATGCGCGAATTGACCCTGACCGAGATTCCACTAAAAGGAAAAGAGACCTGTCTTCTTCGGATGGCGAAATTACCGATGATGATGATGTAGATAGTTTGTCCATTACATGCTCTGATGATGACCTCTTGAAAGAGATTGAAGCAGAGCTTGATGAAAGGGAATGAAAAGGGGAAAAGGTAGCCGAGTCGCTGGCCGAAGTAGTCAAAAAGTGTTTTGATAAGAAAAGAACAGATGAAAAGTTGAAAGAAGTCTTTGACAAAATTGTAACTCCTAGCAATTGTGAGCAGCTTAAAGTCCCCATGGTGAATCCCGAAGTATGGAAGAAGATGCCGGGGGAAGCGCGCAAGGCTGACCTAAAGCAGGTCACAACCCAGCGCGCTATTGTTAAAGCAGCCATGGCTGTGGTTAATTCCACGCAGTTACTACTAAAAGCGGCAAGAGGTGGTAAACCAATTGACAAAGTATTAAAGAAGTCCGTTACGGATATGCATGCGAATGCCCTGCTTCTTCTTGGCCACGCTTCGGTGGACATTTCCCATAGGCGTAGAGTTGCCATTCGGCCATGTTTAAACAGAAACCTAGCTGGCCTATGCTCGGACACGGTCCCCATAACTGGCTATCTCTTTGGAGATAACTTGACCGCTTCCCTCAAGGACGTTCGTGCCGTGGAAAGTCTGGGTGCGGCTGTGGCTGGCACCAGCGGCTGGCAGGCCCGCAAGAGATTCAGGCACCAGGCTCAACAAGGGGACAGGCGACCTTTTTTAGGACAGCCGAACTGGTGCCAACAGTGGAGGCGAATCCAGACGAGGCCGCAGTTCGGCGGCAAGCAAAGGCAATCGTACGGCCAGAGCGGCAAGAAGTAAGGCCCGCGGTGCCGGACCCTCCAGTGGTAAGCCCCGCCCACACTGTTCCCCTTGCTGGCCTTCCACACACTGAAAACCTAACGCCCTCACAGGCTGACCTACAAAAGGAGGTGTCCTTTTTCCCGGGTGGCAGAATACAATATTTTGTTGAAAATTGGAAACAGTTGACATCAGACTCAGAGATTATACAGACGGTGGAAGGTCTTCAATTAGAGTTTAACTGCCCAGTATCTCAGTTGTCTTTTATTAGACAACAAAAACAGTTAAATGAAACAGAAATAGAGATAATTGATATAGAAGTCCAAAAGTTAAAAGATAAAGGAGTTATTTCAGGTTGTAGTAAAACACATGAGAAATTTTATCACCTGTTTTTACTCGTCCGAAAAAGGATGGAAATCAAAGAATGATTCTTAATTTAAAGGATTTGAACAAACATTTAAAATATCACCATTTCAAAATGGACACTTCCGTCTGCGCTGTTACTGATCACACAAGACTGTTTTATGGCTTCCATAGACTTGAAAGATGCATATTATTCTGTAACCATTCATCCAGAATATAAAGGATTCCTCAGTTTTTATTGGAGAGGACAATTATATGAATATAACGCTATGCCGAACGGGTTAGCTATTGCTCCCAGGAAATTTACAAAACTATTGAACCAGTGTTTGCCACCCTACGGGAAAGAGGACATATCTCCACTTCTTTTCTGGACGATTCCCTCCTTATCAGTAGTACCTATGATGGTTGCTTACATAATATTGCTGATACAGTGCAACTTTTGCGTTCATTGGGGTTTATTATTCACCCGGACAAATCAGTCTTTGAACCTACACAGAAAATACAGTACTTGGGTATGGTTATTGACTCAAGGTCTATGACAGTGTCCTTGACGCCTGAGAAGGCACTGAACTTGGCAGAGAATGCGAGGGCAATTTTGAAGAAGAAAACTTTGAAAATTAGGGACCTAGCAAAAATGATAGGGAAAATAGTAGCTGCTTTTCCTGCAGTTAAATATGGACCCTTGCATTATCGGAGCCTTGAAAAGGACAAAAAGGTTGCACTGGAACGGCATCACGGTGATTTTGATCAGCAGGTGTCTTTGTCCACTTCCGCTGAGTCGGAGCTGCAGTGGTGGATTGATAATGTTGTTGGGGCATACAACACTATTGAGCGGACAGAACCAGACATAGTTGTTACTTCTGATGCGTCTCTCACTGGTTATGGGGCTGCATGTAATGGTGTTACATCTGGGGGGCAGTGGCTGCCTGATGAAGCAAAATTCCATATTAATTATTTGGAACTGAAAGCTGCATTATTTGCATTACAAAGCTTTGAATGTTGTTTGACAGGAAAACACGTGAGAATTATGCTGGATAACACAACTGCTGTTGCATGCATGAACCATATGGGGACCAGTTGCTCAAGCGCATGCAATGACATCACATTCAAAATCTGGGAATGGTTTATTGGACATGATATTTATGTATCCGCAGCACATATTCCAGGTCGTCAGAATAAGGCTGC
This sequence comes from Monoplex corrugatus, assembly GCA_030674185.1. Taxonomy (NCBI): domain Eukaryota; kingdom Metazoa; phylum Mollusca; class Gastropoda; order Littorinimorpha; family Ranellidae; genus Monoplex; species Monoplex corrugatus. Next base: position 32,219,171 of record CM060308.1, read on the forward strand.
TGATGTGGAATCCAGGGCGATGAACCTTGACGCTGAATGTAGGCTCGATAGCGCAGAGCTGAGAAGAGCACTGACCGTCTTACAGACGGACATTGACATTGACCTTTTCGCTTCTAGGTCGAACAGGCAGTGTGAGCGGTATGTTGCATTTCGCCCAGACCCAGAGGCGCATGCCATAGACGCATTCTCTCTATCATGGAAACGTAACAAGTTTTACGCGTTTCCCCCTTTCAGTGTCGTTACCCGTGTGCTTCAAAAGATAAAACAAGAAGGCAGCACAGGAGTGATGATCGTCCCATATTGGAGGACACAAGTCTGGTGGCCGGTGTTGTAGTCCCTGCTACAGGCGGAACCCGTCCTATTGAAGAGCCATGCGTCTTTGCTGACCCTACCCAGCCAACCCCACCGTCAACATCCTTTGCTTCAGAACAAGACCTTGAAATTACTGGCATGTCGGGTATCCGGAGCAGATATGAACAGCTCGGATACTCAGACCAAGCAGCTACCTTAATCATTAATTCTTGGCGACTGGCGACACAAGCTGCATACAATTGCTACATTACAAAATGGAAACGTTTTGCAATTGCAAATAATATCAAGGTGTTGTCCCCTTTGCCCGCAGATGTTGCAAATTTTTTAGCTATGTTGTTTTCTGAAGGAGCAAGTTATAGTGCAGTTAATACTGCACGAAGTGCTTTGTCAGCCTATATACCCTTAGTAGACGGCAAAACCATTGGAGCTCACCCTGATGTGTGTAGGATTGTAAAAGGTGTTTTTGAACAGAGGCCTGCGCTGCCAAAATATCATAGTACTTGGGATGTGGGGGTAGTATTAAGGTACCTTAGTTCCTTACAGCTGTGGAAGAAATGACTTTAAAACAGCTTACCCTGCGCATGTGTATGTTGTTAGCTTTAGTCACAGGACAAAGGGGTCAGACGTTGCATTTATTGCAGGCAACTGACATAAGATTTCACAACTCTAAATGTACCGTTTTGTTTACGAATAAACATAAGCAATCTAGACCAGGATTCCATACTGAGCCGGCAGATATTATGCCATATGAAACAAATCCAAAATTGTGTCTTGTAACACATTTAAGAATTTATCTGGAGAAAACAGAAACTGTGCGTGAGAAGCTGACTGCTGATAAAAACAACTTCCTACTCAGCTATACCAAACCTCATGTGCCTATTTCTAGGCAAACTCTCTCCCGGTGGCTCAAGGACGTTTTAGCGTCAGCAGGGATAGACACTGACGCTTTTGGTAGTCACAGCACGCGCAGCGTGAGTGTGTCAGCGGCGGCCAATGCGGGCGTACCGCTTGATACAATCCTAAAGGCGGCTGGCTGGTCGAAGGATTGTTCTTTTAGAAAGTTTTATAAAAGACATGCTGTACAGAATTTTGGACAAACAGTTCTTGACAGTTTTATGGCTAACAAATGAATGAACCAGTGTTGTGTTTCTTATGACTTTTAAGAGATTTGCTTGCTGTATTCTACTTTGAAGTGAGCTAAGAATTTTGTCTATGGGTTATTGTATTCAGCCTACACCTGTTTGACAGTAGAAAGAATTTGTGTCTTATGAATTCATATACTTGTTTTAAAATTCAAGAATATATGTTTCTTATATTACAAAGATGATATTTCGTGTTCTCTACTCCGCATGTATGACGTACGTGCCCACTAGACGCTCTAAATCCTCATGTCACGTCTCACGTGACTTCGCCTGACCAAAGCAACAGGCGAATAATAATTAATAAATTAAACTACCTTATGTTAGGAAGGGGACATTTAATTGGAATTATTATGAGAATGTTGCTGGGAAGGGGAAGTTACGTGCCCACCCATGCAATGATCTCATGTCAAGTTCCTAAACGATCCCTCCCTATTCGTAATGGTCTAGTGGTCACTTGTACTCTGAATACTGACCTGGATAGCATCGCGCGCCAATACTCATGTCACGTCTCACGTAACTTCCCCTTCCCAGCAACATTCTCATAATAATTCCAATTAAACGTCCCCTTCCTAACGTAAGGCTAGTTTAATTTATTAATTAATTTGTGTGTGTGTGTGTGTGTGTGTATGTGTGTGTGTGTGTGTGTGTGGCGTGCGTGCGTGCGTGCGTGCGTGCGTGCGTGCGTGCGTGCGTGTGTGTGAGAGTGTGGTATCTGCCGTTCTGATAATAGAAATGTTTAGAACTGAGGTTTATTGTCACAGAAAGTGCACAACCGTGTTCAGCATGATTATTTATGAAAGCTAAGTATACACACATACAGGACTATGATGAAAGGGATTGTTTTTCAGATTCCCCCTGCACCACCCAGACCAGACTTTGATGCATCACGAGAAAAACTGCAGAGGCTTGGTGAAGGGGAAGGAACCATGACAAAGGAAGAATTCATGAAAATGAAGCAGGAGCTTGAAGCGTAAGCAATGAACATTGCTGTTATTGCTTTTTGCTTGTTCATTTTGATTTTTTTTTTTTTTTTCTTTTTCCCAAAGTATCTTGTTTTGAATGAGGAGCCTGATTTAGAAAAAGGAGAATGATATCCATATGAGAAGCATGAGGATTCCTGAGGCTCTTTCAGTATAAATAGTATCCCCACCTTCTGGAAATTATGTGCTAGAAATTTCCTCATTTCTGTCACTCTATTTGTTTCTTGCTCCTTTGCTTTCTGTCATTTCTTCCTATCATTTTCTGCCTTGCTGGTCCATTCACCTGTATGTGTTCAATAAAGTCTTGCATACTTTCTCTTAGGATTGATAACTGGGTTCATGTATCATTTGCATTTTTGGCTCTGGGGAAGTGAGATATGTATAAGCAGTGTTAAGTAATTAAGTTTGTTTTTATATACGTTTTAGTGTCCTTACTTATGTTTACATTTGTATTCAGGTATGTTGTTTAAATCCCCTGTGTGATAATTTGGACACAGTGGTAAGTGCCAGGGGCGGGCATCTTCTTAGAGTTTGTGGACGAATGCATTGATATGTGTACTTAATTTTCTTGTCATTTGTTTTTCCTGTTGAAGTACTGTGTATGTTTTGAAATGGTTATAACCGTAACATGGCTGTGCGCAGTCAGCTGAGGTTTAAACAAAACTAACAATAATGTTCCTGATGTCTGTTGCATGGATAAGTGCTCTGTAACTGAACATACATACATATTTACACACTAGTGTTCTGTTGGCATGTAAGGCAGCAATGAAGATTCTCCATTTCTGTCTGTTCGGGGCCAATCTCTTTATTGATTTGTATATGCTGTTTGGTATATATGAAATTAAGGATTTTCTTTATGAGCCAGTATGTACAGTTGCAGAAACAGGGATGCTTCAGCCACGAAAAACATGTAAAGGGTTTGGGTACTTAATGGACATTTTCACAATGCAGAGTTTATGCTCATAGAATTTCTGTAGACAAATATTATTTAATTAAATCTTCAGTATTTGCCTTGATTAGTTTGAATCTTTCATTTTATGGCTGTGCTTCGCACCTGCCGAAGTTATAACTGTCCAAATGTTGCCATTATCAACAAATTGAAACTTAGCAAAAAAAACACATAAATGTTTCATTGTTTGACAGGGAATACTTAGCGACTTTCAAGAAGACAGTGGCCATGCATGAGGTGTTCCTACAGAGGCTGGCTGCTCACCCAGTGCTGAGACAGGATGTCAACTTTGAAGTCTTCTTGGAATATGAGGGCGATGTTAGTATTCAGCGCTTAGATTTGATTTTATCAAGATTTTGTGCTATATAAATATTGTAATTATTATTATTATTATTCATATGCTTTTTCAGATTGTTTTAACAGATTTCTGATCACACAATACTGTTCAGTTTTCTGCTCCTGGAACAAATAATTTTGTCTTGCAGTCAGTTGTAAGTTGCGTCACATAAGATCCTCTTACATGCCTGTTTTTGAATAGACTTGCTTAAAACTTAAGTGACATATTGTGTAAAAATAATTACTTGAGATATTGTGCAGTTGTCTATTATAAAACAAAGCAACATTTGAATACTTCATTTGACCTTCCCTTCATATATGCCCATACTGCCATTTGATACATCGCTGTCACTGCTTTCAGCAACATTTTTGTTGGAATTGTCACCAGAATCACTGTTAAGAGTCATTGCTCAAATCTTCATTGTTGGCAACTTCTGTTCATCCATGAAGATTTCGTCAAGTTTTGCCCTAATTTTGAATGAACAAAAAGATTGTTACATTTCAGGAAGTTCATACAGTAGTTTCCCCTAAATCTCTTATGTGACAAAATCATACTTTATTTTGTTGTCCAAGGCTACAGCCAAAATCAAAAGTGGTGATGACCTGCAGTGTTGATCATGAAATTTGAGTGGAAATTTGTGGAACACCCTCAGTCAAGCATTTTTAAAATGGATGAGACATGACTGTTTGGTGCTAGTCTTCCCAACAAGCTCATAGTATTGATAAGAGCTATATTGGGCTGAAAAAATCTACTGTTTTTCTTTTACTGGTGAGAATTTGAGACCCCAACCTCGCATCAGTGGTCCATTGACAAGTTTAACTCTTTGTGGAGTATCGGACGATATTGATTGTGATTATTCAGAGTTCTTTTTTTGTGTGAGTTTGTTGTCTTTGTCAGATTGTTTCATCATCTTTAGAATATTATAATTGTTAGGACATGGGCTTTTGCTGTTTTCAAGGCGTGGCCTGGCATATTTGTCATCTGTGAAAACAAGTCACTATTCATTTTACTCCTTTGAATCAAGATATTGATCAGTATATTGATTGGTGGTTAGATCAACTGTTGGTTTGATTGAGTGAATGATTGTCATTAATGAGAATGTGTGTACACGTTTGTGAGAGAGAGAGAGGGAATGACAGAGAGAAACTGAAACTGAAACTGTTCATTGTCATTACCCGAAAAGGTCTTTTGACAAGGGGGATAACAATTTTCCACTAGTGCGACACATAATCCACTCTTTGTATGTGCGCAAATTCTGCACGCATAATCAAAAAGGTATCGAGCATCATTCCTTAAACAGTTGAACATGTTCAGATTATGTATAATGAACAAACATCCATTTTATCAGTATTACATGATGCAAACAAAAAAGTATCAGAACAGTGTTCCTACATTCAGGCCTATAATTTGCCTAGGTTTAGGCAAACCAAAATCTTTTTCACACACCCACACACACACACACACGCACCCATACTCACACACGGACGCGCGCTTGGGCACACGCACACACACACACACCACACACACACACATCAAAACTGTATTATGATGACAGAGAGAGAGAGAGAAAGAGAGAGAGAAAGAGAGAGAGAGAGAGAGAGAGAGAGAGAGAGAGAGAGAGAGAGAGAGAGAGAGTGTGTTTTATCAGTCAGCAGAGAAAAACAGGGCCATCTGTTACCTGAATAGTGCAGGTTTATTCATGGCAGAGGTAAAAAAAAATATTGATATTTTCATGACAAACTTAATGTAATCAATGAGCAGAATAAAACGTCTCTGTTTGAAATGTGAAGGAAAATTATATGATGTTTGTATTGATGTATATTTCAGCTCAGCGTGAGGGGGAAGAACAAAAAAGAGAAGCTGGGTGGATTCTTCAGCCGCATCACCAAATCTGTAGATGAAACATTGCTGTCAGGACAAAAGGTATGTTATTAGTCTCTAAATTCACCAGTCAGTGAGCACATGTAAAACAAAATAAATGAATAAATAAAATACATTTTGATACAATGTTGAAAAGGTCTTGCAGTTATTTGTAAACTTTAAAAAATAACAGACACCTTCTACAAAAGGTGTTGAAAAAATCAACAGATAAATTGTGCATTCTGTAAGTAGGGTGTAATGATTAGAATTCTTTGCAGAGCACTGTTGTGTTTGTGTGAACGACAGCTAAAAGAGTGCACACATGCTGACTGCTGTTGAATTACCCTAATTTTACATCACCTTCCTCATATTTCATCACTGCCTTTGTGATAGTATGTATAACTGGGTGTCAGTTTTAACTCCTTCCATTTAAAACCACCTTAGGTTTCAGAAAATGGCTGGCTGACTTGATTTTTATTATACCGAATGCTGTGATGCTAAAAGTTGGTAGTGTCTTTTGTGCAATGTTTTTACTGTCTGAAGACATTGTTGCACTTTGTTGCAGGATGTGGATGAATTCTTTGAGAATGAGAAAGTGTTCCTGATGGAGTACCATGCCAAGATCAAAGATGCCACCCAGAAATCTGACAAAATGACCAAAGTCCATAAAAGTAAGATTCCGAACATACTTCTTACATTTTGTTTGGTTGTGTCACAGAAAAAGGTCTGTTTTGAGAAAAATCAAGCAACAAATAACCAACAGTCTTTTGAAAATGAGAGCAGATGAAACGGCCATACGTTGTCCACTGTCTTATTATTTGAAAGAAACTGTAGTTTGTTGATTGACTTAATTGAGTGAAGTCTTAACGACACCAGCGTGCCATCACTTGGCATATATATGTTCACATTGTGACGGCATTTGGGTGCAGTCGCTAGTTTGTAGACTTTTATTGACAGTTTCAGCACATTCGTGACGGGAATCATCAATAATTGTTACACACTTGCAACTTCTGTGGACAGGAAGCATTAATCGTAGTTTCACTAGTAAAAGGTATAAAATTGGCTCTAATTCTCCCTACTATTACTAAGCTGGGAATTGTGTCCCATTTTTGTTTACTTTTGTTAACATTTGGTTGACGTTTTGTATGCTGTCAGAAAAATGTTTTAGCCGATTTGAAAGCAAAAAATGGCAAGAATTCATGGTCTCATGCATGAGGAAATCATGTGATTGCTCGACTGTGATGTCAACACTCTTGGCAATGGTGAAAAGGAAGTTTCTGAGGAAGAGAATGATTCAGAAGAGGATGAAACAGATGTGGTAGTGCCTTCAACAAGTGCTAGTGAATAAATGATGGATATGATAACTGTATTGATTATGAAAAAAAAAAATTACAAAAGAGAAAAAAAAAGCCAGATAACCACTGAGACCGCAAAAATACTTCAATGTACAGATTTTATTTTGATAGATTTAAATTGTGCTATCATTTTACCATAAATATGTAAATTTCTTGTAATTCTATCAGTAATGAGAGATGCTGTTTAACAAAACTGACAAGTTCCCAAATGCCCCTGATTTTCTGAGGGCAACCTCAGGCCAGCACAGCGACAGCCTTGAGGCAACAGCCTTGAGGCAAGACCTGCCACATAATAGAGTTTGCATTTGCAGAAGACGGTAGTTGAAAGTAAAACTATAGTCATTTATACATGGATTGCTTCCCTTAGACTGTCTTCCCTAATCATGTATGCATTGTTTGACTAGGTTTAAGCGTAATATTAAGCGGCGGTGTGGTGCGTTGCCTTTCCAAGATGGCGGAAGGAGATGCACAAAATTGAAATCTTTTTGCTAAGGAAGGATTTCTCATTGAGCCATTATAAGTCTAGTATTCCAAGTGGAGTAGACAACAATTGATAAGTGCGTTTGTACTGAACCTGTCTAGAAGGATGGATTATGTTGTGGAAGTGTTCCAGAAAAGTTTTCGTTATTTGGCCTATGCATACCCTTTGAATAACTTAAAACAAGAAAGCTGACAAGAATATATGTCAGTTGGGTTTATTTAAAAGAATTCATTTCTTCTATTTTCCAGTGGTGTTTGTTTCATGTCTGTGCTGTTTGTGGTTAAGTTTTGATAATGTTTGATATTTCCATCAGAAGTGTGCAACTGGAGGGAAAAGATGTGCCCCTTTGACTGCGATTCCATTGAGTTCATGGATTTAACTCTTATTGTGACTTCACTTGCCACAGCTGAGCTCTCCTGCTGGCCTAGGGCTGCCACAGTGAAATCACTGAGAACCGGGTGCAAGTGAACTTATCCATCGATTTTAGACAAAGAAACCGGCAAAATGTAGCTGAAGCGTTCAATGGAAGTTCCCTCCACAAGGGAAGCAACTGCCAACTACTAAATCATTAGCATAACAAAAGTAGAGGGAGTTATGTACCCTAGACCATCTGTTACTATGATCGAAAGCAACTGCCAACTACTAAATCATTAGCATAACAAAAGTAGAGGGAGTTATATACCCTAGACCGTCTGTTACTATGATCGAAGTAGCCCGTCCTCAGTGAGAACTCAGCTGTTACTTCGATCGAAGTAGCCCGTCGTCAAAGAGTTAATATGTATGCTGTGTATTAACTCATAGGGAATTAAACAATTTGTTGCACAAATGTTACATAACTGTTGTCAAAGACAAGCCAAACATACCAGCACCTACCATGGAGGATATACAGTGAGGGAACCATCCTCTGTCAGTGTTATCTGTACTTGTTGTTCCTTAATTTTATGAGATTGTCCCATTCTACATGGTTTCATTCAAAGTATTTCATATTTCATTATTTCAGTGAACATGTTTCATAGTTCCGTTATTAAGGAACCAGAAAAACATGAAAGTAGAATCAGAATGCATATATAACATAACAAGACAAAAAGGAACCAGAAGAACAAGAAGACCAATATAAGCGCGTATCCAACAAAACAAAGCAAAACAAGCGCAAATTTTCGGCCAACTAGCCTTTGTCAAGCACGAACGCACGGTCACAAACAGTTCATAGACACCAAACAATGGATAATAAAAACGGGACTAAAAACTTCCGTGCCGCCTCGTCCAGTGGGTAAGAAATGGAATTAAGTGTCTATAACAAGACAAGACGTGCACAAATTTTTGGCCACCTGGCCTTTGTCAAGTGTAAATATAAGACAACAAAAAACAAAAACAAACAAGTTCACACATTAGGAGGAAGCCAGGAAAACTTTCATGCTTGACAAAAACAACAGGGAAGTTTTGCTGTTTTTTCTGTATTTTTGTATCTGTAGTGTGTTATTTGTTCTTTGTTGTCTTGCATTTACACTTGACAAAGGCCGGTTGGCCAAATATTTGTGCCTGTCTTGTCTTATTGTATCAAATATGTATTCTGATTTTATTTTTGTGTTTTTCTGGTTCCTGTTTGCTTGAATACAGGTAGTCATCACTTGTTTTAAATTTCCATTATTTAAATTAGAGTGCCCCATGGACAGCGTTCTGATGAACAACTCGGTAAAGCAGACAAATTTGTGTTAGGAATAGATCTAATCATACTTGGTAGTCCTGTGTAGCTTAACTCATAACTGTTCATACTGTGTGTTTGACAGATGTTGCTGATTCCTACATCCAGATCTCCACAGGCCTGGTTCAGCTGGCCACCATTGAAAACACAGAACTGGCCAAGTAAGAGATTAGTTACTAGTCCATCTAGTCCATCTGAATAGTATGTGCTCCTACACATGTTAAGTAAGAGGTTAGTTACTGATCTGTCTAAACTGTTTGTGCTCCTACACATGTCTTGTATGTTTAACTATATAAGTGTGTGAATGTAATGAAGTGTGTATGCGGATATTATGTGTGTGTATGTGTGTTTGTGTGTGTGTGTCTGTGTGTGTGTGTATGTGTGTATGTGTATGTGTGTCTTTTATTTTACTATCGATTGCTGGCATTGTAATATGTGTGTATCTGTGTATGTATAGTTTGATGGGTGCATCTTGGAGTATATTTTGTGTAATATTGATTCAATGTATGATATGGGATGTGTATAATATTGATTCACTGTGTGATGTAGAATATTGTATGTATTGTATACATCTACTTTGTATTATAATTATATTTTTTTCGTAAGGCATTAGAGCAGTTTTCTGGGTCGTGTGCTATATAATTATAGTTTTCAGGATAATGTGCTGTATAAGCATCCATTATTATTACTAGTTGATATTATTGTCCAGTCTGTACATTTGTTTTGTGTTGTTCTGTTTTATCAAAGTGTCTCCTCATTTAACAGTCTTTGATACATCCAGAGCAGCATATTTACAACTTTGATGTGAATTTTTAAACCACTGAAAGTTCCTTTTGTGTTGAGCTTGTAGCCGTGTGACCATATTCACGGCTACAAGCTCAACACACCTGTGTTTTATTATCCCATTGCAACAAAATACAGTGCGACACATTCCTATAAATATTTTCTTCTCTGTCTTTCATGCACGCATATTCTCGCACAGGAACTTGCATGCACATCCTTGCACATGTGCACTTGCACACACACACACACACGCACACACGCACACACACACACACACACACACATGCGCACGCACGCACACACACGCACGCACGCACGCACACACGCACACGCACACGCACACGCACACGCACACGCACACGCACACGCACACACACACCATACAATACATACATGCACAGAGTTTGGACAAAGTGATAGGTATCCCACACAGTTTAATATAAGATTGTGAGAGAAAAAAATGAAAACATTTCTGACAATGCTTTTTTTTCTTTTTTTCTTTTTCACTTTACAGAGTGTTCACACGAGTGGCTGAAGCCTTGGAGAAAGCACGGGTAAGTGGCTAATATATGTTCATTACATAGTAAAATTATACATACGTATTTTGTTATAAGACCATATGTACCATTTAATTATTTGCCTGAGAATTGAATGCTTAATGTCTTTTAGATGAGGAAATTTATCTTGCATACATTATATTATTTAGTCATGGATTTGAAAATTTCAGGGTGTGTGTGTGTGTGTGTGTGTGTGTGTGTGTGTGTGTGTGTGTGTGTGTGTGTGTGCGCGCGCGTGCATGCGTGTGTGCGTGCGTGCGTGTGCGCGCTTTGCGTGCATGCATGTGTGCGTGCGTGCTTGCGCGCGTGTGCGTGCGTGTGTGCGTGCATGTAAATGAAATCTGATTTAAGCAGCTCCTTTCCTTTTAGGCCTATTCTCAGCACAGTAGTGACAAAACATTAAACGCTTTGAGGTGACTCATTGCATGGTGGGAAGGTCACATGTATTTCTCACCAAGATGTTGCTTGCTTACTAGTCTGTTTCAAATCAGTGCATAACAAAATTCAAAGGAAGGTGTAGGTAGTTGTGACTTCTCCAGATTGTATCAGTCTTTTCTCTATTCTGCCTTCCTCTCTGTCATGTCTCCATCCCTCCATCTCTTTCATGCTTCTTTTATGCCTCTGTCTATGGGTCTGCCCCCTCTCTTTTAATTTTTTGGTTTTCTTTTTGTATATGTGACCTGCCACCATGAAATCAGTCTTGACTCTTCGGAGACGTAACAGCGGATATTCCGCTGCAGCTGGCCATACCATTAGAGACGTGACAGCGGACATTCCGCTGCAGCTGGCCAAACCATTAGAGACGTGATAGCGGATATTCCGCTGCGGTTTTTAAAAATAGATGCAAGCCAGTCGCTGGTCTAGGGGAACTAACTACACATATAGGAACACTCTTTGGTATCTTCTGAAGTGTTTGTTACTTCCCTTGCATCGATTTTATCCCGATTAGTTACAGTTTTTGCCTTTATCCAAACCAACCGGAGTGACCAAAATGGCGACATTTAGGCCTTCTTCTCTTCTTCAAAGGATTGTCATAATCACTTTGCTGCTTCACCTGTGTGAAAACAAAGCTGTGTTTGTTCTTTTATATCTTCTGGTCATACCAAGGACTTGTGATTACCTGGATTTCTGGATTACCTGGTCAAGAATGGGTGTTTTACTGACTTTATGTGTTGGATTACTGTCAATCAAAAACTTCTTTCCCAGAGCCAAAACCCTACCCCATTTCACCTTGGAAGGTAAGTAGAATAGATGTATTGTCCTTGTATGTAGCTTCAGCTCAAAGAGCGTAAATTGAATTTTATTTTGATATAAAATATGTTCTTGTGCTGTAAAATCTGTATTTTTGAGAATTTTTTGAAACCCCCCCCAAAATCGTGCGTCTCCAAGGGTTGTGGCAGGTCCCGTTGATCGCGTCCACAGTGGTTGTGCAAGGCAACTATATTACGTCTTCAAAGAGTTAACTCGCATTCAGTCGAATAGCACTATGAGCTGAAAAGGTGACTGAGGGTCTATGTGGGGTGTTTTGACTTTTTCTCAAAATCGATTTCTGTAGACTATAATCTATCCCCCACAGAAATTTTTTTCTTCAAAAAATAGTATTAATCATTTTAAAATGATATTTTAATGTACTGATTGCAGCAGAAAGAACGCAATTTCTTACCAAAAGTACCTCTTATTATGAACCGTAACCTGTACAGTACCCGCACATGTAATATACTAACGGAAAGCTCTTTGGTGCACCTTTCAGATAATGACAGCGAAAATTAGAAACAAACTGGGTCAAAGCCACCAAATAAAGAATGTGTAGGAGAGCACACAAAAACTTTAGAGGCCGTTTTCTCGAAATGGTCGTCATACAACATAATGACTTTAAACATACATAACTTCTACATTTTTATTAGCACAAGCTTTATTCAAGTACCAAAATAATCTGCAGAATGTACACTTTCCAGTGATATGTATATCTCAAAATGCCCAAAATACTAGTTAAGACTGATTTCGTGCTGGCAGATCACATTTATTTTTTCTCTTTTTTATACTGTATTTTGCTTGTATTATCTCCTGAGATGTTTTCCTGTTTGTTTAAATATTGAAAAGTTAGCTTGGCATATTGACTTTTATCAGAAACTGGAAGGCAGAGTAGCATCAGATGAAGACCTCAAGCTGAGCGACACTCTGAGATACTACATGCGTGACTCAGCAGCAGCCAAAGACTTGCTATACCGACGCACACGATCACTGGCAGACTACGAGGCAGCCAACAAAGCTTTGGAGAAGGCTCGCACCAAGAATAAGGATGTACCTCAGGTAAGCACCTGATAATGGAGTTTTGGTTTGTTGTTGGTTAGTATGTTTTTTGATGTAGAATGCATCTTTTATTGATCATTTATTCAGTCACTTGACTTGAAACAAAATGCACATGAATTACATGGATGCAACTTTTTCCGTTTGATGATGGAATCCGTTTTTTCAAAAGAATCAGAAACAGAAAATCCGTTTTTTGAAAAAGCTTCAGCGTGTAGGGGGGCTATGCCACCCAGACCCCCCATATGGGGCACTGCTGGCCCCTGGACCCCTTTCAGTTTTTTTACTTTTTCTAAGTAGCACCCTTGGAATTATAAATAAGTTTTGTATAGTATTATTGTCCTAACTCTGGACTTGTTACACGTCAGCCATAATCATGCATTTTAGTGGAGCGCAGAGAACTTGAGCTGTTAGGGGAATGTCAACACTCCATTGTGTTGTTGCACAGCCTGTATCTGTGGTGGGCATGCATGCTGGGTGTATTCATGTTTCCATGAGCCGGCCACCGACATGACTCACAGGATCTTTGATATTTTGCATGCTTTCACACACAAAGGGGGTGTAGGCATTGACAGGTCTGCAAACATGTTGACCCGGGGATCAGAAAAATGTCCTTTTATCTGCCAGATGACCCATCGTGGTGATGCCAGGGGCTCTGTCAGGGTAAATAGTATCCCCACCTTCCAGAAATTCTGTGCTAGAAATGTCCTCTGTTATGTCACTTTCTTTGTTTCTGCCTTGCTGGTTTTGCTTTCTGTCATTTTCTGCCTTGCTGGTCCATTCACCTGCATGTGTTTCATGATGTCTTATATACCTTCACTTAGGATTGATAATTGGGTACACATATTAAGTTCATTTTGGGCTCTAGGGAAATGAAATATGCGAAGCAAGTTTAAGTAATTTAGGCCCATCTTTATGTATGTTTTAGTGTCTTTAGTTGTACTGAAATCTGTGTTCAGATACATTTTTTAAATCTGTGTGATAAATCAGACGGAGTGGTCAGCGTCAAGGGCAACTCTTAGATTATGTGCGTGAATGCGTCAATATGTGTATTTAATTTTCTGGTCCTTTTGTTTTCCCCCCTGTTAAAGTATTGTGCATGTATTGAAACAGTTATCGCCCTGATATGGCTCTACGCAGTTGGCTGAGCTTTACGCAACAATAAGAATAACCCGCCAGGTGAGAGGTACCCAGACAGGATTGAACCCCAGACCTTCTGATTGGAAGTCTCAGCATTTACCCACTTGACTGTCATGCCGGTCTGGTCGGCTGTGAACTGCTTACGTTTTTATTATAACTGACATGGTTGTGAATTAGTCATGAATACAGTGTGCATTTTGTGATGACTTTGCAGGCGGAGAAACATCAGGACCTGTGCTGCAAGAAGTTTGAGAAGATCTCAGATGTCGCCAAAAAAGGTAAATATGTTCATTGGGTTGGCCTGTTCTGAATGTTGGTGTGATGAATGATTACTTCATTTTGTGTATGTTGTTATTATCATAGTGTGTGTGTGTGTGTTGTGTGTGTGTGCGGGCGTAGGGGGTTGTTAATTGGCAGACGTGTGTGTGTGTGTGTGTGTGTGTGGTGTGTGTGTGTGTGTGTGTGTGTGTGTGTGTGTGGGGTGTGTGTGTGTGTGTGTGAAAGTCTGCCAAGAGGAAATGAAGGTCTAATGGGTTTGAACTAGACAGAGACTTCATCTGTCTCTCGCTTTCTCCTTCTTTTGCTGTCTGTCTGTCTGTCCGTCCGTCCATCCGTCTGTCTGTCTGTCTGTCTGTCTGTCTCTCTCTCTCCCCCTCCCTCCCTCCTTCCCTGTCTCCCTCTTGCTCTCTTTCCCTCCCTCTCTCTTATTTTGTGTCTCCCTCCATCTGTCTCCCTCCCACCCCATCTCTCTCTCTTTCTTTCTGTGTGTGTGTGTGTGTGTCTCTCTCTCTCTCTTTCTCTGTGTGTCTGTCTGTCTGTCTCTCTGTGTGTCTGTCTGTCTGTCTGTCTGTCTCTTTCTCTGTTGCAACTGAATACCATAACATTTCTCATGTTCGTGCACTCTAGATCTCTGATTCTTGTGTGTGAACAGTGTAATTCAAAGCTCTACTCATGTAGAATTTAATGTAAGGTATGATTATGAATGTATGTGTGAATTGGCTTGTGGATAATAATTTCAACAGCGCACTGGACTTTAAGCTGCTCGGCAGACACAAGTACACACTTTTGGCCTATGATTGTGAAACTTAGTATCGTCTGCAATGCGATGTTGGTCTGCGTGTTACAGAGATTCAAGAGTTCAAGACGCGAAGGATAGCATACTTCAAGAAACACATGGTGGAACTAGTGGAGCTGGAGCTGAAACATGCCAGGGTAGGAGGATATACTAGATCACCACCCATCACCACCCCTCATCTTTTCTCTTTGCATTTTTCCCCCCCATGCCTCTCGTACTTATGACTGGAAGATTCCTTGTCAGCATAATGAAAACAAGATTTAGAAGAAAACAATAGAATCTGAGCATGTAATTGATGAGACAGGACAGGAATAATAATATAATAATTACAATATTTATGTAGCGCAAAATCTTGATAGAAATCAAATCTAAGCGAACAAGGCACATGGAACATGTTTTCATCTGTATCATGCAGGCTATGCATGTCTAAAATTTTACCATTTTACTTAATTGAACTTCACTTGTTAAGTTATTTTTCTTGCTGATGTATTTGCAATCTTTTGTTTTTTTCTACTAACATTGCTATATAACAAATAGTTGTGGTAAGTATTTATCTGTCTCACAGTTTGTTGGTTTGTTGGCCTTTGTCTTTTTTGTTTGTTTGATTTACTTGCTGTGTTTTGTTGAAGTTTATTGATTATTTTTCCAGGTTATGTGTGTGTGTGTGTGTGTGTGTGTGTGTGTGTGTGTGTGTGTGTGTTGTGAAAATTCTGTGTTAAAAGCTCAGCAGTTCCATTTCTTCATCATTATCATTATCATCACCACCACCACCACCACCACCACCATCATCATTGCTGTCATTATTTTTGTTGCTTTTTTTAAATGTTATTCTTTTCTAATCAGTCAGAACAACAAGGTTAGATTATGTTTGGCTGTTTTTTTTGTTAATTGTTTTTTTTTACTATAAGTTGAAGCAAACACATTTTTGTTTTGCGAAATGTAAGCGCTGGTGAGCATGTTTGCATGGAATATGGCTATATAATAACATTATATTATTATTATCTCTCTGCCTTATATGTGTATGTAAACCTATGCCGATAATGACGCCATGCTTCATGCTGTCTGTTGCAGGCACAGGCACAGCTGTTGAAGAACTGCATAACAGCCCTGGAAGAAGAGTCGTAGTGTAATTCCTGTGCCTTCCTTTCCTCCCTCCCTTCCCCCCTCTTGCCGTCTTTTCCCTTCGTCATCCACCCCTCCCTGATGCTCTGCAAGTCTCTCCCATGCCAGATTGGCTCTTGCCAGTTTTATTGTGTCTGTAATTGAAGACACATGCATGCGTACATGCACAGGTACACACAACACACCATATACACACACATATACAACACACACACACACACACACTCACTCACAAACACACATTTGCACACATGCATACACACACACACACACCACACACACACACACAGCACACACAACACACACACACACACACACACATATACAACACACACACACAACACACACACACACACACACCACACACACACACACACACAAACACACACATTTGCACACATGCATATACACATACACACACACACACACATACACACACACACACACACCAGGCCTCTCACTATATACTGCCAGCTGATAAATGAGCAGGTCTAATAGCATACAGTAGGACAAAGCAGACTAGAACTAGTCATTTGCACGGCTTATTCCAAACATAAATATAGACAGTACGGATGCATGTGCCTAATGCATTGATGTTGTTGCGGGTTTTTCCAAACACATTTCCAGAAATCATTTGGTAAAACACTGAACACTGGATGGATAAGTGTTGTATGGCGGTTTACTGTTCCATGCAAGATATGTACATTAGAGAAGAATCTTTTAAGCAGGCAACCGTGGGTCATGTTCAGCTACATTCTGTTGTGACTGAAACTGTTTGGGCATAGCATTAACTCTATTGTGACTGCACTTGCCACAGCTGAGCTCTCCTGTGGCCTAGGGCTGCCACAGTGAAATCACTGAGAACTGTCGCCTTTGAGCCATTTTCCATCGATTTTAGACAAAGAAACTGGCAAAACATAGCTGAAGCGTTCAACGGAAGTTCCCTCCACAAGGGAAGCAACTGCCAACTACTAAATCATTAGCATAACAAAAGTAGAGGGAGTTCTATATACTAGACTGTCGTAACTATGATCGAAGTAGCCCGTGAGACCTCAGTGAGAGCTCAGCTGTTACTTCAATTGAAATAGCCCGTCGTCAATGAGTTAACTGATTTATTGTCTAACACTTACCTGGGCATAGCATGAACTGTTTCATTCTCTCTGTACTCTTACCTGTTTAATGCTGGAAGCTGGGCATCTTGTAAGTCTGATATGGCATCTTTGACATGTGCTGAAAATGTATTAGGTATTTCTAGCAAACTCAGAAAAAAAGAAAAGGAAATGTCAGGAGCATCTCTGTTGTGGAGACATCCTTTGGTGTCGAGTCTCTTCTATGCTGAGTCCACTTTTTGCTGAATGGGGCTGAAAAGACCTGGCCTTGCTTGGCCATTCAGAGAGGCCCGTTCAGTGCCCACTTGACCTATGCCATTCCCATTTTCCCTTGACCTATGCCATTCCCGTTTTCCCTTTCTCATTACTTTTATGTTTTGTTCTTTTTCATTTGCAGTAAAAGTAATTCTTTCATAACTTGTGAGAAAGTACTGTATCCTTGATTTTGTGAGAAGATGTATGATGTATGTACAGGGTTATCAGTAGTGTATTTTTAAGAATGTGTTTTTCACTTCTTTGCTAACAGTGTAACTGTAATGTATTAGATATCTATATATATATATGTATATATGAACTGTTTTATCTGCACAGAAACAATTTGCGGGATGATTAATATTTTGCAGCTCTTACTGGTTATTCAGTTGTCTTGGTCAGCTGAATGAAAGATGACTGCTCACACCACTCATGGACAACACATGGAATGGATGTGTAAAAGAAAGACAGGAGGAGAAATATATGAAATTAGAACAGTAGGAAAAGAGCAGATGTTTATGTAAAAACGACAGGAGAGATGCTGGTCTATCTTATGTATGCTAATAGTTGCACAAGCTCATGGGCATGTTTTTTTTTTTTTTTTTTTTTTTTTTTCCCCCCCGTCTGGACACTGCTTTGTTACAGATTTACAAAGATGAGTAAGTATGCCTGTCAGTGGAAGCAAGACATTTCTTTAAAGATCCATAGCACTCAGTACTTATAATCACAATATTTATATTGTTCTTTAAGATCACAAATAATTATCTTCAAATATGAAAAGTAATGTTACAAGGATCAAGGGAAAAGTTATCATCCCAGACCCTGACCTAATCTCTCAACCTTTTCCCCGTTGTTTGATCATAGTAATATATTTTTCAAGATATTTAGAGATATTCTGTCCCATCATCAAATTTCATCATATCACTTCTCAGTCATTGTTTTTGAGAAATGTTATCACCGCGCAGATTTTGTTTTGAATTTATTTATATTGTTATTTGAGAGTGGCATTATGAACATGCTTTGATTGAGTCCTCACTATCTTATGTGTTCATTTTAAAGGTGCAATAAAGTAAACATTGAAAAATCTGCTGCAGGAGGTAGCTGCGGTTTGAAAAACCAATCATTGTGTTTTGACCAAGACCGTTTCATCATCATCTGCCTTCTTTTTCTGGCACTTTAAGACTGTGCAATTGTGACTTTGAAAACTATCAAATCTTGGTCAAACTTACAAAGTTGTGACAAGTTGCAGTTGTGAATTTTTCTATAAACAGCCCCTAAATCCTTAGTGAACTAGAAATGCATCTAATTATAAATCTGTTCTGCTGAAACATTTTCACATTTCCAGTTATGTGATCTACTGGAACCAATGGTAAACATATTTTTTTCAAATTTGCTAAAAATTGATCCATTAACAAGTGGGCACCCTTGGACAATTCAGATTTATTTTTCAGGCTTGAGGGATTTATTTTTGTTTTCCTGTCTGCTGGGCAAAAAAAAGTTGTAGCAGGTATACTAGACCTTGACTATACACATCAGTAAACATCTACATAAGAGGTGTTAGATTATTGTACTTGTAGCGTGTATGTGTATATCTGATGTGAATGGGAGGATTTTGTGGAAATGTATGTCTGTTGTCAAGCTGTAGTTTTCTTTCAAGGCACACAGGACCTGAAGTCAAATGTTTAAAGCATTGGCATGCTTATGAATGGTTTTGTATGAATGGAAGGATGGTATTCATAAAGTTATATATGTTTCATTTCTTTTACATGAATTTTATGAGGTATGATATATAAAAAAAATAACCTCTGTTAGCATATTAATGTAGTGCTTTTTTGTTAAAAAAATGTTCTTGTGAAGTGTATCAGCAGATCAGAGTGTGGTGCAGAAACAGACGAACAGATTAAAATGAAAAAAATGGTTGTAGATGATGATTGCAAACAGGATAGATGTATCATATACTTTGGCTGATACTTCTTTTCAGGCTTTGTTTTCATTGTCATTTGTGCTGAAAAAAAGAAGAAACAAGTGTGCAAAAGAAGTGTCATGGTCTGGTTTAGTGTTGCATACATTAATTATATAGTCGTGGTGTAGCTTCTTTGAAATTAGATTTTTGTATCTTGTGGTGCTCGGAGGTGCTTTTTATTTTTATTTTGTTCATTCCTCTTTCAGGATTGGGTGGTGAGAAAGTGGGCACAAGGATGGGAGTAAGAACAGTTTGTGGAGATACTGAATTTTTATTTTATTACATTTTTTTTTGAATGGAGCGTAGTCTGTTGTAGTTCTATCTGTTGGCAGTTTTGGTCTTCAGTATTTCAAATTGCAATGTTTGTGCCTGTGTATGTTGTTTGTGTTGGAGCATATTTATCTTTTTCCTATTAGAAGCCTGATATGTCTTATTTAGATATATATGCGTAGACTGTATGCATTGTCACAAGATGTATTATTGAGACTTCGTGGTTTTGTCTAGAGATTTCTAGAATGCGAACGGTGTTTCCAAAGACATGTCTTAAATACAGATTACATTGCCTTCACAAAGTGACATAGTCTTGACAACAGTATTCAGGTTCTTTTTTTGTTTGTTTTAATTTTGCTTTCATTTTCTTACTAACTTTTTCTTATTTCATTGTTTAACTGTTTATTTCATTCCATCAATATTGGGGTGTGTGGGATTTAAAAAAAATTTTTTTTACTTACTAATTCAGTTTATCTTGGTACAAGTCAAAACAGTCTTCTTTAGAGTATCACATTATTTTTCTCAGGACAAGGATAATGCAGTAGAATGAAAACATGCATTTTTTATTACCTGTTTTCTGGAACTTGTACACATCCATCTATATCCAGAAATCATGAGAGGGACAACTACGCATAAAACCTCTTAAAAAAGACCCTGTGAATCGAGCACTCCATTTATTGGATCCCAAGTACGAGTGGTATCATTGGTGCTGGTACTTCCATTGCATTTGGAAAACCTGCTTGGCTTGGTTGACCAAGTTTGATAGCCTGTGCAGGTTTGTCCAGGTATTATGTAAATGGAATGGAGGTGGAGAAAGACTTCCTTCATGTTGTCAAGTGCAATGTACTGAGCAGAGATTTCGTTTGTAACATCAGCATCAACTTTGTTTCAGCCGTTTGGCATTAAGCATTGAATTGTGGAGAATACAGATATTTGAATATGTTCAACAGGGTGTTTTGTTTGTGTGTGTTTTTTGTTGTTGTTGTTTTGTTTGGATGGTTGATTGTTGGTCTCATGGAGAGTGAGAGTTTGAGTGAAGGATGTTGATTGTTGGTCTCATGGAGAGTGAGAGTTTGAGTGAAGGATGTTGATTGTTGGTCTCATGGAGAGAGAGTTTGAGTGAAGGATGTTGATTGTTGGTCTCATGGAGAGTGAGAGTTTGAGTGAAGGATGTTGATTGTTGGTCTCATGGAGAGTGAGAGTTTGAGTGAAGGATGTTGATTGTTGGTCTCATGGAGAGTTGAGTTTGAGTGAAGGATGTTGATTGTTGGTCTCATGGAGAGTGAGAGTTTGAGTGAAGGATGTTGATTGTTGGTCTCATGGAGAGTTTGAGTTTGAGTGAAGGATGTTGATTGTTGGTCTCATGGAGAGTGAGAGTTTGAGTGAAGGATGTTGATTGTTGGTCTCATGGAGAGAGAGTTTGAGTGAAGGATGTTGATTGTTGGTCTCATGGAGAGTGAGAGTTTGAGTGAAGGATGTTGATTGTTGGTCTCATGGAGAGTTTGAGTGAAGGATGTTGATTGTTGGTCTCTGGAGTGAGAGTTTGAGTGAGGATGTTGATTGTTGTCTATGAGAGTTTGAGTGAAGGATGTTGATTGTTGGTCTCATGGAGAGTGAGAGTTTGAGTGAAGGATGTTGATTGTTGGTCTCATGGAGAGTGAGAGTTTGAGTGAAGGATGTTGATTGTTGGTCTCATGGAGAGTGAGAGTTTGAGTGAAGGATGTTGATTGTTGGTCTCATGGAGAGTGAGAGTTTGAGTGAAGGATGTTGATTGTTGGTCTCATGGAGAGTTTGAGTGAAGGATGTTGATTGTTGGTCTCATGGTGAGTTTGAGTGAAGGATGTTGATTGTTGGTCTCATGGAGAGTGAGAGTTTGAGTGAAGGATGTTGATTGTTGGTCTCATGGAGAGTGAGAGTTTGAGTGAAGGATGTTGATTGTTGGTCTCATGGAGAGTTTGAGTGAAGGATGTTGATTGTTGGTCTCATGGAGAGTGAGAGTTTGAGTGAAGGATGTTGATTGTTGGTCTCATGGAGAGTTTTGAGTGAAGGATGAAGTCATATGTCCTATGCCTTTTCTTTGCATAGTGTATGTGCATGAGAGAGAGATACCTGTTTGTGAGTGTGAGCGTGTGTATATGTGCACTCTATCACATATGCTCTCCACACACAGTCAGCATGGGTATGTGAGTGTGCGTATGCATGCAGACCCGCCTCCAATGCACACTGCTCTCCCACACACAGTCAGCATGGGTATGTGAGTGTGCGTATGCATGCAGACCCGCCTCCAATGCACACTGCTCTCCTACACACAGTTTATTAGATTATCATTGCAGTTTCATTGACATGTGAAAAGGAGCCAGACCACGTTTGGTATTAGTTGAAATCATGATTATGACTCAAATACGTAGAATTATGAAATTGAACAACCTGATCTCACACACACAGTGCTCGCGCACACGCACACACACACATGCACACGCGCACATACAATGCGCGCACACCACACACTCACATGCACACACACACACACTCACAGAGGCATGAATGCATGCACACACACATACGCGCACGTGCTCCCCACCCACCCAACCTGCACACACACACACACACACACACACACAGCCTATGCAAGTGCACACACAGAGACATGTTTGTGCATGATGCTGGTATTAATACAAGAGTACAGCAAGTCTGTGGATAACAGACAACATGAAGACAGAATAAACCAGGGTAAATGGTCTGTTATGAAGAGGGTGGGGTGGGGGGCTATGAAGAAAGGGAACCGGATCCTGTGATTCAGACAAATTATTGGGGATAAAGGATGGGTCTGTCGTTTCACAGTCTGCTGAGTCCACATTACCTCGTTGATGGCTGTTTTCTCCCAATGATAGACTGTATTCACGTTTTTCTTGTTCACACACTTTAGGCCCCAAACATTGGTGGGAAGATTAACGTCTGTAAACTGTTCTTTTTTTATATGTATTTTTCTCCATCAACTGAAATGTTGGTATGAACATCGTAGGGCCTATCAAGTGGGTTGTTTTCTTTTTCGAAGAAGGAATTTTGATTTCGAACAAAACAGTACAATATATGACGCTGACTGTTTCATCTAGTGCTACAGAAGTACAAAACAGAATCACACTGTAGATTTTATTTTAACATCACTATTACACATCCCATTTATGTTTATATGGATCAATCTTCAATTCTTGTACAATAATATGCAATGTACAAAATAAATCTTTTGATGTAAACACACATGCGCGCACACACGCACACACACACACTGAAAACACAAATACGCACAAACACGCACGTACGCGCACCCTCCCCCCCCCCCCACACACACACAGAAAACCTATGCAAGTTCACATGCACAGACATGTTTTGTGCATGATGCAGGTGTTGTTGATACAGGAGTAGGCTACAGCTGTTGTTTTTTTCTTCCCAATGATAGACTGCACATAAACTGTATCCACGTTTTTTTGTTCACATACTTTAGGCTCCGAAGATCGGTGAGAGGATTAATGTGTATGAACAGTTCTTTTTTATATTTATTTTTCTCCATCAACATGAAGCTGTTGGTATGAACATATTGTTAAGTGGGTTGTTTTCTTTTTCAAAGGAGGAATTTTGATTTCGAACAGAATAGTGTAATATTCAACTCTTGACTTTTTCTTCCAGTGACACAGAACTACAAAATATTCGAATATCACACAATTTGAAAAATAAATATATGTGAACATCATCATTACACATCCCATTCATGTTTATGATCAGTTTCAATTGTGCCAATCAATGCAATGTACAAAATGTAGTTCTTTTGACGTAAACGCACAACACACACACACACACACACACACACACACACACACACACACACACACACACACACACAACACACCACACACAACACACACACAGAGCCTGTACAAGTTCACATACAGAGACATGTTTGTGCGTGATGCTGTTGTTGTTGATACAAGAGTACAGCAAATCTGTGGATAACAGACAACATGAAGACAGAAGAAACCAGGATAAATGGTCTGTGTTATGAAGAGGGTGGGGGTGGGGGCTATGAAAAAAGGGAAACGGATCCTGTGATTCAGACGAATTGTTTGGGATAATCGGATGGGTCTCTCGTTTCACAGTCTGCTGAGTCCACATTACCTCGTTGATGGCTGGTTTTTTTCCAATGATAGACTGCACATAAACAATCCAAGTATTTTTTGTTCGCACACTTTAGGCCCCAAACATTGGTGGGAAGATTAATGTGTATAAACGTTTCTTTTTTTTTTTATATATACTTTTCTCCATCAACATGAAGCTGTTGGTATGAACATCGTATCAAGTGGGTTGTTTTCTTTTTCAAAGAAGGAATTTTGATTTCGAACAAAATGGTATAACATTTGACGCTGTCTGTTTCATCTAGTGCTACAGAAGTACAAAATAGAATCACACTTTAGATTTTTTTTAACATCACTATAACACATCCCATTTATTTTTATATGGATCAATCTTCAATTCTTGTACAATAATATGTATGCAATGTACAAAATAAATCTTTTGATTTAAACATGCACACACACACACACACACACACACACACACACACACACACACACACACACACACACACACACACACACACAAACCACCCCCCCAAAACAAACAAACAACAAA
Organism: Monoplex corrugatus; assembly: GCA_030674185.1. Classification (NCBI taxonomy): domain Eukaryota; kingdom Metazoa; phylum Mollusca; class Gastropoda; order Littorinimorpha; family Ranellidae; genus Monoplex; species Monoplex corrugatus. The sequence goes on from CM060308.1 coordinate 32,243,550, forward strand.
AACAAAACAAACAACAACAACAACAAACAAAAAAGCAACAACAGGATAACCTCGCCTTACTCTGCCACTGATATGACAACCAACAAGCACCGACAGATGCATTGACAAGAGCTGCTGGCATAGCCGGACTCTTCATCAGCACATCAAAAACGAAATGAATGAATTTGAATGCAGGAGAAAGAACGCTTAAATTCAGTGGAGAAGATCTTGAAAATATAGAGGAGCTACATGTTTGAGTACAAGTGTCGGCGTGCAACATATTAGGATCAAAGTAGAAAGGAGTGCTGTAGCATTCAATCTCGAACAATCATAGATCAGATAATAGAGGGAGCATTCAGAACACTCATTACGAATAGGACAATAGCGCGCTGCTGTAGCATTCAATTCTCCGAACAACATCATTACGGAAGTCAGAACTACAATAGCAGCGGCTGCTGTAGCATTCAGTTCTCCGAAAAACATGATTAGGAAGTCAGAACTACAATAGCAGCGGCTGCTGTAGCATTCAATTCTCCGAACAACATCATTACGGAAGTCAGAACTACAATAGCAGCGGCTGCTGTAGCATTCAGTTCTCCGAAAAACATGATTAGGAAGTCAGAACTAGAATGACAAAGGCTGCTGTAGCATTCAATTCTCTGAACAACATCGTTAGGGAAGTCAGAACTAGAATAGGAAAGCGCGCTGTAGCATTCAATTCTCCGAACAACGTCATTAGGGAAGTCAGAACTAGAATAGGAAAGCGCGCTGTAGCATTCAATTCTCCGAACAACGTCATTAGGGAAGTCAGAACTAAAATAGGAAAGGGCGCTGTAGCATTCAATTCTCTGAACAACATCATTAGGGAAGTCAGAACTAGAATAGCAGCGGCTGCTGTAGCATTCAATTCTCTGAACAACATCATTAGGGAAGTCAGAAGTAGAATAGCAAAGGCTGTTGTAGTATTCAATTCTCTGAACAACATCTAGAAAAAACAACAACAGCTAAAACATTAGTAGAAGAACAAAGCTAGACCTTTTCAAATCCAATGTTTTCAAGGTCCTAACATATGGATCTGAAAGTTGGCACTGTACAAAAGCCTTGGACAATACACAGAATGCCTTTGAAAACAAGTGCTTCAGGAAGATTCTAGGCATTAAACGGGATGAGTTTAAAACCAGCCAAGAAGTAAGAAAAAATGTACTCCATCCCCAAATAATGGTAAGAATTGCTCAGTGATGGAACTACTTTGAGTGAACCTCCTGCCTATATCTCTTAAAACTTTATTTGTAAATAATCAACTCAGTATTACAGTGACAGTAATATGTACATGTATATGAGTTGTTCTCCAGAAATGGTGAATAGAGGTTGCATCAGGTCAAAAATGAAAAATAAAACAGGGATTGTGGATTTATGCTGATTAGAAAGGGACTTATCTAAATTCTTAATTATGCTTTAAAAAATCAGTGAGCCAGTCTGTTTTAATATTTTTGAGACTTGAAACAGGGGTCTATCAGGGTGTCGCGTACATTACGGTGTGACACATTTGAGATGTAAGCCACACAATTTTAGATACTGCATGCACAATTGCTATGGAAATATAATAAATAGCAAGGAAGAAAGCAATCAAGGCAATAAAAAGTGCTTTTATGTCAAATTTGGATCACATATGACCCTTCTAAAAGTGTGACAATGTAATGTACGCGACACCCCCAATGTAACTTTGTCATGGACGCTAACCATCAACAGACTTTTCTTGCAATGCCTACATAGTTCTTTCTGACAAGAAGCTCAAACAGTATGCATATAAGAAAGTGCCTCATCATTCAACAGCTGAGAGGAAAGTTAGGATCAGTGAATACCGTCACTGCATTACATGTGACGACAATAGTGCTCATAAAAGGAAAAACACAGAAAATAGCAGTTTTCACTCCATAAAAGTTTATTATTCTAATAAACAGTGTTATAAAACACATTAGGATCTCTTTAATAACATTAGGGTCCATTTGGATGATGATAAATCATGACAGGACTCAAGGACCCAGTTTACTTAGGTCCAGCATGGTGACTATGTCAGTGGACGAAACCGATGCGATGTCCTCCTTCTCGGGCCAGTTGAAGGAACCATTGGTTTCCTTTAGGAAGCTGATTTCAAAGTCTTCTTCCTCCTTGGACAGGATCTGAAACATAGTGTAATAATATAAAATAGCTACAAGCTTTTATTCCTTGTATTACTTCGTTACAGCTATAACACCTGTAAAACACTGGCCATGTGATGGGAACAATCTGTCAAAGAATTAATAGATGTTTTCATTCTCATACAGTTACTTACTGTATTAAGTAAGAAATACGCCTTCGTAACTTCTTTGCTACTGGTGATATGGTGTCATGTGACAAGCTGGAAGAATAGGGTGGGGGGGAGGGGGGGGGTGTATGTGCAAAATGTGGGTCGGTTTCCTCTGTGTACTAATCCCATAGATGGCCATAATATTTCAATAAAGTCTGTCTTGTGCATGTTGGCTTTGTACATTGAACCAATGGCAGTTTTACACGTTCATCATTTTAAAGAAGTATGCACTTACTGAAGTTACTCTTTTACTGTCACTATTGTCTACAGTAAAAGTAGTAAACTTACCACTCCTCCATATTCTTTTAAGGATGTCTTCTGTCCATGTTTGACTGGAACATGTAGGCTACACTGACATACATCCTGGTCCTGAAATCATTGAACAAGGAAATTTACATCTGAGTCAACGTAACCAAATCATAATTTCCATATAATGATTTTCGTTAGTTATGCTGCAATAAAAGCAAAGCCATTAATAAAACGTTTGAAATCTTCATCTTCAAAAGTATACAAATTCAAATATCAGATATTTAGATCCTATCAGTTTATACCAAATATGTATATCCTATCAGTTTATTTAAAAGTCTGGCTGAGCAATGAAATAAATAGTTCCTTTCAGAATCTATTCACTAAGCTGATATTCAACTTGAAAAAAATGATCCAGAAAAAAATTAAATATCAATTAAGAGTGGCTGAAAATAGCTGAAAAGTCTGCTTGTCACAAGTAAAGTATGCGACGATCGACACATCTAAATTACACAGAACTTTACGCACAACAAAATTGCGTTTATCGTTTCTTGATAATGAGTACCCAATAATTTTTGAGAAAGATAAGAACTGAAAAGAACGATTTCTTCAAAAATTCTGCCAGTAAGTGTGTTGTGCTTTATACGTGATGTAGCCACCGGAAGTCATCTTGATACATTCACAATATGGCGAGTGTCACAGTAATACGCGGGATGGCAGTGAGGAAAATGTTGAATTCCTGATCAGAAACAAATGAAATAGTGAAAATATCCAACAAGGGAAGACTTAAAATATGTGCAGGATTAATTGTTTTACAATTTTACGTTTGAACAAGCACCCAATCGCCCAAAGTCGTATTCCGACCGTGCCGTGCATTTCCTGTGACAAGCTTGCTTCAAACTAAAAGACTGACGCTTCGGTTCTTTTTCGACTGCGTACTAAGATCAGTAAAACAAAAATGTACTTAAAATGTCTTTAAAAGATGAATGATATATTCATAAAAGTCATATTACTCACCTGAGTCGACGGTAGTTCAGGTTAAAGAAGAATTTGGCCGTTGTTTGGGCAGATTCGGTGCTTCCCGCGATAAGCGTCCCGTGTTTACGATCGTTGGAGAGTGTGACAAAGTACTTTTTGTGAAATCCCGCGTCATTCCCTCGAGGGGTATACCCAAATAAATAGCATCACATGATCTGTTGTTATATGTAGCTTGTATCAGCCTATCCAGGTCAGCGAATGTGTGAAGTCCCTGGTCAAATTTTGACTTCGTTCGCGGGCCGTCCCGTACATTACGGGCGTGACACAGCTGACAAAGGCTGATCATATTTTTTTTATTCAAGGTGCATTTCTCTGAAAGAGGTGATATTTCTCACATCTATTTA
>CM060308.1:32252503-32267503 GCA_030674185.1 Monoplex corrugatus
GGTGGCATGAGCCGTGGTACCCGGACCCCCTGCTCCCCATTGACGGCATCCTGAACGGGGTCCGGTACCGGGACGAGGTTCTGGCGGCCGTGGCACTGCCTGCGCTTGTGGACCTTGGTCAAGGCGCCATCTTCCAGGACGACAATGCACCTGCGCATCGAGCACGCCTTGTGACCGACTTCCTGGAGCAGCATGAAGTCGTCCGTATGGCCTGGCCAGCGTGCTCACCTGACCTGAACCCAATTGAACACCTCTGGGATGTGCTCGGGAGGCGCATCAGGGACAACCACCCCCCACCGGGCACCCTGGCCAGGCTGGTCGACATCCTGCAGATCGAGTGGGCGGCCATCCCTCAGGACACACTCCGTACCCTTGTGGGGTCGATGCATCGGCGCTGTGAAGCATGCATCCAGGCTCGGGGCGGACACACGCGATATTGAAAACAGATTGGCCAAATCTGACACTTTCTGTTTTTTGAAAAGGGGGGGATGTTCCTTTAAATGCATGTGCTGTTCACTAATGGGTCATTGTGCTAATTTCTTTTTCCAAAACAGGTGTGGAAATGATGAAATAAAACATAGAATCAATTCTAAACATTGTCAATTATTTCAACTTAAAATTAGAGAGGAAGGAAGAAGTGGCCCTTAAATTATGATTAGGAGTATATATATATATATATATATATATTCTTCCGATCTATCTATCATCATCATCATCATCATCACCACCACCACCACCACACCACCACCACACCACCACCACCACCACCACCACCACCCACCACCCCACCACCACCACCACCCATCATCATCATCATCATCATCATCATCATCATCATCTTCTTCTTCTTCTTCTTCTTCTTCTCCTCCTCCTCCGTCCTTAACTCTGTGAAAAGCTATTGAAGTGCCGAGCTAAAGAAGAGTTCACCAGATTCCTTCGGCTGTACTGTCGATTGTGTGCCAAAGCCTTAAGATCTGCAAATGGTTTCTCTGACCCATTCGATAATGTTGTCATCCATCTATTTTTTTCCCAGTTCCCCACCTCACCCTACCCCCACCCTCTCAGTGTTCTCCCTTGACAGGTCCCTGGAGAAATGATCTAATGTTGTTATAGGCTTCTGACCATATCAACGAAGTTTCCTTTTCAAAACAAGTGTGACTGCCCGCGTTCAAGCGAACAGGAACCAGAAAAAACACGAAAGAAGAATACGAACGCGTATTTAATATAACAGGACAAGACAGGCGCAAATTTTCGGCCAACTGGCCTTTGTCAAGCGTAAGATTACAAACAAACAAACACCACATACAAAAATTATGAGAAAAAGACTGAAACTTCCCTGCTGCTGTGTCCGATGTGAATTCAATAGATCTTCATATGGTCAAAGTGTGGCTTGATGATTTGGCATACGTGTTCACTGGCGTAGCAACGGTTTATCTGATGTTTAGTATTTTGCGATGACACATCATTTCAGTGGTTTGGATTCGTCTTTCCAAATCTACTCTGAGGGTCCATGTTTCACAAATACATGTATACAGGAAGATACAATATATAACAATGCACGTAAGAGCAAGTAACAATTCTTATCCTTCCATACAAGTTTCAGCCTGGACGTAAGAGCAGATAAGAGTTCTTATCCTTCCATACAAGCTTCAGCCTGGATGTAAGAGCAGATAAGAGTTCTTATCCTTCCATACAAGCTTCAGCCTGGACGTAAGAGCAGATAAGAATTCTTGTCCTTCCATACAAGCTTCAGCCTGGATGTAAGAGCAGATAAGAGTTCTTATCCTTCCATACAAGCTTCAGCCTGGACGTAAGAGCAGATAAGAATTCTTGTCCTTCCATACAAGCTTAGGTCTGGACGTAAAAACAGATAAGAGTTCTTATCCTTCCATACAAGTTTTAGCCTGGATGTCAGAGCAGATAAGAGTTCTTATCCTTCCATACAAGCTTCAGCCTGGACGTAAGAGCAGATAAGAGTTCTTATCCTTCCATACAAGCTTCAGTCTGGACGTAAGAGCAGATAAAGAGTTATCCTTCCATACAAGTTTCAGCCTGGATGTAAGAGCAGAGAAGAGTTCTTATCCTTCCATACAGGCTTCAGTTTGGACAATGCTGTTGTTGTCTTTGCTGCCTTGGGAGGATTTCAGGTTTGGAGTCCTTATTGCTAATGATGAATCCTAGGTAGATAAATTGTCGAACCGTTCCTAGCTTCAGTCTATGGACAGATATAAGAGTGTCAGTAATGAGCGTGGTGTTGTGGCTGGCCATCATCTTGGTCCATCTACAGTGCAGTAGAATTCTTCAAAAGCCCAGTTAGATCATGTCTCTCTGATGTGTAAACTACGCTCTGTCTTCCTCTTGGTCCATCTACAGTGTAATTGAATTCTTCAACAGGCCAGGCAGATCATATCTCTCCGATATGTAAACTACGCTCTGTCTTCCTCTTGGTCCATCTACAGTGTACTTGAATTCTCCAACAGGCCAGTTAGATCATATCTCTGATTTTTAAACTACGCTCTGTCTTCCCCTTCCCATCCCCTTACCTCCCCAAACATAAACATTTCCCTTATTCCGTAAAGAGCCGATATTCTTATGGCTTTTCTGATTTGACCTGTCTGACCGCTGCCTGTTGCGTGTGAAAGTCATTGACATTTCAGCTTTTTGTGTCGACAACACGCAGCAAGCCTCATGACACAGAGAGATTAATCGTCTGTTTCACCCATTAGGTGTCACGAATAAAATGTTTGTGAGAGTGGTGGTGGTGGTGGTGGTGGTGGGGGGTGGTGAGTGGGGATGGCTTTATCTGGATGTTCTTGTCTTCAGGATAGCTGCACATTGTTTGTTCATGAATTTCACAAATCTTGATGAAATGACTTATAATAATAATAATAATAATAATTACAATATTTATATAGCGCAAAATCTTGATAAAATCAAATCTAAGCGCTGAAGCAGACACACACGCACGCACGCACGCACACACACGCACGCACACACACGCACGCACACACACACACACACGCATGGCTATAAATGGGGAGAAAGAATAAAAGCAATAAAAGCAAGAATAAAACCAATGGAAAATTATAGAGAGCATAGCATATACAATTATATATTATAACCATGTGATTCCCCTCCGAGCGGAGACAGGCTGCAGAGGGGGGGGGGGGGGGGGGGTTGAGTTGAGGTTAGGATTTTATGCGGAGGAGAAAAGGTGAGTTTTGAGAGCGGACTTGAAGGAGACAAAAGTAGGTTGCTGACGGACTGAGAGAGGAAGTTTGTTCCAGGAGAGTGGACCAGAAACAGAGAAGGCTCGTGGACCATAGGTATTGAGCTTAGTGCGTGGAAAGCGAAAAGTCAGAGGATCGGAGGCAGAGCGGAGGGTACGTGAGGGAAGATAGATCTCAAGTAGGCTTGACAGGTAATCGGGGGCTGCGTTATTGAGGCTTTTGTAGCACATGGTGTCTAGTTTGTACTGTATGCGCTTTGATACAGGGAGCCAGTGAAGTTGTGCCAGGAGAGGAGATATGTGGTCAGCTTTTTTCTTTTATCGAGTGGCTTCGGGAGCTTGGGAGGTGACTGTCCGGAGAGTGGCGAGGTGTGGTGTATTGGGGCTCTTGGTCCCATCTGCGCTCTCGTGATGTTTCTTGTTAACAATTCTTTACTTTTAGGCCTTTAGAGAGAAGCAAGAGAGATTTGGGGGTTATTTGACAGACATTTTTTTCTGTGTCAAGTTCTGCTCCGCCGCCCCCTGTTGCGTTAATCCCACGCCGTTCATTCTCGCTCCTCAACAGTCCAGCAAGCCTAAGTTCATTCAGTCAAAGTCCCAGCGTCAGGAAGCTCATGTGAGCCAGCGTGTCAAGCCACCGTGGGGGTCACCCACCCAGAGGAGACTGCACTGCTACGGGATCTTTGGTGATTTTAGCAGTGCCTGTTCTCATCTTAGCTATTGTAAACTTTGTGTTAGTTTGTGTAAGTTCCAAATGTGTATTGAAACTATAGTTTTGACAGGTCCCTTATTATGCTTTTTGTGTGTTCAACTTCAACTTTACATGCACTGGTTGGTGATTTCTCTGTTCACGCAAAAGCTATCTCATACAATGGTACGTTCGTGGATTTCTTTTTCTTTTTTTTTTCTTTTTCTTTTTTTTTTCTTTTTCTTTTTTTTCTTCTCTTTTTGTTGTTGATGGTCACAGAAATTAAACAGATTACGAAAATCCACAGATATGAATTCATTAGTTTGTCTTATCCTGTCTTCATCAATAGTCTGATTATTTCTCTCTTCCCTATGAACCGATCCTTGCAAGGTAGATTCTAGAATGGCGAGAGCTGTTTGATGTTGATGAAATGTGAATGCTGGCCTTATAACCTTGGACTAGGTTTCAAGAGTTATGTCACGTGCCTAGTTCATTTTGTGAGCTAAGGCTGATGCAGAGATCATACAGCACGGGCAGCTGGTGATGAGACGGACTGTGTGACTGGACTGTGAACGAGGAGTCAGTTTCTTCTGCCTTCATCTATACTTGTTTATTTGTTTACTTTCTCTGTCTGTCTCTCTCTCTCTGTCTCTGTCTGTCTGTTGTCTGTCTGTTTACTCTGTCTCTCTGTCTGTCTGTTGTCTGTCTCTCTCTAACAGCAAATTGAGTATGCCTCTGTACTTGCTTGTTTGCTCTCTCTTTCTCTCTCTGTCTCTGTCTCTGCCTGCCTGTCTCTAGCATATTGATGAGTATGACTATCTGCAGTTGTTTTTTTTTTTTCTCTTTCTCTCTGTCTCTTGTCTGTCTCTCTCCCTCTCTTTTTTCTCTTTCTGTAGCATATTGATGAATATGACTAAATGTACTTTGCTCTCTCTCTCTCTCTCTTCTCCCTCTTTTGTTCTCTCTGTGTAGCGTATTGATGAATATGACTAAACGTACTTGTTTGCTCTTGTCAGGCTCGCTAAGACCTGATCTTGCTCAGAGGGATAGACAGAATTTACAGACCTATCTACCTATCGCCCCACACACAGTAATGGTCAAGAAACAACTATTTTTTTCATTCACCTACATTTAATAGCTGTCATCCAACAATACAGGAGTTCACAAATTACATCAACATATACCTTAAACAGAATTACTCCCTGGACACACAAAAAATCGTCACAAAATATACTCTTGTGCAACAACAGGGCATCTCGAAGACAAGTATACAATATCATCCACAGGGCATCTCGAGGGCACAATCAAATTGTAAAGAAATCAGCCCCTTGAAATTTTTGTTGATCTGTCACCGAAATGAACTCGATATCAGGTATAAGCAATCATCACGTTGCCCAAGGCAAGGCAAATGATTGAACTTAGCCCCGATCACATTTTTGAATATATGAAGGTGACAATTTCAATGCCCATCACAAGACATAGTAGAATCACATAAAATGAAACCCATAGAACGTTACTACGACATGGGCCCAATATACAAAACATCAACCGACCCTTGACAATAGCCACACACTCGTGCTGGCACTCAATAATAGTTACAATATCCGTTTCATCTTTAACTTCCTCGTCAACTGTCTGTCAGTCTGCCACACAACAAACTATCTTATCTCAAACGGTAACCTCATCTAGGTCTATCCTCAAATTGTAAATAACAAAATGCTTGTTGAACAAACCAAATCGGTTATCCCTAACGTCATGGGTTGGGTTCCCCACGCAAGGCCCATCTAGCCACCAACGGCGTAGAGAATCAAAATATTTACAAATTTACATCTCAACGACGACGTATATACCCTGACCCAAACTTACGTTACGACGCCACACAAACAGTTGGGCAACCCTCTCAAACAAGCGTAGAATTCAGGGAAACAAGAAATTTGAAATGAACGCGAACAACACACCACCCACAACGACCCACAACGCAACTCCCTCGAAACGACATAGAGATCTGAACAGCACAAAACAGCACAGAACAGCACAGACGCCACATCACCCTTGCCAAGTTCTTTCAACCGGACTACAGGGTGAAACATAGAAACATAGAATACATAGATGAACAGCACAGAACAGCACAGAACTAATACAGACGCCACATCACCCTTGCCAAGTTCTTTCAACTGGACTACGGGGTGAAACATAGAAACAGAATACATAGAAACATAGAACATTGTTTGGCCAAACGTGGCGTCTGGGGTGAACATAGAATAACATACCTCCTCAGATTCACACAACACCCTCAGCTAACCTACACGGCCATAACCCTACCTATTTGCTAACCGCTTCTGCTGAGGTAGTCAGCTGCCACATTCTCCTTCCCTGGAATGGCTTCCACTGTGAAACGGTATGGTTGTAACCGCAACGCCCACCTTGTCAACCATCCACTGACTGACTTGATTCTGTCCAAGTATTGAAGCGGTGAATGGTCGGTCTGTATGACAAAGTCTGCTCCATCCAGATACTGGTCAAATTTCTCCACTGCCCACACGAGTGCATAGCACTCGTTCTCAATGGGTGGGTAGTTCAACTCAGCGCCTGTGAGTTTCTTGCTGATGCAGGCCACTGGGTGCAGGAGTCCTTGCTCTTGAAGCAGAATTGCTCCGAGTCCCGTCCCTGATGCATCTGTTTGCAACACAAACCGCCCCTCTGGAACTGGTAGATGGCATATGGGTGCCTCACAGAACTTCGACTTGAGTCTCGAATGATCGCTGACACTCTCCTGTCCACTCCACGTGGCGTGGCTTCCCCCCTTTAGTGAGGTTTGTCAACGGCAAAGCGATGTCGCTGAAGTTTGGTACAAATCGACGGTAATACCCAACGAGTCCGAGGAAGCTTCTCGCCTCCTTAGTCCGTGGTCTTGGCGCCTCTCTGATTTTTCCCATCTTGTCTTCAGTGGGTCTGATCCTGCCTTCCCCCACACGATGGCCCAAATACTCTACCTCCTTGCATCCCAGCTCGCACTTTGACGGTCTCGCTGTCAACTTGCACTCTCTGAGACGCTTCATCAAGAGATGCAGCACTTCCAGATGCTCCTCCTTGGTCTCTGTTGCTACGATGATGTCAATGAAGTTATCGATGTGATTTGTTCTCAGGGGTACCAGCAGTTTCCTCATGCGAGTAAACACTGCTCCACTCGTACATAAACCAAATGGTACCACTCGCCACTGAAAAATTCCTTGAGGTGTACTGAATGCCGTAATGGGACGATCTTCTGGTGCCACTGGAATCTGCCAATACCCTTTGGCCAAATCAATCTTGCTCAACACCCTCTTATTACCAAGCTTGGCAAACAAATGGTTAACCTCTGGCATTGGTTCGGCGTCAAACACCACAACCTTATTAAGCCTCCGGTAGTCGACACAGAAACGCACTTTTCCGTCCTTCCGTACAAGCACGATAGGCGATGCGTAGGGTGATGTGGACGGCTCTATCACTCCTAGTTTCAACATGGCCTCAACCTCCTTCTGCACCGTCTCTCTCTGTGCGTAGGGCACTGGATAAGGTTTGCTCCTGATTGGGGTTGAGTCTCTCAATCTAATGTGACAAGTCTCCAGAGCAGTGCACGATGGCAAATCTGTGAATACATCCTCGTACTCAGCTGCTAAGTCCCTCAGTTGAACTGCAAACACGGGATCTTCTGCTTGCACTATCACGTCATTGGCTGTCTCGGTTGCTTCTAGGGGAATTACTGGTATCTCCTTGGGGAGTGGTGGTGGATCTTCCTCCTCCTCTGGGTCCACTTCCGCCACTACAGCATTCACTGTTGCTGTGGTCACGTCTTCGTCTCGGCGTTCGACGAACAGTTTGAGAAGGTTAGCGTGCACAATCTTCTCGCCCCTCTCCATGCGGATCTTGTAGTCGACCCCTCCAATTCTCTCCACCACAGGGTATGGTCCTTTCCAAGCGAGTTCTAGCTTGTGTCTCTGGGCGTAACATAAACACCCTGTCTCCAGGCTTGAACGTGCGCGTCCTAGTTCTCTTGTCGTAGTACCTTTTGTACACTTCAGCAACGCCTCTCTAGCCATCTCGCATGTCTCCGCGATCTTCGTACGTAACTCCACTACATACTCTGCTTTAGTTTGCACCTGAGCATCCTCCGGATGAGTCCATGCCTCCTTGAGGATCGCCATTGGTCCCCTCACTTTCCTCCCGTACAAAAGTTCAAATGGTGAGAAGCCGGTACTGGCCTGTGGCACCTCCCTGTAAGCGAACAAGGCTGGTGGTATCCACCTGTCCCACGCATTCGGTTGCTCTCTTGCCAGTCTCTTGAGGATCTTCTTGAGTGTCCCATTGAACCTTTCAACAAGTCCATTGGTTTGTGCATGGCATGGCGTTCTAAGACCTTTGACTGCTAGCAGTCGGTATACTTCTTGCATTATATCACTGGTGAATTGCGAACCTTGATCTGTTAGCACTTCTCTCGGCACTCCCGTCCGAGTCCACATAGTCCAAAGCGCTTCTGCTACAGTCACTGCATCAATGTTTCTCAATGGCATAGCATCTGGGTATGTCGTTGTATGGTCTACTTGAACTAATATGTAGCGGTTCCCTTGTCCTGACATCGGGTAGATAGGCCCCACAATGTCTACTCCCACTTTGTCAAACGGGTTATGAGGAATTTGGGTTTTGACTAATGGCACTGGCGGTACTCTGCCTCTGTCCACCGTCCTCTGGCATTCAGGACAAGATTTGACGTAGCGTGCCACTTGACCACAAACTCCTGGCCAGTAGAAACTTTGCATCACCCTCCCCTTTGTCCGCTTAATCCCCATATGGCCTGCCATAGGCGCATCATGAGCCAACTGAATGACCTTTTCTTAGCTCCTTGGGCACACACACTTGCACCTTAATCTCATGAGGGGTAGTGAAGGTTCTACGCAGGATTCCTCTTTGGTCGTACCCAAACGCAGTTTTGATTTGCACAAAATCGCCTGCAGCCTTCCTTGCCGCATCCAAAGATGGGTCTTCGTTTTGCAGCCGCAGGAACTCAGCTGGTTCTCTCCCAGCAATGAGTACTCGGGTCGGTAACCTCGGTGTGGGTTCATTTTCTCTCTTTTTCTGCGCTCGTGTTTGCACCGCGAGCACTTTGGTTGGGTTGGCGTACACAGGTACTTTCACAGGTTCATCGTGCCAGTTTTTGGCTGCCCAGTTCCCGATTAGTACTTCTTGGGTTGGTTTCTCGAACACCAACGCAGCAATCTTCCCACCGACAAACGGTGACTCAAAGTCAACGACGGCTACTGGAACCAAACAGGTTGCTCCACTTGCCATTGTCACATCTACCTGATGTTCTGTGTAGTCCTCAGGTCTAACTAACGATTTAGACACCACAGTATGGGATGCTCCAGTGTCTCGAAGTCCTGCCTGCTTCCCATTAACTCGTACCGTGCAACGAGGCGAGTACGGTTTGCTGGCACAGCCTACACACAAAGTTGGTGGTCCCACCGGCTCCAATTCCTCCTTCTCCCTCTCCCGTACCGCTGCTCTGAACGCTGAAGGCTTCGTTGGTTGCGAACCTTTGTTCTTTGCTACAGGTTCACACCTTGTGGGGCATTCAGCTTGCAAGTGGCCCTCCTTGCCACATGTCCAACAGTTTGGCCTGGTATTCACTGGTCTCCGCCTCCCCAATCCACTCCCTGGATCGGAAATGGGCCCGCCCTGGGATTTCTGACCCCTAAGCCCTTGACTGGTCTCCTGGGTAGGCCTTAAAAATTCCCGGCCGTCCGACGCTGTTGATCGTTGAGGTCCAGATGATGTTTGAGACTGTCCCGTCCGACGATCTCGCTGGATCTCCCTGGTTGCCCTCCTCGCTTCTACAAACGTGGTTGCCAGCTCAGCTACCTCCTTTGCAGTCTTGGGTTTGTGTTCCTTTACTTTGAGACAAATCTCCTGGTCAAACTGGTCATACAGGCGCTCCTGCATAAACAAATCTAAGACGTCCTCAACCTGGTCTTCGTCCTTTTCTGCTGATCGACACCACTGTACAAAACAAGCACGTAACCGATCTAACAGTTGGGAGAAAGTTTCCGAAGTTCTTTTCTCCATCTTCCTGAACTTCTGACGGTAGGAGTCAGCATCCAAACGGAAATGCTTAAGTAGCACTTGCTTAACGTCATAGTAATTCTTGATGCTTGTCGCTGACATCCGTAGCACTGCTTCTCTCGCTTTCCCTTGGAGTAATGCCAACAGCTGACAAGCCCATGCCTTTTTATTCCAACCACACAGTTCTGCTACTTGCTCAAAACGTTGCAAATATTCGTCGCAGTCATCATCATCTGTGAGCGGTGGCAATTTGACGTTTTTGCGGTCAGCTCTCTGCTTTCCTCCTTTCCTCTAATTGCTGCCTTTCATCTCTAGCTTGCTCTTCAGCACGCCTTGCCTTGTTCATATTGAATTCCTCTTCCCTCATTCTGGCTTCAGTCTCTCTGGCAGCTTCTGCAGCCCTGGTGTGAGCTACCTCAAGTTCCATTTTTGCCCTCTGCAGATCGCCCTACGCTTTGACTGCATCTAGCTCTTGCTGGATCCGTTCTTCCTCCATTTTCTTAAGTCGATCGATTCGTCCCTTTTCGGCTTTCTCTTTCCTCGCCCGTTCCTCCATCAACTCCTTTTCTCTCTTTTCCCACTCTTGTCTTTCCTCTGCAGTCATGTTTTCCAGTCTCCTCCTGCGCATTTCTCTATCAAGGCGGTCTCTCTCGCGTCGGCTTTCCGCCTCTCTGAATAACCATACTTCCTCCGTAATGTATAGGATCAACTCGTGACCAGCGAATCCTAAGGACTCTCCCTCATTCTTTGCCTTGGTTTTGACCTCCATCTCGGTCATTTCAGCCTTTGGCTTTCCTTCCGTCGCCATTTTCTTTGTGCGGTAACGGACGTAAGGATCGAAATCTCTCTTGTTCACTAGGTGTAGCCATCCACTACCCAAACCTTTCCCGAAACACAGACACACCGCAACTACACAGACCAACCACGAAATGACTGACCCTTAAACTCTCCACATACCGTCCGTAGCGGAAGAAATTACAGGCGTCGAGTCGCTCCCGGTTTCACGCTGAGGACACAGACCTCCACAAAGCTCCACACCACTACACAGACCAACAACACACCGATGCCTCTACCCACTTCTGAGACATGAAATCCAACTACAAGTGGGAACTAACCTAAACTATTACATCTTAAAAAAAAACACGAGCCTCCGACTAGAAACTGGCCAGACCCCCACCTCCCTATCTGCAACCGTCCGTTCAGAAGGAAGGCCCCACACCAACTGACCAGAAATTTCCAAGCCAGTATATCGGGAACTCAAACTCAGACCTGAACTCAGGTTGGCCCCACAATCCACCGAATCCGCCTGAAAAGCGTGATTCACAGGACCAACCGAGACAGAGTGACTCGCCCCTCGGAACACAGGCCTACAGATTCAACCTTCACACGCATGAGGCGAAACGGCACGGGAAACCAGCCCTACCGAGAAAAATATTTCTCGAACAGAAATTAGACTCCCTTGACTACCAAGATAGTATCAATGAAATCACCACCTGCAACCAAGGCAACCACATGGGCCACAAAAGCAACCTTGGTTCCAGAACGATAATTTGGTCAAGGCTTAGCAAGAACAAAGTCAGCATCCAGACGACTGCGTCCTGACAGCTCTCTCTCTCTCCTCTCTCTCTCTTTTTCTCTCTCTCTCTGTGTAGCATATTGATGAATTGTTTACTCTCTCTCTCCCTCTCTCTCTCTCTCTCTCTCTCTTTCTCCCTGTCTCTTTATTCTCTCTTTCTGTAGCATGTTGATGAATATGACTAAATGTACTTGTTTGTTTGCTCTCTCTCTCTCCCCCCTCTCTCTCCCTCTCTCTTTTGTTCTCTCTCTGTGTGTAGCATATTGACGAATATGACTAAATGTACTTGTTTGTTTGCACTGCTCTCTCTCTCCTCTCTCTATTTTTTCTCTCTCTATGTGTAGCATATTGATGAATTGTTTTTCTCTCTCTCTCTCTCTCTTTCTCTCCCTTTCTCTTTTTTCTCTCTCTGTGTAGCATAATGATGAATATGACTAAATGTACTTGTTTGTTTGCTCTCTCTCTCTCTCTTTCTCTCTCTCTCTCTCTCTCTCCCTGCTCTATTCGTTTCTCACATACACAGACACACACATACACATAGAGAAGGACATCTTTGTCAGCTGGCTTAATCAGTGATTGTAACCAGTTCGCAAAGATCAGCTGTCCATGGCTTTCAGTGGCTAAAATAAACTTGTCCAGAAGGAAAAAAGGAAATAAAGAAAGAAGAAAAATAAAGCAGAGAAAAACCCACAATAAATTACCAGTAAATCGATAAGGGAAAACTCATTTGTTCAGTATTTTAATGTTTGTGCAGCGCTGAAATGGCCTAAGTGGTCGGCTGGGCTATGAACAATGTGAAACAAATCAAATCTCAGGTCCTTGGAGAATTCTTGGCCTTTCATTGCCATTTAGGCTATAATTATTTTGTAATGTGATGCTCTCTTAAAAGACGGTGCTATTATTATTTTTTTTTGAATGTGAAGTCCTATATTAGCTGCAATTCATTACTTTTTTTTTTTTTTTTAACTTTCTCTGTTTTCTTTTTCCTTATTCAATCATTCTTTCATTCATTCTGTCTTTCTGTCCGTCGTTTGTTTCTTTCTTCTTTCATTTTCTTGTTCTATTTTATTCAGTGTTCATGTCCCATTTTCGTGCCAACCTCTTGTCTAGCATTCAGTCCAGCACTTCAGTTTCTTGTGCTAACAGCTGGAGCTCTAATACACGCAGTTCACACAGACCTATCAGTTTAAGACTGCCGCTAGCCATCCACCAGAGAAAATATAGCGTTGCTGTGTAAATTGAACACCTAGAAAAAGTCACAGCCTATTTGTCTATTTATTTACTTATTTCTTTATCTATTTTTTTTAAATGTACAAACGTTCCTGAATATGAAACACAACCTGAACATCACAAACAAAGAAACAAACAAGGGGAGCAGGGAGATGGGGGACAAAGAAGGATACCAGAATATGACTTGTAGACAACTAAGATTTCAGGGGAGAAAAAAGCAACGACCCCAAAACCCAACATTTCATATTTTTATATTCACCCCAAAAAAATCTCTATGAGAGGTTTAGTTCCAGCAGTCAAGAAGCTTCGCCTTCACGAATGCAGCATGCAAAAAGCGCTCGTTGACACTGTAACCAAAAACACGAAGACACAGTCCATGTTCGTGTAATGAGACACTTCACCCACTTTGAAAGGGCAGCTGGAAAGGTTGATTATCGTTGTGCCCTGCTAACCAAGACGTTTCCGATTTAAAACTACGTCCTTCACACTTTATTTCCTATAAGAAAGGAAAATGTAACACGCGGGAACCCTGAACAAATTGCCCATTGAATGCTCACGCGACCTTCAAGAGTCTAAGAGTATGTCTGTCGTTCTGGAGTAATTGTCATTTTTATTTTCTGTGCGTTGACATCGGCTTGTCCTTTTTATGGTCAGTTTATGACTCATTTTAACACGCTTTAACTTTTTTCAAAAATAACTGTAAGCTCTTCGTTCTCTTTATGTTCAAACACGGTAATAACTGGGTTGCGGTCTTTTGTCAAATATAGGTGAATGAGAAAAGACAGTTAGAAATGAGAGAGGTTAACCTTAAATCATTTCTGTAGGTATTACGTATCTCGACAACTAATGATCTCCAGGTGACTACAAAGGTGTTGGAAAGAAAAATGGAATGCTTAACGTGGCTTCCATAATTCTAAATGCAGTATGTGTTTTTCATTTCCTTTTCTGTATTTGTCAACTGCATTTAAGAAAGAAAGAAAGAAGAGAGAGAGAGAGAGAGAGAGAGAGAGAGAGGAGAGAGAGAGAGAGAGAGAGCAGAGAGAGAGAGAGAGAGAGAGAGAGAGTGAAAAAAAAAGCAATGACCAAAAGACCCAATATTTTGCATTTTTGTGTTTGCCCCAGAAAACTCTACGAGAGGTTTAGTTGCAGCAGTTAGGAAGCACCGTCTTCACGAATGCAGCATGCAAAAAGTGCTCGTTGACACTATAACCAAAAATACGAAGACACAGTCCATGTTCGTGTAATGAGACACTTCACCCACTTTGAAAGGGCAGCTGGAAAAGTTGATTATCGTTGTGCCCTGCTAACCAAGACGTTTCCGATTTAAAACAACGTCCTTCACACTTTATTTCCTATAAGAAAGGAAAATGTAACACGCGGGAACCCTGAACAAATTGCCCATTGAATGCTCACGCGACCTTGAGTATGTCTGTCGTTCTTGAGCAATTGTCATTTTTCTTTTCTGTGCGTTGACATCGGCTTGTCCTTTTTATGGTCAGTTTATGACCCATCGTAACACGCTTTAAATTTTTTTCAAATATAACACTCGGGTATTCGTTCTCTGTATGTTCAGACACGGTAATAACTGAAGTAATTGTCAGTTTTATTTCCTGGGTGTTGACATAAACTTTCCTTTTTTATAGTCAGTTTATGACTCATTTTAACACGCTTTAATTTTTTTCAAAAATAACGGTAAGTTCTTCGTTCTCTGTATGTTCAAACACGGTAATAACTGGATTGCGGTCTTTTGTCAAATATAGGTGAAAGAGAAAAGAAATTTAGAAAAGAGAGTTTGACCTTAAATTGTTTCTGTAGGTATTACGTATCTTGACAGCTAATGGTCTTCAGATGACTACAAAGGTGTTGGAAAGAAAAATGGAATGCTTAACGTGGCTTCCATAAATCTGAATGCAGTATGTGTTTTTAATTTCCTTTTCTGTATTTGTCAACTGCATTAAGAAAAAGAGAGAAAGAGAGAGAGAGAGAGAGAGAGAGAGAGAGAGAGAGAGAGAGAGACAGAGACAGAGAACAGAGACAGAGACAGAGACAGAGACAGAGAGAGAGTGGGAAAAAAGCATTAATTTTTTCATTTCCTTTTTTGTATTTATCAACAGCATTGAGAGAGAAGAGAGAGAGAGAGAGAAGAGAGAGAGAGAGAGAAGAGAGAGAGAGAGAGAGAGA
>CM060308.1:32277503-32282503 GCA_030674185.1 Monoplex corrugatus
TACTACAGAGATGATTGAAGCCCTGGAGGAATTTGGCATAGAAAAAAATAAGTCCTCCTAAATGAAATTTATGACACTGGAAAAATCCCCAAAGATATGTCAAAATCAATTTTCATTGCACTTCCAAAGAAGACAGGGGCTATAGAATGCGAACTCCATCGCACAATCAGTTTGATGAGTCATGTAACAAAAATCCTGTTAAGAATAATCATGATGAGGACAAGGAATAGAATCAAAATAGAAATAGCAGAAGAACAGTGTGGATTTGTGGAGGGGAAAGGAACTATTAATGCCATATACATCCTAAGAACTATCATAGAGAGGTCAAATGAGATGAATAAGGATTTGTATTTATGCTTTGTTGACTACACCAAGGCTTTCGATCGGGTAAGACATGAAGAATTGATCAACCAACTGGAGAGACTCAATGTTGATGGAAAAGATCTACGAATAATCAGGAATATGTACCGGGAACAAACAGCTGCAATGATAATAGAAAACAATATAAGCTCTTTTCAAAACATCAAAAGAGGAGTCAGACAGGGTGTGTTTTGTCACCAGATCTGTTTTCACTATATAGCGAAAACAACATGAGAAATCTAGAAGAAGACCCTGGATTAAAGGTTGGAGGGAAAATGATAAACAACATTCGGTACGCAGATGACACCGTGCTAATTGCAGAAAATGAAAGGGACCTACAAAACCTTGTGAATATACTAGAAACAGAAAGCAAAGGTAAGGGGTTGGAACTAAACAGCAGGAAGACTGAAGTCATGGTGATCAGTAAAAAATGAAATCCCCTCATGCAAAATAAAAACAAATGGCACAACCTTGACACAGGTTAATAAGTTCAAATACCTGGGAACGGTCATTTCCTCAGACGGCAGAAGCACATCGGAAATAGCAGGCAGAATCGGCCAAGCCAAAACAGCATTCAAGAAGATGACAAGCATTCTTACCAACAAATGCCTATCAATTAACATCAGAAAGAGAGTCCTTGAATGTTATATGGAACCAATACTGTTGTACGGATGCGAGGCGTGGACAGTTAGCAAGCAAAGCCAGAGCAGGATCAAGGCAGCCGAGATGTGGTTTCTCAGAAGAATGTTGAGAGTTCCATGGACAGCAAAGAAAACAAACGAGACAGTCTTGATGGAGGCAGACACAAATAGATCACTCATAAGGAAGATTAGGAAAAAACAAGCAACATTTGTAGGCCATTTTATGAGGAAGGGGGATTTGGAGCACCTGGTCACAACGGGAAAGCTGGAGGGAAAGAGAGCACCAGGTAGACCCAGGGAGAGAATGCTGGACGGACTTGCAGAGTGGCTGGGGATGAAGAGGGTGGGGGAGATGCTGGGGGCAACGAGAGATAGAGATGGTTGGAAGTCCATGGTCGCCAACGCCATGCGGCAGGGCACCTGATGATGATGATGATGATGATGAGCATGGTTGACAATACAGGATGCCGGTAGACAGGATGCTGGGAGATAAATGATCAAATGTGACCTCCCACCACGAAATCAGTCTTAACTCGCAGTCAGTCGAACAGCACTAGGAGCTGAAAAGGTGACTGAGGGTCTATCTGGGGTGTTTTGACTTTTTCTCAACATTGATTTCTGTAGACTATGATCTATCCCCCATGGAAATTTTTTTCCTGAAAAAATATTATTAATCAATTTAAAATGGTATCTTAATGCACTGATCGCAGCAGAAAGAACGCAATTTCCTACCAAAAGTGCCTATTTTTGTCTCTTATTATAAACCGTAACCTGTGCAGTACCGCACATGTAATGTACTGACGGAAAGCTCTTTGGTGTACCTTTCAGATAATGACAGCGAAAATTAGAAACAAACTGGGTCAAATCCACCAAATAAAGAAATTTAAGGAAAATGTGTAGGAGAGCACACAAAAACTTCAAACATACATAACTTCTACATTTTTTTTTAGTACAAGCTTTATTCAAGTACCAAAATAATCAGTAGAATGTCCACTTTCCAGTGATATGTATATCTCAAAATGCCCAAAATGCTATTTAAGACTGATTTCGTGGTGGGAGGTCACAAATATGACTGAATCTTATGTAACACTGCTGTTGCCAACACGTGCTCTTGCGGGCAGTGTCTTATCTTATTTCCAGCTGATGGTATTGAAGCTGCAGATGATTAGTTAGTCTCCTACGGGCAAGCAAAACGACCTGATTAGCAAAGTAGCCGGATACAGACAAAGAAACTAAAGTTAACGCTTGAAGCTACATGAACACAGCAGAAATTTGAATCATTGAAGACGATGATTTAAATGCGTTCGATATTATTTAACGTGAAATTTGTTATGTCATAAAATAGTTGAGATTTAATGAGGGAAGAATGTGTGTTTTGTCCGTTTTGTAACGCTCGTTACTGCCGAAAAACGGTCCGACTGGTGGTATAATCAATAGAATGCAGAAAATTCTCTGAAGAGTTCTTCATTTTCAATAGTTATTGCTGGAACGTAGTGCTCTTTTCATGGACGATGCTGCAATTGTGTTTGAAATTGAAATGTTATTTAGATTGCAGTCTGTTTTTGTTTTGTTTTGTTTTTGTAACTGTTTATATGATTGCTTGTTTCTTTTTCTTCCATTTGCTTGCTCAGTCTCGGTGGCATTTAGGTTATATCGCTATTTCTAGCTTTAGAAATACCTCGAAACCTTGGTTCTATCTGTAGCAATTCCTGTGTATTAGTCACATTGGTGCAGCGGTTAGCGCCAGGAATATCTGACTAAAACATTACGGGTTCGAATTCCATCTATCCTGTCAAAATTATTGCCAAAATGTGCTTCACCAACCAAGCTTCTATTCAGAGTTTAGCGTGCTGTAGGCTGATTGGAAAAAACTGGGACCGCACAAACGAGTTGCATCTACTTTACGTATGTCTTACTGATGGTGTTGCCCAAATATCCTGACTGACAGTGCAGATGTTCATATCTCTCGGACTTCCTTGACGCCAGGACACTTTGTGAGAGAATGTGTAGAGTACAGCTCTGTCACGCAGTCTCCATCCAAAATGGGAGTCTATAGTATCATGATTATCATCTCATCGTCATGCATCATCATAACGATACAAAGAATTGTCCTAAACTCTGTGACTAATGCAATAGCGCAGGAATAGATCAAAAATTCTATTTCAGTTTTCTGTGAGTCCGTACACCAGAAGAACCGTCGCCACTGTATGAAAAATTAAAAGTTAAACTTTAAGACAAGAATCCTATGCATTTAAATCTGAAAGTGAAAAGAAAAGAAGAATGCCGAAAGGACAAAGAATATTAACTATGATTTGTACGCAACAGATGTTCACAAAGACGAAAGTAATCACCCCAGAACTTTATACTGTCTTGTCCATGTCCAAACTATACAAGCTATTTAGTGCCCACAATTAAAACGCTGCATGTACGTAAACAGAAGAGGCGGAAGTGTTAGTTGACACTGCGACCGGAACAACAAAACCAGCTCTAATTTTGTGTAAAAAGACATTTCACCGAATTGAAAAGAGCACGCAGGAAAGGTCGGCTTGTGCTGAGTTAAACCTGCCAGAAGTGTTCAAGTTTAAATTGATTTACAATCACACCTTGTACACTTCATGTTGCCAAAGAAGAAGAAGACAAAAATCAGCATGCTGAAACTAATTAAATGTCTGTCTGTTTAAGGAAACTAGTAAAGTCAAAGAGCATGGCTGTCGTTTTTCGGCGAGTGATTTTTTCTTGTTGTTCATTTGTCGTACACATCTAAGGCAACTTTATTTCTCTCTGTTTGCATGTGTGTGTGTGTGTGTGTGTGTATGTGTGTGTGTGTGTGTGTGTGTGTGTGTGTGTGTGTGTGTGTGTGTGTGTGTGTGTGGTTTGTGTGTACGCGCACGTGTGTGTGTGTGTGTATGTACATATACACAAGGCAACTTTATTTTTCTCTGTTCGCATGTGTGTGTGTGTGTGTGTGTGTGTGTGTATGCATGTGTGTATGTGTGTGCGTGTGTATGCGCGCGCGCGCGCGTATGTGTGTTTGTTTGTGTGTGTGTGTGTGTGTGTGTGTGTGTGTGTGTCTGTGTGTGTGTGTGTGTGTGTGTGGACCCTGTAAGATCCAAGACAAAGCCCTAACATTCTCGAAGATATATATGGTAATTGGTTTAAGTCCTCTGTCTGTCTGTCTGTCTGTCTCTCTCTCTGTGAACTCAGAACACGTCTTTTTCAGTTTTTGCCATGAAATCCAAGACAGAGCTATAAGACACAGACTGATTGTAATAAGTTGATGTAGCAGTCGTGACTTAAACAATCATTCATGTGTGTATTAGAGAGACGGAGAGAGAGAGAGAGAGAGAGAGAGAGAGAGAGAGAGAGAAACAGAAACAGAGACAGAGAGACAGACAGAGACAGAGAGACAGACCGACAAAGAGACAGAGGGAAACAAAGCGAGACAGAGAAACAAAGTGAGACAAAGAGAGACAGAGAGACAGAGAGACAGACAGGCAGACAGAAAGAGGCAGAGAGAGAGACAGCCAGCCAGACAGATATCCATACAAAGACAGAGACAATGACAGAGACAGACGGACAGAGACAAAGAGACAGACAGAGACAGATGGACAGAGACAATGACAGAGACAGACAGGCAGACAGACAGATAGAAGGAGACCTAATGCTGGCTTCTCACACTTCACAAACAGCAAAAGGACGGGAAGCACAAGCTGATCCCCTCTCAGCCAGCCATAACTGTTCACCATCATCACCTTTGTGACGTCAGTGTCACGTGTGTCTGACGTTTATCTCTGCCGTACACCGGTGACGCCGTACGTTCCTTGCGTGCGTAATGAGCGCAGAGTAAACGCCAAGGATATTACTGTTACACGTTTGTCCTTTGCTGTCTGTCCGTGTCAGTCTCTTTGTCCTCTTTCTGATATTTCATCTGTGCCTGAAACAGGGACCCGTTTCTTTAACTTAAACGCTAGCAAGGTGTCATAGCGTGTAGGATCGGTA
>CM060308.1:32290003-32292503 GCA_030674185.1 Monoplex corrugatus
TCTTGAAATGGGGAGAAGGCAGGAAGAAGGCTTAACAACGAAAATTCTTGGAGACTGAAATTCCCGTTGATATCCGTTACCCAAAGTAAGTGAATGAACATAGTCCACATCTACATGTAAGTCCCGCCCACAAACATCTTGACCTTAGGAACGACTTCTGGTAACTATAAACTCCCCCTTAACGGAAACGGAATCTGGGAGGGGTTCAGGTGGGATGAACAGGATTTGTGAAACAGCTAATACCACCGAATGATTGGAGTCGATTATTAAGACGGGTATCCGATAGGCCAGGTTTTGATCTTGCAGACTGGATTGAACTCGAGACATTAGATTTTGATTCCAAGGCTCTATCAAGACAGCCAGCAAGCCTGAAAAATAAGCAAACAAACAAACAAACAGACAGACAAACAAACAAACAAAACAAAACAAAAATAAAATATTTTGGCCACCCACAACCTCCTCATCCCCCGGCCTCATAGCCCACGGTTTCAGTTTCAGTTTCTCTAGATGACGTCTCCGCGCTAGGAATGAATTCCATACGCACTAACGTCACAGGGGCCATGTGATGATGATCATGGCACAAGCCTTTAAGCCTGCACATAGACCCGTGGGTTGGCCCTAAGGAAGTGCTCGTCCGCCATAGTCCACCTAAGGATTGAACCCACAACCCTTGTGTTATGAGCTAGGCACTCTGACAACTGAGCCAATGGACCAGGAGTTTAGATCAGTTAACACCCACTACAGTCTTCAGAGCAACTTTAGCATTTCAGACTCCGGAGACCATGCTGAATGTACCCATGGAATATCGTCTGTTGGTTGGGTCTTGGCACCGTCTGCTTTGGTTGTTCGTTCTTTGATTTAACGTCTTTTTACAATGAGTGATATTAGTGGAATCGTGCACTCTGTTCAAAACTGTTTCATGCCATGGCTGTGCAGGCCGGTGCGTGAATGGCAGTCCCTGTTGGATTTGGTACAGATGGACTGGGAGGCCTGAGTTGCTGGGGTTGCTGCAGCATGCTTCCTCTGGTCTCTCCTTTCCTCTGCGAGCTGATCTCTCCTCGTGTCTGACTCCGTGATGCCCTTGTAGACAGAAACCAGAAAAACACAAAAATAGAATCAGAAGGCGTAATGAATTATAACCAGATAAGAACTTTTAGTCCTTTTCTCCCACTGGACGAAGCAGGGAAGTTTCAGTCTTTTTCTCCTGCTTTTTTTTTTTTATTTGGTGTGTGTTCATTTGTGATCTTACATTTACGCTTGACAAAGGCCATTTAGCCGAAAAGTTGCGCCTGTTTTGTTTGGTTGTATTAAATACGCGTTCTGATTCTATTTTCGTGTTTTTCTGGTTCCTGTTTGCTTGAACATATTGTATTTTCGTGTTTTTCTGGTTCCTGTTTGCTTGAACATATTGTATTTTCGTGTTTATTCTGGTTCCTGTTTGCTTGAACATATTGTATTTTCGTGTTTTTCTGGTTCCTGTTTGCTTGAACAAATTCTATTTTCGTGTTTTTCTGGTTCCTGTTTGTTTGAACGAATTCTATTTTCGTGTTTTTTTTTCTGGTTCCTGTTTGCTTGAACATATTGTATTTTCGTGTTTTTTCTGGTTCCTGTTTGCTTGAACATATTGTATTTTCGTGTTTTTTCTGGTTCCTGTTTGCTTGAACATATTGTATTTTCGTGTTTTTCTGGTTCCTGTTTGCTTGAACATATTGTATTTCGTGTTTTTCTGGTTCCTGTCAGCTTGAACATATTGTATTTTCGTGTTTTTCTGGTTCCTGTTTGCTTAAACATATTGTATTTTCGTGTTTTTCTGGTTCCTGTTTGCTTGAACATATTGTATTTTCGTGTTTTTCTGGTTCCTGTTTGCTTAAACATATTGTATTTTCGTGTTTTTCTGGTTCCTGTTTGCTTGAACATATTGTATTTTCGTGTTTTTCTGGTTCCTGTTTGCTTGAACGAATTCTGTTTTTCGTGTTTTTTTCTGGTTCCTGTTTGCTTGAACATATTGTATTTTCGTGTTTTTTTGGTTCCTGTTTGCTTGAACAAATTCTATTTTCGTGTTTTTCTGGTTCCTGTTTGCTTAAACATATTGTATTTTCGTGTTTTTCTGGTTCCTGTTTGCTTGAACATTATTGTTTATTATTGTTTTCGTGTTTTTTCTGGTTCCTGTTTGCTTGAATATTATTTTTGTTTTTTTTCGGTGTTTTTTTCTGGTTCCTGTTTGCTGTGAACATATTGTATTTTCGTGTTTTTTCTGGTTCCTGTTTGCTTGAACATATTGTATTTTCGTGTTTTTCTGGTTCCTGTTTGCGTTGAACATATTGTATTTTCGTGTTTTTTCTGGTTCCTGTTTGCTTGAACATATTGTATTTTCGTGTTTTTCTGGTTCCTGTTTGCTTGAACATATTGTATTTTCGTGTTTTTTCTGGTTCCTGTTTGCTTGAACATATTGTATTTTCGTGTTTTTTCTGGTTCCTGTTTGCTTGAACATATTGTATTT
>CM060308.1:32297503-32300003 GCA_030674185.1 Monoplex corrugatus
CAGAACAGTCCTCAGTCGAACTTGACCAGAGAGCTATCTCTAAACAGATCAGAAACAAATTTGTCTACACTTCCTTTGTCTGAGTACGCTTCTCCGTTATTTCAATTCTTTACATTTTCCTCAGCTGAAATTGCCATAATTTGAAGATTCTCTTCTCTTCTTTGATTAACCAATCAAGGAAGATCAAGAGGCAAACATAATATAATGGTTTCCTGTTGCCTTCCATCGGTTTGTGTAAGGACTCTCCGCTCTTGGAATATCGTCTGTTGTTTGGGTCAATATTGAACATAAGACCAATATATTGTATGTATTTCTCTCCTCTCTCATAGTTGTGTGTAGGGTAGTTGCAGAGTATAAAGGTAGGCTTGGGCGCTCCTTTTCTGAGGAGTGTTCTGAGCTTACGGTTTTTGTACTTTGTGTCTGCTTCTATGCTAGCTGAATGGGTAGCGCAAACTGTGTTAGATTTGAGAAGTTCTATACAACATGGGAGATAATTCTCAAGAGTTATGTCCTTTGATTAATATTATAAAGATTTTCCCTGCTTCCCTCTTATTTCTTTGGTATTATGTCAATGTATGTCATGGAATGTGATAGCGAGTCTGATTTGGTAATATCCTGCCCGTGTATGTTGACAAGTGTTTTGCTTTCATTGTTATTCATGTTGTAAGTTTTCTTTTACAAGTGATTGTGCTGCTTCATGTAGATGTATTTCAAACACATGGATATATTATGCATGAATTTTAAATTTGATTTCCCGATCTTATTGCAATTGCACTTTGCTAGTTGTTTTGCATTTGTTAATATTATTTCTTAAAATGAATATAAAAAAAAAAAAAACAGTTTGAGAAAAAAATTCATTTAACAAAAGATTGTTCAATGTTCACCGCTGAATTGTTATCTATCTCGGTGGCCATAAATTTTGTAATTATCAAAAGAAATGACGTGTTTGCAGTAAAACCGCAACGTTGTCTTTTCTTTTCGTTTGAAGATTGCAGCTGTACATCATATGAGATTAATCTTAATGACTTTAGCCTATGGAAAAAATGTCCATGTGTCGAGAGAGAGAAGTGGGGGTAGGAACAGAGGGAGAGAGAGAGAGAGAGAGAGAATTTATCACTGTGCCCGTTCTTTTATGTTTCAACTGTGCAATGAAATTTATGGATTCAAAGCTCTTTCAATGCAATGTTGTTTTTTTTAAATTTACTACGGTATGAAGTTGATATTTTGTTTCAATGGGACAATGGGGATTATACTTTCTAGTGATTGCAGTTATGCATGCATAAATTAATACTTATAGAGAGATTATGGCTACTGTGGGATTATTAGATAAATTGTAACCACGGACTTTTTTTTATTTGTTTGTCTGTCTGTTTGTTTGTTTATTTGTTTGTTTGTCTTTCAATTCGACATACACACACACCTACACAAACACGCATACACACACATACACACATGCACACACATACAAACACATACACACACACATGCTCACACACATATACACACTTATTCATTCACTTATTATCTATTTATTATTATTTATTTATTTATTTATTTATTTACTTATTTATTGATTCATTTATTTATCTATTTTATGTATTTATCTATTTGTTTGTTTATTTACTGTCTGTACACAGAACAAAAGTTAGCTTATTTCAGCAAGCATTTTGAAACCTAATTTTAGTTTTGTATGGTCCCATACTTCAGTCACAGAGCTTGTTTCGTTGACCCTTCAAAAACGCGACTGCTCTCTCTTTTAGCAGATCTAGTTCTTCTGTCAGTGCCCGCAGCAGAAACTGCTTGATGGCGATACCAAACACGGAAGCTTTCTGCCGTTCCGTCGTATTCCTTTTCCCCTGTGCAAATCAAAATAAAAGCAGACATATCGGCTGCAGAAGACAGCGTACACCTACCTACCTGCATGTCTTTGAGGTTTAGATCTACTCGCTTAATGTGCTCAGAAAATAGAGCAGGAAAAAGTAGAAGACATAGCTGGATGTCATGGTCTGAGCACACGGAATGAAAGGGGAGAGAAACTTACTGAGTGGGCACAGGTAAATTAATTCATGAAAGTAAACACCTGGTTTGCGCAGTCTAACAGAAGAAAATGGACATGGATGAATCCAGGAGACGGCACAAGAAACTGATTACACCCTGATAAATAAGAGAATTCGACATTCCTAACTGATAGCAAAAACTTTTTCCCGGCGCATCAGACGGCCATGATCGTGTATCAACCAGGCCTGGGAGATACAGACACCTTCAGTGTTGGTCAAGAAATTTGAACAGCATCCTCAATGATGAAATTGTAGAGTGGATAGGACTTCCCAAAGAGCTTAACGTACGCTCAACTCTGGGTAAAAAACTCGTCGGGTTTGAAAAATCCGCTACAATATTTTAAATTGGTGGAGGTTCGAACCCACAATCTCCCAGTCAGTTAGTCCATTGCACTAACACATCGCCACGTTGACAAGTTATGTCCTAATTTTTTTTTCTTTTT
>CM060308.1:32317503-32320003 GCA_030674185.1 Monoplex corrugatus
GAACACGTTTTTGACACTGTTAGAAATGTCGGTCTGCTGACCTTAATATTGACGTGAAGAAATGTATACTATCTATGCAGAAATATAAGAAGACTATGTCAACGTATAGAAAATTTCATTAACAGCTTGTAATTAATCGAATAATGTGCTATTCAGACGTAGCACCACATGTAAAGATATTAACCATAGTGCTACAACCACGTAATGAATACCATTTAAAAACAGTCTTTCACAACAATTAATAATATTTAATTCAAAATTTATTGAACAATCCATCCAATGTGACTGAGTTCAGAGGTGGTACTTAATGTCATTTAAAAGACATTCTTTCACATCAGTTAATAATATTTAGTTCAGAATTTATTGAACAATCAATCCAATATTCAAAGTCCGTTTAGTTCAGAATTTATTGAACAATCCATCCAATATTCAAAGTCTGAGCTCAGAGGTTGTACATAATGCCATTTTAAAACAATCTTTCATAACAATAAATAATATTTAGCTCAGAATTTATCGAACAATACATCCGATATTCAATGTCTTAGCTAAGCAGTGATGAATGAGCTGTCGGAAATTTCGTCTTCAGGCACTGACTTGATGATAGTTTTCAATTACTGTGTTGCCCATAAGAGCGTGTACAAGTGGCGCACTGACATTTCTGGGAATGGTAAGAATCTGATATCAAGGGAAAAGTGCCGTCAATGTATATATGTCCTGAGGATCTGGAGGTTCTCGGTCTGAGGCGAAAATGTCATTTCCCTGGTTGCACAATCCATGTGAAGTAGACATCTCTCCCCGTTTCAATTTTCATTCCCATGTCGATGGCTCCAGACGTCACCCACTTCCTGTGGTAGCCAGGCTTAATGGTGGCCATCGCTATGCTCTGATTCTTTCAACAGTCGACCTGATAAAGTCGAAAGGGTGGTGGCTGAAATATCTGTCTTTTCCTCTCTGTAGGATGGTAACTGAAATATCTGTCTCCTCCTCTCTGTAGGATGGTGGCTGAAATATCTGTCTCCTCCTCTCTGTAGGATGGTGGCTGAAATATCTGTCTCCTCCTCTCTGTAGGATGGTGGCTGAAATATCTGTCTCCTCCTCTCTGTAGGATGGTGGCTGAAATATCTGTCTCCTCCTCTCTGTAGGATGGTGGCTGAAATATCTGTCTCCTCCTCTCTGTAGGACGGTGGCTGAAATATCTGTCTCCTCCTCTCTGTAGGATGGTGGCTGAAATATCTGTCTCCTCCTCTCTGTGTTGCTCGACATTGCTGATGGCTTTAATGAAATATTGTAGGCAATATCCTCGACTCGGTTGAGTGGGAGTCATCCCTCTCCTCATCTTGCATTGCCTGTCTGATGCGTGTGGGGTCATACCTTTACGTTTGAAAACTTGGGAATTTTCTAAGAAGTACATTTGCATATTATCAACATTTAGTTGAGACCCAACCAAAAGATTTCTCTGAAATTTGTGGCAACATCATTCTTTGTTTCATGTCAAATGTGGTAGTTCCTGTGTATTCGCAACTTTTCAATAAAACAAAAACTTAAGCCTTAAATTGAAAAATAAATCTACAAACGCTTGAGAAATAGTTGTTGTCACATTTTGTTTACATAAAAACAAACACAAACACTTGCACACGCACACACACACACACACACACACACACACACACACACACACACACACACACACACACACACACACACACACACACACACACACACACGCACACACACTGTTAAGACACCACAAAGAAACTTTATACTACCTATTAGCAGAACTCATGGCAATATTGTCCTCAAAATGAGTGAAAACCTAGCGTATATATACTGCAAATGTAGATGATATCCAGGCTGCTTTTGACCTGTATACTATGCTTGAAGGAGAGACATCATTACGAAGATTGTGGAAATCAGAAAAGATAAGCAGTGTTTAGGGAGTGGAACAACATCAAGGTTTGTATCAAATTACAAATTTTGTATTGTCACATAAATCTTTCTTCTTTTCGCTCCTCGCTAGCCTCTTCATGACTGCCAATTTGTTGTCATCTCCTTGGCAGTACCACACTCTGCTCTGCTGCGGACAGTTTTACTTCCGCCACTGTATGTTGGTCCTTCAGTTGTCGAAGACATGTCCGAAGTGAAGGGTGACTCATCTGGATGGTCTTATTGAATACGCCGTGGCATGATTGTACAAATGGATTTAAATATAAAAGTAAGGTAAAAGACCATTTGGAAAAGATTACTCTCGTGCTCTTTAAAACACACTCACACACACACACACACACACACACACACACACACACACACACACACACACACACACACACACACACACACACATGCGCGGGCATGCACGCACACAAAGTCTATATGCAAGTGCATGAGAGAGAGAGAGAGAGAGAGAGAGAGAGAGAGAGAGAGAGAGAGAGAGAGAGAGAGAGAGAGAGAAAGAAAATGAACACGTTTTTGACACTGTTAGAAATGTCGGTCTGCTGACCTT
>CM060308.1:32325003-32330003 GCA_030674185.1 Monoplex corrugatus
CAGTCAAGAATGTGACCTTTTTGATGGGTTGGTCCAGAAATGTGTTGAGTCATATTGTGATTGGACAGAGAGTTGATGATATGTCTTGTGTCATGTGTGCATATAAATAAATCTCTGTACATGTGCGCATATAAATGAATGCTCATGTGTGCATATAAATAAATATCTGCAAATGTGTGCATATTAATGAATCTCTGGACATATGTGTATGTAAATGAATCTCTTGACATGTGTGCATACAAATGAATCTCTGGACATGTGTGCATATAAATGAACCTGGATGTGTGTGCATATAAATGAATCTCTGCACATGTGTGCATATGAATGAATCTCTGCATATGTGTACATATAAATGAATCTCTGCACATGTGTGTATATAAATGAATCTCTAGACGTGTGTGCATATGAATGAAATTCTGCACATGTGTGCATATAAATGATCTTTGCACATGTGTGCATATAAATGAATCTCTGCACATGTGTGCATATAAATGCATCTCTGAACATGTGTGCATATGAATGAATCTCTGCATATGTGTGCATGTGAATGAATCTCTGCACACGTGTGCATATAAATGAATCTCTGCAATGTGTGCATATAAATACATCTCTGTACATGTGTGCATATAAATGGATCTCTGTACATATGTGTGCTATTGTGACTTAGTATGCCAACTTCTTTCCGTAAAAGTTAAAAAGAACTGAATCTCTGCAAAGTCTGCAGTGGCTCAGCATGCTAATCTACTGACGTAAAAGTTACGCAGTATTTTAGTCAAAGTTTTCTTTTTACACATTTCATTCACGTTTGACTTTAAAATTAAGAAACAACTATGGCTTGGCTATCTTGCTTGGTTTTAGGATTGATTTTATGTTTTTTTTTTCTGCAGTCATGTCTACATTTACACACACCCGTATTCCATTCTTTTTGTCATGTCCTTAATAGAAATTGTCACAAATGATACCCGTCCATCCTTTCAAGAAGGTACAAAAGACAAACTGATACCTGTGGTCCACGAGCCTTCTCTGTTTCTGGTCCACTCTCTTGGAACAAACTTCCTCTCTCATTCCGTCAGCAACCTACTTTTGTCTCCTTCAAGTCCGCTCTCAAAACTCACCTTTTCTCCTCTGCATAAAATCCTGACCTCACTCAACCCCCTCTGCAGCCTGTCTCCACTCGGAGAGAAATCACATTGCAATATATATTTGTATATAATATGATCTCTATGATTTTCCATTGCTTTTCTTCTTTCCCCCCATTTATAGCCATGTGTGTGTGTGTGTGTGTGTGTGTGTGTGTGTGTGTGTGTGTGTGTGTGTGTGTGTGTGTGTGTGCGTGTGTGTGAATGCGTGCGTGTGTGTATGTTCAGCGCTTAGATTTGATTTCTATCTATATATATTGTAATTATTATTATTACTATTCTTATTCTTATTCTTATTCTTATCATTCTGTGTGATTTGTTCTTCTTTAGAACGGGCAGGTTGATTTGTTTTATGCTCCTCAGTATGTATACTGGGTGTTCGCGTGACGTGTCAGTGTTACAAAGTGTGAACTGATGCCAGATGTGAAAATAGACAAAAACAAAAAAAAAACAAAAAAAACAAAAAAAAACAAAAAAACAAACAAATAGAGCAACAACAAAAAACAAAAAAACAAAAACAAAAAAAAACTGTACCTCATTCCTCACTTATAAACTGACAGCATCCCACAATGATTTGGGAAGCAATCCCGAGAGCCAAAGCAGAGAAGAGGGACCTCGACGTGGTGTGGCTCAATCTGGCAAATGTGTATGGATCAGTCCCGCACAAAATGATTCAGCTGGCTCTTGAGCGTATCATGTCCCAAATAACGTCCGAGAACTCTTTCAGTATATAAAGTATCCCCACCCTCTGAAAATTCTGTGCAAGAAATGTCCTCTTTTCTGTCACTCTCTTTGTTTCTTTCTTCCTCCTTTGCTTTGAGTTATTTCTTCCTATCATTTTCTGCCTTGCTGGCCCAGACACCTGTATGTGTTCAGTTAAGCTTTGCATACCTTTTCTAAGGACTGATAATTGGGTACATGTATTAAGTGCATTTTTGGCTTAAGGGAAATGAGATGTACGGAAGCAGTTTAAGTAATCTAGGCCCGCATTTATGTATGACTTAGTGTCCTTAGGAACCAGAAAAAAACCACGAAAAAACAAACAAACAAACAAACAAAAAGAACAAAACGCGTATTTAATACAAGACAAGACAGGCGCAAATTTTCGGCCAACCAATTTAAGGCCAGTTGGCCGAAAATTTGCGCCAGCCTTGTCTTGTTGTTGTATTAAATACGCGTTCTTATTCTTTTTACGTGTTTTTTTCTGGTTCCTGTTTGCTTGAACGCAGGCAGTCACGCTTGTTTTGAATTAGTGTCCTTAGTTATGTTTAAAATTGTATTCAGGTGTTTTTTTTTTTATAAACCCCCTGTGTGATAAATTGGACAGAGTGGTCATCGCCAGGGGCATCTCGTTAGATTATGTGAGCGAATGCATTGATACGCGTACTTAATTTTCTTTTTCTTTTTTTTAAACTGTTGAAGAATTCTGTATGTTTTGAAACGGTTATGGCCCTGACATTGCTCTACGCAGTCGGCTGGGTTTTTAAACAAAAATAACAATAACAATGCGTGACCAGGTCTTTTTCGTCAAATTCAGGAATGGAACAAAAAGTATTGAAAAAGATGTTATACTTGCATGAGCTTATGACTGATGGCGAATGTTGCAGTTTCCCCTCTGGAGGAAGAAGTGTAAATGAAACATTCTGATCAGAAATCTACATTAATTTTTGCAAACAAACAAGAAATGCCTTTTACTGGTAGGCATGTAAAATCACTCCCAAGGGAGATTATGTAAAGTCCACATGCTTTTCAGGTATGGAGGACCGCTTACAAATAGGCAGGCAAATAATGAATGATTTACATAACGAGATGAAACCATCGCCACCAAAATCTCACAGGGCTAAAACTCTCTTTCCTTCCTACTGGTGGATCAGCTAGCAAGTCAAATCGCCTGACAGAAGTGGAGAAAAAGCTTGAAAACAAATTTATTCCATGGTTGATGGCTATACAGACATGGTCTAATTTGT
This sequence comes from Monoplex corrugatus, assembly GCA_030674185.1. Classification (NCBI taxonomy): domain Eukaryota; kingdom Metazoa; phylum Mollusca; class Gastropoda; order Littorinimorpha; family Ranellidae; genus Monoplex; species Monoplex corrugatus. Next base: position 32,328,110 of record CM060308.1, read on the forward strand.
CTACCTTTTCCCCCACAAGTTATGGAGAATATCATCCACTGGAACTTAAAAAGTCTGAAATGTAATACTGAGGAGGTTCTGTTGTTTCGTAGAGACTTGCAACCTATTGGGCTGGCACTGCAAGAAAAATTACTGCGAGGTCGGAAATCATTTCTGTTGACGAACTTTTTTATATTCCTTACAAACCAGCACAACGCATGGATGGAAGAGTAACAGGTGAAGTTTCTTTGCTCCTGCACATGAGATATGCGGAAGCAATTTTAGGTACTAAAGGCTCGTTCTTATGTATGTTTTAGTTTCCTTAGTTATGTTTAAATTTGTATTCGGGTTTCTTTTTTTAAATCCCTTGTGCGATGAATTGGACAGAGTGGTCAACACCAGGGCCATTTCCTTTGCATTCATATGCGTACTTAATTTTGTTTTCCTTTTCTTCAGGTTGAAGTATTGTGTATGTTTTGGAAACGGTTATAGCCCTGATACAGCTCTATGCAGTCGGCCGGGCTTTAAACAAAAATAACAATAATAATAACAATAACTGGAAATAGAAAGCAAAGGTAAGGGGTTGGAACTAAACAGCAGGAAGACTGAAGTCATGGTGATCAGTAAAAAACATGAAATCCCCTCATGCAAAATAACAGCAAATGGCACAACCTTGACACAGGTTAATAAGTTCAAATACCTGGGAACGGTCATTTCATCAGACGGCAGATGCACATCGGAAAAAGCTGGCAGAATCGGCCAAGCCAAAACAGCATTCAAAAAGATGACAAGCATTCTTACCAACAAATGCCTATCAATTAACATCAGAAAGAGAGTCATTGAATGTTATATGGAACCAATACTGTTGTACGGATGCGAGGCGTGGACAGTCAGCAAGCAAAGCCAGAGCAAGATTGAGGCAGCCGAGATGTGGTTTCTAAGAAGAATTGAGAGTTCCATGGACAGCAAAGAAAACAAACGAGACAGTCTTGATGGAGGCAGACACAAATAGATCACTCATAAGGAAGATTAGGAAAAGACAGGCAACATTTATGGGCCATTTTATGGGGAAAGGGGGATTGGAGCACCTGGTCACAACGGGAAAGCTGGAGGGAAAGAGAGCACCAGGTAGACCCAGGGAGAAAATGCTGGACGGACTTGCAGAGTGGCTGTGAATGAGGAGGGTGGGGGAGATGCTAGAGGCAACGAGAGATAGAGATGGATGGAAGTCCATGGTCGCCAACGCCATGCGGCAGGCACCTAATGATGATGATGATGGCTCTTGTTGGCTGGGTTATAAGCAATACAAACCTGAACAAGTCATCAAGAGCGTCCGAAATTCTTTGAACTCTTTTCCTTTCTTAGAAGTGAAGGTTACAACATTCTTTTTGCCTGGGTATTGGCCACATTGGTATTCGAGTAATGAAAACGGTGACTACCTCGCCAAGAATGCCACAAGGTAAAGGATGTCTAAATCATTTGTTCATAACACAGATATGAAAGTCAAAGTACAAACTTACGTCAAAATTTTATAGCGGGAGGTTAGGAACAAGCAGACAGACGAGAAACATTTCAAAATCCACCCCGACCTTACGCGGGCTTTACCATCAGTTCCAGGGAACCAAAGGAAAGAGACAGTATTGTATAAGTTACACACAGGTCACACATCTACACCGAGTTCATACCTTTTGAAAATGAAGCAGTGGTATTAAACGAACACCGTGGTGTACACCATGTGACGAGCCACTCGGTATCTAATGTGACCTGCTCTGACAAAAGGTACAATAAGTCTCAGTTTAGGCATTTTTAGGTTTTGGTATCACTATAAAGTTTAGAATTTCAATTTTCAAATGGTACTAAAGTTGAGTTTCAGGCTACAAAAACAAAAAAGTTATGGGCTTTCAAAGATGAGAGG
>CM060308.1:32335003-32352503 GCA_030674185.1 Monoplex corrugatus
AGCGTTGCTGTGGCTTTGCGCAGTCGGCTGGGTTTTAAGCAGAAATAACAATAACCTCTAAGTAGCCACTTGCACTAAATAAGTCGCCACATTGATTAGTACCATTGTAACTTAAACATTATAGCTATGATGTACAGTAGCTGTCTGTCAATGTTTCTCGTTTTGCATTTGTGACCCCCCACCACGAAATCTATCTTAACTAGCATTTTGGGTATTTTGAGATATACATATCACTGGAAAGTGTAATTCTGCTGATTATTTTGGTACTTGAATAAAGCTTATACTAAAAACAAAATGTAGAAGTTATGTATGTTTAAAGTCATTAAGTTGTATGACGGCCATTTTGAGAAAACGGCCTCTAAAGTTTTTGTGTGTTCCTACACACTTTCCTTAAATTTCTTTATTTGGTGGCTTTGACCCAGTTTGTTTCTAATTTTCGCTGTCATTATCTGAAAGGTGCACCAAAGAGCTTTCCATCAGTGATATGACATGTGCGGGTACTGTACAGGTTACGGTTCATAATAAGAGACACAAATAGGTACTTTTGTAGGAAATTGCGTTCTTTCTGCTGCGATCAGTGCATTAAACGATCAGTGCATTAAAATACCGATTTAAAATTGATAATTTTAATATTTTTCAAAGAAAAATATTTCTGTAGGGATAGATTATAGTCTACAGAAATCAATTTTGAGAAAAAGTCAAAACACCCCAGATAGACCCTCAGTCACCTTTTCAGCTCCTAGTGCTGTTCGACTGACTGCGAGTTAAGACTGATTTCGTGGTGGGAGGTCACATTTGTTTTTTGTTTCTTAGCATTTCAATTTTTCTCAGATGCGCGTGTTTTGCTCACACTGTGCAGGCGGTATGTCGCTGCACAATGTGCATACTCCCTCCACAAGCAGCTCACATGCTAGGTGTTTTCATGTGTTTCTACTGAACATTGACATGACTACAGGATCTTTAATGTGTATACTCAGTGCTCTGCCTGTGTATACACTCAGGGTTGTAGGCTTTAACAGATTTGCACGCATATTTATCGGAGAAATCGAAAAAGAAAAATTCCACCCTTTTACCCACCAAGCTGAAAATACACGGGGAGGATGGAACCGCGAACCCTCGCATTGGAAGTCTTGATGTCTTAACCACTTGATTACTGCGCGCCCGTCAGGTCATTTGAATATATTCAAGTAATGGGGCATAATAATGCTATGTGTCCTGAGAGTGCAAAGGCAGGCAGAAACCAACAGGTATTTTTGTATTCTTACTGTGCGAAAAAGAAAACAAACGAGACAGTCTTGATGGAGGTAGATACAAAGATCATTGATAAAGAAGACTAGGAAAGGGGAATTAAAGCACCTGGTCACAACAGGAAAGCTGGAGGGAAAAACACCAGGTAGACCCAGGGAGAAAATATTGGACGGTTTGCAGGGTGGCTGAGGACAGAGATGGTGGGAGATGTATTTGCAGCGACAAGGGATAGATTCATATTAGGAGGGCCATGATGGCCAACGCCATGCGGCGGGGCACATGATGATGATGGTGATGATGACTGTGCGAAATGTATTTACAGGGTATGAGACAGTTCCAGTGTGACCTTTACCTGTAATTTTGTCATTAAAAAAATCCTCTACAAAATTTACAGTAGGAGAGTGATAATGCAAGCGAAGTTGTATGGTATACAAACTTCGCTCTGCATTATCACTCAATTTACGTAGTTTGATGTACAGTTCCAAAAGGCAAGTATTGGCCCTCCCCCCCCCCCTTTTGTTTTCTTGCGTGTGTGCGTGTGCGTGTGCGTGTGCGTGTGCATGTGCGTGTGCGTTTGCCTGCGTGTGTGTGTGTTGTGTGTGTGTGTGTGTGTGTGTGTGTGTGTACGGTGTGCGCGGTGGGCGAGCATACGCTAGTTTGGTCAGTTTTTTTTCACCAAAATTGATTTTCTTTTTTTGACACAAGTGACAATTTCAAGATCAAACTGTTGACCTTGGCTTCGAATTTTTCTAAGCATAACTGAAGTTTGGTTACGATGTGTGTTAATCTATTTCTATCAGTCTAGACTTAGGGGACTGTTCAAATTAGATTACAGTGAACGTGTCCTTTACTCACGAGTACAGATCTGTAAAAAAACACAAAACAACAAAACAAAAAAACAAACAAAAAACAAAACAAAAACAAAAAAACAAAATGTTTTCTTCCACCAAGTCAAGTTTAACTTCCTCGAAAAAGATTTAGACTTAATTTCTTTAAATCGCCAATATGCCAGTTTTAAGAAAATGTTTAAGATTATCTTGCTGCTGAAACCGAATGGAGTGTTGTAGGCAGAAAAAGCCGTCGGTCTGGAATGAGTTGAAAGTTCTGGACAGGTGGGATGCTATGTGAGGTCAGAGTCTCTTTTTTGACACCATCAACCGAGGTCTTCCTTTGTTAGTCACTGGCCTTGGAGCCAGGTATCCTGGTGTTTTCCATGCACAGTGGGCTGGGTGGTTGTTAACAGCCTTTTGAGGGGACCGTCACCTTGTCGTGGTCGGGAGGCTTGAGGTCCCAGTTATCCCTTGAGCTATGCCGACGGTGGTCACTAGTTGGAAAGCTATATGTATCATCAAAGAAATAAGAGGGAAGCAGGGAGAATTTTAAAAATATCAACCAAAGGTCATAACTCTTGAGAGTCACGTAGGAATTATATCTCCCATGTTGTGGAACTTCTCAAATCCAACATAGTTTGCGCTACCCATTCAGCTAGCATAGAAGCAGATGCAAAGCACAAAAACCGTAAGCTCAGAACACTCCTCAAAAAATGATCGCCCAAGCCTACCTTTATACTCTGCAACTACCCTACACACAACTATGAGAGAGGAGAGAAATACATACAATATACTGGTCTTATGTTCAAGATTGACATAGTCTTTTATTCTTGAACTGACCAAACATACACACAATAGACAAGACAGAACATATACAGGGTTGCTTCCAAGGCATATAGGTAATATCAAAGAAATAAGAGGGAAGCAGGGAGAATTTTTATAATATCGACCAAAGGACATAACTCTTGAGAGTCAGGGTAGGAATGATCTCCCATGTTGTGGAACTTCTCAAATCTAACATAGTTTGCGCTACCCATTCAGCTAGCATAGAAGCAGACACAAAGCACAAAAACCGTAGCTCAGAACACTCCTCAAAAAATGATCGCCCAAGCCTACCTTTATACTCTGCAACTACCCTACACACAACTATGAGAGAGGAGAGAAATACATGCAGTATACTGGTCTTATGTTCAAGATTGACATAGTCTTTTATTCTTGAACTGACCAAACACATACACATAGACAAGACAGAACATATACTGGGTTGCTTCCAAGGCATATAGGTAATACCAAAGAAATAAGAGGGAAGCAGGGAGAATTTTAAAAATATCACCAAAGGACTAACTCTTGAGAGTCAGGTAGGAATTATCTCCCACGTTGTGGAACTTCTCAAATCTAACATAGTTTGCGCTACCCATTCAGCCAGCATAGAAGCAGATGCAAAGCACAAAAACCGTTAGCTCAGAACACTCCTCAAAAAAGGAGCGCCCAAGCCTACCTTTATACTCTGCACTGTTTGTATCATCACTAGTCATAATCCTGATAACCAAGGAGGTTGGCTGGACTTGACTTGACAGTTCAGATTGATGCTCCTGGTAGGCTTACCCTATCGTATAGGTCAGCGCGGAGGGATGAGACAAAGCGCGGTCCCATCTCCATCCCGATTTTCATTCTTATTAACACTTTGGCATCGTCAGCTGGCTATTCGACCTACTTCCCTGCAGACGTGCCAGCTGCCACTCACTACTTTCCCTGGAAACGCGCATTTTTAGGCCATTTGAATTAATTTTCACAGGCGCCCCAAATGACTAACATGTAGGGTATGGTTAGCAAGGTAATTTAATCCTCTTTTAGGATATCTACAGTATAAGGTTTGTTCAGACATGCTTTGAGGTTATTTGTATTATGAAATATGGTTGAGGAGCATTTCAGACAAGTATTTCATCCATTCAGCAGATGTAAACAAAACAGAAAAAAGAGACTCACCAATTCTCCATGACTTGTATCATCTGATCAGAAGCTCAGAAAAGTACACACACACACAAAAATTCCACAATCCTGAGTGAACAGCGACATCGCGCTTTCGCAGGGTGCTCCATTTTGCTTTTGTTTCAGTGAAGCACGCGGTTCGGGTGACGTTGTTCTCGCGCCCGAAAAATTCTTCAAATAGACTTTTTACTAGGGAAATCACACTCACAGTATTTAGAAATGGTTACTTGATACTGTAATAGAGGTTGTTACCCTTAGACCGTAACTGGCTTCACGTAGGAATTTTCTAACGCAAGACGCTAGAATCCTAGCGTTACGTTGTCAGCGGCGAGCTTGCTGAACGCTATACCCCTAGCATTCCGGCGCCTGCAGTTCTCCGCGAGAACGCTAGCGGACTAGCGTTACGATTTGAAAAAGTTAATCTTCACAATCACAAGTGGTTGCCGGAAGCAATCCATTATCCCCCGTGCGTGGGTTACATGGCCAGGGGACGGATGGCTGTACCTTAGTCAATCACGAAAGTACACTGGATTCTTGAGGGACGGTTCCAGGCAGATGGACGCCAAGTGAGTGGGCATCCAGTGTCCCTTCTCCGGCATGACAGCTCTTCTGGGGTGACCGCTTAAAATCTGCCATCGTTGAGCCTACGCCCCATGATTAAGCCAAACCAAATTAAAGGGGAAACAGATATTTATAATGACGGAGACTCTGACTCTGGCGCCTAAGTCTTTTTTTTAATTCGCGCAAATGACCACAGTGCCTCTCGTAAAAAAAAATGGTAGACATGAAAGGTGTGATGTTGCCGTCATTACTGTAGATGACGTTTTAACAACGATATGGTCCAGCCATGCTAATAAATTTCCCATTTCCTACTCCTTGTGGACATGTTTCACGCAGCAGTGTCCAAAAAAATCGAGCATTTTCAGTCCAAGCTTACTATATGACTTCCGGTTGAACCAAACAGCTAATCCCGCTGTGGTTTAGATCTGCTAATAAGCAACTGAAGAAATCTGTACTCTCTCTCTCTCTTTCTCTTTTTCTCTACTGTTGCTTTGCTAAACACACAACACACACACACACCACCACACACACACCACACGCACACACACGCACCGCACGCACGCACGCAACCCACACAACACACACACACAAACGCAAGACCTATCAAGAATCCAGTCGAATGAGCAGTCAGAATTTGGTATAGCTATCGACCATATTCAAAACACATTCCCTGTAATAGTTCGTCTGTACTACAGAATTGACTTTTCTGGTTCTGGCACCGAAGAGGTGCCCTTATTCAAGCATGAAGAATTTCGGATGTTTTTGGACTTCCTTTCCGCTCTGATGGCAATTGCTGGCCCTAAGATCAGCCACCCAGAGCCTCTGAAATTCTGTGATTTCTTTTTCTCTCCAAAACTGACGGTTACAAAACTGTTCTTGCCTTAGTTGTTGGCGATGTTGGTATCCGAGCCAATGAAATAGTTGTCTGCCTTGCCAAGAAAGCCGTATGGAAAAGATGTCTTTAGCCTGAATTCCTTACACAAAAATTCTGCAGAGGAAAACCTCTGGTAACAGAGCTGGAACGAGCCAGACAGACAAACTTGTCCAAATCTGACCCCGTTTAAACATTCCTCCCATCTTTTCTTGGTAACAGCAGGATGGAAACACTTATGCAGGTTACACGTGGGTCACACATTCTACGCACACAAATGCGATAAGCAGCCATCCAGCATTAAACACCTCATTGAATACTGGGATTTGCACGATGTGAGAAATTATTATGCAAGATTATAAACTATCGAATTAATTGTTTATAAGTTTTACTGCTGTGAGCGTGGTTGACTTTATAATAAATCAATGCGATCAGGAAAGGCTACACTTTCAAGATATGTGGCTACTTTTACAATATATTTTGTTTACAAAATGTTAGACCGTTGCACATGTTGCTAAACATACATTTTTTGTACTTGTTTTCACTATTGCACATTCTCAATAAACAACAACAACAAATCTAAGATATGTGGTACAGTTAGACAAACACATGAATATTAAACAGAGCGAGTCGTTTTCTTTCATTTAGAAAACATTTAACACACCTGGTCAAACAGCACGCAATCCAAGCAGTGAAAATATTCACAATCCAATTTCCATATCTCATTATGTAACCTATGAAGCAAGATTACACATAAACTTTATAGATTTATGCACAGACTGGCTATGTCATTGCAAGAACACAATGACTGTCATTCAAATCAGGCCTATTTTCACACGGGTTAAATAAAGCAATGTCAATTTCACTTGGCCATTTTACTAAAAATAGATTCTGTTGTGTGGCTTTCATAAGTATTTTGTCTTACTGCGCTGTACCCTCCTGGAGGAGATCGCCGCCTTGTCATGGTCGGGAGACGAGGTCCCAACGATCCCTTGAGCTACCCCCACGGCGGCTACTATAGGGAAAACTTTGTACTTGTCGGAGATGAAGGAAGTATCCGAAAGAGAAAATTAAAAGACAATTGTGACCTCCCACCACGAAATCAGTCTTAATTCGCAGTCAGTCGAAAAGCACTAGAGCTGAAAAGGTGACTGAGGGTCTATCTGGGGTGTTTGACTTTTTCTCAAAATTGATTTCTGTAGACTATAATCTATCCCCCACAGAATTTTTTTCTTGAAAAAATATTATTAATCAATTTAAAATAGTATTTTAATGCACTGATCGCAGGAGAAAGAACGCAATTTCCTACCAAAAGTACCTATTTTTGTCTCCTATTATAAACCGTAACCTGTGCAGTACCCGCACAAGTAATATAATGACGGAAAGCTCTTTGGTGTACCTTTCAGATAATGACAGCGAAAATTAGAAACAAACTGGGCCAAAGCCACCAAATAAAGAAATTTAAGGAAAATGTCTAGTAGAGCGCACAAAAACTTTAGAGGCCGTTTTCTCAAAATGGCCGTCATACAACTTAATGACTTTAAACATACATAACTTCTACATTTTTTTTGAGTACAAGCTTTATTCAAGTACCAAAATAATCAGCAGAATGTACACTTTCCAGTGATATGTATATCTCAAAATGCCCAAAATGCTAGTTAAGACTGATTTCGTGATGGGAGGTCACAATTATAAACTCAAAGCGTTGTGGGGGTACGCCGGGCCATGTGCTGGAAGGGGTAGGAGAGAGTGCCAATGAACACCTTCCTGACATTTCGTTGTCTTGCATTTCCACAATCGATAAAGATGGTGTATCTGAGCGTCAGGGTCTCCCATTATGTTTCGTCGCTTATAAGCTGCTTCAAGTGCCAGAAACTGGGACGTGTCGGAGAGTGATGTCCCGACACTGAAAAATGTGGCATATTAGCAGCAGATGCACATGAAGGATCATGTGGCGAAAGATACGTGCATAAACTGTAAAGAAAGTCACCCTTCCTCCTCCATGAGCTGTCCCACATGTCAGACTGAACAGAAAATATAGCGAGTAAAAACAGAAAGAAGATCCCTTTCCGTGAGACGAAAAGTCTGGTACAAAGAAATGCTCCCTCTGCAAACAAAACCTATGCAGCAAACGTGAAGATAAAAACACAGCCTCCACAGCTTGCCAGACTGATATAATATGGACGAAACGTTACTTCCAGACATTGTAAGAGGAAACGAAAGCCCTCAGCAGGTGTAAAACCTGCTATCTTTCAGAATGTCCATCGGTCAAGAGTCCGCACTGCAATTAACCTTAATTTAAATTTCCGTTTGAAACTGTTCAATGAACCGGAAAACCCAGCTTACGACTGTTTCTTCAACTCCAGATTTCAAAGCAAATTTGAAAAACATCCGAAAGTCACTCCTCCTTTAGGACTCCGTATCCGTCCCCATATGGAAAAGGCAGATGCAAATGTAGCAGTTGTTTCCGACTTCTCGAAATTATGCAAACAGCCACCATGAACCTTGAAAACACCGAAGGTCTGTTTTGATCTTGCTTCCTTCCGTAAAGACAGTACCAGACCAATGGCGTACAAGTCGTTTTATGCAAAACTGTGTGAGAAATTTCTGTCATCCCACAGAATCTTAACTGATGGATCAAAGTCTGATGAAGGTGTTGCTGCCGCTGCCTTCTGTTCCTCGGTTCATAATCGAGCATTTTCAAAATACATTCCGTCTGACAATTCCGTTTATACTGCTGAGCTGTCAGATTTTGGCACTAAAAATGGTGTCCCAATCCACGTATAAAGATTTTCTCATATTTTCTGACTCCCTTTTTGCTTTGCAGGCAATTGCTGTCCAAAACATTAGCACCTAGCGCTTGTGAAGTTCTTCAAACTGTTTTATACTTTTACAAAAAAGGTTACTGGATTGTTTTTGCTCGGATGCCTGGCCATGTTTATAATGGAGGCAATGAAGAGGCTGACTACCTGGCCAAGAAGGCCAAAGGGAAAAGATGTTCATATCCTTGATTCCTTACACAGACGTAAAATGCAAAGTACACAGTAATGTGTGAAATTTGTCGCAGGAGGATTGGAATGAACAGACAGAGATAACAAACTTTTTCAAATCCGCCTTTACCTGAAAGAAGTTCTCCCATCTGCTGCAGGGAACCGTAAGAAAGAGACAGTGTTATATAGATTACACACGTGTCACACATCCTACACTCATTCGTACCTTTTTTTAAAGTGAAGAATCACCGTGGTGTATAGCACGTGACGAGTTGTTGAGCATCATACACTTTCTTGATTGCTGGGACTTGAACGATGCAAGACATAAGCACTACACAGTGGACTGCTGAAAGAACCTCTTCAGAGAATCCCTCCTGATGCAATTTTCCAGATTTTACAAGAGATCAATAGATTTCACCTAACATGATTTTACGTCTGGGTATGTTTTTCTTTAATTGCATTTTAGACTTGCAAGGTTAACGGTGAGCATGGTTTTTAGTTGTTTTTTTTTTCCATCTTAACCTGATTGTCGTTTTTGACGTGGTGTTAGCACTGATATGGTTCTAGTAGTCGGCTGAACTATAAGCAGTATGAACCAGAACCAGACACCCAGAGTTTCTGAAATTCTTTGAACGCGTTTCGTTTCTTACACATGAAGGTCACTACATTGTTTTTTCCTGGGTTCCTGGCCATGTTGGTATCGGAGGCAATGAAAAGGCTGACTCGACAGGCCGAGAATGCTGCAAAAAAAAGTATGTCTAAACAGATATGAAAGACAAGAGTACAAAATTATGTGAGAGATCTGTAGTAGGAGGATTGGAACAAGCAGAGGATTGAAACAAGCAGACAACAAACTTTTCCAGATCCGCCCACAACCTTAAAGCGATTCTTACATCTGATCCTGGAAACCATTGGAAAGAGTGTTATGTAGATTGCACACGGGTCGCACATCCTACACTCATTCCTGTCTATTAAAGAATGAAGGAACACCAAGATATATACCAGGTAGCGAGCCGCTGAGCATCCGACACTTTATTGAATGGTTGGACTTGCACGATATGAGACATAAGCACTGTACGGAGAACTCTTTAAACTGTTCAGAGATGTTCCTCTGGATGCAGTTTACACATTTTTACAGGAGACAGATTTCATTTCATCAGATTGTATGTGTGGGAAAGATTTAATTTTTTTTTCAGACTTGAAAGGATAATCGAAGGCTTGGTTTTTGTTGTTGTTCTCTTTTTACTTAAATCTTTTGGTCTTTCTAACGTGGTGCTTGCATTGATATGGCTCTGATAGTTGGTTGGGCTATAAGCAATATAAAGCTGAACCAGAAAAAAGAAACAAACAAACAAAACAAAACAAAACACAAGAAAGGACAAGTACAAACATGTACGAGAAAAAGCGGCAAGACTTGACAGATAATTCGTTGAGCAGGAGAGAACGACCAAAGGAAGAGAGTTTCCCAGTCATCATCATCATCAGGTGTTAATAATCTTTTTAGTGAAGACCTTGCCAGCGCATAGAGTTTGGCGCTGACTCGAGAGAGTCTGCCAGATACTTGGCGGCAGACTTAGTTGGAGCACATATGGAATTGTCCGAATTCGATGAAATCCTCTAGAACAAACACAGCACTTCAAAGTACTACATCTTCTCGTCATGTCGTGTCTGCGGTTTCCTGCATCCACCAAACAAACACCCGTGCAACAACCTAATCACCATCAGTGGCCAATCAATGACAGCCTACCATGGCTGCCAAAGCAAACGGTCAGTGTGCTACTGAGTAAATCAACACAGTAACTGTTTACCGTGACAAACTCTTTGTCAATACAGTCGAGTGAGCTCTTGTGTTTCTCCCGGTTTTTTTGTTTGTTTTCGTTTTTTTTCTTTCTTGTCTTTTTTGTTTTGTTTTGTTTTGTTTTCTTGTTGGGGGTAGGTCATTATTATTAACGGTGCAAGAGAATGCGGTGGTTTGATATTATGAAAATGTTTTTGAATGCGGGAGTACAGCGGGCGAAAGACACGCAGCGCGTGCGCAGGAGTGTGTGTGTGTGTGTGTGTGTGTGGTGTGTGTGTGTGTGTCGTGTGTGTGTGTGTGTGTGTGTGTGTGTGTGGTGTGTGTGTGCGTGTTGTGGTGCGGTGCGTGTGTGCGTGCGTGCGGTGTGCGTGCGTGGTGTGTGTGTGTTGCGTGTGTGTGCTGTGTGTGTGTGCGTGTTGTGCTTGTGTGCGGCGTGCGTGTGTGCGTGGTGCCGTGTGTGTGTGTGTATGTGTATGCGTGTGTGCTTGCGTGTGCGCACACTTTGCCCTTGGTAACTGGGGTAGCCGGTCATTCCCTTTTCAAGATTTTGCAGCATGAAGGTAAACAACATCGCAATGCATTTGCGTGTGTGTGTGTGTGTGTGTGTGTGTGTGTGCGTGCGTGCGTGTGTGTGTGTGTGTGTGTGTGTGTGTGTGTGTGTGTGTGTGTTGTGTGTGTGTATGTGTGTGTGTGTGTGTGTGTGTGTGTGTTGTGTGTGTGTGTATGTGTGTGTGTGTTTGCATACATACATGCGTGTGAGAGCGTCCGTTCGCCGGTGTGTGTGGTGTGTGTGTGCGCGTGCGCGCGCGCATACGTACATACATACGAGCATGTGACAGCGTCCGTTCGCTGCTGTGTCTCTGTGTGTGTATGTGTGTGTGTGCGTGTGTATGTGTGAGCGTGTGTGAGTGTGTGCGTGTGTGTGTGTGCGCGTGTGCGAGCGCGTGCGCAGGTCCATGTATGCGTGTTTGCACGATAGGTGAGCAAGTTTGTTCTCTATCCCGATTTTTGCTTGGTAATCTGAAATAAAGTGGAAAAGGATGTGCACACGTGTTTGTGTACGCGCGTGGAAAATGTCGATGAGTGCATGCGCGTGTATTGTTTGCTAGGTAAATCAGGTATTTTGTTGTTCTACCCAGTTGTCACTTTGCGTGCTAAAGCGGCAACCTGGTAGGGGTATTATGAAGCTGTTGTCGTAAAATGTCTGTTGTACCTTGATTACCTAATTGTAAGTTGATGGGGGGGGGGGGGGGGGAGGAGGAGTCGTGGACATGGAGGCCATGAACAGCCAGGGAGAAGGGAAATAACAGTTAATGCCTGTGGCCAAATTATTTTCATGCTTGATTAAATGACAAACAAGTTTGGAGAATCGTTTTTCAATCTCTGATAAAAAAAAAAGAAGTAAAGATCTAGCTATATTATATAAATCCTTTTTGTTTTCTGGTGTCGTCGTAACGTACGAACTATTTGGGTTTATCTTACACGTTTATGAGATGCTGCAACCTTAATCACTATCGCCAGGTCAGTCATGTCTCCAGCTCAGCGAAACCTCAGGAAAAGTCTTGTGTTCCCCTTCCCTGCAAACTTTATTTGTTTCTTTGTTATCTTTTGTGTGTGCTTACTGGTTGGTAAGTTTAAATACCTGGGAACAATCATTTCACCAGATGCACATCAGAAATAGCCAGCAGAATCAGCCAAGCCAAAACAGCCTTCAAGAAGATGAAAAGCATTCTTACCAACAAATGCCTATCAAGTAACATCAGGAAGAGAGTTCTTGAATGTATATAGAACCAATACTGTTATATGGTTGTGAGGCGTGGACAGTCAACAAACAAAGTCAGAACAAGATTGAGGCAGCCGAGATGTGGTTTCTAAGAAGATGTTGAGAGTTCCATGGACACAAAGAAAAAACGAGACAATTTTGATGGAGGCAGACACAAGATCATTCAAAAGGAAGATTAGGAAAAGACAGGCAACATTTATAGGAAAATTGAACTGGAGCATCTGGTCTCAACGGGAAAAGGTCTACCTAGACCTAGGGGAAGATATTAGACGGACTTGCAGAGTGGCTGGGGACAAGGAGGGTGGAAGAGGTGCTTAAGGCAAAAAGAGAGACAGATGGAAGTCCATGATCGCCAACGCCACACGGCAAGGCACCTGATGATGATGATGATGTGTGTACTTAACAAAGTCCAGTTGGCCGAAAACTTGCACCTGTCTTGATTTGTAAACTGCACGTTCTCATTCTGCTTTCGAGTGTTTGTGGTTTCTGTTTGCTGAACGCTTGGTAGGTTACTTTCATTCAGCTGCCATAATGTAGGAAACTTCTGGGCGTCTTGTGTTCAGTTGTCAGTAAGGATTGTTGTTTTTGTATGCTGTTGGGTTGCTGTCATATTGTGTTCGTGTATTTATAAATTAAGCAAAATGTACACTTTTCATCTTTGTTTTGTTTCGTTTGTAAACGATGCAAGACAATTTTCTACAATTTTGTGTTTGCAAGTATATATTTGGCTGCTTTATTTTTCTTTTTCTTTTCATGATGTTGAAATAATAAGAAAAAGAAAACCTTGCTTATCGTGTTTCCGTGCGGCTGTATAATAATGCAGAGTATGTTTTTTGAAATTTGGATGACCTCATTTTGTAACTCACGTCTAAGCAGTTGCTTTATCATCTTCCTGTTGGCCATAGATGATGTTTGGGGTTGTGATCGTTTAGTTTTGGTTGGTTTCCCCACCTTCTGAGTATTCTTTGCTGGAGATTTTTCTTCTATCACTCTCTTTGTTTCTTCTTCTTTTTTTTGTTTTCTGTCCTCGCTTCCTATCATTTTCTGTCTTTCTGGTCAATTCACCAATAGTGTTCTATAAACACGTTCATGCTTCCTCTCTGGAATAATGACTGAGTGTAGTTTTGGTTCTAAAGAAACGTGATGTGTGGAAGGAATTGTAGGTAATTCAGGTAAGTTTTTGTAAATGTTTTCGTGTCGTTAGTTATGTTTGCATTTGTTTTTTAAAACCTCCCGTGAGGAATTAGACGGAATGGAAAACACCATTGGCATATTCTTACATTATGCGTGCAAGTGCATTGGTGTGTGCGCGCTTATTTTCTTTTCCAGTTTTGTTTTTCAATGAGGTATTGTGTACATTTTAAGATGATTATAGCCTGGTAAGGCCCTGCGCAGTCAGTTGGGCATTAGAAACAGTAACAACAGTTTATGTGTTCGTGAAAAAAAACCCACGACACATGTAGTTTGTTCATGTATTTGTTTGTAACAATAACAACAGTTTGTGTGTTCGTGAAAAAAAAACACGACACATGTAGTTTGTTCATGTATTTTTTGTAACAATAGCAACAGTTTGTGTGTTCGTGAAAAAAAAACACGACACATGTAGTTTGTTCATGTATTTTGTTTGTTTATTGATTTATCTGAAACGTTTGCTTGAATCAATAACCCATGCCTCCGGGTTATCCCATTGTCAACAGCGATATTTTCAGTTCTGTTTTTTTAAATTTTATTCCGTTTTATTTTTCTTTGATTAGAGGGAACGGAGAGATAAACTAGGGGATGTTCATGGTCTGGCACCATGCCACTGTCACGCAGGCCACAGGAATAACATTGTCATGGTAAACACGTGGCTGTTAAGGGAACCAACACACATCAAACGTGCACGCACACTCCCACGCGACCACACGCACACAAGCGACGCGCTCGCGCGTCTGCACACACGCACGCATACACACACACACACACACACACACACAAACACACACACACACACACACACACACACACACACACACACACACACACACACACACACACGCCGCGCGCGCGCGCGCTCAGACGATCTCTCTTCCCCTCTGCTCCTCCTTTGTCAGTATCTCCCCCCCCCCCCCCCAAATCGTCCATTTCGGCTGTCCAAAAAGCGCACACATTCAACCAGGAAACACACACAACCCAGCCACACACCCACTCACCCACCCACCCGCCTACAGAGAGAGAGAGAGAGAGAGAGAGAGAGAGAGAGAGAGGAGAGAGAGAGAGAGAGAGAGAGAGAGAGAGAGAGAGAGAGAGAGAGAGAGAGAGAGGAGAGAGAGAGAGAGAGAGAGAGAGAGAGAGAGAGAGAGAGAGCTCCAAACACCTATACGCTACGTTTTTGTCGGTCTTCAAAAAAAAAATATTGAAATAATTCAAATATGTTAACTTTTTTGTTGGATGGTCATGGTTGCTGAAATTAAGAGTTATGGTATTACGTTTGCTATTACATACACTGCGTTTTTTTTTCTTTTTTCTCACTAATTGCATACTGCCAGCTGTAAGCGTCTATGGGGAGTTCAACGGTTGCTCCAGCTCTGCGTAGATAAGATTGAAAGTAGTTGGCAATGCTAAACGGCTTAACTTTCTCCGAAAAAACAACAACAGTGTTCCACTTTTATAACATCCGACAATTTTTTTGCTGACCCAGAAATCCATCTGGCTGTGATAGGAGCTAAATTTCTGGGAGTCATTTTTGACCATAAGTTGAATTCCTTCAGTCATATCCAACATCTTAATTTAAAGCCTCGTGCCAGAAAGCTGAACATTCTAAGAGTCGTAGCTCATATGGATTGTCGATACAAAAACGCTGCTTCCCCTCTACAGCGCTTCGATTCGCTCTAGACTGGACTATGGGTGCTCAGTGTATAGTTCTGCAAGACCCTCCTACCTAAACAATACTAGATCCCATTCTCCATTAAGGGATCTGCCTCTGTCCTGGTGCATTTAGAACAACTATATACGATCATTTCACCAGACGGCAGATGCACATCAGAAATAGCCAGCAGAATCAGCCGAGCCAAAACAACATTCAAGAAGATGGAAAGCATTCTTACCAACAAATGCCTATCAATTAACATCAGGAAGAGAGTTCTGGAATGTTATATAGAACCAATACTGTTGTGCGGTTGCGAGGCGTGGACAGTCGACAAGCAAAGCCAGAACAAGATTGAGGCAGCTGAGATGCGGTTTCTAAGAAGGATTTTGAGAGTTCCATGGACAGCAAAGAAAACAAACGAGACAGTCTTGATGGAGACAGACACAAGTAGATCATTCATAAGGAAGACTAGGAAAAGGCAGGCAACATTCATAAGCCATTCTATGGGGAAAGGGTAATTGGAACACCTGGTCACAACGAGAAAGCTGGAGGGAAGGGAGAGCACCGGGTAGACCCAGGGAGAAGATACTAGACAGACTTGCAAAATGGCTGAAGACGAGGAGGGTAGAAGAGATGCTTGAGGCAACAAGAGATAGAGACAGATGGAAGTCCATGATCGCCAACGCCATGCGGCAAGGCACCTGATGATGATGATGATATACAATTTACATGCAGAGGCAAGGGGATCCTCCTTTTCCAACCGTAGACTGAAACTAACCTTAAGTTTCTGCTTAAAAGTGTTCTCTGAACAGGAAGACCCAGCTTATGATCGCATCTTGAACCCTACATTGGAAACCGAATTTGAAAAAAAAACCAAAAGTTATTTCTCTTCTGGGCATCTGTATCCGTCTCATATGCAAAGGGTCGATATAGATTTAGCCGTTGTTTCTAATTTCTCCGAATTTTCAGACAGCCCACCAGTATAAACCAGTATAAACAGTATCCCCACCTTCTGGAAATTCTGTGCTAGACATTTCCTCTTTTCTGTCACTCTCTTTGTTTCTGCTCTCCTCCTTTGCTTTCTGTCATGTCTTCCTGTCATTGTCTGCCTTTCTGGTCTATCCACCTGTATGCGTTCGATAAAGTCTTACATACTTTCTCTTAGGATTGATACTTGGGTACATGCATAAATTTCATTTTTGGCTCGAGGGAAGTGAGATGTGCGGAAGCAATTTTAGGTAAATTAGGCCTTTTGTTATATGTTTCAGTATTCTTACTTATTTTTGAAATTTGTATTGAAGTATGTTTCTTAAATCCCTTGTAGGATAAACTGGACGGAGTGGTCAACGCCAGGGGCATCTCCTTGGATTATGTGCACGAATGCATTGATATGTGTACTTAATTTTCTTTTCTTCTTATTTTTTCTTTTGAAGTATTGTGTATATCACGTCTGAATATGGTTTTCTTTAAATGCATTTTAGACATGTAAGGTTTACAGTCAGCATGGCTTTTAAGTTTCTTTTTATTTAGCTTAAAACCTGGTTGTCGTTTTTGACGTGGTGTTAGCCCTGATATGGCTGTAGAATTCGGCTGGGCTATAAGCAATATCAACTTGAAGTATTGTGTATGTTTTGAAACGGTTAGAACCCTGATATAGCTCTACGCAGTCGGCTGGGCTTTAAACAAAAATAACAATAACGGTACGAAAAAAAAGTGGTTGGCAGCTTGACTTGGCCCTAATCAGATGTGCAATCCGAGGATTCTATCGGGTTGTGCAGCGATTGTAAAACGGGTTTGTTTGTTCATTCCGTTCCTGTTTCGTTCAGGGAGAAGGTTCCAGTGTCATTTTCGCCGTGAGGGGATTGTGGTGTCACTGTGCCTTTTCCATGGTATGGGCTGTCCTGGTTTAAAACCTGGCTACAGCCAGACGAAATGAACAATTTCTTGTGAACTCCAGTGAAGGAATGACATGTGAGGGGGAAAAGAAGGTGTGAAGATGGGAAATAGGATCCTCTGTGTCTCCGTCTGATCCCTGTGGTAGTTTATTGGAAGGATTAACTTGTTTGGAAAGGAAAAGCAAGAGTTTTTTTTCTTAACTTGAGAAATATTGACTGTGTAGTTAAAATGATGATATTCTTTATTTTTGGGGGGGGGGGGGGGGGCAAGGTGACATAGCGGATTTGTCTCTTGGTGGTTATCAGGTTTGTTATCGACACGAAGGGGAATTGAAAACTCTCTGTCTGTCTCTGTCTCTCTCTCTGTCTCTCTCTGTCTCTCTTTGTCTCTCTCTGTCTCTCTCTCTGTTCTCTCTCTCTTCTCTCTCTCTCCCTCTCTCTCTGTCTCTGACTTTTGTTCGGATATGCAGATCATTGATGTATATGCATGATATTTCTAACATTCCGATTTTTCTCAAATGTGCATATGGATATCATTTTGCCCACACTATGCAGGCAGTAGCTACGTTGTTTGCACAGTCTGCATACTCCATCTTCGTTCGCCGTGTATGCTGGGTATTTTCGTGTGTCCGTCAGCCACTGGACAGCATTCAAGAAGATGACAAGCATTTTACCAACAATGCCTAT
>CM060308.1:32357503-32367503 GCA_030674185.1 Monoplex corrugatus
AAAAGGATGCTTGTGTATGTGTGTGTGTGTGTGTGTGTGTGTGTGGTGTGTGTGGTGTGTGCGTGCGTGTGTGTATATATGTGTGTGTGTGTGAGTGTGTGTGTGCGCGCGCGCGCGTGCGTTCGCGCTTGCAAGCTGGGTTGCTAGGTTAGTCAGTGTATTTCCTTTTCCTGGATTTTGTATTATAAAGAAGAGTATGAGTATACGTGTGTACATATGTCTTTCGATGTTAATGAGTGCGTGTACTGTCAGTGTCTGTCTGTGTGTTTGTGCGCTCACGTGCTTGATCAATCAGTTTGTTCCCTCAGCGAATTACCAGTTTGTAAGCTGAAGTAACGATCTAGTGCTGGCGCAAATCCAAACTCACTGTACATAGGCAACTTTTCCAAGCCTCTAAAACAAAAGTATCCACCCTCATTGCATCTGCAAAAACAAGCTATTTCCAAACCAAAATCCTGAATGCCTCTTCTTCAAAAGAACTCTTTACAACCATGAATCATCTCCTTGGCACACGAAAAGATTTACCTCTCCCAACAAAATACACAAATGAAGAACTCCCATCTGTATTCTCCAAGTATTTCACCACCAAAATACAAACTCTTCGTGACAGGCTTGACAGGACACCCTGTCAACCATGCCCACCTGACCCTTCCTTCTCTGGCACACCTCTTACTACTTTTACCCCAGTCTCACAAGAAGAAATTCTCAACACAATCAGATCCATGTCGTTCAAAACCTGCGAACTGGATCCTCTTCCAGGTTCTCTCTACTCTGACTGTCTCCCTACGCTCCTCCCATTCATCACTGACATCATCAACACTTCTCTCCAAACTGGACCTGTCCCAGATTCTTTCAAGTCTGCTATTGTTCACCCTCTCCTCAAGAAATACAATTCAGACCCAAATGAACTGAAAAATTACCGGCCTATCTCTAATCTCTCTTTCTTGTCAAAACTGCTTGAAAAAGTTGTCCTCAACCAACTGAACTCTCACCTGTCTGCCAACAATCTCCTCAATCCTTTCCAGTCAGCCTACCGCCAGTGACATAGCACTGAAACTGCCTTGCTATACATTCTCAACAATCTCCTCCTTGCAACTGATACTGGCAAAGTCTCTCTCCTCACACTCCTTGATCTGTCTGCAGCCTTTGATACCATTGATCATGGTATTCTCCTTTCTAGACTTCATCATACTTTTGGCATCTCTGACATTGCTCTTTCCTGTTTCACTTCATATCTATCAAACAGAAAACAAACTGTTCTCATCAATGGCACTTACTCTCAACCTGCATACCTGACCTGTGGTGTTCCACAAGGATCTGTCCTTGGCCCTGTTCGTTTCACTCGTTACACCTTCCCCCTGTCCACTATCTTCAACTCCCACTCTATAAAACACCACTTCTATGCTGATGACACCCAACTTCAAGACAGTGACTCACCTGACAATATACAGCGCCTCTGACTCGCACCACTGAGTGTAACTCGGACATGAAAAATTGGATGACATACAACAAACTTCAGCTAAACGATGACAAGACAGAAGCTATCCTCATTGGCACCCGTCAAAAACTTTCTCAGCTGCCTCCTCTTTCTCTCCCATTATGTAACACATCAGTCCCAATTTCTGATTCAGCTAAAAACCTTGGTGTCTGCATTGACTCTACCCTCTCCATGAACAACTTTGTTTCTCAAACTGCCAGATCTTGCTACTATCACCTCCATCGTATAAGCCTGACCAGGAAGTATCTCTCTGTGGAAACAACTGCAAAACTCGTTCTCTCCTTCATAATGTCTCGCATTGACTATTGCAATTCACTCCTGTCCGGCCTTCCTGCCTACACCACTCACATCCTACAGCGCATTCAAAACAATGCTGCACGCCTTGTACTCAAAAAGAAAAAAGCTGACCACATATCTCCTCTCCTGGCACAACTTCACTGGCTTCCTGTATCAAAGCGCATACAGTACAAACTAGACACCATGTGCTACAAAAGCCTCAATAACGCAGCCTCCGATTACCTGTCAAGCCTACTTGAGATCTGTGTTCCCTCACGTACCCTCCGCTCTGCCTCCGATCCTCTGACTTTTCGCTTTCCACGCACTAAGCTCAATACCTATGGTCCACGAGCCTTCTCTGTTTCTGGTCCGCTCTCCTGGAACAAACTTCCTCTCTCAGTCCGTCAGCAACCTACTTTTGTCTCCTTCAAGTCCGCTCTCAAAACTCACCTTTTCTCCTCTGCATAAAATCCTGACCTCACTCAATCCCCTCTGCAGCCTGTCTCCACTCGGAGGGGAATCACATTGCAATATATAATTGTATATGCTATGCTCTCTATAATTTTCCATTGCTTTTATTCTTTCTGCCCATTTATAGCCGTGCGTCCGTGTGTGTGTGTGTGTGTGTGTGTGTGTGTGTGAGTGTTCGTGTAGTGTGTGGCGTGGTGCGTGCGTGTGTGTGCGTGCGTGCGTGTGTGTGTGTCTGTTTCAGCGCTTAGATTTGATTTTATCAAGATTTTGCGCTA
Organism: Monoplex corrugatus; assembly: GCA_030674185.1. Lineage (NCBI taxonomy): Eukaryota > Metazoa > Mollusca > Gastropoda > Littorinimorpha > Ranellidae > Monoplex > Monoplex corrugatus. The sequence goes on from CM060308.1 coordinate 32,360,024, forward strand.
TATAAATATTGTAATTATTATTATTATTATAGTGCTTGAATGAGCATCTTTGTCCATGCGACAGCGCTGCGCCGTGTGCATACGTACATACGTGTGTCTGCACTTGGGTCAATTCAGTTTGTTCCCATACCAGACTGTCACCTTGGAACTTGAAATCCAGCATGGCAGCAGATCTGCAAGGATGCAAGTTAGAAGAAGTCAAAAAACGGGAAGGGGTCCAGGGGCTTACCGGGCCCTGGTGGGGTACAGGGGCAGCGCCCCGTATGGGGGGTCTGGGGCGCTGAAGCTTTTGTAAAAATAAAACTGAATCTTAAGCTTTCTCCAGCAATTAGATTCAAGAAAAACAGCAGATGCTTTTCATTCTATTTCAGACAATTTCAAGTATCTTTATAACTGCTCGGTCGATTTTCACACACCACAGGCGACGGGAATTATCTTTGTCTGTATCTTTCTCCTCTAGCCATTCCAAACGCCATTTATTCTTGACAGTTGCGTCGAATTAAGGCGACATTTGCCTTCTTTCACCGCTGGCATCGTGAATTCGCTCAACATGCGAAGCTCGAAAATGGCGGCGATTTCACAAAAGTTCATGCGAGATTTCGCAACGGAGCATGCGCATTGACTTTCATAGCTTCATTCACAAAAGAGTGCTTCCGCTTTCCTTTCTACACCAGAGAGTAACCGTAGCGAAACATTCACGTTCGATAAAGGATTTTAGACCAAAAAAAAAAAAAACAAAAAAAAACGACCCTAGCTCGGCGATTTTTTCGAAAAACGGATTTTCCGTTTCTGACTCTTTTCAAAAAACGGATTTCGTCAACAAAAGTTGCTACCCATGGATCTGTGTGCGTGACAAATATACATGCTTGTAGAAAAGAGACAATGTTATGTCGGTTATACACGGGTCACACATTAACATTTATACCTTTTGAGAAATGAAGAAGCTACATGGTGTACACAATGTGACGAGCTGCTGAGTATCAAACACCTTATTGAATGTAATCAAAGGACATAACTCTTGAGAATTATCTCCCATGTTGTATAGAGCTTCTCAAATCTAACACAGTTTGCACTACCCATTCAGCTAGCATAGAAGCAGATACAGAGGTGTTCTGAGCTTACTGTTTTTGTACTTTGTATCCTTATGCTAGCGATGTGCGAAATGTTTAGATTGAGAAGTCATCAATGGAATATTTCAATGTTGTCTTGATTATATAAAAATTCTCGTTTCCTTATTCCTGACATTCCTGAATGAATGCTTCGATCGAATGATGTGAAACATAACATTATACGGCGGACTCTTGAGAGGATTCTTCAGAGATGTTATTTCGACGCAGTTTCAAGTTTTTACAACCGATTAACTGATTTCATCTGATTGATTATACGTATGGGGAAGTATTTAAATGCATTTAGATTGAAGGCTTTAGTGAGCTTGGTTTAACGTTGTCTTTTAAACTTGAGTTGTTTTCAAATGTGGTATTAGTCTGATATGGCTGTAGTAGTCGGGTGGGTCATAAGCAATATGAACCTGAACCTGTACACACAAACATCCGTCAACCAAGTAAATGATCAAATAAACAAAAGCAAATAACAAAAACAAACTTCCCGAAAGAAGAAGCGAAAGAAACGAAGAAGAAGAAGACGAAGGAGAAGAGAAGAAAAAGAAGAAGAGAAGAAGAAGAAGAAGAAGAAGAGAGAGAGAGAGAGAGAGGGGGGGGGGGGGTAATGGAGAAGCAAAAATAAGAAACAAGAAAAGTACCAGTTGGTGGGGCAATAGCTAGCGCAATGGACTGATTAGTAGAAGGTGATGAATAAAGCCCATGAATCTTAGTGATTGGGGGATAAGAAGGAATGGAAGGAATGCTTTAAGTAATGTCTGTTCACAATAGTGATTTTAGAGAAACACACACAGAGAAAAAAAAAAAAAAAAGAGAGAGAGAGAGAGAGAGAGAGAGAGAGACAGACAGACAGACAGAGACAGAGAGAGACAGAGAGAGACAGAGAGAGAGATTCAGAGACAGAGAAAAAGAGAGAGAGACAGAGAGAGAGAGAGACGAGAGAGAGAGAGAGAGAGAGAGGGGAATAAAAAGAAAAGAAAATGAGAAAAAAATGGGAGAGGGAGGGGGAGTGGCAGTTTGAATGTAAGAAGGGAACAATTACAATTAACAATTCAGAACAATAAATTAATGGTGTCAAATAATAACATACAACAATCAATTAACTCTTCATAATAATCTGCTGACAGGGGATCTGATCTGAGAATCAGCTGGACGACCGAAATAATACTACATTTGTTGTAAAGGACATGTTTAGAATCAGTAATGGAAAATCGAGATTGTTCTTTCCATATGTCGTAAGTAAAATAGGACATTCAAAGTGAAATAAGAAAAAAAGTTTGTTTTAACCTAAACTACTTCTACTCACAGTTGATTTTGTAGTTCTAGGTTCAGTCAGAAGACCACACAGCTGAGTCTCATCCTCATCATATATTCGTCATGGAGAGTGTTGCTCAGATTCCTTGAGTGGTATCACAGATAGATGTCTGTCTCTCGGGCCTTGGCCGCCTCCAGGATATACTATCATAACAAAAACGTAAAGGTCAGTCACAGGTCAATCCCGCATAAAACAAAGCACCCTATCCGTTTTCATGAAGCATCACAGCAATACGGACGTTGTCCGAGATTCTGTGTGCCTCTTGATAAAACAACAAACAAACTAGAACGGAGAGAGAGAGAGAGAGAGAGAGAGAGAGAGAGAGAGAGAGAGAGAGAGAGAGAGAGAGAGAGAGAGAGAGAAGAAAGAGAGAGAGAGAGGAAAGAGAGAGAGAAAGAAAGAAAGAAAGAAAGAGAGAAAGAAAGAAAGAAAGAGAGAGAAAAAAAAAGAGAGAGAGAGAGAGAGAAGAGAGAGAGAGAGAGAGAGAGAGTTTCAAAACTTTAATACAAAAACTTCAGAACACAGCAACAAACGAATGAGCAAGTAAAGCAAAACTAAAGCAAAACTTTCATTACTGGAGCATAATAGAACGACGTCTCAATGGACCTGTTTAAAGCTATTTTATGCTGTTAAGCAAACGTGCACAAGACAAGGTGCATCAGCTTAAAAAGTTTAGAATAATGCAAAGTGATTTGCTAGTGCGAATGTTTTATACATGTAATACAGGGCCTGTCGAAACTGCATATAGACGTACGTTTGCATCGTCTGTACTGTATGGCCGCAAGTCCGGGATGATGTGTATGAGAAGAAAACACACGCGCGTGCACATGTGCGCACATGCACACATGTGATTCTAAGAATGGGATCCAGGGATTCAGGAGGTGGACACGTCTTTCATACCACGGTATGTAGCAGCCATCACATTGTCGGTGTCAGAAAGTCTCCATGGTGCAGTGGTTAGCATAACAGATCATGGACTTGAAAGTTGTAGGTTTGAATCCCATCAATCCACTCAAAATCATGCTGAGAGTTTTTGACTTCAACCGGCTGATACCTAGAGTTGACAGAGCTAATGAGCTCTTTGAGAAGATTGGAATCACACAGTTGGTGTCTCATCCGCTTAACTGAAGGTTACATCTGAAATCTTATATCAACACCGCAGGTGTTTGTATCTCTCGGACCTGTTTGACACCAGGATGTAACTGTTTTCTACTCTTACAAATGAAGGGTACCAGATTCCTTGCCATGTTGGTATTGGAGGCAATGAAAAGGCTGACTGTCCGGCCAAGAAAGCCACAAGGGAAAAAATGTCCAAATCCTTGATTCCATACCCAGATGTCAAATCGAAAGTACACAGTTATGTGAAAAATCTGGGCAGAAAGATTGGAATGAACAGACAGATAATAAACATTTCCAAATCTGCCTTAACCTGAAAGAAATTCTCCCATCTGCTGCAGGGAACCGTAAGAAAGAAACAGTGTTATATAGATTACACATGGGTCACACATCCTACACTCATTCGTACCTTTTAAAAAATGTGGCAACGTGGTGTATACCATGAGACGAGCCGTTGAGCATCAGACACCTCCTGTTTGATTGCTGGGACTTGTATGATGTGAGACAAAAGCACTACACGGCAGACTTCTTTAACCGTTCCGAGATCTAAATATCAAGGAGACTGAAGTCATGGTAATCAGTAAAATGAAATAAATCCCCTCATGCGAAATAACAGCAAATGGCACAACTTTGAGACAAGTTAACAAGTTTAAATATCTGGGAACGGTCATCTCACCAGACGGTAGATACACATCAAAAATAGCCAGCCGAATCGGCCAAGCCAAAACAGCATTCAAGAAGACGAAAAGCGTTCTTACCAACAAGTGCCTATCAATTTACATCAGGAAGAAAGTTCTTGAATATTATATGGAACCAACACTGTTGCATGGTTGTGAGGCGTGGACAGTCAACACGCAAATTCAGAACAAAATTGAGGCAACTGAAATGTAGCTTCTAAGAAGAATGTTGAGAGTCCCATGGACAGCAAAGAAAACAAACGAGACAGTCTTGAAGGAGGTAGACACAAGGAGATCATTAATAAAGGTTAGGAAAAGACAAACAACATTTATAAGACATTTTATGAGGAAAGGGGAATTAGAACACTGGTCTCAACAGGAGAGCTGGAGGGAAAGAACACCAGGTAGACCCAGGGAGAAACTATTTGACGGACTTGCAGGGTGGCTGAGGACAGACAGGGTGGGAGATGTACTTACAGCGACAGGGGATAGGTTCGTGTGGAGGGCCATGATATGCAACACTATGCGGCCGGGCACATGATAATGATGAGGTTTGGTATATTTTTTCGAGACGGTTATAACCCTGACAGGGCTCAGCGAAGTCACGATTGGCTTTAAACAAGAAGACGACGACGACGACGACGACAGTGAAAGTACTTCAAGCATATACAGCATTTGTTGTTGATGTTGATGTAGTTTGCATATGTGACCCGTTTTAAGAAAATGAGTCCTAAGGTGAAAAATAACAGATTTTAGGACATTATGATTTTCAAAATGTCTAGATTATTAACTTTCTTTTCATATGAAATTCATTATTCTACTCCTAAAAATAAGGAAGTTATGGGTGTTTGAAGTGTGAAACATAGCAAACAGCCATTTTGAGAAAATCAAGTTTTAAAAGTTGCACTACTTTAGTGAAGTTTTACCTTAGTAACAGGTATTTCTACTTCAACAATCTTTACTAAATTTTGTACCATGGTAAAACACATCATGCCACAATAGCACACTAAAATTGGTGTGAAAATGTACTGTAATTGTCTTGTTATTTAAGTTTATATATCCCTTTTTCTGACACAAAAAAGCAAGCTGTTATCTGGTTAAAACGCATTTTAAATACATTTTCCGATTGCATTATTAAAGTGCTGAGTGCATGTACATGCAATTTTAAGATAAAACATTCCATTTTTGACGAAAAGTAAAAATTGACAAAATCGACCCATCACACCTTTTCCGGGCCTCTACGCTTTTTGCTGCCTGCGAGTTAGGACTCATTTCGTGTAAACGGGTCACATATGTGTTGACCTTTAAGTCTATTATACTAATGCTTCTGCTTTGTTGTTAATGTTTGTATTTGTATCTTGCTGAAAGTGAACAAACACATTTGAAAAAAAAAAGTGTTTTCACTGTTGTTGAGGGCTACCGTTGCCACAATTTCACGTCAAGTTATGTTTAATTTGATTCCTCTTCAGGGTTGCGGTAACCCCGGAAATACAAAATCTGACATTTCTGTAATATTTTTGAGAGAAAAAGAGAGTGTTAGAATGGCTTGATCGTCTTGTTGTACTGTTCAGTGGAGGCGGTGGGGGAGGGGGTATGGGATTAAACTGTATTCAGTTCATAAATACGCGATACTCTATTGAACATTTTCTGTGGAACTGTTACTGTAAGTTCTGGAATTTAACAGAAAAACTAATCAACGCAAAATGCAAAAATACCTTCAACATCGGAATCACACGAAATCTGGTGTTGTTCGGTGTTGACCAAAATGTAAAAACAGATAGAATATTTGATCTTATAATAATGCTTGCAAAATCATTTATTTATATAAATGCAAAATAGACAAGTGTGTTCCAAATATACATACTTTCCAAAGAAAGCTAAACCAGAGATTCAAAATTGAACAATACAATGCCAAAATAAACTTTCGCTTGTCCTGTTTTAATGCTTAGTGGAACAACTATAGATCAATGTTCCCTGTGTAGAAACAGACTTTCTTCATGACATGTTTCTTAAATATTGATGTACATAATGAAATCATCATTGATTAGAATATTGTTTTATCTATTTTGTAGGCTATAGGTTTTCTTTTCTTTTTTTATGTGAACAATTATTATGAATTGAAATTATTATTTGTTTTTGTTTTGTTTTGTTACTACATTGTTTGTTGATGTCCATTCCTGTTAAAAAATGAATAAAAAAGGTGAAAAAAAAAACGCGTTTACGTCGCTAAACGTATCACGAAATATTCTTTAATGAGGTATTTGATTTAATGTTTTTGGCGTACTGGTAGGGTAGCTGTTGCTCCTTCCATTCTAAAACCACGAACGTGGGTTGTAAACAATAATTATTATTTATGAATACAGTCGAGAGAGATGACGTGTGGTCGTCAGGTCATCATTTATTTATGGTATAATTGTACAAAGAAATACAAGAGAGTTTGAGAGTTCCTGCATGCGGATGTGTTTGTATGCGCGCGCGCGCGCGCGCGCGCGTGTGTGTGTTGTATGTGTGTGTGTGTGTGTGTGTGTGTGTGTGTGTGTGTGTGTGTATGTGTGTGTGTGTGTGTGTGTGCACGCTTGTCATCATCACATGGTCGTGTGCACGCTCTTACCAGTGAGCTTCACTTGACAGTTTTTTTCCAGTTTGATTCCAGAATTCGGATTCCTACATTTTACATTTCAAGATTGTATTGTTGTAACTCCTTGCTTCTTTGTACACACACACAAACACACACACACACACACACACACACACACACACACCACACACACACACACACACACACACACACCACACAGACACACACACACATACACACACACACACACACACACACAAACACACACACACACACACACGCACGCACACACACGCACGCACACACACACAATTTGTCCACAAACAAAACCAAAGTATAGAATTCAGCTGACATATTTCGATGTCTTTTCGGCACACTTGTGTGTGTGTGTGTGTGTGTGTGTGTGTGTGTGTGTGTGTGTGTGTGTGTGTGTGTGTGTGTGTGCGTGCGTGCGTGTGTGTGTGTCTGTGTGTGAGTGAGTGAGTGAGTGCTTTTCATTCCTCTTGTAATAAATTAAGTAGGAGGGCTGCTGTTGCAGAGGCAGAGATCTTTTTATACAGTTACACGGAATCTGGCCGAACACTTTGTTCTGCAGCCGAGTGTACACTTGTCTATGAACGTGTTCTGATCTGATCAAAGTTGGGGATGACAAAGCGTCGTGGGAGAGGAGTGCGAC
>CM060308.1:32375003-32377503 GCA_030674185.1 Monoplex corrugatus
TGTTGGAGGCGTGAAAGCGTATGTGTGGAAGGTACAGCTCTAAACTCAAGGTAACGCAGATTGAAAAAGTAAAGGTTTATAATCAGCATTTCTATGTGACAGTCTAACATTGTCTACTATGCACGGCACATTACCTTATTATTTCAACCGAAGCATCTTCAAAGTCACAGCGGCGTTGTGAAGAACAGAACCACAATTGTGTGTAATAACTTTTGTACTAAAAGAGAGTTCGTTAGAATGGTTCGACTTGGCTGTTCTAATCGTCGTCATTGTCGTCGTCTTCTTGTCTTCTTCTTTATCTTTTCTTCTCCCTGCTTCTCTTTCTTCTCGAAGTTCTCCTCTTTATTTTCAGCTTCCTCCTTTTCCTTGTGTGTATGTGTATGTGTGTGTGTGGTGTGTGTGTGTGTGTGTGTGTGTGTGTGTGTGTGTGTGTGTGTGTGTGTGTGTGTGTATGTGTGTAGTGTGTGTGTTGTGTGTGTGTGTGTGTGTGTATGTGTGTGTGTGTATTGTGTGTGTGTGTGTGTGTGTGTATGTGTGTGTGTGTTGTATGTGCGTGCGTGCGTGTGTGCGTGCGTGTGTGTGTGTGTGTGTGTTAAGAGAGAGAGAGAGAGAGAGAGAGAGTGTGTGTAAGTGTGTGTGTGTGTGTGTGTGTTGTTGTTGTGTGTGTCTGTGTGTGTGTCTGTGTGTGTGTCTGTGTATCTGTGTGTGTTTTGTTTCGCGTTTTTGTTTATTTGAAACAAATATTTCTACATGATTCTTTGTGGACTTGGTACAGTAATTATCAAGACCACGCAACAAGCACAACGTGTTGGGCACACCTTATTTTTCTGTTTCTTCTTCTTCTTCTTCCATCTCTTCGCCGCCTCGTTGTTTATTTCGTGATGGTGTTCTCTATTGTCTTAAGGGGAATATGTTCATTTGCACCAGAGGTCATTTCCCTTCTTATGTCCCATTATTATCCCTGGTGACACCTTCCTTCGCCCAAGAATGGAGGACGGGGTAGGGTGGGGGTGGGGGTGGGGGTGCGGGGGTGGGAGATGAGAAAAGAGCCGACCAGGACGATTTCTTGTTATGTTTAATGCTGTTGGCTGTTTGACGGTGGGTTCCGAAAGGTCGATCATTCGGTTGGTTGGTTGGTTGGTTGGTTGGTTGAATGATTGATTGCTGGAAGTGATGGTTGTATTAGTGGTGTTTATGTTACATTTGGTTGTATTTTGTTTTTCAGACAAAACGGAGAAAACAAAACATCACAAAAAAACCAAACAAACAAAGAAAGAAAAAACATAAAAGCAAACAAAACAAAACAAAACAAAACAAACAAACAAACAAGCAAAAAGACGTTTCACTATAAATTTTTTTACAAGCGTATACACATGAATTCGTCTAATGAGTGTGTGTAAACGTATGTGTTTGTGTATGCTTACGCACTTGTGTGTATGAAAAATCATTTAAAAATAACATTTAATGTGTAATTTCATGGCACAATGTTTTTGATCTAGCTATTTCACATACAAGAGATATTAGTGTTATTACTTAATCGTGATAATTAACTTCATGGTACAATGTTTTTTTTTCCCCCATCTAGCTATTTCACTTATAATAGATATCAGAGCTATAATTTACCCATGATATGACCACAAGAAGGGAGAAGCAGCCAGTGTTTACTCGCTTACATCCAAGCTTACAAGTGGCCTACACTTGGCAACTTTGCGGCTTGTTAGCAATGATGACATACAAGGCTTTGACTGAGGAGGAAATTAAGTCCAGGGATCCGGATTCCCTCAGGCTGCCAATTTTGCTGTCATATCCCTGGGAATGAGGAGGGGTGGGGACAGCTGGGAAGAGAGAGGGAGGGACGAAGAAAACAAAAAAGAAAAGATAAGAGACAGGAAGGAAACCAGTAGGAAAGAAAGAAAGAAAGAAAGAAAGAAAGAAATGAAGGGAAAAAAAGAGAGGAGAGGCAGGAGTGGAGATGACAGGAACAGTAACAGCAGCGCAACAGCAACAACAACAACAATAAACAACAGGAAGGCCGGATGGAGGAAGCAGACAAATCCGTTCCTATATTATATCTAAAGTCTTTCCTGAGGCATTTTCGAATGCTTGCGCACGCGCGCGCGCGCACACACACCCACGGGCCACACCCACACACCCACACATGCTCTCTCACACACACACATACACGCTCGCACGCGCGCGCGCGCACACACACACACCACACACCCACACACACACACACGCCACGCACACACACCCACACACACACTCACTCTCTCACACACACAGTCTCTCTCTCTTAGACACACACACACACACACACACACACACACACACCGCACTCACAGACAGACAGACACACACACACACACACACACACACACCCACACACGTACACCCACCCACCCACCCCCACACACACACACACGCACACACACACACACACACTCACAGACAGACAGACAGACAGACAGACAGACACACACACACACCCACACACGCA
>CM060308.1:32390003-32405003 GCA_030674185.1 Monoplex corrugatus
AGAGAGAGAGAGAGAGAGAGAGAGAGAGAGAGGAGGAGGGGGAGTGCTTTTACGTTGTTATGATTTTTCACTCGCACTCGCAAGGAGAGTGAGAGTAGAACCAAAAGGACAGACAGACATTCAGACCGACCGACCGACCGACCGACCGACAGACAGACAGACAGACGGACAGACAGACAGACAGACAACCGTTACTGACACGCGACAGCAATTTCCTGCCCACCGACGTCAAACGTCAGCAGCTGACAAGCATTGTGCGGGCCGGGTCTTCTTCTTTTTCTTCTTCCCCCTTTAACTACGTGAAAAGAGTCCTTGGGGCGCTATACTAAAATCAAATATTCACCAGATCTGTCGGTTGTGTGCCAAAGCCTGGGTCTCTGCTAATGGTTTCCCTGTCCATCACGCAGTGTTGTGTGTCTATCGTTTTTTCCCCCTTGTCTTCTCCTCTGTCTCTGTCCCTCAAAATCTCCATGGGGGATTGATTTAGCAAGGCCACTGGATCTCATCATATGGTCATATTAGCGTAGTTGTCTTTTCTTTACTTGAGTCATCAGATCTTTATATAGTTCAGGCACTGTTTCATGGTTTGGTGCACTAGTTCATTGTTGATATGATCAGTGTATCTGATGTTTAATATCTCGCGACAACACCTCATTTTCCATGGATCGGATTCATATTTCCAAATTGGCTTTTAGTTTTCATGTCTGGCATGCGTACAGGTACATGGAACTTACTAGTGCTCGTAAAAGACTGATCTTCTGTTTCGTGAAGGATATTCTCGTCTTTCCATTCAGGTTTCATCCTGGTCTAGATTTAAAATTGTGCCTGTCACCCAGCATCAAAACGCAAGTTAATAGCGCGGCCGTGGAAAGAGTTTATACCGAAGTGTTTGAATAAGAGTAAAAAGAAAAGAAAAAACATTTGATCAAAATGTAGTCCATTAAAATGTAGTCTAGGTTCCAGTTTTTGTCGTATGATGTCTAAATGCAAATAAAAAGAAAATTATTTTGATCAAAACCCAGTCTAAGTTCCAGGTTTTGTCTTATGTTCTGGTGGAAGGATCTTTACGCGATGTGATTGCCAGTTTTTGACGATTCATCACTGAATACACAATAGCTAGCTCCATGACCATGGACCTGCCAACTCTGAGAAACCTGCAAAGTTGCAAGATTTACTGATCAACCAGGAAAATAACACATCAGCCTAGGAACACACGGAAGGAGCAACTTATGTCTTTGACTTCCACACATCTATCCACCAACTGCAAAACGTAACCCTTTGAATCCCTCGCCCTATCCACCAGTTTCCTGTAGGGCGAGGGAGTCAAAGGGTTAATGCTTTGCTTCGTCAGCATGGTTGACATTGCAGGATGCTGATTGACAGGGTGCAGGAGTCAAAGAGTTAACAGGTGGGGCTCAGAGACGGAACTCAGCATTGAGTGCCCTCGAAAAAAAAAAATCATCAAAAATTCAAGCGAACAAAAAAAAAAAAAAAAAAAAAAAAAAAATTCACAAGCACAGAGCAAACAAGCCAGTCAACGTGGCTAAGTGGTCATCGCACGGGACAACTGACTGGGTGGTCGTGGTTTGAATCGCCTTCAGTCCAAAAAGTTACGGGAAAATTTTTCTGCCCAATCGGCTCCTACATCACAGTTGAATGTGCTATGGGCTTATTGGGAAGACTGGGACCACACCGTTGAATGTGCTATGGGCTTATTGGGAAGACTGGGACCACACAGTTGAATGTGCTATGGGCTTATTGGGAAGACTGGGACCACACAGTTGAATGTGCTATGGGCTTATTGGGAAGACTGGGACCACACAGTTGAATGTGCTATGGGCTTATTGGGAAGACTGGGACCACACAGTTGAATGTGCTATGGGCTTATTGGGAAGACTGGGACCACACAGTTGAATGTGCTATGGGCTTTTGGGGAAGACTGGGACCACACAGTTGAATGTGCTATGGGCTTATTGGGAAGACTGGGACCACACAGTTGAATGTGCTATGGGCTTTTGGGGAAGACTGGGACCACACAGTTGAATGTGCTATGGGCTTTTGGGGAAGACTGGGACCACACAGTCGAATGTCATCCCCTTTACATATGTGACCCGTTTTAACAAAATGAGTCCTAAGGTGAAAAATAACAGATTTTAGGATATTATAGGATTTTCAAAATGTCCATTTTTTAACTTTCTTATCATATGAAATTTATTATTCTACTCCTGAAAATAAGGAAGGAAGGAAGGTATGGGTGTTTGAAGTGTGTAACATAGCAAACGGTCATTTTGAGAAAATCAAGTTTTAAAATTTTCACTACTTCAGTGAAGTTTTACCTTAGCAACAGGTATTTTTACTTCACCAATCTTTACCAAATTTTGTACCATGGCAAAACACATCATGCCACAATAGCACACAGATATTAGTGTGAAAATCTACTGTAATTGTCTTGTTATCTAAGTTTATATATCCCTTTTTCTGACACAAAAAGCATGCCGTTATCTGGTTAAAACGCATTTTAAATACATTTTCCGATTGAATTATAAAGTGCTGAGTGCATGTTCATGTAATTTAAAGATTAAATATTCCATTTTTGACGAAAAGTAAAAATTGACAAAATCGACCCATCACACCTTTTCCGGGCCTTTGCGCTTTTCGCTGCCTGCGAGTTAGGACTCATTTCGTGAAAAAGGGTCACATATATCATGGAGAACTGCTAAAACGTGGTGACTGTCACCGTAGGTGTCTATCTCTTGGAGCTGGTTGACATTAGGATATACCATGAAGGGAAGCGTGGTGTACAGCCCTGTCACGTGGTCTCGATCCGAAAGGGAACTCTGTAGCAACCATCACTATCATCCCTATTCTCAACATCAAATCCTTGTGACAAAAGGGACCCATATTACGTGGCCCTTCTTATCGTGCTGTCCTCAGTGTTGGAGTTTGTTCAAGAGGAATTCATCAAACTCCGAAGATTCCACATGCGCTCTGACCAAATCTGCCAGCAATTATCTGGCACCCTCCTGGGCCTGCGGAAAACCCTATGTTCTGGCAAAATCTTGAACTGGGGAGCTATAGGGGAGAGGGGTGGCTTGGAATACTAAGCTGACATCACCAGAATGATGGAAACATTAAGATAGGCATCAAAAACAGGCCAACGTTAAATGTTGCGGACTGGGACTGAAGTCAGATCCTGGGTCAAAACCCAGCCTACGACTGTGTCTTCCAAAGTGAATTTGAAAAATCATCCGAAAGTCACTCTTTTGGGAATTCGTATCCATCCTCATATGGAAAAGGCAGATATAAATTTAACAGTTGTTTCCGACTACCTCAAAATTTCAAGACAGCCCACCATGGACCTTGAAAACACCGAAGGTTTGTTTTGATCTTGCTTCCTTCCGTAATGACAGTACCAATTCACAAGTCTTTTTATGCAGACCTGTGAGACATAAACACTACACGGCGGACTCCTTAAAGAACCTCTTCCGAGATGTCCCCCCCCCCCCCCATGCAATTTTCCAGTTTTTGCAAGAGATCAATAGATTTCACCTGATATGATTTTACGTCCGAGTATGGTTTTCTTTTATTACATATTAAACTTGCAAATTTAACAGTGAGCATAGGTTTTAATGTGAACTTGAACCAGATCCTGAGTCCAGGGCTCTTCCAAATAAGCAAACAGCCCGCAGTTTTGGAAGTTGTGGAGGTGTGCTGGAGAGCCGAAATGAGCAGCGACGGAGTAGTGATACTGGAGCCTTACAGAAGACGGGAGACAGGGAAGTAAAAGAACAGAGCAAACAAACACCCACATCGACCCGAGTGAAATCAATCGTGGAAGAACAAACAGGCACCATCATCTCAGACTTTCGGCAATACATGAAACCTGCACTCTGAAGCAAAACCTTGAGAAGATATCGCAAACGTAGCTGGACGTCAAAGAATGTACTACAAGATCCTTGACATTTCTTACAAGGATCAACTGATCAAACTTACATGCCCGCCCGCAGAATAATGCAGCAACCTATATTGGATGGCTCCGTTGATGGTAGTACTTCGTCCAGAAGAAAACGGAAATTAAAGCGGTAGGACATCATGAGGTCAGTGGATTTTCCGCCTGAAGAGATCCTTAATCCCAGCTACACGTCGTGTTTGACCACCCTATGATGTTAATATGTTGTGGGTAAGCACACCTACTCAAAGCAAGCAACATCAACAGACAAGCAGACGGAAATATACAAGCGTTATTCCCTCAGCTCGTTTGGATTCACTGCGCAAAACACATTTACAAGAAAACAGAGTGAAATACGTTCTCTGAGTTTTTTTTTACAAGGACTAGTATCTCTTTGAGTGTCTTTGTCTCTGTATTTGTCTGTCTCTGTCTGTCTCTCTGTCTCTGTCTGTCTGTCTCTCTCTCACGCACGCACACACACACACACACACACACACACACAACACACACACACACACACACACACACACACACACACACACACACACACACACACACACTCGAGTATATCTATCTATGTATCTATCTATCTATCTATCTGTCACTCTGTCTCAATTTCTATCTCTACTTCTATCTCTATCTCTCTATCTCTCTATCGATCTATCTATCTATCTATCTGTCTGTCTATCTATTTATCTATCTATTCTAATCTATCTATCTATCTATCTATCTATCTAATCTAAAATCTAATCTAATCTATCTATCTATCTATCTATCTATCTATCTATCTATCCATCTATCTATATCTATCTGTCTGTCTGTCTGTCTGTCTATTCAACTCGAACAGATGCCAGACTTGGACTTCAAACAAAATAACATTGAGAGAAGGACCAAAACCTGTGAGACGAGAAGTGCAGAAGAGCAAAAAGACAGAACGAACAAACAACCAGTTATGATCAGAAACGAAGAAACCCGAGATATAATTCGAATAGTACTTGTCGACCATTACATCGTACAACAGCTTCTCAAGTGGTTTGGCCACCTGACCAAGATGCAGTCAACTTCTTGAATGCTTGTACTTAAAAGCCAGAGAAAAACCACGACAGCGCTGGATAAAATTAATGGGAGTACCAGACACATTCCACATGTACAACATAACACCAAGGCAAGCCTCTTGAGACACCTTCGCTTTAAGCGGACGAAAAAAGTAAAGTAATAAGCTAGCTTTTTGGTGATGCTGTGGTGATGGTAATCCCTTTGGGTATGCCGAGGGCTCTTTCAGTATGAATAGTATCCCCACCTTCTGGAAAGTTTGTGCTAGAAATTTCCTCTTTTCTGTCACTCTCTTTGTTTCTTTCTTCCTCCTTTGCTTTCTGTCGTGTCTTCCTATCATTTTCTGCCTTGGTGGTTCATTCATCTGTATGTGTTTGATAAAGTCTTAACTACTTTTTCGTAGGATTGATAGCTGGGTACATGTATTAAGTATATTTTTGGTTCTAGGGAAGTGAGATATGCGGAAGCAATTTTAGGCAATTTATGCCCGTTCTTATATATATATTTTTAGTGTCCTTAGTTGTATTTAAATTTGTATTCAAGTTATATTATTTAAATTCCCCCGTGCGGTGAATTGGACGGAGTGGTCAACGCCACGGGCATGTCCTTAGATTATGTGCGCTATTGCATTGATATGTGTACTTAATTTTGTTTTCCTTTTCTTTTGCATGTTGAAGTATTGTGTATGTTTTGAAACGGTTATAGCCTTGATCTGTATATGACCTGCTCCCCTCGAATGCAAACTTAGTGAAATGGGGGAAATCAGACGACCCAGCATGTCCGCTCTGTCAGAAGAAACAAACAGTGGAACATGTCCTAAGCTCTTGCAAAGTAGCGCTAGCCCAAGGAAGGTATACATGGAGGCACAACCAAGTTCTGAAAGTGATCACAGACGTGGTTAGCGAAAAAACCATGACCCCAAACGCACCAATTGCTATGACAACGTTCTACAAAGGAGGAGGGAAACAGGCCTGGCCCGAAAGTGCTATGACAACCAGCACATTGCCAAAGGGTCTTCTGGATGGAGCAGTCGACTGGGATTGTAAAGCAGACCTCCCAGAGTGGAGAAATTACCCAGATGTCATCAGCAAGACAGGCATGAGACCAGACATCGCTCTCCACTCTGACTCCTCGAAACAAGTGATTCTGATAGAACTCACTGTGCCATACGAAAGCAGAATGGAAGAAGCACATATATACAAGACCGAAAAATACGCCGATCTTGCCAGCACCCTGAAGAAAGCAGGTCTGCGGGTCAAAATCTTCGCCATAGAGGTCGGGGCAAGAGGGTTTGTGGGCACCTCCGCTTATGATCTCATGAAACAACTCGCCATTTCTGGGAAGAAGAGGACTAGAGCCCTTAAAGCGATGGCAGAGGCAGCAGAAAGGAGCTCAAGCTGGATCTGGGCAAGGAGGAACCAAAAGTGAACTTCATAAGGATTAAATTCCCTACAGATGATGTGTGCCCCGTTAGCACATTGGTAAAACCGCGTACTGCAGTTCTGAAGTGCAGAATCGCCCAGGTTCGCTCCCCGGCGTGGGAAAAAAAATAGACAGCAGCAGAAGGGCATCCAGGAGTCATGACCTGGATGTGACCCGGCCCCCTGAGAGTGTAAGGAATTCAGGGCCGAAACACTTGTCTAAAGGGGGTTACTTCTCTGAAGACCTTCTGTTGTCTAGCTCTCCCTAGAGTTTCTTTCTACCTGCACATGGTCAATCCATTGACTTCCGGGAATAGTTCGGAGGACATTCGGGAAAGACCGAAGGACACTGGGAAAGACTAGATCTGCGGGCTTTGTGGGTTGGCTTTCCACCTTGCCTTTGATAACATGCCACGAGTTCTTTAAATGAAAGATACTCCGAGGATTCACCGAAAGGGGGAGAGAATGATGAATCCATCGGCACTGACTCCATCACGACTGGAAACGCACAACGGATCATGATTAATGACCAGATGGAATTTCCGTGTGCGTGTGGAAGGAGATTCACCACCAAAACGCGGCATGAAGATCCACAGGACAAAAATGGGCTATTTGAAGACACATACGAACCAGCAGCAGCGCACTGCGATAGCAGGTGAGACGTTGGATGACCAAGGCCAAGATTTAAACCATAGTGCCAAGGACATCCACGCTGACGGTTCTGATGCGGATTTTGCACAAGCTCTTAACGCCAAACGTGGAAAACTCAATTTGCCGCCTGCCGGTGCAAAAGAACAATGGGAGAAATTAGATGAGGAACTTGTCCTTAAGCTGAATGCGCTAATAGGGAACAGTACGCTGGAACACAAACTTGACACATACGGAGACATCATATACTCTATCTGCAGGGACACTTATGGAGTGAAGCAGCCAAAGACAAAAACGCCTCCCCAGAAATCCAGAAGACAGCAACAGATGGAGAGCATCCGGAGGGAGAAAAGGAAGCTTAAAAAGCGAATGAAAACTGCCTCAGAATTCGAGAAGCAAGGGCTCCTGGAACTCTGGAAAGATCTGAAGGCCAAACACAATGCTCTCAGCAAAGTGGAATCAGCAAGGCGAAGAAAGAGCAAAAAGAAGAAGACTCAAGATCGTTTCTTCAAAGATCCCTTTGACTTTGCAAGAAAGCTGTTTGAACAACCCAAATCAGGGACTCTCACAGTGGGCAAGGAAACCCTAGAGCAGCATCTCAGGGAAACATATTCCGATTCTCAGCGCGAGGCACCACTTGAAATCCAGAATCTGGTTTGGCCTGCAGCACCAGAAGGAAAATTCAATAACAAACCACCAACACTGGATGAAGTGAAAAACGTAGTAAATAAAGCCAGAGCCAAGTCAGCACCTGGACCAAATGGAATACCACACCTGCTCTACAAGAAATGCCCAAAAGTGCTCGAGTGGCTCCACAAGATGATTCGATCAGCATGGAGGAACCAGAAGATCAGCGACCAATGGATGAGAGCTGAAGGAGTGTACATTCCGAAGGAGCAGAACTCCAGCAGCATCAATCAGTTCAGGCCAATATCACTTCTGAACGTCGAGGGGAAAATCTCTCTTCTCTGTTATGGCAGCAAGATTGACAAAATACCTGACTGAAAACAAGTATCTGGATATGTCAGTCCAAAAGGGAGGCATACCAGGAATGCCTGGATGCTTGGAACATGCCACGTTGATTTGGGATGCCATCCAAAAAGCAAGAACAGAGAAGAGAGACATTGACGTAGTTTGGCTTGATCTGGCGAATGCATATGGATCAGTTCCACACGATATGATCCAGCTGGCTCTTGAAATGTATCACATCCCAGAAAACATCCGAACAATGCTGAGGAAGTATTTCCAAGGGTTCTCAATGCGGTTCTCTACCAAAGAATACACCACGGACTGGATAGACCTAGAGGTGGGCATTGCAATGGGCTGTGCAATCTCTCCCATACTGTTCGTGTTGGCAATGGAAGTCATCTTGAAAGCTGCAATGAAGAGTTCAGGTCCAGTGAATCTGGGAGATGGATACCAGATGCCTCCTCTGAAAGCTTTCATGGATGACACAACAGTCTTGTCCACGGATGAGGAAGAGACACACCAAATCTTAAAGCAGCTGGATGAGCTGGTGGCCTCTTCAAGAATGAGGTTCAAACCTAAGAAATCCCGAAGTCTCTCACTGCGAAAAGGAAAAGTGGCAGATTCAGTCAAATTCATGGTAGCCAACCAAGCCATCCCCACTGTCACAGAAGAGCCAGTAAAAAGTCTCGGAAGATGGTATGATGACTCCCTGAAAGACACACAAAGGGGATGTGAAACCAAGCAAACAGCAGAAGAAGGCCTGAAGAAAATAGATAACTGCGGACTGCCAGGCAAATACAAAGTCTGGTGTCTACAGTTCATGCTGATACCAAAGCTGCTGTGGCCACTGGTAATCTATGACATTTGCACCAGCACAGTCGAAGCAATGGAAGCCAAAATCAACAAATACACAAGAAAATGGCTCGGTGTCCCACCTGGTCTCACTGATGTTGCATTCTACTGTCGTCAAGCAATGCTGAAGCTACCTCTCAAATCCATAGTGGAGGAATACAAAGTTGGAAAAGCAAGACTGTTGAGCATGCTGGAGGAATCGGAAGACAATATCGTGAGATCAGTTCATCCAAAGCTGAGAACTGGCAGAAAGTGGAAAGTCCAAGAGGCTGTAAACAATGCCAAGAGAAACCTCAGCATCAAAGAAATAATTGGACACACGCAAACCAACAGACAGGGACTGGGAGCAACAAAAATGCAGTGGTGGTCCAAAGTCAAAGGGAAGGAAAAAAGAGACATGATCATACAGGAGTTGAAGGAAGAAGAAGATGTTAAAAGAGTGCAGAAGGCAGTCCAGCAAGGTCAACAGGGGCAATGGACAACATGGGACAGTGCACTCCAAAGAAGTCTCAGCTGGAACGATATGTGGCACATGGCTCCTCTAAGGATAAGCTTCCTCCTCAGATCTGTATATGACCTGCTCCCCTCGAATGCAAACTTAGTGAAATGGGGGAAAGCAGACGACCCAGCATGTCCGCTCTGTCAGAAGAAACAAACAGTGGAACATGTCCTAAGCTCTTGCAAAGTAGCGCTAGCCCAAGGAAGGTATACATGGAGGCACAACCAAGTTCTGAAAGTGATCACAGACGTGGTTAGCGAAAAAACCATGACCCCAAACGCACCAATTGCTATGACAACGTTCTACAAAGCAGGAGGGAAACAGGTCTGGCCCGAAAGTGCTATGACAACCAGCACATTGCCAAAGGGTCTTCTGGATGGAGCAGTCGACTGGGAGTGTACAGCAGACCTCCCAGAGTGGAGAAATTACCCAGATGTCATCAGCAAGACAGGCATGAGACCAGACATCGCTCTCCACTCTGACTCCTCGAAACAAGTGATTCTGATAGAACTCACTGTGCCATACGAAAGCAGAATGGAAGAAGCACATATCTACAAGACCGAAAAATACGCCGATCTTGCCAGCACCCTGAAGAAAGCAGGTCTGCGGGTCAAAATCTTCGCCATAGAGGTCGGGGCAAGAGGGTTTGTGGGCACCTCCGCTTATGATCTCATGAAACAACTCGCCATTTCTGGGAAGAAGAGGACTAGAGCCCTTAAAGCGATGGCAGAGGCAGCAGAAAGGAGCTCAAGCTGGATCTGGGCAAGGAGGAACCAAAAGTGAACTTCATAAGGATTAAATTCCCTACAGATGATGTGTGCCCCGTTAGCACATTGGTAAAACCGCGTACCGCAGTTCTGAAGTGCAGAATCGCCCAGGTTCGCTCCCCGGCGTGGGAAAAAAAAAATAGACAGCAGCAGAAGGGCATCCAGGAGTCATGACCTGGATGTGACCCGGCCCCCCGAGAGTGTAAGGAATTCAGGGCCGAAACACTTGTCTAAAGGGGGTTACTTCTCTGAAGACCTTCTGTTGTCTAGCTCTCCCTAGAGTTTCTTTCTACCTTGATATGTCTGTACGCAGTCAGCTGGGTTTAAAACAAAACAACAGTAAAAACAAAAAATCAATGGTGAAGGTGATGTTAAATATGTTAATCGTTGATAATACTAATGACAATGTGGTTTCGTGACTTGTGGAGGTAGTTCTTTGATTGTTCACTGTTTGCTTTTTTTTTATCCTTTAAACGATCTACTTATCGGTTTCTTTTTCCTTCAAATGATACAGTGAAATAAACACACTTTCTTCTGAGGAGAGTTCAAACCTGGTCGTTTGTAGAAGGAGATATCAAATGAAATCCTTTCCTTTCATTTAGAAAAAGCTTTTGTTTTTTCAAAACGCCATAAGATCAGTTGGAGTTGAAACAGGAATGATTGATGATCTGGAAGAATTTCTTGGTAACAGATCTCCCCGCTGTCACTGAAGAACATGGAAGAGATGGATTTCCATTTTGCTAAAATATTATGAGGATGTGTGTGTGTGTGTGTGTGTGTGTGTGTGTGTGGTGTGTGTGTGTGTGTGTTTGTGTGTGTGTGTTGTGTGTGTGTGCGTGTTGTGTGTGTGTGTGTGTGTGTGTTGTGTGTGTGTGTGTGTGTTGTGTGTGTGTGTGTGTGTGTGTGTGTGTGTGTGTGTTGTGTGTGTGTGTGTGTGTGCATGTTGTGTGTGTGTGTGGTGTGTGTGTGTTGTGTGTGTTGTGTGTGTGTGTGTTGTGTATGTGTGTGTGCGTGTGTTGTGTGTTGTGTCTTGTGTATGTGTGTGTGTGTGTGTCTATGTGTATGTGTGTGTTTGTGTGTTTGTGTGTGTGTGTGCGTGTGTTTGTGTGTGTGTGTGTGTGCGTGTGTGTGTGTGTGTGTTGTGTGTGTGTGTGTGTGTGTGTGTGTGTTGTGTTGTGTGTGTTTGTGTGTGTGTGTGTGTGTGTGTGTGTGTGTGTGTGTGTTGTGTGTGGTGGTGGTCATTGGTTTAATGTCTATTCACTTAAGTGATTTTAGACAAACAAAACAAAAAAGTAAATAAATAAATAAAAAATAATAAATGCTAATAACAATGATAATAATGATAAATAAATAAATAAGTAAATAAACAATTGAATAAATGAAAAATTAAGTAGCCTACGTAAAAAAAAGCGATGTGGTGAAGGGGAATAGAAACCGGAAGAGCAAATGCAAATGTTTATGTGTAGTTAGTCATGGTTAAAAAAATGAATGAAATTTAAGTTCAAATTCATATCACTTACAGCCCACTCGAGCAGCAAAAAACATATTCGGGCTAAAACCAAGTGAAAAACAAGTAAGAAGCAAGGACAAGGCAAATGTCAGAGGGGAGCGTAAACATAACAAATGAAGTAGCATACTACAACAAATATTTACAATAAACTAGCTAACTGTAACCATGAACAAGAAGATGAACGAATTACAAATATTGAACTATTGGACTATTTGACAGGCTAACAAAAAATTCGTATGTTAATAATGATGATTCAAATATGTCGGAAATTGTGTGAGTAGAAAGTACCGGAATGAGTCGCTTTATACTAATGCAAGAAAGTAAATGACTGGTCGTTATTTTCTGTCCACAAAGACAGACAATATTTCTGGTGTACTTTGTTTTTAATGCATCGAGTTTCCACCTATACATAAGGGACTGCATAGTTCTATTTATGGTAAACTGTTTACTTATTTTGCTGATTATAATATTCATGCTATTTGTATTGTACTTTTTCTGATTATCTTGAAACAGTTTCCAAACATAGGCATCCACTAAGTTATAAGATTCATTCAAGGAGAGAGAAAGCTTTATGTTGTTTGATTCTGGTGAACCCTTAGCTCCTCGTTTGGCGGCCCTGTCAACCACATCGTTATGATGAAACGAACAATGAGATGGTATCCAGCAGAAAGTAAGATCAGTGCCTCTTAAGGATAAGAAATGAATTAAATGGCTAACTTCTATTACCATTTCAGATCTAGTGTCTAACTTCATTAGTTCAAGAGCCTGAAGCACTGATTTCGAATCAACGCAGAAAAGGATTTGTGATATATTCCGAGGATAGCTTACTAAGTAATTCAAAGCCATCAGTATTGCAAAGAGTTCAGCTGTAAATATTGATTTGTTGGGTCCAATATGGAAAGATTTCTCTATTTTAAGAGCTGGTATTAAAAACGCAGAACCTGCTTTTTTCTCAATTAATGATCCATCTGTGTAGATTTTTAAATGATTGGGATAAAAGTGTTCAATGTGACATTTAACTCGACTCGCTAATAAGTTATTATCTTCTTTCTTTAAATCAGTGTGGTGTATGTCAAAGTTTGCTCTTAAGAGTTCCCAACTGGGTACTAGTGAAAACGGTCTTATAGATATAGGATCCGCTTCTAGATCAATTCCAGAGCCATTCATGATGTCGTGTGTATACGTTGCAAGTGTGGCCTGTGAAGATATTGATCTAGCTCGTTTCGGAAAATCAATGTCTGATCTTAAAGTTATATCAGGTCTCAAAACATTTTCAACGGTGGTATTCCTCAGCAGAAATTTGGTAGAGACGAGTTTCCTTTGTTCATCAAGCGGCAACATATTAATCTCACCGTATGTTCGGAGATTGGAAGCATGCATCGGAAGACCAAGGGCAAGTTTAAAACTTTTGCATTCTGTACTTTGTAGCTTTTGCAGTAAGTGTCTCGGTGCGCTAAAGAATATTTCCTGGGCATATGTTAGTTTAGATCTAATGAGAGATTTACATAAATGTACAAGTGTTGATGGATCATGTCCCCATGGTTGCTTGCACACTATTTTCAAAAAATTTAGACTATTTTGGGCTTTTGTGAGTAAGTAGTCGATATGCAGATTCCATGACAATTTTGCTGTAAAGAAAACACCCAAGAATTTAATAGATTGGTTATACTGAAGAACGGAATCTCCTAGTTTAAAGGTGGGCATTTTGTCCGGGTTAGACCCACTATTAAATAAAATTATCTTTGTCTTCTCCGTAGATAGATGGAGCCCATTTTCTGCCATGTATTGTGCTGTTTTGTCAAGTTCTAATTGATAAAGTTTGTGTGCATAGTTGATACTGCGAGAAGGAGTGTTTTTCTTCATGTTTACCGGCATCCACATGCATAGATCATCAGCATACTGGACTAAAGTGACAACTTTAGATATTCTACTTGGTAAGTCATTCATTAGTATCACAAAGAGGAGGGGTGCTAAAACTGATCCCTGTGGGATACCCATCTGAAGGGTTCGTTTTGTTGAATACACGTTTCCAATTCTGGTTTGAATTACTCGGTTTTCCAACAGACACTTCACGTAGTTATAAACGCGACCTGTTAGCCCTATGCTTTTTAATTTAAATAGTAATCGGGAGTGCCACACTTGGTCGTATGCTTTGGTTATATAAAAAAATGTGGCCAATATACATTTACGTCTTGCAAATTGTCCCTTTATGTCAGTGGTTAATTTAGTTAAGAGTTCCACTGTTGACCTGCCTTTTCGAAAACCAGCCTGATTGACAGGTATAATGTTATTTTTTTCACAATAGTGTAGCAACCGTTGTACAATAATTTTCTCCATCAGTTTACAGACGTGAGAAGTTAGTGCAATTGGCCTATAGTTTTTTAGATCAGTGTTACATTTACCCGCTTTTGGGATAGGAACCACTATTGTTTGTTTCCAAAAGTCGGGTATTTTGCTACTATTCCAACATTTTTTAAAGATAGTATGAAGCAAGATTACAAAATTTTCTGGTAAATTTTTCAACATCTGATTTGAAATGGCATCTAATCCTACTGACGCTTTTTTATTTGAGATAGACTTGATGGCATCTTTTAATTCTTGAAGTGTAATTGATGCGTTCATGTAGTGTGTATTATCTGGGGGAGGGTCCTTATAAACCTCTGTCTTTTCTTCTCGTTCCCTATGATTTTGACTGGAAACAGGAAGGCCGCCAGTATGGCATACTTCAGCAAACAAATCTGCAAAAGCTTCTGCCTTTTCCAACGAGCTTGGGAAAGGATTATTGGCTAGATTTATCGGAAATGACGGCAAACTGATCCCATTTTTCATTACTTTTAGTTTCTCCCAAATTTTATACATGTCTTTGTGATTATTTATTTCAGATTTACAAAATGTCGTCCAATACAGTTCTTTGGCTTGTTCTATGATTCTGTTACAGTTTATGTTGGCACTTTTCATCGCTCTATGATTTTCAGGTGTCCGATTGTGTATGTATGTTTTAAATTTTTTTTTCTTTTCGTTAACTGCTTTTTCACAATCCTTATTCCACCAAGCATTTCCGCGATGTTTTCCTGTGTTTGATGCCTTTAATTTTGGGATTGAAATGTTGGCAGCACTTAAAAGTGAGTCACAGAAAAATGTATACAGGTTGTCTATGTTGGCGGTATCAGATAGATCTATTTTTGTATTATGAAGGACTTCTTTAAATTTGGTCCAGTCCGCTTCTTTATAATTAAATCGTGGTAGACTTTCATGTAATATTTTGCTATCTTGTAAGATATTTTCTGTTTCAGGACTATGGTTTAGGCTGAGAATTATGGGGATATGATCTG
>CM060308.1:32410003-32420003 GCA_030674185.1 Monoplex corrugatus
TGGCAGATGTGACTTTCGTCTTACTTGCAAATAGTAACTGTAACTCATGGTTCCCCCCGTGGGGATGCCGGGTGCTCTTTCAGTATAAATAGTATCCCCCAACCTTATGAAAATTCTGTGCTAGAAGTTTCCTCTTTTCTGTCACTCTCTTTGTTTCTGCCTTGTTCCTTTGCTTTCTGTTATTTTCACCTATCAATTTCTGCCCTAATGGTTCATTCACCTGTATGTGTTCAATAAAGTCTTACGTTCCTTTTCTTAGGATTGATAATTGGGTACATGTATTAAGTGCATTTTTGGCGCAAGGGAGGTGAGATATGCTGTAGGAATTTTAGGTAATTTATGCCTGTTTTTATATACGTTTCGGTGTCCGTATGTATG
Source organism: Monoplex corrugatus (assembly GCA_030674185.1). NCBI lineage: Eukaryota > Metazoa > Mollusca > Gastropoda > Littorinimorpha > Ranellidae > Monoplex > Monoplex corrugatus. The sequence continues at coordinate 32,410,382 of CM060308.1, forward strand.
CTTATATTTGTATTCAGGTGTGTTTTTTAAATCCCATGTGCGATAAATTGGACGGAGTGGTGAACACCAGGAGCATGTCCTTAGATTATATGCGCGAATGCATTGACATGTGTACTTAAATTTCTTGTCTTTTTTTTTTCCGTGTTGAAATTTTGTAAGTTTTGAAGCGGTTATAGCCCTGATATGGCTTTACGCGGTAGGCTGGGCTTTAAACAACAAGAACAGTAACAGTAACTGATGGTTACAACATTCTTTAAAAATGGAGAAGAAGGAGAAAATATTTTTCTTGATCACAACTTTTAATGTGAATAGTAAGTTACAGAGGCGGGGGTGCTGAGATCTCCAAATGTTGTGAAATTGACATGAGATACTTGATACTTATAGCCTACCAACATACGCCTATAGAATATACCTTCGGGCCTTTTATCTATTAGATTTCATTTTTTAAATTTTATTCTGTGTCATTTTTCAGTGTGACCTTTATGTTATATTACGCTTACAAAATATTTCTTCGGGGTTTTATTTTGTTTACTTTATCTTATTCTATGTCATCTTTCAGTGTAACCTTTCTGTTATATTTCTGTTCCACTTTTGTTAAAAGGATTCTCTCTCAAACAGCAATGAAATCCTATGTGACCTTTTCTTCCTTTGAATAGCCTCTGTGATGGGTCACACTCATTCTTACAAATACAGTATTCTGTTACAAATACAGTACTCATTTTCTTCCATTACAAAGAACGTTCAGTTTTCCCATTAATGAATGATAATACAAAATAATTGACATAAACAAGATCCTATCATGACTCACGATTAAGTCTAAACCAGTAGTTTCTAATACCCATACCACACCTATATCAACATGACAGTCTCCCAAATATATAGTACACCTCAGGGAATTTTATAATTAACTTCAACATCAACATACACCTCCACATTAACCCTTCTGTGAAGCTTCATTTTCGGGCTTGAGACTGCGTGACAGAGCTGTACTATACGCTCACTTTTCATAATTTATCCTGACGTCGACCAAGGCTGAGAGATACAGACACCTGCGGTATTGGTCTAGAAATCCCCTGGGTGACGCATCCGTCAAGTGGATGACAACTCGACTGAGTGGATCTCGTCTCATAACGAGCCTACAGCACACTTAAAGGCTGGGTAGGAGCCACTCGGAGCCGAAAAATCCCTCAAAGATTTTTTGGGTGTGATGGGGGTTCGAACTCACGATCTCCTAATCAGTAGTCTGTTTCGCTAGCCACTTCGCCACATTGATTAGTGGTTGATTAGTTTTAAGCCTGGTCTCGTCTCTTTCCAAAGACCCTGGTACACAAGCTGTTCATCCCGTACGCTCGGGAAGACGGGACGACACGGGTCCAAAACGAGGTGAATCAGTACAACGTTGCTTCAGCCGGCTGAGCGAATTTTGATTAAGCTTTCTTCGATATACGCGAATAGTTGTAATGGAAATTGGTCTATTACCCCCTGTTCAACATTACTTAACTTACTGTCCGTTTTGTGATCACCATATAGGGCAGAAGAAAATAAAATCAGTGCAGCAGAAATGTGACTCCATAGACGACTTCTCAGAGTCGAATGGATAGACAGAAGAAAATAATAAAATAATAATATATTTTATTTATATAGCGCAAAATCTTGATAAAATCAAATCTAAGCGCTGAACAGACAATAGCGTGTTAAAGGAAGGGAATGTCAGGCGCCAGCTGCTGACAGAGATCAACAAAAGAAAGCTGAAATACGTAGGCCATGCGATCAGAAACACCAAAACAGATCTGAGGTCAACGGTCCTTCATGAGAAAGTTGAGGAGAAGAAAGGGACGACCGCACACCTCCTGTTTCAACAACATCGCTGTAAGTCTGTGGTCTGGAGATCCAGGAGGTTCGCCCACAGATGTCTTAATCGTGTGACCTGGAGAAAACTTGTGACGTCGAGCGTGGCTCCTACCGCCCATCTCGGCGAGGGAGAGAGATGAGATGAGACATGGGGCAACCACGAAGGTCCATCACTCCTGTCAGTTTTTTGGGGCCTGCCTATGTGTGATGCGTTGTAAGGCCTTGTGTTCGCTCTCTACTGTTCGCCACCAGGGTGTTCATGAGTCTTCCTCTCTTGCGTCTTTCGTTAGGTGTCTATTGTAGGGCAGTCTGGGTGATGTTATCCTGCTCTTTTCGTATGATGTGTCCAGTCCATTTTCGTCGACTTTTCATGTTTAGCGTAGCTGAGGTAAGATGAGGATGTGAAAGGTCCGGTCTTTCAAAGATATCCCTTGCGAAACACACACACACACACACACACACACACACACACACACACACACACACACACACACACACACACCACATATATATATATATATATATAATATATGTATTATATATATATACATATATATATGTATATATATATGTATATATATATACACACACGAACACATACGCACACGCACACACACACACACACACACACACACACACACACACACACACACACACACACACCTCTCTCTCTCTCTCTCACACACACACACGCGCACACACACTTAAACGCACACACACAAATAAAGAAGTAAATAAATAAATAGATACATAAATAAAATGAAATGAAATGATAAAAAAAAACAACTGAAAAATCAACACAACAACAACAAAAACTCCGAGAACTTGTTTGAGGTATATTCTTTACACACAACAGATAATTCTAACGCGAAAGAATTTTCATAATTGATGAAATTGGGAGAGGTGTTATGAAATATCGGCTGTCCCTGAAGACAGAAGCGACCTACAAGATCGATTGTCCATCTTGAAATTGTTACGAAATACAAAGGAACGATTCGATATTAGAAAAAAAAAAAAAACACACACAAAAAAACAACAACAAACAAACAACCAAACAAAAAAGTCAACCAAGAGGAAAAAAGAAAAAAAAATCTTCATCCTTAAAAGTATCAGAAAATGATACGAACAAAATAAATCCCTCATTGTAAAAACTACCAACAGAAAATATGAACAAAGCATCACAAAATATTATGAAAGTCGATCTCTCCCAGACTGCGAATTGTTTTTTTTTTTTTTTTTTTTTTTTTTTTGGGGGGGGGGGGGGGGGGAGTTTTTAAGCTGGAAAAAGGCCAATTAAATTTGCTCCTATCTTGTCTGGTTGTACTAAATACGCGTTCTGATTCTATTTTCATGTTTTTTCTCGTTCCGATCTCAAGTATCAGACCATCAAAACTCTTACACCCTCAGAAAATGTACAAAACAAACAAACAAAACAAACAAACAAACAAACAAACAAACAAACAAACAAAACAAACGATCTCGCAATCAGGGAGAGACCGACTGATTCTATGTTCATGCTTTTCTGGTTCCTGTTCGCTTGTACGCGGGCGGTGGCACCTGTTTTGGATTACATGAGATCTAGAACATCTTCCAGACAACAGACTAGGAAGCAACTGCACGAACCCATAATTATTTGAAATGGATTAAAGGGAAAGTGTCGTTACACCGCGAGAAAATTAATCTCTCGGTCTCGGCAGTTGGATTACCAGAAGTATGGAAGACCCAAATAGACTGAATGCTGCTCAGACTACAGTCATCGGTTTAATAGGAACCAGACCTGTTGGACCGTGCCTTAGGAGCAGGTGGTCATCAGTTGGTAGCAATTTTCATTTCAGTTTCAATTTCTCAAGATGACGTCTCCGCGCTCGGAATGAATTCCATATAATAATAATAACGAAGATTTGTTGAGCGCCTTTTCTCGACTGAGCTCTAAGCGCTTCACATCGATACAAATTATGATAATGACTAGAGCAAATCAAACAATCACTAAATCAAACAAGCAAATGAATCAACAAATGAATAAAACTCAAAAAGACATGCTCGCAATGCCCCCTCCCCCCCTCCCCCGCACACACACACACCCCACCCCACCTGCACATACTGGCGTGCCGCACGCGCGCACGCGCATGCATGCACACACACACACCCACCCACCACACACCACACACACACACACACACACACACACACACACACACACACACACACACACCGCTCCAAAGACACATGGAAAATATAAATACTAGAGGTAAAGTGGATTGGGGGCAGCGGAAGGGGGGGGGGGGGCACTGAGGGGATTCCAAAGGAGGGTGGGAGGCGGCGTAAGATAGAACCGGGATCAGCCTGCACATAAACCAATGAGCTGGCCAGGTCCTGAGGTCTTGCTTAGATAGTTCGATAACCCTGGGGTCGTAAGGGAGTGAGGTGGCAGAGACTTCAACTTTTCCCGGGGCCAGCACTTCAAGGGAGGCGCCCATCCTGTCTACCTCTCTTTAAATTCATATTCATATTCACATTTTTTAAACTAAGATTTCAGAAAGGCAAGAAGGCTAATTATTGGTCTTCAAGGGGAGGGACCTGAGAAATCAACCTATTTCTCCAATGTGTTATACCAAGGCAGCCGGGCAACGTCCTGCTCTTCACGATCTTCAACTTCCGTGGGATCTTTAGCGTGCGCAGGCTGGAAGGCACGCGGAGCCGACTCGTTTTTCGTCCCCGTCCAAAGGACTAGACGTTCAGTTCCATTTTCCGGTCAAACTGAGGAGAAAAATCCAGGCCTGTACGGGGAGCGAACCATGGAATCTCGTGTTTAGTTATTGACAGGCGAATGTCTGAACCATTCTGCCACTCTTCTCCGTAGGTAGCAACAGTACTCATTAGAAGACAAGACAGCCACGCTTCTGGAATTAGTTCCCCCAACTAGTACGACCATTAACCGTTAACAATTGATGACCGGGAAAGATGACCACTGAAATGAAAAATGTGAAAAATTTGGACAGTTAATAAGTGTTTATCGAATAGCTGAAAGTATTGCTTGTCATAGTCTGTTGGATGAAATAAAAAACCAAAACTTTCAGACAAATCATCACGATAAAATCACTGAAGAATTATTTGTCATGATCAGTTACAATGAAGAATGCGAGGGATCGTGTGACAGATGGAACTGAGAGAATAAGAGGATACTTTTTATATGCGCGTATTGTTTTCACACACACACACACACACACACACACACACACACACAACACACACACACACACACCACACACACACACACACACACACACCACAACACACACACACACACACACACACACACACACACACACACACACACACACACACACACACACCCACCACCACACCACACCACACACACACACACACACACACACACACACCACACACCACACACACACACACAACACACACACACACACACACACACAACACACACACACACACACACACAAAACAACAAACACAACACAACAAACACACACACACACAACAATACACACACACAACACACAACACACACACACACACACACACACACACACACACACACACCACACACACCACACACACAACACAACACATCAAAACACCATCCTTTGTTTGTTGACTGTCCACGCCTACACCGTACAACAGTATTGGTTCTATATAACATTCAGAATCTCTTCCTATTGTTAATTGATAGGCATTTGTTGTAAGAATGCCTGTCATCTTTTTGAATGCTGTTTTGGCTTGGCCGATTCCGTCTAATATCACTCATAGTGAAAAGACGTTAAATCAAAGAACGAACGAACACACACACAACACAACACACAGACACACAACACAACACACACACACACACACACACACACATGAACACACGTACACATACAGGGTTTTAGTGAGTGGCAAGTCTGCATGCCTGGTGATTTTGGAGATTTGAAAAGTCTCCACTCTTCACCCCACCAGGCGGAGAGGTCTGGTTGGATCGAACCTAGACCTTCCGATTGGAAGTACGACGTTTACCCACTTGACTTCCACGTCCATATATATTTGCACTGCTCGTGGACATTGTGAATGATCTGCACATTTTAAGTTGTGGTTGTATGATGTGGTGATGGTCAAAGTCAAAAAGTTTTTTTTTTTCCATTGAAAAGGCCTATGGTCCATTACAATCATCATCATCAGATGCCCTGCCGCATGGCGCTGGCGATCATGGACTTCCATCTGTCTCTATCTCTCGTTGCCCCTAGCATCTCTCCCACCCACCCCCCCTCGTCCCCAGCCACTCTGCAAGTCCATCCAGCATTTTCTCCCTGGGTCTACCTGGTGCTCTCTTTCCCTCCAGCTTTCCCGTTGTGACCAGGTGCTCCAAATCCCCCTTTCTCATAAAATGGCCTATAAATGTTGCCTGTCTTTTCCTAATCTTCCTTATGAGTGATCTACTTGTGTCTGCCTCCATCAAGACTGTCTCGTTTGTTTCCTTTGCTGTCCATGGAACTCTCAACATTGTTCTTAGAAACCACATCTCGGCTGCCTCAATCTTGTTCTGGCTTTGTTTGTTGACTGTCCACGCCTCACATCCGTACAACAGTATTGGTTCTATATAACATTCAAGAACTCTCTTCCTATTGTTAATTGATAGGCATTTGTTGGTAAGAATGCCTGTCATCTTTTTGAATACTGTTTTGGCTTGGCCGATTCTGCCGGCTATTTCTGATGTGCATCTGCCGTCTGGTGAAATGATCGTTCCCATTACAATAGGCTGTTGAAAAAGAAAACAGAAATCAATCAAATAAAAGGAATCGTAGTATCCAGTATAAGAATCTTAGTTATGTGTCAATATGAGATTTTCTTACGTCCAAACGAGTATTGTAAGTTTTTTCGCTATTGTTTTGTTGGTACATGCTATTAATAACACAAATCTAAAATTGACGGATGTCGGTAGAACTCGAGTGGAATTAATTCAGGTCTCAGAACTTCTTATCTTGTTGTGTGATGTGACTGGTGAGGTGTGTGTGTGTGTGTGTGTGTGTGTGTGTGTGTGTGTGTGTGTGTGTGTGTGTGTGTGTGTGTGTGTGTGGTGCGTGTGTGTGTGTATGTGTGTGTGCGTATGTGTGTATATATATATATGTGTGTGTGTGTATGTGTGTGTGGGTGTGTGTGTGTGTGTGTGGGGGGGGGGGTGTATGTGTATGTGTGTGACCCAGTTTATGTATCTATATACCTAATTTTGATTTCATATTTTAGAAATAACGTCGTTTTTAGTTTGATGTTTTTGTCTTTGTACATTATTAACAAGGAGTTCTTAGCGGTATGTAGGCGCCAAAGGGCAAATTCGTGATGAATCATTATCATAAATATCGCTACAGGAGAAACGGACCGAAAAGAGAACAAAGAACACAGCAGGCAGAAAGAATCAAGAAGTGCGAAGAGGAACCAAAAGAGGCGGGGAAAGAGAACTGGGGGGGGGGGGGGGGGGGGAGGGAGGAGATAGAGACACATCGTTTTTGATGAGATAAAAGGTTGACGCAAATAAGGAAAAGGCGATTATTACCTGGTTCAAACAAATATTCTCTGTGTAAAAATCGTCCCTCTTCTTTGAAAATGAGAATCCTGATATTTTATCTCTTGTTCAAATCTTTCGTTTTCTTTGAAAATAAGAGTCTCCTGAAAGCGAACAACGTCTCATTACCGGCTTGCCCTTCTTCAGCAACGACACATTTCCATTAAAACAATGGCCAAGTACGTGAATTCCATTTTCATCTCCTTCCTGCTCCCCGTGGGGATACTGGGGGCTCTTTCAGTATAAACAGTATCCTCACCTTCTGGACATTCTGTGCTAGAAATTTCCTCTTTTCTGTCACTCTCTTTGTTTCTGCCTTGTTTCTTTGCTCTCTGTCATTTCTTCCTATCATCTTCTGCCTCGCTGGTCCGTTCACCTGTATGTGTTTGATAAAGTCTTACGTATTCTTTCTTAGAATTGATAATTGGGTACATGCAGTAAATGCATTTTTGGCTGTAGGGAGGCGAGGTATGCGGAAGCAGTTTTAGGTAACTTAGACCCGTTTTTATATATGTTTTGGTGTCATTAGTTATGTTTAAATTTGTATGTTTTTTAAATTCCCTGTGCGATACATTGGACGGAGTGGTCAACGCTAGGGGCATGTCCTTAGATTATGTGCGCGAATGCATTGGTATGTGTACTTAATTTTCTTTTCATTTTTTTATCCTGTTGAAGTTTGGCATGTTTTGAAACGGTTACAGCTTTGATATGGCTCTACGCAGTCGGCTGGGCTTTAAACACCATTAACAATAACAATCCTCATCCTGACATACCAGTGGCGGACTTGGGAGCTTGACCAAACCCTTGGGACCACAAAAGTACCGCCTGATTAAGAAGGGCTGTCAATAAGAGTTCCTGGAGATGTTTCTTCGACTTGAAACCTCTGAGAAACTTCCTGAGTCTGTCTTTGATGAACTGGAGACATTTACCGGTCTTCTGTACGAAAGCTCCACTACACAGGATATCAACATGCTGGGTTATGAAAAATTGCTGGTGTATTTCAGTACAAAGCAAGGAGAGATCCTTACAAGTCGTAGATGACCAGGGATTTGATGTGAAACCTTTCACCATTATGTAGAGATTTCCTTATGATGGGATTGATATGAACCTTTCACCTTCATGTAGAGATTTCCTTATGATGGGATTGATGTGAACCTTTCACTTATGTAGAGATTTCCTTATGATGGGATTGATATGAACCTTTCACCTATAATGTAGAGATTTCCTTATGATGGGATTGATATAAACCTTTCACCTTAATGTAGAGATTTCCTTATGATGGGATTGATATGAACCTTTCACCTTCATGTAGAGATTTCCTTATGATGGGATTGATGTGAACCTTTCACCTTCATGTAGAGATTTCCTTATGATGGGATTGATATAAACCTTTCACCATAATGTAGAGATTTCCTTATGATGGGATGATTAACCTTCACCTAATGTAGAGATTTCCTTATGATGGGATTGATATAAACCTTTCACCATAATGTAGAGATTTCCTTATGATGGGATTGATATAAACCTTTCACCATAATGTAGAGATTTCCTTATGATGGGATTGATATAACCTTTCACCTTCATGTAGAGATTTCCTTAAGAATACATACAGGGTCTAGTAGATTATCAGTTCTCTTCAGGGATCAGACAGACGACACAGCCCAGAGCCTTCATCCACCAGAGTCTCATGGCTGAGTAATCACAAATGGAACCATGGAGTTCAGGTGGACAGATCGGTAATTAATTTGATGCCAAGAGAGCTTGTGGACATCCTTATACAGACAGCAGGTGCTGCACAGACTGAGGTGGTTTCAGGCGAGACACAAAAAGATGATGAGCCAGAACTACAGGACGCAGTAGATGTCATTGTCTCTGGGTATACAGGGGGGTGCAAAAGTAGGTATACAGTTATGAAAAAAGAAAACACGTACAATACTCATTGCACTTATTATACAAACAAATGAATATTGCATATACATGTAATAACAAGCACAGTAATTGGTCGACCACTCTTCGGCGCGTTGTGAATACTCCCTGTTCGATCAAATTTGTCACATAGTTGATAAATCGTGATCTTTGGAGGTGGTGGAGGCGTTGGAAAGGTTTCCCTCCACCGCTCTCTCACACGTTCAGTATTCTTTTAAAATCTATTTGCGGTCCTCGTCTGTCAAATTACCGGCCATGGTTAAATGAAATTGCCGCTTA
>CM060308.1:32422503-32432503 GCA_030674185.1 Monoplex corrugatus
CAGTCTTTCGGATGAGATGGTAAATCATGGTTCCGTGTACAGCACTTTAAAGACAAGAAAAAAACTTGGCTCCAGCACAGTTCTGATCAAAGAAGATAACTATCATTATAGAAATGAAAAACGCATGCATACAGGAAAGTAAGAAGAAAAAGTGGATGGCGCATTTCTGAGGCGATGTGCTTTCTTCACGAAAACTAATCCGCATTTCACGAGGGGAAAACTGGGTTGTGACAAAATTAAAGAAATAAATATATAGATAGATAAATAAATAAATAAATAAATAAATAAATAAATAATCATCATCATCAGGTGCCCTGCCGCATGGCGTTGGCGATCATGGACTTCCATCTGTCTCTATCTCTCGTTGCCCCTAGCATCTCCCCCACCCTCCTCGTCCCCAGCCACTCTGCAAGTCCGTCCAGCATTTTCTCCCTGGGTCTACCCGGTGCTCTCTTTCCCTCCAGCTTTCCCGTTGTGACCATGTGCTCCAAATCCCCCTTCCTCATAAAATGGCCTATAAATACTGCCTGTCTTTTCCTAATCTTCCTTATGAGTGATCTACTTGTGTCTGCCTCCATCAAGACTGTCTCGTTTGTTTTCTTTGTTGTCCATGGAACTCTCAACATTCTTCTTAGAAAAAACATCTCGGCTGCCTCAATCTTGTTCTGGCTTTGCTTGTTGACTGTCCACGCCTCACATCCGTACAATAGTATTGGTTCTATATAACATTCAAGAACAAAAATAGATAAATAAATAGACAAAAGAAACAAATAAATAAAAGAAACGAATAATCGAAATTAAAAAAGAAGAGAAGAACAGGGAAAGTGTTGATTCCAAAACAGAAAAGTGAATTCCAGTACCAGTACCCAAGGGTACCTGGTACGCTTGAAATTAACGAAGGGCAAGATAAAGCAGAAAGGTGTTATGCCATTTCTCCTCCCTAAGTGTTAGATCCTCCCCCTCCTACTCCTCTCCCAGACTTCCAACATCTACTTTTGTTATAATTGCTCGTGTGATAAGGAAACACACACACACACACACACACACACACACACACACGCACGCACACACCATCACACACGCACACACACACACACACACACATCACACACACACACACACACACACACACACACACACACACACACGCACACACACACACACCACACACACACATACACACACACGCACACACACACACACACACACACACATACACACACACACACACACACACACACACACACACACACACACACACACACACACACACACATGTATATCGCTGGAGGGTAACTGTGGGTTTTACGCAATAATGTATTACAGCAATCGGCGTGACGAAGTGGTTTAGCGCAACTGACTGCCGAGTGGGAGGAGGTCGTGGATTCAAAGGCCAATCCGTCCTAAAACAATACCAATAATTTTGTGGGATTTCTTATATCTGAGTGGTTCTTACCTGCAATTGAGGGTGACATATATATGAATTCGTTAAGACTGGGACCACACAATTGAGTCTCATCCACTTTGAGTGAGGTTGCGTCATTGAGGGTGTAGCTTAGATTTATTTGACCAACATAGCAGGTGCCTGTATAATTCGGTCTCGTTGACGTCAAGAAAACGTTTTTTTCTTTTTTTTCTTTTTTTTTTTTTATAACAGTAAGCGTAGAGTGACAGCTTTGTGACACGCAGACTCGGTCCAAAAATGGAACTCCATCGCACATCACTATCATTCCCATACTCACTGACGTAGCATTGCGAAAATTGGTCGCCAAGAATGACAAAGGGGGAAAAATATGTCTGAATCCTTGATTCTTCACACAGATATAAACTCGAAAATACACCATTACGTTAGACATCTCTAGCAGGAAGATTGGAATGAACAGAAGATAACAAACGTTTCCAAATCCGCCCAAAACCTGAAAGAAATTCTCCCCATCTGCTGCAGGGAACCGTAAGAAAGAGACAGTGTTATATAGATTACACAAGGGTCACACATCTTACACTCATTCGTACCTTTTAAAAATCGAAGAAGCACCGTGGTGTATACTATACCATGTGACGAGCCTTTGAGCATCAGACACCTTCTCTGTGACTGCTGGGACTTGTACGATGTGAGACAAAAGTTGTGCACGGCGGACTCCTCAAAGAACCTCTCTCGAGACGTCCCTTTTGGTGAAATTTTCCGTTTCTTTTTAAAAAATTTTTTTTTACAAGAAATCAATAGAATTAACCCGATATGATTTTACGTCCAAGTGTGATTTTCTTTAAAAGCATTTTTTAGACTTGCAAAGTTAACGGTGAGCATAGTTTTTAACTGTTGTCTTTAATCTTAACGAGTTGTCGTTTTTGACGTGGTGTTAGCCCTGATGTGTTTCTAGTAGTCGGTTGGGCTATAAGCAATATGAAGTAGTTTGAACTGGTAGCACAATCCTTGGCCCTTCGTGACCTGCTGTCATGGTGACCTCAGTTTTGAAGGCCGAAATGAGCGGTTTGGGTGTAGTTAGCAGCAGAGGTGCAGAAGATGGGGCAGGAAACACAGACACACACACACAGACACACACACAGACACACACACACACACACACACACACACACACACACACACACACACACACATACACACATACACACACACACGCGCGCGCGAACACACAGACATACAGATACACACACAGACACACACACAACACAGACACACAGACACACACACAAACACATAACACACACAACACACACACACATACACACAAACATACACACAGATACACACACACACGGACAGACACAGACACACAGACACACAGACACACACAGACACACACACACAGAGACACACACACATATATATAAATAAATATATACATATATATACATATGTATACACACACACACATATATATAATTATGTATATATATATACATATATATATATATATATATATATATATATATATATATATATATATATATATATACACAATTGAATAATATATTACAAATTATTATGTCAAGGTCTGTGGATGAGCTCAGATTACAAATGGTAGACGTTTCCCAGAACGTGGGGGGCAGACAGCAGGAATGACAATTTCTCCAGGGCTTATCCTAGTAGGACATCCCTCAATAATTCACGGCTGATTTCTCTAGACAGCGTCATCATCAGCTTGTTACAGGACTGAACTGTCAGAAATTCCATCACGTCCACCCTACATTATGCACAGGTACCGTCCTGTGGGGATTTAGAATTAATGTGATCTTTCTCCATTTCTCTCTCTTCTCTCCTCTGTCCCTGTCTGTCCGTCTCTTTCTCTTCCTCTCTCTTCTCTTCTCTTTTTCTCACTCTCTTTCCTCTCTCACTCTCTTCTCTCTCTCTCTGTTTGTGTGTGTGTTTGTTTGTCTGTCTATCCATCCATCCATGCATCCATCTATCCATCCATCCATCCATCCACCCATCCATCCATCCATCCATCCGTCTTCCGTCCCTCTGTCTGTCCGTCTGTTTCTTTCTCTCTCTCTCTCTATCTCCCTCTCTCTCTCTATCTTTTTCTATCTATCTGTCTCTCTCTATGTCTCTCTCTATAATATATATCTCTATCTCTATCCCTCTATCTCTGTTTCTATCTCTATCTCTCTACTCTCTCTCTCTCTATCTCTATCTCTATCCCTCTATCTCTATTTCTATCTGTCTATCTGTCTCTTCTATCTCTGTCTATATCTCTCTCTGTCTCTATCTCTCTGTCCCTCTCTCTCTCTCTCTCTCCTGTCTCTCGCGATCTTTCTCTCTCTCTCTTTATTTATCTCTCTCTCTCTACCTCTGTCTCTCTCTATATATATCTATCTCTCTTTCTCTGTCTCTCTGTCTCTCTCTCCTCCCTCTCCCCCTCCTCTGTTTCTCTCTCCGGTGCATTATTTCATTATGATGTGGTTCTCATCACACACAGTGGATTGTCAATTCGGTTGGGTAACTATAAGTGCAGTTTGAATGATGAGCTTCACTAAATAGTTGTTAAATCGAGCACTCAGTAAAGGGGGACAGAAGCTTGACACAGAAGGGCAAAAGGATAGGCTGAAAGCTTTGCTGAAAGGATTGCTGAAGTCAGGCACTCGCCCACATCTGTCATGCAAATAGAGTCAACAAGTTGATTGATAGGTGCAGGGTTTTCTCCCTTCCACCGCCCCCGATATGATAAGTTAGGGGGTTCAGCAACTAGTGAAACAACATCCAAAACAAGTGTGACTGCCTGCGTTCAAGCAAACAGGAACCAGAAGGAAAAAAAAACATGAAAAAAGAACAAGAATTATCCAACCGAAATGATAATCCCCTATGTGTGCTGGGAACCACATCATAATGAAATAATACGCTTTGAGAGAGAAACAGGAGGGGTAGTCAAAGTGAGAGAGAGAGAGAGAGAGAGAGAGAGAGAGAGAGAGAGAGAGAGAGATAGATGATAGATAGATGGATAGACTAGATAGATAGATAGATAGACAGACAGACAGACAGACAGACAAATAGATAGATAGATCGATAGATCGATAGATAGATAATGATAGACAGACAGATAATAGATAGATAGACAGATAGATAGATAGATAGACAGACAGATAGATAGATAGATAGACAGACAGACTAGATGGATAGATACTAGATAGACAGACAGACAGACAGATGGATAGATACTAGATAGATAGATAGACAGACAGACAGACAGACGGACAGATAGCTAGCTAGCTAGCTAGCTAGCTAGATAGATAGATACATAGATAGATAGATACATGTAGATAGATAGATAGATAATTAGATTGATAGAAAGAGAGAGGGAGACGGGAAAGAGGAAGAAAAAGAGACGGACAGACAGAGACAGAGGAGAGAAGAGAGAGAAATTTTTGCTTGTGCGAGAAATTCGTTTTCTGTCACTCTCTTTGTTTCTGCTTTGTTCCTTTGCTTTCTGTCAGCTCTTCTTGTCTTGTTGTATTAAATACTTTTTTTCGTGTTTTTTTTTTCTGGTTCTAGTAAACAAGAACTAGGAGAGTGCAATGCTTTCTTGCTTTCTTCTTTTTTTTTTCTTGTTTGCATAATTTGGTTTGTTTGTTTGTTGTGTTTTGTTTTGTTTGGTTTTAGTTTGTTTTTCATTTTTTGTTTTGTACATGTACCTGTATACTCGCAGTCAGGCGCATCTTTTCCTCCATGGGGATGCCGGGGGCTCTTTCTGTCGGTGTGAATAGTATCCCCACCTTCTGGAAATTCTGTGCGAGAAATTCTCTCTTTTCTGTCACTCTCTTTGTTTCTGCCTTGCTTCTTTGCTTTCTGTCATCTCTACCTGTCATTTTCTTGCTGGTCCATTCACCTGTATGTGTTGTATAAAGTTTTACGTACTTTCTCTTAGGATTGACAACTGGATACATGTATTAAGTAAATTTTGGCTCTAGGGAAATGAGATACGCGGAAGCAAGATTAGATAATTCATGCCCGTTTTTATGTGTGTTTTGGTGTCCTTAGGTTTGTTTAGATTTGTATTCAATTTTTTTAAACCCCGTGTGATAAATTAGACGGAGTGATAAACGCCAAGGGCATGTCCTTAGATTATGGCACGAATGCATTGATATGTGTACTTATTTTTTCTTTTTTTTGTGCTGTTGAAGTATATGTTTCGAAATTCTTATAGCCCTGATACGGCTCTACGCAGTCGGCTGGGCCTAAAAAATAACAGTAACAAAAGGCACATTTTGATTGGATAGAAGAATGTGCAATCGTTTTATGTAAGTACCCAATCAATGTATACTTACAGTTTGACGCATTTTGATAGGAAGAAAGAATGTTCACACGTTTTTTCCCCCCGTAATTTTGACAGCAGCATGTTGCTTTTAGGAGAAATTTCTCTCACTTCCCGATTGTTCTGGTGATCGTTACGTCAGACGGTTACATGTGATATTGCTGAAGAAAATCCTAAAAACCTCATATATTGTTAAAAAAAAAATCAACATTTTATGTTTTAGCGAGAGACACTAAACGATGATCATAGCCTCCGCTTTCAGAGCAAGGGTTTGAAACAAGGATTTCTGGACTTTATTCATGGAATTTTGTTTTAAACAAACACTTGTTGTGTCATTGTTTCATAAGTCCCGTTCCTCTCTCCAGTTCAAGACCTTACCAGCGCTCAGGGTTTTGTGCAGGTTCCAGCAATCTGCCACATAGGTGCTGGCAGATTTTGGTGGAGCGCATATGGAATTGTCGGAGTGTGATGAATCCTTGAAAATCATGAATCCTTGAACGTATCAATCTTCATAGAGTCCAGACTCTCGCTGAGGTGTGACCTTTGACCATGAATACTTAGATTGAGACTTCCAAGTTCTTAACTGTTTGACTCCCACACTCTACCCACCAACTGCAAAAAATTAACCCTTGACTTCCGCACTCTACCCACCAACTGCAAAAATTTAACCCTTTGACTCCCGCACTCTATCCACCAACTGAAAAAAAATTACCCTTTGACTACCTGACCCTATCCACCAGCCTCCTGCAGGAAGCTGATGGACAGAGAGAGGGAGTCAAAGGGTTTAGGTTTTTGCTTTGCTAGCATGGTTGGCAATGCAAGATGCTGGTGGACAGAGTGAGGGAGTCTAAAGGGTTAAAGTAATACGTTTTTTACGAAACCAAAAAAGTTAAGAAACGGGCGATCTAGTAAGTGGGTAAGACGTCAGTCCTACAATCGGAAGGTGTGGAGTTCGATCCCGCCTGAGTACCTTCCGCCTGGTGGGTAAAAGGTAGAGATTTTTTCCCCCCGATCTCACAGTTCAACATGTAATCAGACCTATTTTTCCCCCGATCTCACAGTTCAACATGTAATCAGACCTATTTTTTCCCCCGATCTCACAGTTCAACATGTAATCAGACCTTTTTCCCCCGATCTCACAGTTCAACATGTAATCAGACCTTTTCCCCCGATCTCACAGTTCAACATGTAATCAGACCTTTTTTCCCCCGATCTCACAGTTCAACAATGTAATCAGACCTTTTTCCCCCGATCTCACAGTTCAACATGTAATCAGACCTTTTTCCCCCGATCTCACAGTTCAACATGTAATCAGACCTTTTTCCCCCCGATCTCACAGTTCAACATGTAATCAGACCTTTTTCCCCCCGATCTCACAGTTCAACATGTAATCAGACCTTTTTTCCCCCGATCTCACAGTTTAACATGTATGCATATCTATTGGCGTCTAAACCTCCTTCGCGCGTACACGCATGCAGAATATCAACTTTACACGTTAAAGATTCCGTGAATCATATCGTGCCCTGTAGCTCATGAAAAACATGAAAACACACAGCGTGCACACCCGTAGAAAACGGAGTATGCAAACTGCACAGCAACATATCGCTTGCACAGTGTAGGCAAAATAGCGTGCATACACGAATCAGAAAATAAATATCGGAACGTTTAGAAAAGAAGATTAACCCTTTGATTACCGCACCCTGTCCACCAGCATCCTACATTGTCAACCATGCTGGCAAAGCAAAAAACTAACCTCTTGACTCCGTTATCCCCATCCACCAGCTTCCTGTAGGAAGCTGGTGGATAGGATGAGAGAGTCAAAGGGTTAATTTTTTTGCAGTTGGTAGATAGGGCATGGGAGTCCTAGGGTTAAATTAAAAGACAAATGGGAGTATGGCCTGACCATCGTGTCACCTGGTCCCTCATATTGTTTATTATCATCCTCACCTGACAGATGGCTGAATATGTCTCTGAGGAAGTCTGGTGATGAAGAGACAGGAAGGTTGTGTCACTGATCCCTCCCTTGAGTTATTATCCCCATCTGCCATAAAACATGACATAGTACCTACCATCTTTGTCTGTCTGTCTGTCTGTCTGCCTCTGTCTGTATCTCTGTCTCTGGCCGTGCTCCCCCACCCCCACCCTCTCTCTCGCTCTCTCTCTCTCACCGTGTCTGCCCCGTTTCCCCTCTCTGTCTGCCTGTCTCTCTGTCTGTTTGTCTGTCTGTCTGTCTGTCTGCCTCTGTCTGTATCTCTGTCTCTGGCCGTGCCTCTCCCACCCTCTCTCTCTCTCTCTCTCACTGTGTCTGTCCCGCTTCCCTCTCTGTCTGCCTGTCTCTCTGCCTGTCTCTCTGTCTGTCTGTCTCTCTCTTTGTCTGTCTCTTTCTGTGTCTCTGTCCCTGCCTCTCTCTCTCTCACTCTCTCTGTCCTTCTTTCCCTTCTGTCTGTCTGTCTGTCTCTGTCTGTCTCTTTCTGCATCTGTCTGTCTGTTTGTCTGTCAGCCTGTCTCTATCTGTCCCTGCTCCCCCTCTCTCTCACTCTGTCTCTATCCCTCTAGCCTCTCTGTCTGTCTGTCTGTCTGTCTCTCTGTGTGTCTCTTTCTCTGTGTCTGTTTGTCTGTCTGTCTGTCTCTCCCCCTCTCTCTCTCACTCTCTCTCTCTCTCTCTCTCTCTCTCTGTCTCTCACCCACGCAAAATAGTTTAAATGCATTTAAACTAGAAAGGCTAATCATGTGCTTGGTTTTTAACTATTCTCTTCTTGATTACACGGGCAATTGTTTGTGATGTGGTGTCGGCCTTGATGTGTCTTTAATAGTGGGCAGAGCTACAAGATCAACGTGAATTGGACTGACCTCTGTCTCTGTCTGTCTCATTCTTTCTGTCTGTCTGTCTGTCTGTTTCTCTCTCTCATTCTGTCTCTGTCTATATGTCTGTCTGTCTGTCTCTCTCACTCTGTCTGTCTGTCTGTTTCTCTCTCTCTCTCTTTCACTCTCTCTCTCTCCTCTCTCTCTCTCTCTCTCTCTCTCTCATGCACGCAAAATAGTTTAAATGCACTTAAACTAGAAAGGCTAATCATGTGCTTGGTTTTTAACTATTCTCTTCTTGATTACACGGGCAATTGTTTGTGATGTGGTGTCGGCGTTGATATGTCTTTAGTAGTGGGCAGAGCTACAAGATCAACGTGAATTGGACTGAACTCTATCTCTGTCTGTCTAATTCTTTCTGTTTGTCTGTCTGTCTGTCTGTTTCTCTCTCTCTCATTCTGTCTCTGTCTATATGTCTGTCTGTCTGTCTCTCTCTCACTCTGTCTGTCTGTCTGTTTCTCTCTCTCTCTCACTCTCTCTCTCTCTCCCTCTCTCTCCACTCTTTCTCTCTCTGACTCTCACCCACGCAAAATAGTTTAAATGCATTTAAACTCTTGCTTTCTTCATTACACAGGTAATTGTTTGTGACGTGATGTTAGCCCTGATATGGTTTTAGTAATCGGCTGGGCTACAAAAGCAGCATGAACTGAACTGAACTGAACTGAACTGTGTGTGTGTGTGTGTGTGTGTGTGTGTGTGTGGTGTGTGTGGTGTGTGTGTGTGTGTGTGTGTGTGTGTGTGTGTGAGTGTGTGTGTGTGTGTGTATTGTTTGTCTGTCTCTCTCCCCCCCCCCCCCCGAAATGCTTGACGGGCAGAACGAGGAATGGAACGATACATATGTATATAACTATTTCTTACGAATTGTTTGATGCTTTAAATTAATGCTCTGATTAAGCTTGATGATAGTCAAGTGCTGACTACTGTGTTCCTTCCTTAAAATTTAATATTAGATATCGGGTCAGCAAACGAAGGATCTGCTGACCATTACACAGATGAAGTATAAAGTGTAGAAAGCATTGAGAATGATAATTTTCGGTGATGTGATTATATGCATTGCAAAATGTGTATAAATCACAAAAGCCCTACATGTGTTTCCCTCCCCTCCCCATTGACTATTGTGTTGTTGCATAAGGCTCATGTAGGCCTGCATTAAAAAAATTCTCTCTGTCTGTTTGTCTGTCTGTCTGTCTGGCTATCTAACTGTCTATCTGTCCCTCTATCTGTCTCTGTCTGTCTCTGTCTCTCTCTCATCCCTGTCTCTCTCTCTCTTCCTTGTCTCTCTCTCTTCCTTGTCTCTCTCTCTCTCTTCCTGTCTCTCTCTCTCTGTCCCTTCTCTCTCATTCTTCCCTGCCTCTTCTCTCTCTCTCTTC
>CM060308.1:32437503-32442503 GCA_030674185.1 Monoplex corrugatus
TCTCTCTGTCTCTGTCACTCTCTCTCTCTGTGTCTCTGTCTCTCTGTGTCTCTGTGTCTCTGTGTCTTTCTCTGTCTCTACCCCATTGTCTCTCTGTCGGTCTCTGTCTGTCTGTCTGTCTCTCAGTCTGTCTCTGTCTCTCCCTCCCCCCCTAAACCCTTTTGTTTTTCTTTTCGTCCACGTTTTCACACAGCCTTAGTTGCATTACTTCCCATGTTTTTTTTTTCCTTCTGGTGGTTTGACACAGCACTTCCAAATCCCGGATTTTTCAGTTATACAGTTTCCAGCACCAGGAGTCCACAATTAGTAATTGTCAGATCAGAGCATCGTCGAATCCTCGATATACATGTATAGCCGGCGGCAGAGTAAAGATGGCCATTTCTGCACACGCAGGTCACCGGACCTAAATGTCAGGAAGCCTAACGGCAGCGTTGCTGCAGCATGGCGTCACTAATTATGTAAAATGGATACCGTTGGAAATATGAGACGTCGCCTGTACAGTGGCGTGGACTTCCTGAAAACGCCTTTTGACGGTCTGAAGCGGATCTATGGTCACCGCTCTCTCTCTCTCCTGTGTCTCTGTCTGTCTATCTGTCTGTCTGTCTATGTCTGTCTGTCTCTGTCTGTCTGTCTGTCTCTCCTTCTCTCTCCCCCGTCTCTCTCTCTCTCTCTCTCTCTTTCTCTCTCTCTTCAGATTTGTTTCTTTGGCTGAAAGTGTAATGATTCCCTTGTTGGAGTATCTGTTATCTAAGGTATGATTCATTAGCAATATACTGTAGACCCTCTTTGGGCGAGGGCTGAATGTAAACAAGCAGTATTTTGCTTATTTCACACCCTCGTAAGTAAAAAAAATTGTTGTTGTTCTTGTTCTCAGACACACAGACACTCTCCCCGTCTCTCTCTCTCTCTCTCTCCCCCCCCCACCATCTTTCTCTCTCTCTCTTTCCCCGTCTCTTTCTTTTCCCATCTCTCTCTCTCTTTCTCTCTCTCTCTCTCTCTCTCAGTCTCTCTCTCTCTCCTCGTCTCTCTCTCTTCCCGTCTCTCTCTCTCTCTGTTTCTCTCTCTCTGTTTCTCTCTCTCTCCCCATCTAACTCCGTCTGTCTGTCTCTCTCTCTCTCTCTCTGTCTCTGTCTCTGTCTCTCTCTCTCTCTCTCTGTATCTCTTCCTGTCTATCTCTTTCTTAAGAAATTCCATCGGCTGAAATCTTTGCTAGAGAAGAAACGTTACTTACTTGAGATATTTTCTTGTAGTTGAAACCTGCAGATAAATGTTCAATCTTTTTTTTTGTAAAGGCCAATGGCCATACATTTAAAACATTATTTTTTAATATTTTCAGTCTTTAATCTGTCTGTCTGTTGTGTCTGCCTGTCTCTCGTTTCCAGTGCAGTGTGTCTGTCTGTCTGTCTCTCTCTCGCTCTCACTCTCTCTCTTACTCTCTCTCTCTCTCCTCTCTCTCTCTTTCTCTCTCTCCTCTCTCTCTTTCTCTCTCTCAAAATATATGTTCAGGCTTCAGGCTTACACTGTTAGATGGCCTCAGTCTCAATGAACGAATAGGTCAAAAAGAGTGTCGCATGTTTATGTCTACATAGATGTTTTTACTACAATTTGTCAAAACACTATTATGCCTATTCGATTGCGCGTGGTTTCATTGTTTGTTTTATTTTCCCTTTAAAGGGCGTGAACTTTTAACTTTTAGTAATGAATGATATGAATCTCTCTCTGTCTCTGTCTCTATCTCTCTCTGTCTCTCCTTCTCTCTCTTGTCTCTCCCTCTCTCTCTCTCTCTGTCTCTCCCTCTCTCTCTCTCTCTGCCTCTCCCTCTCTCTCTCTTCTCTTCTCTCTCTTCTGTCTCTCCCTCTCTTTCTCTCCCTCCCTCTGTCGCACACACACACACAACACACACACACACACACACACACACAGACACACACACACCAGACACACACAACACACAACACACACACACACACACAAATCAAAAGAAGAATAAAAACTAAGCAAAAATCTTTACTCTTCATTGCAAGCCACTCTGTCCCTGTCTCATTTAGATCAAAAGGAATAACAGTGCTCATTCTTCTCATGTTAACTAATTCCACCCTCCCTTCGATTTTTCAAGGATCATATTATACAGGCAGTTCATTTACGCTCATCTTTCTGTCCCATTTTGTATATATATATATATGTATATAATATATTCACTTTAATGGCCGAGAAGCTGGATTAATTCTACATGTACTATGCCATGATGCCGATGATGACGATGGAGAGGATAGTCGTGATGCTGCGCTATAGAGTTCCATCTAAGACTGAGACTGCGTGACCGGGTTTTACACTACGCTTCCATCATAATATATGGGATAGGGGATGGGCGCCGTCTTCGTGGTGCTGGCCCCGGGAATAAGTTGAGATCTTGTCAAATCGTTCCCCTACGACCTCGGGATTATGGAACTATCTAGGTAGGACCTCAGGACCTGGCCAGCTCTTGGGGTTTATGTGCAGGCTTAAAAGGGCTTGTGCTGTGATCATTCTGGATCTTCTCCATCACATGGCACCCGTGATGATAGTGCATATGGAATTCATTCCGAACGCGGAAACGTCATCTTGAGAAACTGAAACTGAAACATAATGTATCCTGGTGTCTACCACGCCTAGAGAGATACAGACACCTGTGGTTTTAATTAGGAGACTTGAGCAACACCGTTAGTGAGCATCCGTGCGTGAATGAGACTCGCCTGTGTGGTACCAGTCTTTCCAATGAGCCTGTAGCACATAAATTCTGGGTAGGATCCGGAATTTGGGCCGAAATGTCCCACAGTGACTTGGATAGGAGTAATGGGATTCGAACCCAAAACCTCTCAATTGAGGTAGTCCATTGCGCTACCCACTGATGATTCCTGTCGATTTTTACACAACCTGGGTAACTAGTTTTTAATCGAAAGAAAATGTGTGTAACTTGCATGGAATTTGAGACTGCAAGCTGAAGTTTCCACTTTAATAAACGTTAGCTTTTCAAGGAGAAAACTGTATTATTGCCTTCATTCTGTATTTTTATGTATTTCTTTCTTACTGTAGGTGGCAGAGAAGAAAGATAATGAATAATTTCTTTAAGTAACTTGATTGTCGATATCTGTGATAGTTATGCTTCCCTGTCTTACATTTTTGGTTCCTGGCAATAAAGATTTTTCCCAGACAAGACTCATATCATTGAGTTTAGAGTTTAAGAGGAGATCCATTACACTCAGACAGTTCCATATGCGCTTCATCCCAAATCTGTCAGCCATTAAGTGGCATTTTTTTTCCTGTCGAAGTTTTGTATGTTTTGAATCGGATTTAGCCCTGATATGGCTCTACGCAGTCGGCTGGGCTTTAAAGAACAATAACAATAACTGGCACACTTCCTGAGCCTGCGGGAAACCCTGTACACTGGTAAGACCTTAAAATGGGGAAGGAAGGTGGAAGGGAGGAGAAAAACCTGTGAAACATTAAGCTGATACCACCAGATTGATTGGGGCATTAACTAAGGTGGGCGGGAACAGACAGGTCTTTGTGTTGTTGGCTAGAATTGATCTCCAGACATCAGATCCTGGAGTCCAGGATTCTATCGACAGAGTCCTTACGGGCACAGCTCTATTGGATTGAGATGGTTACCCTTGTGGGATTTCCCAGCCTCCTACATGGACTGTAGATGATCGAAGTGATACTATCGATCTGTACCGTATGGGATCTTCATGCACCCAGTGTCACACGGCCACTCCCTAAGCTCACTACTTTCCTTGGCACGTAAGAATCCACTCTCTCTTTCTCTCTCTCTCTCTCTCTCTCTCTCTTCACTCTCTCTGTCTTTCTCTCCATTTAGAGAAAACGCAAAGTCTGCAATCTCTCTCTCTCTCTCTCTCTCTCTCTCTCTCTCTCTCTCTCTCTCTCTCTCTCTCTCTCCTCTCTCTCTCTCTCTCCTCTCTCTCTCTCCTCTCTGTCTTTCTCTCCATTTAGAGAAAAAGCAAAGTCTGCAAAATCTCAGAAGAAACTTTTACGCAAAGACTTATGTCTTTGTAAAGTAGTTTTCATGCCAGTGTCGCTCCTTACTTTAACAGTTAGTTTCTTAAAATCAAACAAACTTCAAATCTTCACTCTTTTTCTTCCTTCCCACTTTCTATGCTGCATTGTTGATCACAGTATTAGGACAGTAGGGTCCCCCCGTGGGGATGCCGAGAGCTCTTTTAGTATAAATAGTATCCCCACCTTCTGGAAATGCTGTGCTAGAAATTCCTCTTTTCTGTCGCTGTCTTTGTTTCTGCCTTGTTCCTTTGCTTTCTGTCATTTCTTCCTATCATTTTTTGCCTTGCTGGTCCATTCACTGTATGTGTTCGATAAAGTTTAGGTACTTTTCTTAGGATTGATAATTGGTACATGTATTAAGTGTATTTTTGGCTCTAGTGAGGTGAGATATGCGGAAGCAATTTTAGGTAATTTAGGCCTGCTTTTTGTATGTTTTGGTGTCCTTAGGTATGCTTACATTTGTATTCAGGTGTTTTGTTTAAAATCCCCTGTGCGATAAATTGGACGGAGTGGTCAACGCAGGGGACATGTCCTTAGATTATGTGCGCGAATGCATTGATATGTATACTTAGTTTTCTTTTCTTTTCTTTTTTTTTCCTGTTGAAGTTTTGTATGTTTTGAAGTAGATACAACCATGATAGGGTCTACGCAGTCGGCCGGGCTTTAAACAACAAAAACAATAACAAGGACGGTAGGGATGATAACCATGATGCTGGGAAGTTTCATTCTGGATTGAGACTGAGTGACGAAGGTGTACTCTATACTTACTGTCATTATAAATCCTGGCGTCAACCATGCCCGATTGATACAGACACCTGCTGTGTTACTCAGCACCTCCGTGGCTCATCCGTGAAGTGGACGAGACTCTGGCTATGTCATCCCAGTAAACTCAGTGAGCCCATAGCATACTCACCTCTGAGCAGGAACTGGTTGGGGCCAAAAAA
>CM060308.1:32447503-32452503 GCA_030674185.1 Monoplex corrugatus
TTGTGTCTGCCTCCATCAAGACTGTCTCGTTTGTTTTCTTTGCTGTCCATGGAGTGTTGGAGTACACAGTATCAATTGTGCCAACTTTTTTGTTCCACTCTATTCGTCTTTTTTCCCGATTGTGCGTGCGGGCATGTGTGTGTATGTATGTGTGTGTGTGTGTGTATGTGTGTGTGTGTGTGTGTGTGTGTGTGTGTGTTTTGTGTGTGTATGTGTGTGTATGCGTGCGTGCGTGCGTGCGTGTGTATACATATATATATGTGTGTGTGTTTGTGTTTGTGTGTGTGTGTGAGTGTATGTGTGTGTGTGCGTTCGTGCGTGTGTATACGTATAATAATGGTCTGTGTGTGTGTGTGTGTTCGTTCGTTGCTTGATTTAACGTCTTTTCACTATAAGTGATATTAGACGGGGAAAATGGCATGGAGGATGAAATAAGGGGGGGGGGGGGGGTGAGGGGTGAGGGAACAGAGTAAGGGACGTAAAAAATTAAAAGGAAGCGGCAAGGTCTTAAGAAAAAGGATATGATGACAGAGAAATGAAACTAGAACAACGCTAACATCAATAATGTGTGTGTGTGTGTGTGTGTGTTTGTGTGTGTGTTGTGTTGTGTGTGTGTGTGTGTGTGTGTGTGTGTGTGTGTGTGTGTGTGTGTGTGTTGTGTGTGTGTGTGTGTGTGTGTGTGTGTGTGTTTTGCTCTGACTACCCTCTTTTCTATTGACTTTTTCTTGATCCTGCTTTTTCTTTTAGTCTAGTAAGGAAAGCATTCTCTTCAGGTTTCTTATATGAGGCTTTTTTTGGGCTAGCTTGCCAAGAAAACCTGCAGTTTCACCTAAAATGAAACCGTGTTGAGATCTTCTCTGTGACTAGTACTGTCAGCCTACGGAGATAAATCAACCAAATCTGACATTTCATACTTATAAAAGACAGTTTTGAAGGTTGCTGGGTTGGTTTATTTACCGGTTCTCTCGGTTTTTTTTTATTCCTTCATTTGCTGCTCAAGCACCACCAGGGAAGCCTTCTATGTCTTTTCCTCCACTGAGTTCTCTGCATTTATTTATTTACTTATTTATTATGTACACTTGACAAAGGTCAGTCTGACAAAAAGTTGTGCCTGTCTTGTTTTGTTATATTGGATACACATTTTGATTGTATTTTTGTATGTTTTTGTTCATGTTTGTTGATTTGCTAGTTTCTTTATTTTTTTACATTCATTCTTTCGTCGTTTCGTTTATTTTTCATCCGTTGGTTTGCTCGTGTGTTTAGTTGTCAATTTCTGGCTTTGCTAGTGCGCTGTTATTTTGTATTTGTTGCTTTATTATTTTGTGCATTTTTCATTTGCTGGTTCACTAGTTTGTATATTTTTTCATATGATAATTTGTTCGTTTGTTTATTCTTTCATTGATTAGTTAGCTAGTTTGTTTATTTTTTCGTTGATTAGTTTGCTATTGTGTTTATTCTTTCATGGATTGGTTTGCTGGTTTTTAGTTTCATTACTGGTATGTTGATTTATTTATGATTCATTTGCTGCTTTGACAGTTACTTATTTTTTCATTTGTTGTTTTACTAGTTTTTGTGTGTGTGTGTGTTTTGTGTTGTTGTTGTTGTAATTTTCTCATTTGTTAAATTTGTCTAAGTGGACGGTGACGGGAGTGTGTTTATTCTACGTTTCTAGCAGCATTATCTGGGTTACGAGAATAGCATATGAAGTTCCACATTGTTGGACCTTACTACAAAAATAATGTTTAGCTTTTCTGAGTGTGTCTTCATGTTCCTCTTGTAGTCTTCTCTTTCTTTCTGGTCGATCTTGTCAGTACCACGTTAACTGATTTGACCGTAAAAGTTTGTTGGTTTGAATTGAACTGATTTTTTTCTGCTTTTTCAGATCACCTCAATGCAAATTCCTATTTTCTTGCAGCTTTGCCAAGAGCAACTGATAATTTGAACAACAAAATTCTATGTAACTACCACAGTACTAGGACTGGAAAATCTACGGCACCCGTCAGCATCATTGAGTCGTCGGTAGCCGCCGCAGCGGACGTCACGTCACAACAACCCTGCTCCATCTTCTCCGGTCTTGTTTCAGTTTCAGTTTCAGTTTCTCAAGATGACGTCTCCGCGCTCGGAATGAATTCCATATGCACTAACATCACAGGTGCCATGCGATGGAGAAGATCCAGAATGATCACGGCACAAAAGCTTTAAGCCTTGACTACAGTGGAACAGTGGCTGGCCAGGTCCTGAAGTCCTGTCTAGGTCTTGACTTTTCTGTGGACCTTCATATTGCTGCTGTTGGTGATGTTGTTCATATAGGAGGTGGGCGGTCTGCTCAATGTTCTGTTGGCCCTAACTTTACCATGCGAAACTGGTAATGAGGGTTGTGTTGGTTTTGTGAGTTGCATGACCGATAAATTTCATTTTTCCTTTGTTGATTTTTTGCCAGCAGTTGACGTTGGACTATCAGATCGTTCAAAATGCTTTCAGTTTTTCTTTATTCTGTCCATTTGACTTTAAGAAGCCGCCCGTAGAACCACATCTCTGCTGCTTCAGTCTGATCATCATCTGCTTTTCTGCATGTCCAAGCTTCATTGCCATATAGCATTACCTCTAGATCAGACATTTTAGAATTTTGATTTTAATAGCTGTTGGTATGCTTCTATCTTTCCAAATGTTATCGAGTCGGACCATTTCCTGTTTTGCCATTCCTAATTTTATTAGTACAATTGCCATCACAGGCTTTAACTCAGCCTCATCATCATCATCATCATGTGCCCTGCCGCATGGCGTTGGCGATCATGGACTTCCATCTGTCTCTATCTCTCGTTGCCCCTAGCATCTCCCCCACCCTCCTCGTCCCCAGCCACTCTGCAAGTCCGTCCAACATTTTCTCCCTGGGTCTACATGGTGCTCTCTTTCCCTCCAGCTTTCCCGTTGTGACCAGATGCTCCAAATCCCCCTTCTTCATAAAATGGCCTATAAATGTTGCCTGTCTTTTCCTAACTTCCCTATGAGTGATCTACTTGTGTCTGCCTCCATCAAGACTGTCTCGTTTAACTTAGCCTAAATATTTAAAATCACTCACATTTTCTAATACAGGCTTATTGCTTTGGGTACGTCGATGTGCTTGACTTTTCTGCTTTTAGATTATTTCTTTTATGCTCTTGATATTCAGATTTAGACCTGCCTTCTTGCCTGGTGCATCTACTCTGTACAGAAATGTTTTCATGCTAGTGATATTGTCCGACATCAGTGCAGTATCATCAGCGTATCGTAGATTTCTGATGTTTCGACCGCCAATTTGTATTCCCATGTCTTCAATATCTGCTTCTCTCACAGCCAGCTCCGTGTATATGTTGAAGAGATGAGATGAGAGAATGCCTCCCTGACGGACTCCTTTCGTAATGACAAAATATTCGCAGTATTGGGTGTTCTGTCTAATTTCTGGTTTTTGGTCGTTGTAATGGGCCGTAATGAGAGAAACTGGATGATCGGGGAAGCCCATTTGTTTCCTGGTATCAAAAAGATGATGGCTATTGACACCGTCAAACGCTTTACTGTAGTCGATGAAGGTAATGAGTGCCTCTTGCTCGCTGTTGCTGATTTTCAAGATCATGAATTGTGAAACGAATAGCATGTGAACGGTTCCTCTGTTGACCCTGTAACCTGCTTGACAGTCTGACAGCTCTCCTTCCGCTGTTGATCTCATTCTGTTTTGTATTATGATGAACAGGATTTCGCAGGCGTGACTGATGAAAACAATCCAATGTTCTGTAGTGGTTACAGTCTTTGATATTTTCGCTCTTATGCAACATGACAGACTTTTGTAGTTTCCAGTCTGTTGGCCATTCATGTGTTCTTCATATCATACAGCATGGGTAGTGCAATGCTTTAATTCTTGATTTACCGGTGTTCTTCAGCAGTTCTCAAGAAATATTGTCTAGTCCTGGTGATTTTCCAAATCTGATTTGACTGATGGCTGCTGTCACTTGACATAACAGATGATCTGGTTCGGGATGTCGAATATCAAGACTGAGAGTATCTTGTGAATTTGTGCTTGTTGTGTCATCGACTAAGTTTTGACTGTATTCATGCCATCGTGCGAGAATGTTTTCTCTCTCGGTTAAAATGGTAACAGTTATTTTTGTTGATGCATTGATTTCGTAATCTAAATTTGATTGTTTTCACTTTCCTAATTTGTCCGAACATCTCCCTAGATTTTCCTTCTGTACTGAAGTTGGAGATTTTAGCGCATTCTTGCTTAAAGCCGCGCTCTCTTGTCTCTTCTCACTGTGGTTTGTATTTCTCTTTTCAGTTTCTTGTATTTACCATGGTTGTTATTTTTACGTGGTTGACTTTTCTTTGTAGTCAGTTCTATTACTTGGTCACTTATGTATGATTTTGGTGCTTTTCTTGTTTTTCTGCCTAGTTTTATTTATGATTTTGGTGCCTTTCTTGTTTTTCTTCCTAGTTTTGCGGCAGCAGTTTCTGTCCTAGCTTGTTTCTTTTCTTCCCATAATCTATGTGGATATTTGTCGTTAACTGGCCTGGGAACTATTATGTTATATCATCATGGGTGATAAAGAAAAGAGTTCCTTCAGTTTGCTGAAAAATGTGTGGTTTATTGTTTGTTAAACTTCTCGTTCTCGCACTTTTTCCTGCTCCACCTTTGCTATATTTGTCTGGAGTCTGTTTTTCTTTCTTTCGTTCTTTTGTTTGCAATAACAGTTACTTTCCTCCTTTTAGATTCATTCAACTGTTTCCCCTCCTGCGCGGTTTGCAGGATGTACTGGTTAGAGATATTTGTGCCATATCAGTGGAGAATCAATATCTATGGGAGTGTTGTTTTTTTCCAGACTTCCATTTGTCTCTGCCGTTCTCTCTCTCAGTGGAGTGTGTGGCCTAGCGGTTAAAACAACTTTCTGCTACGCCAGAAAGTCGGGTTCCAATCACTGATCGGATGCGGATTTTCTGCTCCTTCCACGAGAACTTTTGTTTAAATAAAC